>CM016616.1:61405542-62138234 GCA_005393395.2 Gossypium australe | reverse complement strand
TCTACTCTTAGCAGGGTCTATTCCTCCTCCACCTAAGCACATTAGATTTGGATTAAGCAATATAATTAAGAATAAGCTAAGTAATTCATCATATAACTTAAAAACTAAATAACAAGATTCCCTAGGTTTCATCCCCTTCAGGTATTTGTGGGGGTTTAGTTCATAATGAATAAAGAAAACATCGCAAGAGAAAAGATAAAACAAAACATAAGAAATCCCTAAAATCCCCTGAAGAATTGAAGAAGAATTCCGCCGTCTTGAGTATAACTCCGGCTTCTTGGGATGATCAACTGGCTATCCTAGCGTTATTCCCTAACTCTGACCTTCTCGGCTTGGCTCCTTGGCCTAGCTTTGACGCCTTTTCAAAGGTGGCACTTAGGGGATATATATAGGCTCTTGGAATGCGATTCTTTCTCCCTAAGCATCCTTTCCCGACTAAAATTACTCTTTCCAGCGACAGAGTCACGGCCATGGCACACACCCGTGTGATCGAGTTCAGACCTATAACAGCTCGATTTAGACCCTAATTGGAACGAGTGGTTTCAAGACCACTTAATTGAGTTAAAATATTATTTTATTATTTTAATAATGCTTACAGTGTGGTAGTATTACTGTGTGAAAGTTTCGTAAAGAAATTTTAATTAAAATAGTTAATTCGGTAAAAAGGATTAAATCGCGTAAAACGAAAACTATGTGTGCCATTAGTAAAATGACTTATTTGATAATGGCTTTATAAATGGGAGTCCTTGCATGGTAATTACCATTGTATTTGAGTGGACTGTAGTGGACATTGAATTATAATTTATATGGTATTAAACATGGGTATTTTAGTAAATTATGGAATAATGTTTAATAAAATAAAGCCATATTATATTTTTATTATGTTTTTCATCTTCTTGAACCGAATAGCAAAACAAAGAAAGGGGTTTGGAACTTTAACATTCGGCCATGGTTTTCTAAGGATTAGGGTACCGTTTTTAATCCGTTTTAATGATTTCTATGTTTTTGAGCTCGTTGCAGCTCGGTTTAACTGACCCGTACTCAATTTCTGAAATTGGTTGTGTTTTTGAAATGTGCCATTGATGAGTGCATGTTTGTTTAATATTTCTTGTTAAATTATTGATGGTTGTTTATAGATATACAAGTTTTATAAAGAGATTTTTGATGAAATGAGTATTTAGGATTAAATTGAACAAGGATAAAATTTTTATGGTTAGAAATGTGAATAAAATGAAAATGGGCTGTTTAAATACTATAGAAAATTCGGCTAAATACATGTATTGGGATTTTGTGTATTTTTGCATAATTATACATTAAGGACTAAATTGTTAAGTATGAAAATATAAGGGCTATTTGCAAAATGGCCAAAATACCTAAATATGTATTTAATTGATTATGTTACTGAATAATTGAGTTAAATTTGGTTAAATAGATCAAGACAAACGATTCAAGATTTTGATCGAGGAAAATCGGAAAATAGCGATAGTCGACGGATACACGAGGTAAGTTCGTATGGTTAAAAAAATTGAATTATTAGCTACTGAAATTGTTTTAATTGATGTTAATTGTTTACATAATGAATAAATTACTAAAATTTATATGTTATAAGAAATGATGGATAATCGGCCAAATTGTGAGTATAAAGGTAGATATGTTAAATGGTTTTGTACTTGATTATATTAATATTACATGTGGTGGAATGGCATAATGTATATTCGGTCTTGTGTTTGGTAGTAATGAAGTAATTTGGGGTTGAGTAATTGTTATTTAATTGAGCTTTGGTATATTATAAATTAAATGACTTGTATGTGGTAAGTTACTACGTAAATATTTGTTTGTTGATTAAATTAAATCTACTAATACATATATGTGCCAAATTAATATATATATATATATATATATATATATATATCTATATATATAATATAAAGAAGGTTGAGGTTGCCGAATGCAAATAAGTTGATAAATTTGAATTGATGAATATTGAGTTTGAATTTCGACACTGAGGGTGCGAGTATAAAAGGTTACAGATGTAAAAATTTCACTAAGTGTGCGACTTTCGAGTAATTGGAAATAGTTTGAATGTATTTTTGCATTGAATTCTTGAGAAGTATTTACGATTTATAAATTTGAATTTTGGCAGGTGAGTATTAAACCTATAGGGTTAATATTATTGATCGTAAAGTTGTGTGATTGTTAATGGTAAAGAAGGTTGCATGATAGATGTACAAATTGGATGAGTAAAATGATATGATTATATATATCTACATACGATACCATGTAGTAAGTTTTGAGTAATTGAGCTGAATTGATCTTTATTAAAAGGTTGTATGTAAATTCTAATGGAGTTAAATATTTGCTATAATATAGTGCCGAATGGAAATATTCGAATTAGAAAGGGAGGTAAAAAATTATATAATTCATAGACTGTTGATGAAATAGTTAAGTGTGGTATGTATTTGAAATATGAACATAGCCGATTATGAGATAAATATATATGTTAATAAATAACCGAATGTGATGTTGTTTGGTGGGAAAATAAAACATGTTATAATGCATGTACGTATATGGAATGAGTTGGAGTGAAGAGTTAATGAGGAATTTTGATACCGAGCACTAAGTGTGCGATATCGGTCATTAGTAACGGCACTAAGTGTGCGAGTTTACTATTAGTAACGGCACTAAGTGTGCGAATACATTACGAGAATTTGGCACTAAGTGTGCGATTTGTTAATGTAACGGCACTAAGTGTGCGATACGTTACAGAGTTCGGCATTGAGTACACAGGTTTATTAACTCATCAGGAATATCAATTTTGGAAGATTAAGAAATAAAAGGAGCAGGTATGTGATATTGTATCGTATATGCTTAGTAAGGTAAGTCTTGGTTGTTGATAAAATAACTATGTATTATATGCATCAAATTGTGATTTATTCGTAATGAAATAAATCGACCCAATGTTATGTGATTCTATGATATTGATATTGTATTGGTGATATGTGATATAAATGGTTTAGTTATATATATATGGCACTTAGTATGTAAGATAAAGGGTTTTCGATGTTGGTCTCAATGGTTCAACTGTAAAGATGCTGCTGCGAGAATAGAAATGATGATACAGATCAGTACAGGTATACATGGTACACTTGACAAGCAAGTGACATTGATGAATTATAAGACTTGTTAGTAGATGTGATAAATTACGCATGATTTACATGACTGTTAAGGAAATAAATATCGAATTAGATGAGGCTGGTTTTTTAAGCAAACTTATTGCTTAAAATGACAAGCTTAATGTTAAGTCTTTTATATAGTGCTGATAATTATACGAGCTTACTAAGCTCACTGAAACACCCCAAACCCGGCCCACGAGCCTTGACCGGATCTGGTATGTTCCTCGATGTAAACCGGTTCAAAATTCTTTTGTTACTTAGGAAAAACTTGTGTGTTTTGAAAGAAAGTTTGTTTTGGGTTGGGCTTGAGTTGAAAACGAGTTTATTTTATATGAAAACCCATTTTTTTCAGGTGACACAATAATTAGAGTTTATTTTAAATTAAATTGAATTAATCTTTAATAATTAAAATTTCGTAACATAGTAAAAAACAGAAATAAAAATAATTCCCTATGGCCTTATTACATCAAAATAATTCCCAAAAAAAAATTAAATGCTTAAATAGAATAAAAGTCCAAATAATAAAATTTTCCTTGCTGTGCATGGCCACCTTTAAGCTCCTGCCGACCGGTCCATTACTGATCGTCACCTGAAAAAAGGTTTCCCACAACGGGGTGAGTCAAACAGTTATAACTTAACAATTCAGGCATACAATGTCATATCACATACTTATTCATATAACAGATATAAAGTAATGATGCAAACCCGAACCCAAACTATAAGCCATCAGCTACACAACACCCGTACCAACCTGCACACCGTGGGGACTAATAAGTCAACCCTCCATCCGCTACACACCATCGAAGGCAGTCGCTGCAGTCGACGTGCTCATCGCCCTTATAAAATTCGTGGTCTTAGGTCACACATTCAGATAGCGTGGTCTTAGGTCACCACATTCAAATATCGTGGTCTTAGGTCACCACATTCAGATATCGTGGTCTTAGGTCACCACATTCACTTCCCCTTTTTAATAACTCATATGCCCATATCATACATATCATGCACATCATGCCTTAATTCACATTCTTATCACTTTTCACATGTTACATATATAACATAATTTCATATTCCTAGTAGGAGTAGGAAACGTACCTGAGTACTTTTGTACCATTACATGGTACCTTAGCCATATTCTTACACATTCTTAAAGTCACATACATATTAATTATTGCCATAAATATATCAAGAAAGAGTGTGAGGTACACACCTGATTCGCTTAGGGTTTCCAATCCAAATCCCGAAAAGCTTGATCTAATGCCTTAGATCTTAGATCTCTACATTTAATCAATCATTTAATACTTAGTAAAGAGCCATTCGGCCATAAATCCAAATCCTAGTAGGATTAGTACACTAAAACTTACCTTGTTGTCGAATTGACTATAGTCAAATCCCGAAACTTCGCAGAGTTCTCCCTTGCAATCGGCTAGGCACTAAAATCACTTAACTAATTAGTTTCGGCTTTTACACAAAATAAGAAATAGATCTTCATACCAAATAAGCCTTGGCCGAATGCTATAGACACTTACCTTGTGGATTTTAAATCCCGAAACTCACCGAATAACTAGGGAACACGCGGCCTATGGTGTACTTCGGGAAAAGAACTTCTCCTTCCTTGTAGTCGACACTTAGTAAATCCCGAAAGATCTCTTCAAGGTTTCGACAACAAGATACTAATGGGGTTAGTCCTAGATTTCGGCAATCTTAAAGGAAAAGAGGATGAACTGAATGAGATCTTACCCTTCTTTAGAGATCGGCAATCCTTGCTTGAACCTTTAGCAATATTCGGCTTTTAGGAGATTGAGAGAACAAGAATAAGAGAATAAGGTGTAGAAGGATTCGGCCAAAGAGAATCAAAAAAAAAGAGGATGATGAGCAGAGAGAATTCGGTAGAGAGAAGAAAGAGTGGAGAAATTGCTAGAGAATTTCGGCAGAGTCTTCAAGGAAAAAGAAAATAAGCTGAATGGCCTCTCTTTTCCTTTTATAGCCGAATTTACTAGGCCAAGACTCCCTTACTTGGCCATCACTCACATATCCTTATCTCTTTATTTAAATTAAGAATAAATTCTCATTTATCTCTTGAAAATAATCTAAAATTAATCCGTTATTTATCCCTTATTTATCCACCCTTTATCTCTTAAAAATAAAAGAATAAAAGCTCCTAGAATTTAGCCATGTGCCGTCCAACTCCCTTGCTCCTTGCAGCAAAATAAAACTCTTTTATTTGCTTCCCCTGTGAGTCGAACCTAGGCCCATTTGCATAGCTTGTGGCGTCAACTCCAGAGGCCCTAAGTGGCACCTCCAAGCCACTTTTCCAAGCCCATTTCTATGTCATATTTCACCCATAAATTTTCTTAAGGCTACCTTAGCCTAGCTCCCCCTTTTTAACTTAAAAATCAATAATTTTCCATAGCTTTCTCTTCCATCCTAGAATTTTAAGAACCCCTAAACACATCCAAACCACTCTTAAAGCCTACTAACTCATGAATTATTCACCAATGCATAGCCCCTAATTTAGGATATTACAGTTCTACCCTCCTTAAAAATAATTTCGTCCTCGAAATTACTTACTATTGAGCAATCGTGCATCCTTAACTCATCACACTACTCTATTGCTGCACACTCTGATCTTAATAAAACTAACACATTTCCTTTGCATAATCCCAAAATTCACAATCAAGATTCCATACACTTCACTTACATCACAAGAACTAACTAACTCAAAGCAATAAATAGTATTCCAAAGACAAGGAACTTACCCGCTATCACATCTTTGGTTGGCTCGCATCCGCACCTTCAGCTCCTCTGCTTGGGGTTCCACGACCTTGACCTTGAGCCCTATCCATCACTTGAGGACATTTCTTGACCAAATGAGCCTTAGATCCACACTTGAAACATGCCTTACTATTTCCCCAACATTCTCCTACATGAGCTCTTCCACACTGAGCACATAGACGACTCTGATTCTCAGCAACTGGTACAGGTGCACGCACAGGATTCTCAATCCTTGGTCTCTTCTGACAATCTCCAGGTGACTCTGACGATCCAAAACTTCTCTTATTCTGGTTCTATTCTTTTCTCGATTTTGTCTCATAGTCTTCTTAACTTTCAGCGATCCGAGCCTTCTCCACTAAAATAGCAAATCTCTTTCTCTCTGCAGAGCAATCAACATCCGCAGCTTATCTCGCAATCCATCTTCGAATCGGACATACCTTTCGTAATCAGTTGCCACGATCCCCTTAGCATACTGACTTAACCGCACAAATTCCGCTTCGTACTCTGCTACTGACATACTACCTTGTACCAAATTTAGAAACGCCTTCATTTGCGAGTCTAAGTAACTAGCTCCCACATACTTTCCTTCGAACTTAACCTTAAAGTACTCCCAATCTACTCGATCTGCAGGGGTACTTTGCCTAACAGTGAGCCACCACCGATAAGCTTCATCTCGGAGCAACGAGACAGCACCTTTCAACTTTTCCTCAGCAGTTAAATCCAAATCATCCATAATGCTTTCCACTGCTTCTAGCCAATACTCCGCTACATTCGGAGCTACTCCAGACACTCCTCTAAAAATCTCGGCTCCGTTTGACTTAAGCCTTCCAGGCACTGACTTCCGAGCTCCACTGCCCACATTAGCTCCAGCTACTAGCTCTAGCACTCGCAGCATAGCCAACGATACTGCGTCATCTCCTCCCGTCTGATCTTGTTCCTCTGCGCCCACTGTGGCGGCGGCATATCGCTTTCTGACCCATGGCCAGACCCTACTGGTTCCGATATTGCCATTCTACCTCGACCACGTCCACTAGAACTCATATCTAACGTCGAGATTCAATCTGATTAAAAAGTTTTATGCATTAGTACTTTGTTCCACTGTTTATCCGCGAACAGTTTTATGAAAAAGGAGTTTTAATAGTGGTTCTTTCGATCAATCAAAGTTTCAGTTCAAGTTCACTATTCTAATTCCGAGAATCACATTCACATTCACATTCATCCATCTCGATAGAGACACACTCATTCATTCACATCATTCAACACACTACTATGGGCATTCCTGTCCATTCTCAACCCAGGGGTAATTTCGTCATTTTTCCTATAGGGGTATTTTGGTAATAAATCGGGGTCAACTCAAAATCACAAAAGTCATTTCAAAATTTTCCAAACTCCAAGATATTTTTGAAAGAAAGATGTTCCTAATCAAGATTTTGCAGAAATTTTGGAAATCAGGGTTTATTCAGTAATTTTGGAAGTCAGGGGTATTTTAGTAAATTTTCCTACCTCATGGTATCTTGGTATTTTGTAAAATAGGGTTTCTGATATTTTATAAAGTAAGAACATTTTAACAAAAGTCGAGAGTATTTTGATATCTTAAACTAAGGGTATTTTAGTGATTTACAACACAGGGGCATTTAAGTAATTTTATTAATCAGGGGTAATTCATAAAATTTTCAAATCAAGGTATCTTGAATTTTCATAAGTTAGGGTTTCATGGATACTTTTGCAAAGTGAGAAAATTTTATGGAAATCGATGGTAATATGGGAATTTTAGAAACCAAGGGCATTTTTTTAATTTTACCACTAAGGGTATTTTAGTAATTTTGTAAATCGGAACATTTCGGAAAAATTTTGTAAAACAGCTTTTACAAACCAAAGGGTAATTTTTTAAGAGTTTTAAAACTAGGGTTTTTATGAAAATCCGGCTAGTTCCCTTTCGGGTTTTAATCATTGGTTTAGCCCGTGAATAAATCCTCTTGGTTAGGGTGAACCGTAGCTACGCACCAGGTAGGATTCGGGTAAAGAGGAGGTGAGTCGCTAGGACTGCTTAAGTACCAAGCTCTTACTGAATCCACTCCTAGACATGCGTACAACGGTTGCCACACCTTAACTCGGCGACTTAGACACAGGTTTGTTCAGTTATCCTTAAGTCTTATGCATATGTTTGAGTACACTAGCCCTAGGGTTCAATAGCCCTAATCTTCTAATCTACGAGCCCAATTAAGCCCATAACATTTCACATACAAATTACTTCAACAATTTAGAGGTACTTACCTGGTGGACTTCGGGTCGGAGATACAGGTGCCATGCCAGAAAACCTGAAAAATAGTTCTTAAAAGTCCATATTTTGAAAAGCCCATCTTTGAAATGTTTTTGGACCCAAATCCCTCAAAGCCGAGTTTTGAACCGGGCTCTGATACCAAATTGAAACACCCCAAACCCGGCCCACGAGCCTTGACCGGATCTGGTATGTTCCTCGATGTAAACCGGTTCAAAATTCTTTTGTTACTTAGGAAAAACTTGTGTGTTTTGAAAGAAAGTTTGTTTTAGGTTGGGCTTGAGTTGAAAACGAGTTTATTTTATATTGAAAACCCATTTATTTCAGGTGACACAATAATTAGAGTTTATTTTAAATTAAATTGAATTAATCTTTAATAATTAAAATTTCGTAACATAGTAAATAAAACAGAAATAAAATAATTCCCTATGGCCTTATTACATCAAAATAATTCCCAAAAATAAATTAAAATGCTTAAATAGAATAAAAGTCCAAATAATAAAATTTTCCTTGCTGTGCATGGCCACCTTTAAGCTCCTGCCGACCCGGTCCATTACTGATCGTCACCTGAAAAAGGTTCCCACAACGGGGAGAGTCAAACAGACTCAATGTGTAACCAACACTATAACTTAACAATTCAGGCATACAATGTCATATCACATACTTATTCATATAACAGATATAAAGTAATGATGCAAACCTGAACCCAAACCTATAAGCCATCCACTACACATCACCCGTACCAACCTGCACACCATGGGGACTAATAAGTCAACCCTCCATCCGTTACACACCATCGAAGGCAGTCGCTGCAGTCGACGTGCTCATCGCCCTTATAAAATTCGTGGTCTTAGGTCACCACATTCAGATATCGTGGTCTTAGGTCACCACATTCAAATATCGTGGTCTTAGGTCACCACATTCAGATATCGTGGTCTTACGTCATGTAACACCCTGGTTTTAGGGGTTAGATTTTTGGTGCTTAGTTCGGGTGTTGGCACACTTCAATGTGTGGTTGGGTGAGTTTTAGGGGTCCTGAGAACCCTAGAAGGTGGGGCAATGCCTTAGAAAATTTTTGGTTTTTAGTGTTGAAAGGGGGGAGCTTGGCAAAGAGGGGACTTAAGAGAATTATTTGGGAGTTTATGTCACAAGAAAGGAGCTGGTGGAGTGGCAGGATGGGCGCCACTAAGGCCTTGTGTGTATGACGCCATTTGCAGGGGGAAGGGGCTCAGGTTCGAATCGCAAGGGCAGCATTTGGGGCTTTGTTTTTGCGTCATCTTGGTGGGGGTGGATGGACGGTTTGAAAGGCTTAAAAGGTGGAGAAGACTTGGTCAATTTTTTTTTAAATTTGGCTAGAAGGTTTGACCCATTCAAACTATTTTGAATGGATGGTGGGGAGGTATTTTAGGAGAATTTTAGGGATTTTTTGGGGGGTTGGAGCTTGGCTTTTTAGTATAAATAGGGGGGGGAGGTGCTCATTATTCATTCATCATTTTGGCTTTCTCTCCCTTGTCGAATTTTAGCCTTTCCTTTTAGCCTCCATTTTCATTTCCTCCTCATACCTCAACCTCACCAAAACGCCTCTCTCTCTCACTTATCATCTGAGCCGAAACTTCAAGTCCCTTTCTCTTTCCATTTTTCTTATCCATTTCACTCGTTGGTAGACCATAAACTCTCCTCATTTCTCTGATTGCCGCAACACCTTTTGGAAGCACCTTAGCATCTACTTCTTGGTCTTATAGCTTTGCAAAGCCGAACCTACACCTTACCTCTGAGCCAAAATCCCTTTTCTAATTAGCGTACCTTTGCCGAATATTGGAAGTATCTCTTCGGGCCTCGGTTTGCAATCGGTTAGTGAAGGCACTTTGGGGATTTGTTGTATTCAGTCAAGTTTCCGCAATCGAACTCGGTAAGAAGGTGGTAAGGATAATGTTCGGCCAAGGGCCTCAAGTGTTATGTTTCTAAGTTTTGGGCCAATTCTAATATGGTATTATTATGGGTTGGTTAAGGTTGTGTTTCGGCAGAGAGTTAGTCAAGCAGCATTTCGGGATTGGATCGGTTGTATTTCTAAGGTGCGTAATCATCGCACTATTTCTGTGGTTTTGGTTGCTAACTTGTTACATGTGTATTATGTGTGGAAGCCGTTTATAATGGCATAAGTGATGAGAACTGGTGATGTTAAGTTTATTTGTGATGTATTTATGTATGTATAAATATTATATACTTATGTGATATGATGGCTTAACATGTTGCATATATATAGTTGCATGAGGTTTGGGCTTGATTCGATGAAGAAGGAAGTGTACACAAGGTGTACGTGGTCTAATGATAGCTTCGGCTACATTAGCGCTTGGGGATTTGCTGTGTGCTACCTCAAGGGAGGTGTTGGCTCGGTGCCCATCTCGGCGGTTGATTGCTATGTGCATCACCGTAGACAGATTACGATATTGGATCACTTGGGTTGATCGGTGGCTCAGCCACGGCCTTGAGCAGCGAGCTTGCCAAGGTAATATGTTATGGATCACAATGTGATCGGTGGATTAGCCACGGCCTTGGGCGGGGAGTCCGCTAAGGTTGGTGTACGGTTGGACAATGGGTTGGGCTGAGATGCATTCTTGCATGATTTGTTTCGATGGCTGTGTGGGTATGGGCCAAGCCCATACGGATGGAAATATGTGTTGTGGTTATGCACTGAGTCAGTGGACTCACTCTTTCATTAACCATTTCAGGTGACGCGTAGTTGGATCGGGTTCGGAGAGGACACGAGGTGGCCCATGCAGAAAGAAGAATTCAAATATATTTTTTTAGTTTATTTATACTAAGTATTTGATCTATTAAATATTGGTGTAATAAGGCCTTTTTGTTGTTCATTTATTTTAGGAATTACTTTATTATTAATTTTAATATGGTTTGTTTAAATCAAATACTTTGTGAAGGATGATTTCATTTTAAACAGCATGCTTATATGCTAAAGTTTAATTTTGGGTTTTTTATAATATTTTATAACGACAAAAGATTTACTTATACTTTTCCCAATAAACACTATACTCAAAAGTTAGAATATTTCCATGTTTATTCCAAGGCAAAAGTTTTTCAACCGTCTTTTCGCACTAACATAACCAGATTCGGTCGTAGTGAATGGGCCGGGTTTGGGGATGTTACAGTTTGGTATCAGAGCTCGGTTCAAAACTCGGCTTTGAGGGTTTTTGGGCCCGAAACAAGTTTCAAAATGGACTATTTGGAAAAAATGGGCTTTTATAAAAAGTTTTCAGGTTACTCCGGCATGGCACCTGTGTCTCCGGCCCGAAGTCCACCAGGTAAGTACTTCTAGCTCTTGAAGTGTTTTTGTTTGTGTGATTTATTATGGGCTTTGATTTGGGCTTAGTTTGGGATTGTAGAATAGAATAATAGGATCTGTTGGACCCTAGGACTAGACTACTCAAACACGTGCATAAGATTTAAAGTGCCTAATAAACAAACCTGTGAAGTAAGTCGCCGAGTTAAGGTGTGGTAACCACTGTACGCATGTCTAGGAGTGGCATTCAGTAAGAGCTTGGTATTTAAGCAGTCCTAGCGACTCACCTCCTCTTTACTTGAATCCTACCTGGTGCGTAGCTACGGTTCACCTTAACCAAGAGGACTTGCTCATAGGCTAAACCAGTTATTAAAACCCGAAAGGGAAATAGCCTTGCTGTTTTTTTTTAAACCTTCTGTTTTAAAATTTTAACTTTACCCCTTTTGTTTGTAAAACTCTAAATCAGATTTGAAAGATGTTTTCTCAATTTATAAAAACCAAAATGCCCCTAGTGGCAAAATTACAAAAAAGCCCTTGTGTTATAAAATTACCGTACTACCCTCAACTTTTGTTAAATGGTTTTACTTTACAAAATACCAAAATCTCGAGTTTTACATATTAAGATACTCTGGTTTGGGGAAATTTACGATAATACCCCTGGTTGATAAAATTACCAAAACCCCTTGGTTTCTAAATTTTCAAATTTCTTTCGACTCTTATGGAAATATTCCTATTTTATCAAGTATCAGAAAATCTTATTTTGTGAAATATTGTGATATCTTGATTTTGAGAATTTACGAAAATGCCCATGATTTCAAAAAATTACAAAAATAACCCTGATTTCTGAAATTTTTGCGATACCTCCGGTTTGAACAAAATTTTCAAGATGACCCTGAGATTTTGTGAATTTTGAAATATCTTTAAGTTGGAAAACTAATTTCAAAAATTGACCAGAGTTATTACCTATATACCCCTATAGGAAAATGACGGAATTACCCCTGGGTAGGGAATGAAACTTTGATTGCTCGAAAGAACTACTCTCAGAAACTCCTTTCCATAAAATTGCTCGTGGATAAAACAGTGAAACAAGAATTTCTAATGCATAAAACTTTCTAAACAGACTAAGTCGAGGCGCTAGATATGAGCTCTAGGGGGCGTGGTCGCAATACTCGTGGACGTGGCAGAGGCAGGATGTCAGTATCGGAACCGATTGGGTCACGCCATGGGTCAGAAAGCGATGCTCCGCCACCAGCTGTTGAGGTTGAACAGCAGGATCAGACTGGAGGAGACGACGCAGTGTCACAAGCTGTGCTGCGAATGCTCGAACGAGTGGCAGGAGCCAATATGGGCAATAGGAATCGGAAGTCAGTGCCCGAAAGGCTTAGGGCGAATGGAGCCGAGGTTTTCAGAGGAGTGTCTGGGGTAGCTCCGAACGTGGCAGAATACTGGCTTGAGGCTGTTGAAAGGATTATGGACGACTTAGACTTGACTGCTGAGGAGAAGCTTAAGGGAGTTGTTTCGTTGCTACGGGATGAGGCCTACCAGTGGTGGCTCACGGTTAAGGAAAGTACCCCTGCGGATCGAGTGGACTGGGGTTATTTTAAGATCAAGTTTGAAGGGAAGTATGTCGGAGCAAGCTATGTTGATGCTCAGAGGAAGGCGTTCCTTAACTTGGTGCAAGGAAACAAGTCGATAGCGGAGTACGAAGCTGAGTTTCTGCGTTTGAGCCGGTATGCTCGGGGCATCGTGGCAACGGATTATGAGAGATGCGTTAGATTTGAAGATGGTCTGCGGGATGAGTTGCGAGTTTTGATTGCTCCGCATCAGGAAAGAGACTTCACCGTTTTAGTGGAGAAAGCTCGAATAGCTGAGGAGGTCAAGAAGGCTGAGAGGCTCAATAGGGAAAGGAACCGTGATAAGAGAAGTGTTGGATCGCCAGAAGTGGTTGAGAGGGTCCAGAAAAGACCAAGGGTTGAGACTCCTGTTCATATTGCTAAGCCGGTCGCCGAAAATCCAGATCATCCGTGTGCGCAGTGCGGAAGGTATCATATTGGCGAGTGCTGGAATCGAGTTCGGGAGTGCTTCAGATGTAAGTCCAAGACTCATCTGATTAAGGATTGTCCCCAGAACCCGAATAGGACTCAGATAGTGAGTCAAGGTTATGTGCAACTAGGCAGAGAAGGTCAGCAAGCGACGAGAGGTCGTGGTTCGAACCGTGGAGGAAATGGTTCCGGCCGAGGTCGTGGAGTAGTAGACCACGGTAATGGTGCCACTGAGGCAAGGCAGCCAGGACTGGTTTATGCAGTTCGTCGGAGAGAGGATAATGATGTGCCTGATGGGTCAACTGGTAAGTTCCTTAAGTCCGGAATGCTCTTTGTGGTTTTGTTCGTTTTGGTGATTGTTTGATCTGTTGCTCGTAAAGTAGTTGGAACCTTGAGTATGTTAGAATCCATGCCTAATAGTATGTTAGCTCTTTAAAGATCAGAGTGCGCAGCTATAGTGTAGTGGAGAAATTGGATGGTTAGTCTAGACAAGTAATTTCGAGGACGAAATTATTTTAAGGAGGGTAGAATTGTAACACCCTGGTTTTAGGGGTTAGATTTTTGGTGCTTAGTTCGGGTGTTGGCACACTTCAGTGTGTGGTTGGGTGAGTTTTAGGGGTCCTGAGAACCCTAGAAGGTGGGGCAATGCCTTAGAAAATTTTTGGTTTTTAGTGTTGAAAGGGGGGAGCTTGGCAAGAGGGGACTTAAGAGAATTATTTGGGAGTTTATGTCACAAGAAAGGAGCTGGTGGAGTGGCAGGATGGGCGCCACTAAGGCCTTGTGTGTATGACGCCATTTGCAGGGGGAAGGGGCTCAGGTTCGAATCGCAAGGGCAGCATTTGGGGCTTTGTTTTTGCGTCATCTTGGTGGGGGTGGATGGACGGTTTGAAAAGCTTAAAAGGTGGAGAAGACTTGGTCAATTTTTTTTTTAAATTTTGGCTAGAAGGTTTGACCCATTCAAACTATTTTGAATGGATGGTGGGGAGGTATTTTAGGAGAATTTTAGGGATTATTTTTGGGGGGTTGGAGCTTGGCTTTTTAGTATAAATAGGGGGGGTGCTCATTATTCATTCATCATTTTGGCTTTCTCTCCCTTGCCAAATTTTAGCCTTTCCTTTTAGCCTCCATTTTCATTTCCTCCTCATACCTCAACCTCACCAAAACGCCTCTCTCTCTCTCACTTATTCATCTGAGCCGAAACTTCAAGTCCCTTTCTCTTTCCATTTTTCTTATCCATTTCACTCGTTGGTAGACCATAAACTCTCCTCATTTCTCTAATTGCCACAACACCTTTTTGGAAGCACCTTAGCATCTACTTCTTGGTCTTATAGCTTTGCAAAGCCGAACCTACACCTTACCTCTGAGCCAAAATCCCTTTTCTATTTAGCGTACCTTTGCCGAATATTGGAAGTATCTCTTCGGGCCTTGGTTTGCAATCGGTTAGTGAAGGCACTTTGGGGATTTGTTGTATTCAGTCAAGTTTCCGCAATCGAACTCGGTAAGAAGGTGGTAAGGATAATGTTCGGCCAAGGGCCTCAAGTGTTATGTTTCTAAGTTTTGGGCCAATTCTAATATGGTATTATTATGGGTTGGTTAAGGTGGTGTTTCGGCAGAGAGTTAGTCAAGCAGCATTTCGGGATTGGATCGGTTGTATTTCTAAGGTGCGTAATCATCGCACTATTTCTGTGGTTTTGGTTGCTAACTTGTTACATGTGTATTATGTGTGGAAGCCGTTTATAATGGCATAAGTGATGAGAACTGGTGATGGTAAGTTTATTTGTGATGTATTTATGTATGTATAAATATTTATATACTTATGTGATATGATGGCTTAACATGTTGCATATATATATAGTTGCATGGGGTTTGGGCTTGATTCGATGAAGAAGGAAGTGTACACAAGGTGTACGTGGTCTAATGATAGCTTCGGCTACATTAGCGCTTGGGGATTTGCTGTGTGCTACCTCAAGGGAGGTGTTGGCTCGGTGCCCATCTCGGCGGTTGATTGCTATGTGCATCACCGTAGACAGATTACGATATTGGATCACTTGGGTTGATCGGTGGCTCAGCCACGGCCTTGAGCAGCGAGCTTGCCAAGGTAAGATGTTATGGATCACAATGTGATCGGTGGATTAGCCACGGCCTTAGGCGGGGAGTCTGCTAAGGTTGGTGTACGGTTGGACAATGGGTTGGGCTGAGATGCATTCTTGCATGATTTGTTTCGATGGCTGTGTGGGTATGGGCCAAGCCCATACGGATGGAAATATGTGTTGTGGTTATGCACTGAGTCAGTGGACTCACTCTTTCATTAACCATTTCAGGTGACGTGTAGTTGGATCGGGTTCGGAGAGGACACGAGGTGGCCCATGCAGAAAGAAGAATTCAAATATTTTTTTTTTAGTTTATTTATACTAAGTATTTGATCTATTAAATATTGGTGTAATAAGGCCTTTTTGTTGTTCATTTATTTTAGGAATTACTTTATTATTAATTTTAATATGGTTTGTTTAAATCAAATACTTTGTGAAGGATGATTTCATTTTAAACAGCATGCTTATATGCTAAAGTTTAATTTTGGGTTTTTTATAATATTTTATAACGACAAAAGATTTACTTATACTTTTCCCAATAAACACTATACTCAAAAGTTAGAATATTTCCATGTTTATTCCAAGGCAAAAGTTTTTCAACCGTCTTTTCGCACTAACATAACCAGATTCGGTCGTAGTGAATGGGCCGGGTTTGGGGATGTTACAATAGCAGCTTTGCTGCAACGTTTGAGTAGTGCCGTTGCTGGTGCTACCTTTGGAGTGTAGGGATGGGTGGGTTGATATTTATATCCCCACAGGAGTGTAGGGTTGGAAGGGAAATGGAGTGCAACGTTGGATTTGGGATGGGTGCATTGCATTCATGTGATACTGATGTGATATGAGGTCATTGTGGGCTAAGGCCCAAGACTACCGTTTTTTATAGGGCTTAGGCCCAATGTGATAATTGTATGAGGATTGGATTACCAAGGGTCGTACACACTGAGTTTCGAAACTCACACCCTTTTTATTAAATGTTTCAGGTGATCCTCAGTAAACGGCTCGACGTGGGAGAGGACTCGGAGATGGCCACACTACAAGATACTTAGAAGTTTTATTTATTTGTCTCAAAAGACATGATTTTAATTACTTTATTTTCGTTGGATGTAATAAGGCCTTGTACTCCTATTTGACTTTGGATTTTGAGTTTTGTTGTTTCAACTATTTACTTAATTATTAAACGTGAGAAAATTTCTTATGTTTAAACATGGGTTTCAGAATACTTAAAATAATTAAATAGGCTTTTATCATTACTTAACAAGACTAAGGAATTTTGGGCTTTTGGGTCTTAAATTTTAACTTAGCAAAATCATTTTGAATTATGCCTTTGATGTGACCTTCCCGGATTCGGCCATAACTTTGCTTAAATTACGAAACTATATCTAGATATTGGGCTACTTTAAAATAGGTTTTTAGAGACTAAAGCCCGTAGGAAACTTAAGCCTGTAGTGGATTCACGACTGCGAAATAACTTTAAAAAAATTGTTACTTACATAAGACATGCGCTTTAAACAGTGGAACTACGAACTAAGTTCATAAAAAAATTTTTAATCCAGAAATACACAAAGATGAGAGCTAGAGGAGGTGCAAGTGGCCGCGACAGAGGCCGCGAAAGTGTTAGGGCTGATGTGCTGACTCAGCTAGTTAGGGAGGTACTAGAGGAGGCTAAAGAAATTAGTGAAACACTTTGGGTTAGGTGCGTGGACTGTAAAAAAAAAAAAGAGATCACAGTTTTCTAGGGCCGCAATCTCATTCTGTGAAGCATTTTAAGGTACGCCCAAACTTTCCGGCTTGCGAATATTGTAGAAGGCATCATTCGGGTGAATGCTGGAGAAAGTCAGGAGCGTGTTTCAGATGCGGGTCTGAGGAGCATCAAGCTCGGGATTGTTCATTCACCATTAAGTCGGGTATGTTTTGTGTGTATGCGATATTTTTGGGTATAGAAACTGTATGCGTGCAGTGTTTATATGTTATTAAATCAGAGTGCGCAGCGAAAGCATAGTGGTGTGACTTGAGTGGTGCGTTTAGTAGTTAGTTAGAAATTTCAAGGATGAAGTTTCTTTAAGGGGGTAGAATTGTAACGCCCCAAATTTGGGCCTAGAAGAATTGGGCCTATTGGGCTTTGGGTCTCATAAAATTTTTAAGTGAGAAAGAAAATGACAAATGACATGACAGCTTTAAAGGTTTAATGAATTTGGAGTGTTTAGGTGTGTTGGAGAAGCTCTGGGTTCGAGTTTTATGGTGGAGGTTTCTTAATTTAATTAATTAAGGAATCAGGGTTGTGAGTAGTAGGCTTTTAAATAAAAATAAGTGAAAAATGGCACAAAGAAGCCTATGGTGAAGTGGCTAAGTGACGCCACTAGGGTGTAGGAGGTTGCGACATATGCATGCAGGAAGGTCTGAGGTTCGAAGGCTAGCTTAGTTTTATTTTGGAGTTTAATTTTAGGCTTCTAGAAGGTTGGAAGTGGCGCGTAGAGGGACTCTAAGGAGAAGTGATAAGTAGAGAGAATTTAGGAGAAGGATAAGGGAGATATCATGGAGAAAAATTCGGAGATGAGCAGTGGATGAAGTGGTGCCATAACGTTTGGGCCGGGTCTGGGGGTGTTACACCTCTAATCTCTCACAAAACCGAAAATGCACCGCAAAATGAATGCCATGGCCGAATTTCCCCTTACTCATTGATCGCTTGTTAGAGTCTTAAAAATTTATATAAAGAATGATCGAGCCTAAAAAACTAACTGTGACAAAGATTGAGGCAAGCGTACCTATCGAATAGTAGCATAGTTAAGTGGCAAGATCGGATCGTCGAACCCAAAAGAACCAAAAGTACTAATACTTACTTTCTTTTTATTATTTAGCCTAAGAATTAACAGAATTATTAATTAATCTAAAATTAACTATCTATTAAGCTAAAGATGCTAAGACAAAGAGAATGAATTTGGGAAAATACTTGTGGGAAAAACCAATTAATTAAGACAATACCCGAGGAAGAATCCAGCTAGACTTCACTTGTTATTTAACTCTGAACCAGACGATTTATTCACTTGACTTGATCTGTAGGATTCCCTAATTTATATTAATACCTCTCTCGAGGCTACTAACATCTAACCCTAGGTTGATTAATTGAAATCTCTTTCTAATTAAAACCCCTAGAATTGCATTAACTCGATCTATGGACTCCCATATTAGGTTTCACCCTAATCTGCAGATTTTCGTCATCCTATCTCTAGGGTTGTGATCAACTCCGCTTAATTATGTTAGATCTACTCTTAGACAGGGTTTATTCCTCCTCTGCCTAAGCACATCAATACTTGAATCAATATCCTAGAATATCAAAACAAGAATTAAGAACACATAATTAAGAATAAATCAAGTATTTATCATATAGTTCAGAAAACAATAACAAGATCCGTCTTAGGTTTCATCCCCCTCAGGTATTTGAAGAGTTTAGTTCATAATGATAAAAGAATACATCTCAGAAGTAAATATAAAACAAAACATAAGAAAAACTCTAAAACCCCCTGACGGAAATTGAAGGGAATATCTTCCGTCTTGAGTATAATTTCGGCTTCTTGAGATGAATCAACTGGCTTTCTTCAAGTAAATTCCACAATTCTGGCTTCTCTGGCTTGGCTCTTCGGCCTAACTGGATGCCCCCTGAAGGTTGGCCTCTAGGGTGTTTATATAGGCTTTTTGGGATGGCTTTTTTTGCCTCTAAGTACCCTAATCCGAGTAAAATTCCTCTTTGTCATGGCAGGGACACGCCCATGGCACACACTCGTGTGAATCGAAGCCAGGCCGTGTTCGGGTCTGTTAAGGGGGCACGGCCGTGTGGCTTGGGCCCAAGCTGTGTCGATTTCATGATTTGGCCCATTTACTTTGTTTTAGGCTTGTTTCTCATTCTTTTCATCCTCTGATGCTTTCCTAAGTATAAAACATGGAAACAAAGGATTAAGAGCACCAAATTTCACAATTCAAGGCTTAAATTATCCAAAAGTATGTTAAATGTAGGATTAAAATATGTTCATATTACGGTTTATCAAATACCCTACACTTAAGCATTTGCTTGTCCTCAAGCAAAATTCTCAACTCACAATTAAAATGAACTTCCTTGATTCATAATATTCATCAATAATATTTCATCATAACTCAAAGATAATTCGTACTTTGATAATTTAAATAGAAAGATCTTAAAGATTCAAACAATCAAAGTCCTAGGCTTTTTTGTAGCACGAAAAATATAGGTGTTTTCCCTTACCTAAATAATCACCTTTAATTCAAAATTGACAAGAGTTGACATCCTCACTAAAGATTCACTCAAATCACTCAAAGTGTTTAAGGTTCAAAATTAAGCACTCAAAAGTCGAGCATGAAAAGTTAATCCCATAGACTTGCCTGGAAATCAAATATCCACCACTATAAAATGAAATGATACATAGATCAGACGGTCTTTAAAAAGGGGTGTAATGGGGCTCGGGTTAAAGGTGTGGATAAAGGCTGAATTAGAAGGTTAGAATCGAGATTGAATTGACAATTTACCTAACTAGAAAAATGAATGAACTAATTCTAACTAATTACATCAATTAAAAACTTGTAATACTACTAAAACGAGCTTTTTCTTCAGTATGTGGAATTTAAATGCATAAGCTCACTAATGATGGATAAACTTTTTTTTTAAGAACAAATCAAGTCATAATAAAAGATGAATTTAACTACTGAATTAAAGATTATAGTTAGGCAACTGATCAAATCAAATCTTGATATAAGGGTGGTCAAGAGGAATGGTGATAACAAATACAGACCAAGTTTTTCGGTTAATATTAGTGGGTGAGTCAATAAAAAGGGTTGTTAGGAACAAAGGGGTTCACTAGGGGTTAATTGTGAGGGTAAGCTTTTTAGTGGAGTGAGTGAGTTAAATCCTAAGTGCCTTTATCATCTCAGTATATCAAATCAATTAATATGGTCGCGACATGTATAATCGAAGAAAGTTCTAGAATAACATCTCAATATTGACACACTCATAATCACAAGGTGAGCATGAAAGAATATATGCTCTAAAAGGCTCAAAATCTCACAAAAATTATGGGTTTTTGATATCAACCTTGTAAATTTCAAATTTCAAGGTAATAATTAGATTCAGGTAGACAACTTAACAAAATTTTAATTTTTGAAAATAGACTTATCATGCTTGATTCTCCAGTCTCCTAAAGTTTAAATCATCACTGCACAATTATCAATGACTTAATTCAAAACATATCAATAAAAATCATAAATCAAAAGAAATTCATTCTAATCATAATATGAGAAAATTATTTAAGAACAAGGCATAATTCAGGGATTAGAGAATAATGCAGAAAGTTAGGCACTTTCTCGAAATAAATATTCACCCCCACACTTAAGATGTATATTGCCCTCAATGTACAAAGATATATATGAAATTTAAGAGAAAGGGAGAGGTGAAACTTCCTGAATTTGGATGGATTCCTTGAGTTGGGAGTGTCGTGGTGTGGTGGCCGCCGACAATCTCTGCGCTAGATGAAGAAATTGGGAAGCTCGTGAAGAATTAGCTAGGTAATAATAATAATTCAAAATATACAAAATATGTATTTAAAGACAAGAAAGATAAAGAGAAAGAAAATAGAAAGTAAAATAAAATTAAAAGAAAAGACTAATGGACCGGAGAGTCCTTATCGTTAGATGGTTGGCGGGATGAGTGTGATTTCTAAGGCTGTGGTGTCGTGGCTATGGTCGTGGTGTGGTGATTCCCGAGCAGCCTTTAGAACTTAAATTAAAGAAAACAAAATAAAATAGATTAAACTGAGTAAAAGAAAAATAAAGAAAAGGAAAATAAAGGAGAAGTGAAAATGAAAAGAAAAGTTAAATGGACTCAAAGGTCCTTTTCTTGTCGAGTAAATGAAGCGGCCAGCATGAACTTATGTAGATCAGTCTCACAAAGGAAGATTGTGCTAGGATTCTTCCGTTTCTTCGACATGGATGTGATTAGATCTAGAGTTAGGGGGAATGGAGAAAGTTGAGAATGAAGAGTTAAGAGTGTGTTTGAAAAAAAAGAGAAGTGGGGAGTAGGTAAGAAGGGGAGAAGTGTGTGTGTTAAATAGAGATTTCAAATCTTGTACATCCCCACGCCCGTGTACCGTGGGTGTGTCGGGTGGCACGGCCATGTCGCACGTCCGTGTTATGCTTCATTCGTTTCTCCCATGCCCATGTGCAGGTCGCCACGCCCATGTTGCTAAAACAGTGCCGGCCACGGCCGCATCGCATGGTCGTGGTGTTCAGTTGGTGCCCATGGCTTGAAGATATTTTTCGCCCCGTGTCGTACTATCTCTGCCATGTTAGTACATACATCCGTAGCCTCCACACGGCCACGGCAGTGTGCAAGGCTGTGTGGTGCGGAAATTTGCACTTTGGTTAGTTTATAGTTAGGTGCTCAAAAGGAAAAGTAACAGTAAAAATAAAAATGTGAAAATTAATGGGGTTAGTGCTCGGGATGCCTCCCGAGAAACGCTCGTTTATAGTCTTAACCTAGACTTACCTCTCATTCGCACATTCATGGTGGTTTCAGGAGTTGAAAGTCCTTCCTCATGCTATCAGTCCTATTATCAGTATGTAATTCAAGTCGAGTAGCGTTTACTTTAAAAGTATTGAATGTAGGATTACTTATCTTGACTGTTCTGTAGGGGAAAACATTAAGTACCTTAAAAGAGATTTCTTTGTTTGTATTAGGGCCAGGAGGAGGTATTCGAGGGTCTGCCTTATCAAACAATACCTGTTCTCCGATCTTAAATTCGTTTGTCCCCTGGAATGGTGTTGGTTCTGCTTTGTGTATTCGTAATTTCTCCTTGAAGTGTGTCTTCCACTCATCTAGCTGATCGATCTGAAGCCTTCGTTCCTCATGAGTTATTTCCTTGCTTGCATGAGGTCTAGGGTCTGGCTTAATTGTGTTGTTCTGTGGTCCTTCCTAAAAAGAAGGTTTAACCGAATGGTCATTAATAAAATTAATTTTCTCACCTTGATTACTCGATGTCCTAGTCGAGTCAAGAGCCTGGAGACTGATTGATTCGTCACCTACACAAAGTATGAGTTCACCTGCGCTGACATCAAATTTCCTCCTGGCAATTGCTAAAAAGGGTCTTCCTAAAATTAAGGGGATACTATTGCCCTCATCCATGTCTAAAACAACAAAGTCTACTGGGAATACGAATTTATCAATTTTCACAAGAACGTCTTCAATTATACCCCTAGGAATTCTAACATTTGTATCAGCTAATTGAATGCTTATCCTAGTTTGTTTGGGTTTCCCTAGACCTAGTTGTTTAAACAATTTATAAGGCATAACATTGATGCTTGCCCCTAAATCAACTAAAGCATTATCAACAGATAAACTACCAATTAAACATGGAATTGTAAAACTCCCTGAATCTTTTAATTTTTGTGGTAGTTTGTTTTGCAACATTGCTGAGCACACTGCGTTTAGTTCCACATGTGATTCCTCGTCTAACTTCCTTTTGTTTATTAACAGCTCTTTTAAAAATTTCCTTGAATCTAGCATCTGCAAAAGAGCTTCAAGAAATGGTAAGTTAATATGTAATTTCTTTAAGCGTTTAAGGAATTTACCGAACTGTTCATCTGTGTTGTCCTTCTTCATTGCATCGGGGTACGGTATACGTGGTTGGTACTCTTTAATTACCGGTTTTGGCTTATCATGGTTTACCTCATCTTTACCTTCCTTTACCACATTCTCTTGGCATACCGTAGGCTCATCTAACCCTACACTATCTTGAGCTGTTATGGCTTGAAGTTGCTCCTTTAGGTTAGTTTCAGTGTTGCTTGGCAAGCTGCCTTGTGGTCGTTCAGAGATCAGCTTAGCGAGTTGCCCTAATTGGTTCTCAATCCCTTGAATCGATGCTTGTTGATTTTTTAGTGTTGTCTCAGTGTTTTGGAAACATGTTTCTGATACCGCTATGAATTTTGTCAGCATCTCTTCAAGGTTCGGCTTCTTTTCCTGTGGGTAGGGCTGTTGTTGGAAGTTTGGAGGGGGTTGTTGTCTTTGATTTCCTTAACCACCCTATGAAAAATTGGGGTGATTCCTCCAACCTGGATTATAAGTATTACTATAAGGGTTATTTTGAGATTTAAAATTGTTACCCATATAGTGAACTTGCTCGTTCTCAGCGCTCGGGTTGTAAGGTGGATATTCTGTATTGCTCATCCCTCCTTTATTCATAACACACTGCATGACTGGATGGACCTGCAAAGAATCACATACGCCATCAATCTTTTTATTTAACAGTTCTACCTGGTTTGATAGCATGGTTACTGCGTCGAGGTTGAAAACACTGGCTATTTTTGTTGGCTTTGTCCTTGTGACTTTCCACTGATAGTTGTTCAGTGACATCTCTTCAATGAATTCGTAGGCAGCCTCAGGTTTTTTTTGTTCAATGTTCCACCGGCGGCTCAATCGATTAACTACCTAGTTGAGGGGTTCACACCATTGTAAAAAGTTTGGACCAGTAGTCGCAAGGGTAATCCATGGTGTGAGCACCTTCTCAATAGATTTTTGTATCTCTCCCATGCATCGTAAAGTGTTTCTAAATCCATCTGCACAAAAGAAGAGATATCATTCCTTAACTTGGCCATTTTAACTGGTGGAAAATATTTTAATAAAAATTTTTCGGTCATTTGTTCCCATGTAGTGATTGATCCTCGTGGAAGAGAATGCAACCACTGTTTGGCTTTATTCCTCAAAGAAAAGGGAAATAACCGAAGACGGATGACATCATCAGAAACGCTATTTATTTTGAAAGTATCGCAAAATTCTAGGAAATTTGTCAAGTGATTGTTTGGATCTTCATCCTGCAAACCATCAAACTGAACAAATTGCTGTATCATTTGAATTGTGTTAGGTTTCAGTTTAAAATTATTAGCGGCAATAGCAGGTCTAACAATACTTAACTCAGTTCCTGTTAAATTAGGTTTAGCATAATCATACATAGTTTGAGGAGCATGATCTTCGGCCACCTCTAAAGGTAGCGGATTATTCTCAGCCATCTTTTCGGTGATATTGGTTTCGACTTCTTGCTCTTCTTCTATGTAGTTTAAGCTTCGCTATATTTCTCTACGATTTCTGTGAACAGTACCTTCAATATCACTGTCGTAAATCAGGGGTCCTGTCGGGTTCCATCTAGTCAAAATCTAGAGGTACCTGCTAAGAACAAAAAGAAGGAAAATTAGCAAAGTTAAAATAAAAATAAAAATAAAAATAAATTGCAAAAATAAAAATGGCTAAAGTAATAAAATTTGAGCGTTCTTAATATTTTAGTTCTCTGACAACGGCGGCAAAAACTTGATCGTGTGTCAGAGTCTTAAAAATTTATATAAAGAATGATCGAGCCTAAAAAACTAACTGTGACAACGATTGAGGCAAGCGCACCTATCGAACAGTAGTATAGTTAAGTGGCAAGACCAGATTGTCGAACCCAAAGGAACCATGTAACACCCCAAACCCGGTTAAAACGTTACAACCGAATCTGGCGTGCCACGGGGAGAAAATGTTTGAAAATCGAATTGTCAATTTTTGCTTAGAGAAAACGAATTTGAATCTTGTGGTGTTCAAAACGTGTTAAATCTTGTTTTCAAAAAGCTTAGTTACTTAATTGTTACTCCATATTTATTACTTAATCAGTAAGCATTTCAGAAAACACATACTTATCGAGGGTTTAAAGAAAACAACCAATTCATATTTACCAAGTACGCCTATCGAAAGTTCTAAAAAAACAACCAAATAAAACATCCCAAAATAAAAGTTAGGCGGCCTTATTACAACGCTGAAATCCCAAATTAAAGGAAATAACTAAGTCCGAAAAGAAATCTTTGAAATAAATAAATGCTGAGCATGGCCACCTCGAGTCCACTCCGGCTCCACATCCACGATCTAAGTCTGATCTGCAAAATGTAAAGGAAGGGGTGAGTCACTGAGACTCAGTGTATAAATCCCCATCCCAAAAGAAGTTATGCTCTTACACAAATTCATACAATAATATGCAAGTCATGAAATCCATCCAACCTAGTATCCATCCGAGTCTCCCAAATCTACCCCTTGTGGTGCCAAACCACTGGTAACCGAAGTTACAATAATAACATATGTGGTACCAAACCACTGGTGGTGCCAAACCACTGAGACTTAGTCACAATTTCATAATATGTGGAGCCAACCCACTGTGTGATGCCAAATCACTGGTGATAGTCTGATAGATCATACTTCCCCCTCCTCTCATCACCCATAACACATAATCATGCAATCAAAGTCCGTATGTTCATGCTTAACAAACAAGTATCATGTATACAAATTATCATGCTTTCATAGATCACAATCAATGCGGGGAAATCACAATAACTTACCCGGCATCCTCGCTTTTACCCACAAAGGCATTTTAGTAACTTTTGCCGTCATTCCGACTTTTTAACAATACACAACATAAGCATATTAAGTAAGAAAGTGCGTAAGAGTTACACACCTGATTTTCGTACTACCGCTTTTACTGCCTCTACGCTACTGTCACTCGAGACTACCACTATCGGCCTACGGTCTACTTCTGATGTCGGCCCACACCCCAATGGCCAATCTCGTACTCCCGATACTGCTCGTTTCTTGTACTTTGGCGTTGGATTTACAGATCCAACCCCTACTGCTTGTCTGTTATTATTGTCCATAATAACTCCTTGGTCACTGAACCGAATGTAAATGGTGAGATCTAATTAATTAAATACTTATAGCACTAAATCGCAACCTTACCTAAACTGTCGGATCCCGAAAGTCTTCAAGAAAGCGTCACCTTCCTACCTACATTCGGCCAAGCCCCAAAATATTAAATCAAACCATTGAACGCACCCTACCAAGTACCATATAACATTCGGCCAAAGACATAAGAACAAGAAAGTGGCCATTAGGCCGAACCTACCACCAACCTACCTTCGGTTTTCCCACAAATCAGCACTTCTGACTATAGTAGGACAGGATTCGGCTTCTAGGGACAGAGAGGGGAAATAGACAGGCATTAGAACAAAGGATCCTGGTTAGATCTTTATGAAAAGAACAGAAGAAAACGTATAGAAGCAAAATCCCGAAACTCACTAGATTGTTGAGGAATATGTAGCTTATGGTGCACCTTCGGGAAACAGAGATCTCACCTGATGGTTCGGAAGAAAGGAATATGAGCAAGAAGAATTCGAATTTCAGGAAGATGTTGGAAAAGAGAAGAAGGCTAGGGAGTTTCGGTTTTGTCAAGAAGCAGGGGGAAAAGAAAGAAAAGAATTTCGGCTTCAGAGAAAAAAGGAAAATATGAAAGAAAAGAGATGATAGGTTGACTAATAATTTCGGCACAGCACATACACACACAGAGTTGGATATTCGGCCAACTCTCTCCCTCCTGATAACTTTATCCATCAATTATCATATCCCTCATCCATTTAATCCTTATCTTTCCTAATTATCATCATTTATCACTAAAAATAAAAGGATTTAAGCTCCCAAATTGTAGCCATTGTGCTGTCCACCCCCTTCCCCTAGGAGTGCCGAATTTTACCTATCCATTTGGGCCTCAAGCGGCCACACAAGGCCCAACTCCTCCCCCTTTTGACGCCACCTTAATGCCCACTAAAAGCTCCTCCAAACATTGGGCCACAAGCCCAACTTGCTACCAAATATAATTACTTAACTCAAATTATAACTAACACTATTTATCAGCCACTTAACCTAGGTTTTAAAGCCCAAACCCGAGCCCAGTACACACCTTAAAGCCTTAGCCAACTAACTCAGCCATGCAACATACCAAATGCATAGACCCACAAGGTCAGGATATTACAGTTCTACCCCCCTTAAAATAAATTTCGACCTCGAAATTTACCTGGTCAGAAAAGTTGAGGGTATTGCTGTCGCATAATATCCTCCGGCTCCCATGTCGCTTCCTCCGATCCATGGTTCCACCATAGTACCTTTACCAAAGGAACAGATTTCCTATGCAAGATCTTAACATCCCGATCTAAGATCTGCACTAGTTCCTCCTCAAAAGACAAGTCTGGGCTCACCTCAATCTCCCCCACTGGCACAACGTGAGACGGATCCGAGCGATAGCGTCTAAGCATGGAAACATGAAATACATTGTGGATTTGACCCAACTCTGGTGGCAACTCGAGCTGGTACGCCACCGGTCCTACTCGCTTCAACACCTGATAGGGCCCAATAAATCTAGGGCTTAACTTGCCTTTCCTACCGAACCTCAGAACCTTCTTCCACAGCGACACCTTCAAGAAAACTTTGTCACCTTCCGCAAACTCTATATCCTTCCGTTTAAGATCGGCATAAGACTTCTGCCTGTCCGAAGCTTCTTTCAAACGAACTCTAATCACCTTCACCATATCCTCTGTCTCAGTAACTAGCTCTGGATCCAATAACTGCCGCTCCCCCAACTCCGTCCAACACGTGGGGGTACGACACTTCCGACCATACAACGCCTCGTATGGTGCCATCTGAATGCTTTCCTGATGGCTATTGTTGTATGCGAATTCCGCCAATGGTAAGAATTCTTCCCAACTGCCCTTGAAATCCAAGACACATCCCCTTAGCATGTCCTCCAAGACTTGAATCACCCTCTCCGACTGTCCATCTGATTGGGGATGGAATGCTGTACTAAAATCCAACCTTGTACCCAATGCCTGATGCAAAGCCTTCCAGAACCTTGACGTAAATCTAGGGTCTCTGTCCGAAATAATCGACACTGGCACTCCGTGCAACCTTACAATCTCTGCTATATATAGTTTTGCCAACTTCTGAAGAGAATAATCCATACGCACCGGTATGAAATGAGCCGACTTCGTCAAACGGTCCACAATTACCCAAACTGAATCCTTCTTGGTCGGCGTAAGAGGTAGCCCACTCACAAAATCCATTGTAATCCTTTCCCACTTCCATTGTGGAATCTTAATTGGTTGCAACAATCCCGAGGGTAACTGATGTTCAGCCTTGACTTGCTGACACGTCAGACACTTGCCCACAAACTCTGTCACCTCACGCTTAAGACCCGGCCACCAAAACTGCTCCCGCAAATCCAGGTACATCTTACTACCTCCTGGATGCATAGCATATGGACTGCTTTGTGCCTCCTGCAAAATCTTCTGCCTTAAATCCACATCCTTAGGTATACACATTTTTCCCTGAAAACATAACACTCCCTCGCTGCTTAGACTATACCCCTCCAATCCACCACTCTGCACTTGCAAACAACGAGCACTTAAAACTTCATCTACCAGCTGTTTCTCCTTAACCTCGTCAATCCAGGTTGGCTTCACTTGCAATTCCGCTAACAGGCTTCCATCCTCATACAGACTAAGGTGAGCAAACATGGCTCTTAAATCTGCCACTACCTTATGGCTCAAGGCATCCGCTACCACGTTAGCCTTTCCCGGTTGGTACTCAATCGAGCAGTCATAGTCTTTTAACAGCTCAATCCACCTTCTCTGCCTCAAATTTAACTCCTTCTACGTGAGAAGGTACTTCAGACTCTTGTGATCCGTATATACTACAGACTTCTCTCCATATATATAATGCCTCCAAATTTTTAAAGCAAAAACCACTGCAGCCAATTCCAGATCATGCGTCGGGTAGTTCACTTCGTGAGGTCTTAACTGTCGGGAAGCATACGCCACTACTTTCCCTTCTTGTATCAGCACACAACCCAATCCTGTGTGGGATGCATCACAATAAACTGTAAACTCTTTCCCGGCTTCCGGTTGAATCAACACCTGAGCTTCCGTCAAAATCTTCTTTAACTTCTCAAAACTTTCCTGTTGCTTGTTTGACCACACAAACGGAACCTCTTTTCGTAACAACTTTGTTAATGGTGCTGCAATCAGTGAAAACTCTTCCACAAACCTCCGATAATATCCTGCTAGCCCCAGAAAACTCCGAATCTCCGCCACAGACTTCGGTGGCTTCCAGTCTAAAACTGCCTCAACCTTCCGAGGGTCCACTCTAATCCCCTCAGCTGACACCACATGCCCCAAGAAAGTAACCTCCTTCAGCCATAACTCGCACTTACTAAACTTGGCGTATAAACGCTTTTCCCTAAGAATCTGCAACACCACTCGCAAATGTTCGTCATGCTCCTCATCCGATTTCGAGTACACCAGAATATCGTCGATAAATACTACGACGAACCGATCCAAGTATGGCTGAAACACCCGGTTCATCATATCCATAAACGCTGCCGGTGCATTCGTCAATCCAAATGGCATAACCAAGAATTCATAGTGCCCATATCGAGTATGAAACGCAGTCTTATGGATATCTGCCTCCTTTACCTTAAGTTGGTGATACCCCGACCTTAAATCTATCTTGGAAAAGACCGATGCTCCCTTAAGCTGGTCGAACAAGTCATCTATCCTAGGCAACGGATACTTGTTCTTAATCATCAATTTATTCAACTGACGGTAGTCTATGCACATCCGCGTCGACCCGTCTTTCTTCTTAACAAAGAGTACCGGTGCTCCCCACGGAGACACACTTGGCCGGATAAAACCCCGATCCAGCAACTCCTGAATCTGCGCTTTCAACTCCATCAATTCCTTTGGCGCCATCCTATATGGAGCAATGGATACTGGCGCTGTTCCCGGTAAAAGATCTATACCGAACTCCACTTCACGATCTGGGGGTAAACCCGAGAGCTCTTCTGGAAAGACATCGACAAAGTCTTTCACTGTTCAAACATTCTCCATTCCTGATTCCTTAACTTCCAAGGCACACACGTAGACCATAACCGCCTCACATCCTTTCCTTACCATCTTCTCCGCCTTCAGTGCGGACACCACATTCGATAGGTAATTCCTTCTCTCTCCTATCATTACCACCTCTTCACCCTCAACCGACTTCAACACCATACGCTTAGCTGCACAGTCTAGCTCTGCCTGGTACTTTACCAACCAATCCATTCCTAAGATTAAATCAAACTCCCCGAAGGGTAGTTCCATCAAATCCGCTTGAAACACGACCCCTTGAAGTTCTAGGGGTACATCCTTATACAGTTTGTCTACTACCACAGAGTGTTCCAGAGGGCTAACTACCATCATTTTCCTAACAGCAGTCTCACTAACTAAGTTCAAAGTTTCTGCTATCCTACTAGCAACATATGAGTGTGTCGAACCAACATCAATCAAAGCAGTATAAGGTAACCCGGAAATTATAAACGTACCAGTTATAACGTCTGGTGCGTCGCCCTCCTCTCGACGTTTGGCTGCATAGACCAACCCAGGCTGTCTAGCATCAGCACCACCAGCACCTCGGCCAGGCGCTCCTCGGCCTCTCCCATTACCATTACCATTTCCACCCCTAGTTGCACCTCGACCCCTCTGGGTTGCTGACCATCCCTCCTGGCTTGACCACATCCTTGACCCTCAGTTTGAGTCCTAGCTAACTTTCGCGGACAATCCCTTACCCGGTGCTCCATTGACCCGCACTCAAAGCACCCTCTACTACCAGCCAAACACTCTCGAATGAGACTTCCCGCATCTAGCACACTGAGGTGGCCACTGAGCAGCAGCAGGCTTTGCGGCTCTATCCGGTCCACCAAATCTAGCCCTCTTTTGTGAACTTCCAGCAGACCCTAATGGCTCAAAACTCCTTTTATCCTTACTTCTGTCCTGATTCCGCCTCTCAGTTCGCTTCACCTCCTCAGCTATTTTGGCCTTTTCCACGAGAACGACAAATTCCCTTTCACACTGAGGTGCAATCAACACCCGCAGCTCATCTCTTAGCCCATCCTCGAACCTAACACAGCGCTCATGTTCCGTAGCCACCATACCCCGAGCATAACTACTCAACCTCAAGAATTCAGCTTCGTACTCGGGTACCGACTTATTCCCTTACACCAAATTCAAGAACGCCCTACGCTGCCCATCAGTATAACCAGCCCCCACATACTTCCTCTGATAGGCTGCCCTAAAATAATCCCAAGTGACATCACCGGTCGCTGCACCATCTCGAACCGTGAGCCACCACTGGTACGACTCATCCCGGAGAAGAGACACTATCCCCTTTAACTTCTCCTCAGCCGAGAAGTCCGAATCATCCATTAGTCGTTCGGTCGCCTCTAACCAGTACTCAGACGTGTTGGGAGCCGCTCCAGAAACTCCCCTAAACACTTCTGCTCCGTTAGCCCGGAGTCGCTCAGCCACGGATTTTCGGGCTCCTGCACCCGCGCCTGCCCCGGCAACTCGTTCCAAAACTCGCAGTACTGCCTGAGATACTGCATCATTACCACCAGTCTGATCCTGAAACTCAGCTTCCGCCGCCGGCAGATCCGGCAACACATTTCCAGACCCATGGCCAGACCCTGCTGGCTTCGACAAGGTCATCCTACCCGTACCACGGCCACGCGGCGGACGTCCACGACCTCGTGTACTCATGCTTCTCATTCGCGTTTATCTGATTAAGAGTTTTATGAATTATTATTTCTGTTCACTTTTTATCTACGAATAATTTTATGAGAAAAAGTTTTGAAAGTGATTCTTTCGCATGCGAATCTATCTTAAAGTTTCAGTTCCAGAATTATCTCATAGTTCTAAGTACATCCATCACACAAACAACGTCCACAGACCACATCCAACGTGTAGGGGCATTTTCATCATTTCACTAGCTGGGAGTATTTCCGTAATTTTAACCTACAGGGGTATTTTCGTAAATTTCAAAATATGGTCTCGGGTGATTTTACGAAGAAGGGTATTTTGGTAATTTTTTTCCAATTCAGGGGTGTTTTGGTAATTTTTTTCAACTCGGGGGTGTTTTGGTAATTTTGTAAATCCGGAAGGTATTTCGGTAATTTTATAAATCTGGGGAAATTTTCAAGTCAGGGGCAATTTGGTAATTTTTCACAAACCAAGGGTATTTTGGTCATTTTTCAAATCTAAGGCAGTTTCCACAAATCCAGGGGTAATTTGGTAATTTCAAAACTAGGGTTTTTACAAAACAGTGTGGCTGGTCTCTTTCGGGTTTTAGTTGTAAGTTTTGGCCTGTCAACACGTCCTCGTGACTAAGGTGAATAGTCACTATGCACCAGGTGGGATTCTAGTGAAAAGGAGGTGAGTCACTAGGACTGCTTAAATACCAAGCTTTCCCCGAATCCGTTCCTAGACATGCATATGCCTATTGCCACACCCTGTCATAGCTAAAGTGAATAATCACTATGCACCAGGTAAGATTCCAGCAAAGAGGAGGTGAGTCACTCGGACTGCTTAAATACCAAGCTCTCTCGGATCTACTCCTAGACATGCATATGCTTGTTGCCACACTTTAGTCTTGTGACTCGTTTACAGGTTTTGTTTAATGAAGTTAAGTCTTATGGATTTAAAGAGTGGTTTGTCTAAGCCTAAAGTCCATGAGTACTATCATGCTTACTACGTCTAAAGCCCACAAAACCCAACAGATATATCACAACAGAAGTTAGGGTACTTACCTGGGTGGATCGGCGCCGGAGACTCAAGTGCCATGCTTCTCGAAAAAAAATAATCATTTCTCAAACAACCGAATCTGGCGTGCCACGGGGAGAAAATGTTTGAAAATTGAATTGTCAATTTCTGCTTAGAGAAACGAATTTGAATCTTGTGGTGTTCAAAACGTGTTAAATCTTTTTTCAAAAAGCTTAGTTACTTAATTGTTACTCCATATTTATTACTTAATCAGTGAGCATTTCAGAAAACACATACTTATCAAGGGTTTAAATAAAACAACCAATTCATATTTACCAAGTACGCCTATCGAAAGTTATAAAAACAACCAAATAAAACATCCCAAAATAAAAGTTAGGCGGCCTTATTACAACGCTGAAATCCCAAATTAAAGGAAATAACTAAGTCCGAAAAGAAATCTTTGAAATAAATAAATGCTGAGCATGGCCACCTCGAGTCCACTCCGGCTCCACATCCACGATCTAAGTCTGATCTGCAAAATGTAAAGGAAGGGGTGAGTCACCGAGACTCAGTGTATAAATCCCCATCCCAAAAGAAGTTATGCTCTTACACAAATTCATACAATAATATGCAATTCATGCAATCCATCCAACCTAGTATCCATCTGAGTCTCCCAAATCTACCCCTTGTGGTGCCAAACCACTGGTAATCGAAGTTACAATAATAACATATGTGGTACCAAACCACTGGTGGTGCCAAACCACTGAGACTTAGTCACAATTTCATAATATGTAGGGCCAACCCACTGTGTGATACCAAATCACTGGTGACAGTCTGATAGATCATACTTCCCCCTCCTCTCATCACCCATTACACATATTCATGCAATCAACATCCGTATGATCATGCTTAACAAACAAGTATCATGTATACAAATTATCATGCTATCATAGATCACAATCAATGAGGGTAAATCGCAATAACTTACCCGGCATCCTCGCTCTTACCCACAAGGGCATTTTAGTAACTTTTGCCGTCATTCTGGCTTTTTAACAACACACAACATAAGCATATCAAGTAAGAAAGTGCGTAAGAGTTACACACCTGATTTTCGTACTACCGCTTTTACTGCCTCTACGCTACTGTCACTCAAGACTACCACTATCGACCTACGGTCTACTTCTGATGTCGGGCCACACCCCAATGGCCAATTTCGCACTCCCGATACTGCTCGTTTCTTGTACTTTGGTGTTGGATTTATAGATCCAACCCCTACTGCTTGTCTGTTATTATTGTCCATAATAACTCCTTGGTCACTAAACCGAATGTAAATGGTGAGATCTAATTAATTAAATACTTATAGCACTAAATCGCAACCTTACCTAAACTGTCGGATCCCGAAAGTCTTCAAGAAAGCGTCACCTTCCTACCTACATTCGGCCAAGCCCCAAAATATTAAATCAAACCGTTGAACGCACCCTACCAAGTACCATATAACATTCAGCCAAAGACATAAGAACAAGAAAGTGGCCATTAGGCCGAACCTACCACCAACCTACCTTTGGTTTTCCCACAAATCGGCACTTCTGACTATAGCAGGACAAGATTCGGCTTCTAGGGACAGAGAGGGGAAATCGACAGGCATTAGAACGAAGGATCCAGGTTAGATCTTTATGAAAAGAAAGAAAGAAATCGTATAGAAGCAAAATCCCGAAACTCACCAGATTGTTGAGGAATATGCAGCTTATGGTGCACCTTCGGGAAACAGAGATCTCACCTGATGGTTCGGCTATGGAAGAAAGGAATATGAGCAAGAAGAATTCGGCTTTTAGGAAGATGTTAGAGAAGAGAAGAAGGCTAGGGAGTTTCGGTTTTGTCAAGAAGCAGGGGGAAAAGAAAGAAAAGAATTTCGGCTTTAGAGAAAAGAGGAAAAAATGAAAGAAAAGAGATGATAGGTTGACTAATAATTTCGGCACAACACATACACACACAGAGTTGGATATTCGGCCAACTCTCTCCCTCCTGATAACTTTATCCATCAATTATCATATCCCTCATCCATTTAATCCTTACCTTTCCTAATTATCATCATTTATCACTAAAAATAAAAGGATTTAAGCTCCTAAATTGTAGCCATTGTGCCGTCCACCCCCTTCCCCTAGGAGTGCCGAATTTTACCCATCCATTTGGGCCCCAAACGGCCACACAGGGCCCAACTCCTCCCCCCTTTTGACGCCACCTTAATGCCCACTAAAAGCTCCTCCAAACATTGGGCCACAAGCCCAGCTTGCTACCAAATATAATTACTTAACTCAAATTATAACTAACACTATTTATCAGCCACTTAACCCAGGTTTTAAAGCCCAAACCCGAGCCCAATACACACCTTAAAGCCTTAGCCAACTAACTCAGCCATGTAACATACCAAATGCATAGACCCACAAAGTCAGGATATTACAAACCAAAAGTACTAATACTAACTTTCTTTTTATTATTTAGCCTAAGAATTAAGGGAATTATTAATTAATCTAAAATTAACTATCTATTAAGCTAAAGATGCTAAGACAAAGAGAATGAATTTGGGAAAATACTTGTGGGAAAAACCAATTTATTAAGACAATACCCTAGGAAGAATCCAGCTAGACTTCACTTGTTATTTAACTTTGAACCAGACGATTTATTCACTTGACTTGATCCGTAGGATTCCCTAATTTATATTAATGCCTCTCTCGAGGCTACTAACGTCTAACTCTAGGTTGATTAATTGAAATCTCTTTCTAATTAAAACCCCTAGAATTGCATTAACTCGATCTATGGACTCCCATATTAGGTTTGACCCTAATCCGACAGATTTTCTTCATCATATCTCTAGGGTTGCGATCAACTCCGCTTAATTATGTTAGATCTACTCTTAGACAGGGTCTATTCCTCCTCTGCCTAAGCACATCAATACTTGAATCAATATCCTGGAATATCAAAACAAGAATTAAGAACACATAATTAAGAATAAATCAAGTATTTATCATAGTTCAGAAAACAATAACAAGATCCGTCTTAGGTTTCATCCCCCTCAGGTATTTGAGAGGATTAGTTCATAATGATAAAAGAATACATCTCAGAAGTAAATATAAAACAAAACATAAGAAAAACCATAAAACCCCTAAAAGGAAATTGAAGGGAAGATCTTCCGTCTTGAGTATAATTTTGGCTTCTTGAGATGAATCAATTGGCTTTCTTCGAGTAAATTCCACAATTCTGGCCTCTCTGGCTTGGCTCTTCGGCCTAACTGGACGCCCCCTGAAGGTTGCCCTCTAGGGTGTTTATATAGGCTTTTGCGATGGCTTTCTTTGCCTCTAACTACCCTAATCCGAGTAAAATTCCTCTTTGTCACGGCAGGGACACGCCCATGGCACACGCCCGTGTGAATCAAAGCCAGGCCGTGTTCGGGTCTGTTAAGGGGGCACGACCATGTTGCTTGGGTCCAGGCCACGTTGATTTCGTGATTTGGCCCATTTACTCTGTTTTAGGCTCGTTTCTCGTTCTTTTCATCCTCCGGTGCTTTCCTAAGTATAAAACATGGAAACAAAGGATTAAGAGCACCAAATTCCACAATTCAAGGATTAAATCACCCAAAAGTATGTTAAATGTGGGATTAAAATATGTTCATATTATGGTTTATCACTCTTGCTCTCTCAATCGGCCAAGACTCCCCTCACATCCCAACTCTTTCAACCTCTCCACCAATTCCTCCTTGAATTGCTCCCAGCCTCCCAGTCAAATTTGTTGACCAAGTCTCCAACCTGCTCTGCAGAGTTTGATTCAAACTGTACCTCTCACACCACCAAGTCATAAAATAAAAGCCCCGTATTTGAATGCCATGGGATTCGAACCCCAATTCCCTTGCCATCTTAGTGACATCACAACCATCAAGCCACATGCTCTTTTTGTGACATAGAATCACACATATTTAAACATAAGTCCTAAGTGCTAACAGCCAATTCCACTTAAGAGCAAAAACTAAAAATTTTCCAAGGCCCAGACTCAAACCCAGGTTTCCTAAAAACCCCCAAATACACTTAAATACTTAGCCATTGAAGCATACATGGAATTTAAGCCAAATCAGCAAAATTAAAAACCCTACAATTTTTGGGGGCGTTACAGGTGTGTTTCGCACGCCATGTGATCAACGAAAGCTTGGCCTTGCGCAGGACACGGTCGTGTGATGGCTATGTATGGCCGTGTGAGCCACATGAGCTAGACCAAGTGGGGCGTGTGGGCCCACATGGGTATTTCACACGGGCGTGTAGATTTTGGGCCAGGCCGTGTGGTCACAAGGCCAATTTGGGTGTGTGGGCCACACGGGCATGTGGGCCCATAATTCTGAAATTTTCCCTAGGGTCACACGGGTCGTACCAATCGACTGTGGGTGTAACAGTCCGGTTTAGTCCCTAGTCAGAATAGTGGTTTCGGGACCACAAATCCGAGTCAAAAAATATTTTAATATTATTTTTTGTGCCTACAGTAAGTGAATAAGCATGTGTGAAAGTTTCGTGAAATAATTTATCTGTTTGTATGCTTAATTAGAGAAAAGGACTAAAATGCATTAAATGCAAAATTAGCATGCTTTATGTAAGGGAATCTATTTGTTATTATCTTATTATGTGAAGTCTTTAAGAGGTTATTATGCCATTATTAAATTGGTGGACAATTATGTCTATAGTTTAAATGATTTTAATGAAAATGTCATTAAGGGTAAAAAGGGAAAATAATAATTAATGATAATATTATAAAACAAAGCATGAAAAAAATGGCCATTTTCTATCATCTTTGGCTGAATATTATAGGAAAAGAAAAGAAGAAGACTAAGCTAGGGTTCGACACTCTTTTAGCTTGATTCAAGGTATGTTTTGCTTCGATTTTTGATAATTTCTACGTTTTTGTAATCGTTGCTTCATGTTCTTCAAAACCCATGCCTTAATTTTGTGAATTGAAGATGAATTATGGAAGATATGTGATAGATTAACATAGTTTGTCTTTGGACTTTTGATGAATTTGAGTAATTTGGACTTAATTGAAAAAAATAATTTGAGGGACTAAATTGTGAAATAAATGAAATATATGGACTTATATGAGCATGAGTAAAATTCAGCTAGGCATGGGTAACATGAGATTTTGTGTATTTTGTGATTTTGTGAAATAAGGACTAAAATGTCAAAATGTGAAAATGTAAGGGCTAAATTGTAAATTACCCTAAATATGTGTTCTTGGATTGTATTGAATGAATTGGTGAATAAATGGATTAAAATTGAATATGTATAGATCAAGAACTGAAGAGAACGGCTTTAGATCGCAGAAAGTCGAAAGTGATCGAATAGTCGAGTCCGTACGTTAATCACATTACGAGGTAAGTCTATATACAAATAAATGTATTTGTATTGATTTATGTATGTTCATGTGAAATCTCATTGTGATGAATGCGTACGAGAATGATAATTATATTAAATATGAGGATGTATCGATAGTGTAACAATGTCCGAGAAGCCCCGTACGAACCTAGGAATAGATAGGATTACATATGTCATGACATAGGTTTTCGATATGTGATATCATGTAAGACCACGTCTGGGACGTTGGCATTGATTCAAAATTTCGTGTAAGACCACGTCTGGGACATTGGCATCGATATGAGATTTACGTGTAAGATCATGTCTGGGACATTGGCATCGTATTGATTCATGTAAGACCCTGTCTGACAGTGGCATCGATATTTGGTTACATGTAAGACCACGTTTGGGATGTTGGCATTGTACGACTACTCTAAGCATTCTGAGTATCCTATTTGATTCCGAACGGTTCAACAGGAAAGTCTGAGAAATGAATGACTATGTGAGTTGTATATCCGTTTCAAGTACGTTTGATGTATATGCTTTGAATAGGCATGAAAGGTGAGTAAATACGTACATAGATGCAATGAGCTAAAATGTGATATATGAATGAATGTGATAAGAGCAAATGAGATAGATGGAGATATGATGGTTGATAAGCAATGGCTAAATAATGAGCCAATGAAGAATTATGAATTTGCTATTGAGATATGTTTCATGTATTGATATGATAATGTGAATTATATGTTAAGTTTAGTTGTATATGGCTTACTAAGCTTTTGGAAAGCTTACTTTGTGTGTGTTTGCTCTGTTTTATAGATCGTCAAAGCTACTGAGGGCTCGGGGATCGTCGAGGATCGTTATCACACTACTCAAATAAAATTTTGGTACCTTTTGGAAATTTATAGATATCAAAGTATGGCATGTATAGTCTAGTTGTTTTGGAGTATGTTTAAGATAAGTATATAGCCATGTGATATGGCTAGATAAATGGTTGTGTTATGAATGAGTAGTCATGTTGTATGATGCTTGGTTTTGGTATGTATTGACGGCTAGTGAAATGGGCAAAGTATGGTAAGCTTATTGATGCATAGTTAGCATATTATTGATGATAAGTTTGTGACAGATTATACTTTGAAGTGCTTGTGGTTATATTGAGTTAAATGGCTTATAAGTTGGTGTGGTTGTTAAGCTAATAAGTGGATAAAAATGGTGCACAATTTGATATGTTTTGGTTGCCATTGATGTATGGAAAGATGCTTATATGTACTTGTAGGGATGACCCAATGTGTGGGTGGCAATTTGGCCTTGCAAATGGCTATAATTGCCTACGCGATTAAGCACACGGGCGTGTGGCTCGACCAGGTTCCTCGTGGTTGCATTTCGAAGCAAGTTAGACTCGACCACGGGCAAGACACACGGGCGTGTGTCTGGCCGTGTGGATCAAGTCAGTTTCAACCACGGGCTGGACACACGGACGTGTGACTGGCCGTGTGGTGCAAGTCAGTAGCAACCACGGGTGAGGCACACGGGCGTGTCCACGGCCATGTGGACAAGTCAAAATATATGCCTTGTTTTGACACGGCTTAAACACACGTGCGTGTTTGAGGCTGTGGGAGGCACACGGCTTGCCCACACGAGCGTGTGACCTCTGTAACTTTAAAAAAATATTAAATTTCTGAGAATTTTGTATGTGTTTGGTTTACTCCCGACCCTATTCTAAAGCATGTTTAAGGTCTCGAAGACCTATTTAAGGGACACTTTGATTTGATTCGTTGAATAATATTATAGAATGTTTGTAAAATTTTTTGATTTGACGGTTACGGGTTAGGGGTGTTACATTTGATTGTATCAGAGCTACGGTTTAGTAGATTCTCGGACTAACGTAGCGTGTTAGAGTCTAACTATACATGCCATATATATGAAATGTGATAGTGTGATGAATCCTAACGTGTAAAATGTGTTTATCGTATAGTAATGGATCCCGAAAGAGCCGTAACTGATGATGTTGAAAGCAATGCGCCTGCTCCCGCTCAAGGGACAGCGCCATCTGACTCAAGACCAGCTTCTAGCGGTCATGAGGGAGAGGCTAAACAAGCCTTCTTCCAAATGATGAACGAGTGGTTCACTCAATACGTAAGAACTAATCCGACTTTTTCACAACCTCCGCCCTCGCCTAATCCTCCTCAGACTTCTACTATACCTCCGGTTATGAGTTTGAATCTGTTGAATAAGCCTCCGGTCGACAAAATACGTAAATATGGGGCTGAAGAGTTCAAGGCCAATAGTGATGATGATGCTGAGAAAGCCGAGTTTTGGTTAGAGAACACTATCTAAGTATTTGATGAGATGTCGCTGAGTCCTGAAGAATGCATAAAATATGTTGTTTCTTTGCTACGAGACGCAACCTATCAGTGGTGGAAGACTTTGATTTTCGTTGTTCTGAATGAACGGGTCACATGGGATTTCTTTCAGACTAAGTTCCAGAAGAAATACATCAATCAGAGATTTATTGATCAAAAACGAAAAAATTTCTGGAATTGAAATAGGGTCACATGTCCGTCACTGAGTATGAAAGAAAGTTTGTGAGATTAAGTCAGTATGCTCGAGAATGTGTATCAACCGAGGCAATAATGTGCAAAAGATTTGAAGATGGCCTTAATGAAGATATCTGTTTGCTTGTTGGGATTTTGGAAATAAAAGAGTTTGTTGTGCTTGTTGATCGAGCGTGCAAAGTTGAGGCACTCGGGAAAGACAAAAGAAAAGCTGACTTTGAAACTAGAGATGCGAGAAAGAGATTTCAAAGTAAAACATTTCAGTCTACTTCAAAGAAATTCAGAGAAGAGCATATCCATTCTAGAACTAATGTGGGACATTCGAATCCGAGAGATTGAGATAGATCACAGTCGAATTCTAAAGCTCCAGCTACATCGATAGCTAGTGTAGGAAATGTCTAATCCGAACGGCTTGAATGTAAGCATTGTGGTAAAAGACATTCAGGTAGTTGTAAATTGAATGATCGAGCTTGTTTCAGATGTGGATCGTTAGATCATTTCATCCGAGATTGCCCAGAGTCTATTGAGCAAGATATTGTTCAGAATCCGAGATCTGAAAATGTTTCAGCGAGAGGTAGACCTTCCTGAAATGCAAGAAATGTCAGTGGTAGTCAGAGAACTACGAAAGACACTGTTGCGAGATCTAAGGCTAGAGCGCCTGCCAGAGCATATACCATCTGAGCTCGTGAGGAAGCTTCATCTTTGGATGTTATAATGGGTACATTTACTCTTTATGATACTTCTGTGATTGCATTGATAGACCCAGGTTCTACACATTCGTATATATGCATGAACTTAGTATCTAGTAAGACTTTGCCTGTAGAGTCTACTGAATTGGTTATCAGAGTATCGAACCCCTTAGGTAAAAGTGTCTTGGTTGATAGAGTATGCAAGAAATGTCTGTTGATGTTTAGAAATATCTGTTTTCCTGCTGACCTGATGCTATTACCCTTTGATGAGTTTGAAATAATTTTGGGTATGGACTGGTTGACACTACATGATGCTGTTGTGAATTGCAAAAGAAAAACTATTGATTTGAGATGCCAGAATGATGATATAGTTCGAATTGAGTCTAATGATTTGAATGGATTACCAGTTTTGATATCAGTGTTAAAAGCTCAGAGTTATGTGAAAAAGGGTTATGAATCATATTTTGCTTATGTGATTGATTCGAAAGTAACTGAAAAGAAAGTTGAATCTGTGTTTGTGGTTTGTGAATTCTCTGATGTATTTTCTGAAGAATTGCCGGGATAGCCTCTGATACGTGAAGTTGAATTTGGTATTGATTTGTTACTGGTAACAACTCCTATTTCAATAGCTCCGTATAGAATGGCACCAACAGAATTGAAAGAGTTAAAGTCACAATTGCAAGAGTTGACTAACAGAGGGTTCCCAATCCCGAGTTTCTCACCTTGGGGTGCTCCTGTTCTGTCTGTGAAAAAAAAGATGGCACGATGAGAATGTGCATCGATTATCGTCAGTTGAACAATGTGACTATAAAGAACAAATATCCTCTACCCAGAATTGATTATTTATTTGATCAGCTTAAAGGAGCCACTGTATTTTCAAAGATAGATCTGAGATCGGGATACTACCAGTTGAGAGTAAAAGATTCAGATATTCTGAAGACTGTTTTCAGAACGAGGTACAGGCATTATGAGTTTTTAGTTATGCCTTTTGGACTAACAAATGCTCCTTTTGTTTTTATGGATCTAATGAATAGAATTTTTAGACCGTACTTAGGTCAATTTGTTGTTGTATTCGTTGACGACATCTTGATTTATTCACATGATAAGATTGAGCATGCTGAGCATCTGACAATTATTTTGCAAACTATGTGAGATAAGCAATTGTATGCAAAGTTCAGTAAATGTGAATTTTGGTTGTGAGAAGTTAGTTTTCTGGGACATATTGTATCAGCCTCTGGAATACGAGTTGATTCGAGTTAGATTTCTACTATTCTGGAATGGAAACCTCTGAAGAGTGTGTCTGACGTCCGTAGCTTTCTGGGACTCGCTGGTTATTATCATCATTTTGTAAAAGGATTTTTGATGATAGCTACTTCGTTGATTAGATTACTTCAGAAAGATGTGAGATTTGAATGGTCTGATAAATGCCAGAAAAGCTTTGATCAGCTGAAAACTTTGTTGATTGAAGCTCCAATTTTAATTTAGCCAGAATTGGGTAAAGAATTTGTGATTTATAATGATGCTTCGTTAAATGGTCTGGGATGTGTTTTGATGCAGGAAGGCAAAGTTATAGCTTATGCCTCGAGACAATTAAAGCCTCATGAAAAGAACTATCAGACACAAGATCTTGAGCTAAATGCAATTGTGTTTGCATTAAAGATTTGGCACCATTATCTTCTTGGTGAGAAATGCCACGTGTTTTCAGATCATAAAAGTTTGAAGTACCTGATGACTCAGAAAGACTTGAATCAGTGATAGAGAAGATGGTTAGAGCTACTGAAAGACTATGAGCTTGTGATAGATTATCATCCGGGTAAAGCAAACGTCGTTGCTGATGCACTGAGTCAGAAATCACTATTTGTGTTGTGTGCTATGAATGCTCATTTGAACTTGTCTGATGATGATTCAGTTTTGGTGGAATTGTAAGCGAAACCATTGTTCTTACAACAAATATGTGATGATCAGAAAGTTGATAATGAAATGCTAATGAAACGAGCTCAGCGTTATTCGAATTCTGATTCTGAATTTCGAGTTGATGATGATGATTGTTTGAGATTTCAAGATCGAATTTGTGTTTCGAGAAATACGGAGTTAATATAGTTAATTTGAATGAAGCTCATAATAGTCGCCTATCTGTTCATCCGGGAAGTACAAAGATGTATCATGATTTGAAACAACACTATTGGTCGTCTGGTATGAAAAGAGATATTTCCAATTTTGTCTCAAAATGTTTAGTCTGTCAGCAAGTTAAAGCTGAACATCGGGTTCTTTCTAGTTTGTTACAACCGATAATGATACTCGAGTGGAAATGAGACAGAGTGACAATGGATTTTGTTGACTCCGAGAAAGAAAGATGCAAATTGGGTCATAGTTGATCGATTGACGAAATCCGCCCATTTTATTCCGGTAAGATCTGGTTACTAACTTGATAAGTTAGCTGAGCTTTACATTTCTAATATTGTGAGATTGCACGGAGTGGCATTGTCTATTGTATCTGATAGAGATCAGAGATTTACATCACGATTCTGGAAGAAATTGCAAGAAGCTTTAGGTACGAATTTTGTATTTCTGTATGGCTTTTCATCAGCAGACGGATGGCCAGTCCAAGCGAATCATTCAAATACTCGAGGATATGTTGAGATGTTGTATTCTTGAGTTTGATGGTACGTGGGAACAATATTTTCCATTGATTGAATTTGCATACAATAATAGTTTTCAGTCGAGCATCAAAATGGCACCCTATGAAGCTTTGTACGGACGTAAATGTCGGACACCTCTGTATTGGACGGAGCTCAGTGAAAGTAAGATACATGGGGTCGATTTGATAAAAGACACAGAACAGAAAGTGAAAGTAATACGTGATAGTTTGAAAGCAGCGTCTGATTGTTAAAAGTCCTATGCAGATTTAAAACAAAAACTCATATTTGTTTGTCTGTTATGTCAAGAAATCCATAGATTTAGGCGGATCGATGTGCCATAGACTCAGTGGTGACCACTCGACCGTAAACTACTTTACTTTATTAATTTACGGTTTTATTTATGATTTTGATTTTCATTTGAGAGTATGTAATTTCAGGGACTTTCTAGACTTTTTGATTTTTAACTGTTGGTTTTTGGTTTATTGATATTCTACAAGATTTGATAAGATGTGTTATGAATTTGACAATTTTCCACAAAAAAGGGTATTCCTGAAAATAACGAATCAGGTTTCTAAAATAAAATTATTTTTTTAAAAAAAAAAATTCTGCTGTGACAAGAGTTTTGACAAACTAATTAATTAAATAACATTTTTAGTATATTCATGAATGAACTCGTGGTTTAAAATTGAATGGTTTACCAAGTCGACATCGTTTTCAAAACCCATTCCTTGTGACTCCACTAGATTTGGCCATAGCGTCTAGGCCGGATTTGGGGTGTTTCATTGGCTATGTGACCCAAGTCAGTAGCTACCCTAATTTGGACATGGGCTAGGACACGAACGTGTGCCTCACATTGAATGCCCACACGGCCTAAGACACGGGCGTGTCCCCTGCACCTAAGGAAAATTTTGAAATTTTGTGAAAAATTCTCTGAGTTTCTGATTTAGTTCTGACTTGTTTCTAAGGTATATATAGGACCTCGAGGGCCGATTTAAGGGACAACATGATTAAACTATGTGTAACAGCCCATTTTTCAGTGAAATCAGAACAGTGGTTTCGGGACCACAAATCCAACTTGAAATATAATTTATTTTTATTTTATTATATGGTCAGTAATATGATAGATGTGACATGTGAAAATTTTGACATAAAACTTCTATCGATTTAGTGCCTTTAATTACGAGAAGGACTAAATCGCATAAAAAGTGAAAGTTGAATTCTAGTAGCTATAAGGATCAAATAGTTATGGAATTCAAAACTAGAAGTCCTTATATGGTAATTAGCCCATTAAGAAAAGTATGTAGATTTTTCATGGTGACTCATCCATGGAATTATAGAAAAAGGTCAATGACTAAATTAGAAATAGCAAAAATTTAATTAATTAAAAGATGATAAAAGAAAATATCATCTTATTATTGTCATCTTCAGCCTAAAATTTTATGGAAACCCTAGGAGAGAGAGTGGAAACTTTCAAGGCTTAATTGGGTAAGTTCTCTTGTCCCGTTTTTAATAATTTTAGTATTTTTGAAATCGGGATAGCTTAATCTCTCTATTTGAGGGATTAATTTGAAAATTTATCAAAGTATGAAAATGGATCATGGATGTTTTATGCTGGAAATTAGAAATTTATTGTAGAACATGAAAGATTATTGATAGATAAATAACTTTTACAAAGTGATTTTTGATGAAAACTTGAGTTAGGGACTAAAATGTAAAATTGTGAAATTGAAAGAAAAATTCTAAAATTTTATGTATACATGTGCTGTAAATTTTGTAATGGGGATTTGGTTAGGCTTGGAATAGGGAGTAATTTGCACAAGTTCCATTTTCTTACTTAGGGACAAAATCAGAATTTATGGAAAAGTTAGGGGAAAAATGGTAATTTTGCCTAGGACATAAATTGAGTCCATTTAATTATGAAATGTATGAAATTGATGGTTAAATTCATTTATATAGATCTAAACAACACTAATTTGAGGTTAGATCGAGGAAAAGAAAAGGTTTCGGATTAGTAGATTTCTAATGCGAACAAGTGTTGAGGTAAGTCAGTGTAACTTAATTGGGCATGTAATTATGTTGTGTTGTATGTAATGTGATTTATGTTGATGTGCTTACATGTATACTATGATGCAAAATTGATATATGCTTAAATTGTGAAAAAGAGGTTAAGTCCCGATTGAATATTGGATTCCGATGATTATATGTGCTTACCCGAAATTAATAAGGTCCTGCATTTGTTGCGGACGGGATTCAGCTCAGACGAGTAATACCATTGACCTTGTTATAGAAAGTATTTAGCCCGAACGGGTAATCCTAGTATAATACCTCTCGAGCATACGTTATGATTAGGGTTTAGCCTGGACCGGTAATCCTAATCGAGCTCCTCCGAGCTTACGTTATATAGAGGATTTAGCCTGGACTGGTAATCCTGTTATACTATATGTGGCTTGAGAGAGCATTTCTTGGTTAAGTTCCCTATTGGGTACCCTTGAATAAGAAATTGAAAGATTATTGAATCGTACACTCCGAGTGTACTACTTAAGCACCCATCAGAATTTAATGATTCAACGGGCATAAAACTCCTGACATGGCTTGAAAATCTTGAGATGATATGATAATGACTTGAAAGAATATTGCTTGATGAGCTCATCTATGTTACTTGATTGATATGAAGATTTTTGTGACTAACATGTTTGATTGAATGTATGTGATTAGGCAATTTAGCCAACATTGTATGCCTAGATTTTAATAAGTAAGATTGGTAAGTTTAGTTTCCGTTATACGAACTTACTAAGCATGTAATGCTTACTCCATTTATTTTTCCCCTATATTATAGTGCTCGAAAGCTCACGAGGGTTGGAGATCATTGGAGCATCGTCACACTATCAACTAGCATTTTGGGTATATTTAATAAGTCATTTTGGGTATAATGGCATGTATAGGACAACTTGGCCAATAGTGGATTGAAATGCTATTTTGTAACCTAGCCATTGGAATGGCTAGTAATGGTTTATTTTGGTATGACTAAGTAGATTATTATGATATATTCATATACATGTGTTATGTTAATAACGTGTGATCAATGTTGTGAATGCCTAAGATATTCTAAGGTAAGTCTATAAACACTTATGCATGTAGTGATATGCTATGTTGAATGATAGAAATTGCCCAATTTGAATGCTTGAATTGGTTGGTATTGGATGTGTGTTTCAAGTGCAGGTCTTGGGTGAAATTTTCGGTGAGAAATGAAGCTAGAAATGGCTTCATTTTGTCCATACGGGTAGACACATGGGCGTGTGTCTAGACTGTGTGTGACACTCGACCTGGTAACATGGGCATGTAGTTAGGCAATGTGTCCCCTGCACCTTAATTTTGAGAAATATAATACTAAGAATTGGGCACACAGGCAGAGACATGGGCATGTGTCTCAACTGTGTATGGTGCCCCGAATTTGGGCCTAGTAGAATTGGGCCCATTGGGCCTTGGGCGTGGGAGCGTTTAAAAGTTTTGGGAATAAAATAACGACACTAATGCAAGTTGGACCTATTAGGTGAGTGATTTTGGAAGGTTAAGGGGCTTCCATCAAGTCCCGGGATCAAACCTGGGCTTTAGGAAAAATTTTGGTTTTAGATGAATAAAACCCTGGGAGTTAGAAGGTAGGCTTGAAGAATAAAATGTGGAGAAAAATGACACAAAAGGAGTTATGGTCTAGTGGCAAATGATGCCACATAAGAGACAAGGGAATGACGCCACAAGGAAGCAAGGGGTCCAAGGTTCAAGTCTTGGCGCTTGCGTTTCATTTTGATTTCCTTTTTAAATGAACTTAGACTTTGGCCCATAGACTTATATTTAGTTGCGCATGTTTTAAGACACAAAAGGAGCTTGTGTTGTGGCGGCATGTAGCATCTGGAGCAGAGGAGAGGGCAAAGGTTTGAATCTCATGTCAAGCAAGGGAGTGTTTATTTTGCAGATTGGATGGCCAGAGTTTGTGTTAGATTTAAACTCTGCTGAAGGAGGGATCCCAAATTGGAAAGCTAGCATGAGAGAAGATGAGAAGCTGGCTTTAAATAAAGTGATCTATGAGAAGAGTAAGCACAACTTGGTTGGCGTTTGGGCATAGGAGTGTTCAGAGCGTGGATTAACTCCAGATTCCTATCAGGTGTGTATTTCGCCCTACTCTAGTTGTAGACGGCAAATGCCAAAATGCCGATCACACGACGTTGGTAGCCACACGAGCGTGCAAGCGCACGTGTGGGAGCTTCGACGCGATAGTTGAGGCCACCATGAGTATTCTTGTGGGTTGATGCTGTTTGGGCCACGATGGGCCGAAAGGGGCCAAGTGGACCCATATGAATGAATTGTATGATTGTGAAGTAGGTATTGAACTGGTCTATGTGAATCTCATATATGTGGCTAGAAGTGGGCTAAATGGGCCACACAAGCGTGTGGGCCCATTTGGGTCGAGATTGGGCTCTAGGCCCAATCGCATCGTTATCTCGTTTCTTCCTGTTAGGGTGCTTTGTATCGCAGGATGATTTTAGGATTCTTAATCTTCACTTGTAACACCCCAAACCCGGCCCAAACGCTACAACCGGATCTGGTATGTCGCTAAGGAAATTTTTTTGTAAAAGATGTTGCAATTTCGGGAAATATTTTTCTTGTATGTAATCTTTTGTTCGGGAAAACTTAATAACTCGATAGGTTTAAGTAAGATATAAATTTCATTTGTTGTTTTATGAATTAAAACCAAAAACTTAATGCATGCCTTAGTTTAATTAAAACTCAAGTGTCTAACAATAATGAAAGCCAAAATAACACCATACGAAGTCTAACAGTCTAGTGGCCCGTGGCCTTATTACAACCATATTTAAAACCCACTTAAAATAAATTTCTTAAAAATAAATAAATGAAGTAAAGTCTTTTGCGGAAGTCCTTGGTTCTCTATCGCATGGCCACCTTGCTCTCCTCTCCAGCCCGGTCCGATGCTCTAAGTGTCACCTGAAATTGTTAAAATAATAGGGTGAGTCGCGAAACTCACTGTGCAACTCTCATGCACCATCAGATTGGGCCTTAGCCCACAGATCAGAATATAGACATAATATAAAAGATAACATACATAGAACCCAACCCAATCATAGGTGTCCATCCGCTACACACCACCCTTACCTGCCAATCACACCATTGGGGATTTCTACAACCAACCCATACCGCTACACACCATCGATGGCAGTCATGCTGCAGTTAGCTGCTCATCAACAAAGTTGTGACACAGTCACCAGGCTGAAATGGCATAAGCCACCAGAATAGATCACTTCCCCTTTCATCAATCACCCAACCCCAAGCATATAAAAACAATCGACATATATCACATATCATTTTAACAGAATCATTCACTGATGAATGGCAGAATTCACTAACCTGATATTTAGCCTTTACCCTTCTTGGGTTTCCAAACGTTATGCCGGGATTTTGGCATTTAACAGAGTATAGCAGATTTATTACATATATATATAAGCAATCAGTCTAATGGTGTGAGAAGTTACACACCTGATTAATGTCGATACCCTTGCTAAACCGATCTACAACTTTGCTCGAAAAGCCGGAAAGATGTGAAAATAGGGCCTCTCCTATAATCGGCCATGGTTAGTGTTCTACCCGATTTTACACACTAAAATCAATAGATTTTCTTACTTTGAAATCCTGAAAGTACCACGATTCGAGTATTACCGAACTTATGACTTAGAGATCTACGCCATTGACTCCTCTTCAGATCCCAGAATGCCAAAAATAAGAGAGAAATAAGAGATTAGTTTCTAAATAGCCATTCGGCTAGGGACTTTGAAAAGCCGAAAAAACATTGAAATCCCGAAATCGACACTTACCTATCGTTTCCTTCAAAATTTAGCACAAGCAGACTCCACTGAAGAAAATTCGGCAACTTCAGGAGGTGTGATCTTAGTGATTTCGGCTTTTTGAAAAACAAAGAATTGGAAAAATATAAGCAAGGAGTGGATGGAGGGATTCGGCCGAAAGAAAAGAGAAAAATAATGGTGGGGTTTCGGCAATTGAGATCTAAGAAGTTTTTGGTTTCTGTCAAAAAAAGAAAAGAGAAGAGAGGGTTCAAGTTTACCGAAAAAATAATTTCAGAGAACATAATGAAGAATTCGGCAGCCCCCTTAGACTATACTAAACCGATTTCTCCCCCCTTACTAAGTTTTATTTTTGGCCAACTCTAGCCACTTGGATGAGCTCTCATCTTTTCCCTTATCTTGATCCATTATCTCCTCAAAAATAGCCTTTATCTGCTTATTATCCACATAAAATAAACATTAAAAATCCCTAAAAATAGCCTTGTGCCGTCCCCCCTATTGCTCCCTTTAAGTCCCGAAATTTAGCCCTAAAACTTGGGCTTCAAGCTGCCAAAATTTGGGCCCTCCTCATGCACTTGTGACGCCACTTATAGCTCCTCTTTACTATGCCCCTAGTTGCTGGGCCACAAGCCCAATATGTCACTTAAACTACTAAATCTTTAATTTAAGCCCCTAGAGTGTCTAAATAAAATATTTATTCAAAGCCTCAGCCTAAACCTGAGCCCCATTTTCACCTCAAATCCTTAAATCAATAATTTAAGCACACATTACACAAAATGCAAAAGCCCATAAATTCAGGATGTTACAGTTCTACCCCCCTTAAAATAAATTTTGGCCTCGAAATTTACCTGATCAAAAGAGATGGGGATACTATTGTCGCATAACATCCTCTGGCTCCCATGTCGCCTCTTCTACGCCGTGATTTCGCCACAAAACTTTGACCAAAGGGACGAACTTCCTTCTCAACATGTTTACTTCTCGATCCAAGATTTGCATTGGTTCCTCCTCAAAGGATAAATCTGGCATTACTTCAATCTCTTCCACCAGCACCACATGCGATGGATCAGAATGATAACGTCTTAGCACCGAGACATAAAACACGTCATGTATCCGCTCCAACTCCGAAGGCAACTCCAAACGATAAGCCACTGGGCCCACGCGTTCCAGTACCCGATAAGGCCCAATAAACTGAGGACTTAACTTACCCTTCCGTCCAAACCTCATTATCTTCTTCCACGGAGATACTTTCAAAAAGACTTGATCTCCTACTGCAAATTGCATCTCCTTCCGCTTTAGATCCGCATAAGATTTTTGCCGATCAGACGCCTCCTTCAACCGAGCCCATATTAACTTAACTTTCTCCTCCATTTCCGAAACTAGCTCTGGACCCAACACCTGACGTCCACCCAACTCCGTCCAACAAGTAAGGGTACGACATTTCCTTCCATATAACGCTTCGTACGGCGCCATCTGAATACTAGCTTGATAACTATTATTGTACGCGAATTCTGCCAAGGGCAAATATTCCTCCCAACTACCCCTAAAATCGATGATGCAACCCCTTAGCATATCCTCCAATATTTGAATTACCCTCTCAAACTGACCATCAGTCTGTGGGTGAAAAGCGGTACTAAAGTCCAACCTTGTTCCCATTGCTTGATGAAGAGCCTTCCAAAATCGTGACGTGAACCTAGGGTCCCTATCTGATATGATCGACACCGGTACACCATGTAGTCTTACAACCTCAACCACGTACAACTTAGCCAACTTTTGCAGAGAAAAGTCCACTCGAACCGGTATGAAGTGAGCAGACTTCGTCAACCAATCCACGATTACCCAAATCGAATCCTTCTTAGTGGGCGTAAGAGGTAACCCACTAACAAAACCCATCGTGATTCTTTCCCATTTCCATTGGGGAATCTTTACCGGCTGTAACAATCCCGAAGGCACTTGATGTTCAGCTTTCACCTGCTAGCACGTGAAACACTTCTCCACATATTCCGTAACTTCTCGCTTCAAACCTGGCCACCAAAATTGCTCTCGCATATCCCGATACATCTTAACTCCTTCAGGATGCATAGCATAAGGGCTACTATGTGATTCCCGAAGAATCATCTGCCTTAACTCCACATCTTTTGGCATACAAATCTTCCCACGGAAACACAAAACTCCATCACCATTCCAACTATAGTCCTCTCCTTCACCATACTGCGCTTGTCGGATTCGAGTACTTTAAACATCATCCAAAAGTTGCTTCTCCTTGATCTGTCTTGTCCACATAGGTCTTACTTGAAGTTCGGCTACCAAACTGCCATCTTCATACAGACTGAGATTAGCAAACATCGCCCTCAAATCCGCTATCGCCTTCCTACTCAACGCATCTGCCACCATGTTAGCCTTACCCGGATGGTATTCGATCGAACAGTCATAGTCCGTCAAGAGTTCAATCCACCTACGCTGTCTCAAATTCAATTCCTTCTGGGTAAGGATATACTTCAGACTCTGATGGTCCGTGTAAATAACCGACTTCTCCCCGTACAGGTAATGCCTCCAAATCTTTAGATCAAACACTACCGCCGCCAATTCTAAATCGTGCATAGGGTAGTTCAATTTATACGGTCGCAACTGTTGAGACGCATATGCAACAACTTTTCCATCTTGCATTAACACACACCCTAAACCTGTGTGTGACGCATCATAATAGACAGTAAATTCTTTTCCCGCCTCTGGCTAAATTAACACTGGCGCTTCCGTCAAAATTCTCTCCAGCTTCTCAAAGTTCTCCTGTTGTTTGTCAGTCCATACAAACAATACTCCCTTCCTTAACAACTTAGTTAAAGGTGTCGCTATTGAAGAGAACCCCTCAACAAATCTCCTGTAATACCCTTCCAATCCCAAGAAACTTCGAATTTCCGCCATAGACTTCGGCGGTTTCCAATCTAATACAGCTTCTATCTTTCGAGGGTCTACCCTAATTCCTTCTGCGGAAACTACATGCCCTAGGAAAGTCACTTCCTTCAGCCAGAACTCACACTTACTGAACTTCGCGTACAGCTACTTCTCCCTCAAAATTTGCAACACCATACGAAGATGTGCATCATGCTCCTCCTTGGACTTGGAGTAAACCAAAATATCGTCGATGAACACCACCACAAACTGATCCAGGTATGGTTGAAACACTCGGTTCATCATATCCATAAATGCTGCTGGTGCGTTCGTCAAACCGAACGACATTACCAAGAATTCATAATGACCGTAACATGTTCGAAACGCCGTCTTATGAATGTCCCCTTCCTTCACCTTTAACTGATGATAACCCGACCTTAGATTAATCTTCGAAAAGATCGAAGCTCCTTTAAGCTGATCGAACAGATCGTCGATTCTTGGCAATGGGTACTTGTTCTTAATCGTTAACTTATTTTGTTGACGATAGTCCATGCACATACGCATGGATCCGTCCTTCTTTTTCACAAACAGGACCGGCGCTCCCCATGGAGACACACTCGGTCGAATAAATCCTCGATCCAAAAGCTCCTGGATCTGAGCTTTGAGTTCCACCAACTCCTTCGGTGCCATTCAATAAGGAGCAATGGATACCAGAGCCGTACTCGGAAGTAGCTCTATTCCAAACTCCACCTCGCGATCCGGGGGTAATCCTGGCAACTCCTCCGGAAAGACATCCGCGAAATCCTTGACTGTTCGAACCTCATCGACAGTCACCTTCTTAGCATCCAACGCACTAATAAAAGCTAAGAATGCGTTACATCCTTTTTGAATCATCTTAACAGCCTTCAATGCCGGTACTACGTTGGACAAATAGTTCCTTCTTTCTCCTGACACAACCACCTCCCAGCCTTCCGGGGTACTCAACACTACACGCTTGGTCTCACAATCCAACTTAGCACGATGCTTGGTCAACCAATCCATTCCTAGGATAAGATCAAACTCTCCAAATGGAAATTCCATTAAATCTGCCGGAAACACCACCCCTTGAGTTTCTAACGGTACATCCTTAAATAGCTTGTCCACTACCCTAGATTGTCTTAGGGGACTAACCACGGTCATCTTTCTAGTAGTTGTTTCAGAGTCTATACTTAGAGTCCCAGATATCGAACATGCAACATAGGAGTGGGTTGACCCAATATCAATCAAGGCAAGTAAAGGGTTATCAGCAATGAGAAACGTACCGGTTATGACATCCAGTGCGTCACCATCCTCCTGTCGACGAACTGCATAAACTAGACCCGGCTGCCTTGCATCCACATTACCTGCACTTCTACCAGGTGCTCCACGTCCGCGACCAGCCCCATTTCCACCTCTACCTGAACCACGACCCCTCGGTCCAGGCTGGTCACCTCTCCTAGTCTGGTCAGAACCTCGGCCCGTTGGCTGTACCTGATCCACTTGCGGACAGTCCTTAATCAGATGCTCCATGGATCCATACTTAAAATATCCACCCGTTCTTCTTCTACACTCCCCAAAATGTGCTTTCCCGCACCAATTACATAATTGATTCTGATTCCCCGCAGCCGGTGTCGGAGTACGAGCTGGCCCATCAGACCTAGGCCTCTTCTGAAAATTTCCAGATGATCCTGATGACCCAAAACTTCTCTTATTCTTACCCCGATCCTTATCTCTTTCCTGTCTTTCAGTCCATTTTACCTCTTCAGCTATCTTAACCTTTTCCACCAGAACAGCAAAATCTCTCTCTCTCTGCGGTGCTATCAAAACCCTTAACTCATTCCACAATCCATCCTCGAACCGAACACAACGTTCATATTCGGTTGTTACCATTCCTCGAGCATAGTGGCTCAAGTGCAGAAACTCCGCCTCATATTCAGCCGCAGATTTACTTCCCGGCACTAGATTCAAAAATGCTTTCCTCTGTGAATCCACATAGCTGGCCCCAACATACTTTCCCTTGAATGACTCCTTAAAGAAGTCCCAGTAAATTCGATCTGCGGCAGTACCCTCCTTCATCGTGAGCCACCACTGATAAGCCTCGTCTCAAAAAAGAGACACAACCCCTTTCAACTTCTCCTCCATCGTGAAATCTAAGTCATCCATTATGCGCTCAGTCGCTTCCATCCAATACTTAACTGTGTTAGGGGCTACGCCAGAAACTCCCCTAAACACTTCTGCCCCATTGGCCCTAAGCCGCTCCAGCACAGATTTCCGAGCTCCTGTGCCTATGCCTACTCTAGCAACTCTTTCGAGAACCCGCAGCATCGTCTGAGATACCGCATCATCTCCGCTCGCCTGATCCCGTAACTCTCCCTCCACAGTTGGAGGATCCGGCATTTCGTTTCCTGACCCGTGGCCAGACCCTACTGGCTCGGACAAAGTCATCCTACCCCTACCGCGTCCACGCGGCGGACGTCCTCGACCCCTTGTACTCATTCTTCCGTTTGGCGTTTATCTGATTAAGAATTTTATGAATCATTAATTCTTTCCACTGATTAACCACGAACAGTCTTATGAGATTTTAGAAGTTGTTTAAGCTAAACCTAGAGTCCATCAAGTTCTAATCTAAATAATCTACGTCCCATAAAACCCATCAAGCCCACATATATATATATATATATCACACAATGGTTCAGAATACTTACCTGGAGGACTTGGGCCGGAGACGCAGGTGCCATGCCGAGCTAACAGACCTGTTATCATTTAAAAACATGCATATTTCAAAAGCCTATTTTTAGAAAATGTTTTAAGCCCAAAAACCCCCAGAGCCGAGTTTTGAACCGGGCTTTGATACCAATCTGTAACACCCCAAACTCGGCCCAAACGCTACAACCGGATCTGGTATGTCACTAAGGAAATTTTTTTTGTAAAAGATGTCGCAATTTCAGGAAATATTTTTCTTGTATGTAATCTTTTGTTTGGGAAAACTTAATAACTCGATAGGTTTAAGTAAGATACAAATTTCATTTGTTGTTTTATGAATTAAAACCAAAAACTTAATGCATGCCTTAGTTTAATTAAAACTCAAGTGTCTAACAATAATGAAAGCCAAAATAACACCATACGAAGTCTAACAGTCTAGTGGCCCGTGGCCTTATTACAACCATATTTAAAACCCACTTAAAATAAATTTCTTAAAAATAAATAAATGAAGTAAAGTCTTTTGCGGAAGTCCTTGGTTCTCTATCGCATGGCCACCTTGCTCTCCTCTCCAGCCCGGTCTGATGCGCTAAGTGTCACCTGAAATTGTTAAAATAATAGGGTGAGTCGCGAAACTCAGTGTGCAACCCTCGTGCACCATCAGATTGGGCCTTAGCCTACATATCAGAATATAGACATAATATAGAAGATAACATACATAAAAACCAACCCAATCCTAGGTGTCCATCCGCTACACACCACTCTTACTTGCCAGTCACACCATTGGGGATTTCTACAATCAACCCACACCGCTACACACCATCGATGGCAATCATGCTGTAGTTAGCTGCTCATCGTCAAAGTTGTGACAGAGTCACAAGGCTGAAATGGCAGAAGCCACTAGAAACAGAGTTGTGATAGAGTCACCAGGCTGAAATGGCATAAGCCACCAGAACAGATCACTTCCCCTTTCATCAATCACCCAACCCCAAGCATATAGAAAACAATCGACATATATCAAATATCGTTTTAATAGAATCATTCACTTATGAATGGCAGAATTCACTAACTTGATATTTAGCCTTTACCCTTCTTGGGTTTCCAAACGTTATGCCAGGATTTCAGCATTTAACAGAGTATAGCAGATTTATTACATATATATATAAGCAATCAGTCTAATGGTGTGAGAAGTTACACACCTAATTAATGTCGATACCCTTGCTAAACCGATCTACAACTTTGCTCGAAAAGCCGGAAAGATGTGAAAATAGGGCCTTTCCTATAATCGGCCATCGTTAGTGTTCTACCCGATTTTACACACTAAAATCAATAGATTTTATTACCTTGAAATCATGAAAGTACCACGATTCGAGTATTACTGAACTTATGACTTAGAGATCTACGTGATTGACTCCTCTTCAGATCCCAGAATGCCAAAAATAAGAGAGAAATAAGAGATTAGTTTCTAAATAGCCATTCGGCTAGGGACTTTGAAAAGCAGAAAAAAACATTGAAATCCCGAAATCGACACTTACCTATCGTTTCCTTCAAAATTCAGCACAAGCAGACTCCACTGAAGAAAATTCGGCAACTTCAGGAGGTGTGATCTTAGTGATTTCGGCTTTTTGAAGAACAAAGAATTGGAAAAATATAAGCAAGGAGTGGATAGAGGTATTCGACCAAAAGAAAAGAGAAAAAGAATGGTGGGGTTTCGGCAATTGAGATCTAAGAAGTTTTTGGTTTCTGTCAGAAAAAGAAAAGAGAAGAGAGGATTCAAGTTTACCGAAAAAAATAAAAGAGAATCTTGAGAGAATTTTTAGAGAACATAATGAAGAATTCAGCACCCCCCTTAGACTATACTAAACCGATTTCTCCCCCTTACTAAGTTTTATTTTCGGCCAACTCTAGCCTCTTGGATGAGCTCTCATCTTTTCCCTTATCTTGATCCATTATCTCCTCAAAAATAGCCTTTATCTGCTTATTATCCACATAAAATAAACATTAAAAATCCTAAAAAATAGCCTTGTGTCGTCCCCCCTATTGCTCCCTTTAAGTGCCGAAATTTAGCCCCAAAAATTGGGCTTCAAGCTGCCAAAATTTGGGCCCTCCTCATGCACTTGTGACGCCACTTATAGCTCCCCTTTACTGTGCCCTTAGTTACTAGGCCACAAGCCTAATATGTCACTTAAACTACTAAAACTTTAATTTAAGCCCTTAGAGTGTCTAAATAAAATATTTATTCAAAGCCTCAGCCCAAACCTGAGCCCTATTTGCACCTCAAATCCTTAAATTAATAATTTAAGCACACATTACACAAAATGCACAAGCCCATAAATTCAGGACGTTACATCATTGGTATTCGAAAAGGACTTAGCAAAACCCGGTGAAACAAGGATCGGTGCTAAAGGGTTGGCGGCACACTCGTAATCAAGGTGTGTAATCTTACACTCCTGTTTGTTTTGTAAATGCTATGATCTGTGAATCAGTTAAAAGTTGATTTCCTCTTTGTTAACCTGGAAGTTAAGGTTTTTCGGTGAATCTGTGGATGTTTCAACCTCCTACTGTTGCTATTGGTTTAGGAAGGATGATCAGATTTGAAAATCTGAGCTATAATAAAGGTGAGTTTTAAGTGAGTCTTTTTCTTGACTCTTGCGTGTTAGTTTATAATGGTAGATCAAATGTTGATCTCTTTTCAGATAGCTGGTAAGTGTATGTATGTGAATTATTGTAAAGGTTCTGTATAATTACAAATGAGATATATGAGTTGTTGCATGAATAAGATGATGTGTTGTATGTATGCTTGTGAAATCAAGAATGAAAGAATATGAGTTCACCAGAAGTGTGAACGAATCTGGTTAAGTGCAATCTATGTTAAGTGATTAACACAACCTATAACAACTAACCTAACGAAGTCTCTGTATCTAGTTACTGTTTGGCGTATAGTTGGTAAAATAAGGATAGATATGAGCATGTAAAATGTTTGTCTTGGCTAATTATATAATTATGTGTATTGCACCATTTGGCAAACTCTTAGTTTTGGCGGGTTTTGTGGTTTGGTAGGCTCTTCTGTTAAGTATCTGCCCAACCCAAATGTTTTGGGTGAACTCGTTAAGTTTGTAGCTATTTAGATTTGTTTATTATTTAAGTATGGTAATTTGGTTAGTTAAGTTGAGATTTAGTTAGAACAAAATTAGACTACTGTAGATGATAAGACTTAAATTATGTTAAGTGCACTTAATCATGAGAATCAAGAGAGTTAGTAGAATTATCTAATTTTTCTGCTAATCCTTGTATCTGAGCTTAAGTATATAAGGATAGCGGTGGTCTTCCTGAATGCTTTTACGTTTTTTTCTTCTTCCTTGATTTCCTCTGAAAATCTTTAAAAATCTAAGTTTAGGAAACCTCTTCGAAGTAAGGTTTGCAATATTCAGCTAACTTCTATGTTAGTACCAGCTCACCAGTAATTACTAATGAACACTAGGTTACCCTCTAAGTCATTTACATGTTTCTTATTCTACATGCACAGATGTTAGAATAATGTTTAAGGGAGGAAACTTCCAGATTCAGGATTGAGCGCTGTTGATACTTGCATGCATGATCAGATTTGATTGATTGATTTTAATTATCTTTATTTTAGCTCAATAAGTTAATGAAGGTCCAAGTGATAAAGGCAAATTGTAACAGTCTGATTTAGACCCTGGTCAGAATATTGGTTCTGGGACCACAAATCTGAGTCATAAAAATATTTTAATATTATTTTCTGTGCCTATGATATCTGATTAAGCATGTGTTAAAGTTCTGTGAGTTAATTTGCCCGTCTGTGTGCTTAATTTGAGAAAAGGACTAAATCGTATAAAACATAAAACTAGCTTTCTAATTGATTAAGTGCTAATTTGATATGGCTTAATGCCTATGAAGCCCTTAAGTGGATAATATACCTTTGTTATTGTTAGTGGACATTTATGTCCATATTTTGCATGATATTTATAAGGTTTTATAAAGGTTAAATTTGTAAAATAGATAATAAGTTATATTAATTAAAAGATTGCATTTTATTTCATCATCTTTGTGCCGAATATTGAAAGAAAAAGAAAGAACAAAAGCTTTCAAGGGTTCGGCTATGGTTTGACTAAATTAAGGTATGGATTTTGATCGAATTTTGATAATTTCTACGTTTTCATAATCGTTGCTTCGAGTACTTTGAAACCCATGCTTTAATTTTGTGAATTGATGAAGATTTTGAAAAGTGCCATTGATGAATTCATGAGTTTTGTGATGATTGTTGATGAAATATGAGATATATGTGTTAGCTTAACATATTTTGTCTTTGGATTTTTGATGATTTCGAGTAATTTGGATTAAATTGAGAAAATAATATTTTGAGGGACTAAATTGTGAGATAAATGAAAAATATGGGTTGCTAGGGACCTATAGAGAATTCGGCTAAGCATGGGTGTATTGAGATTTTGTGTATTTTGTGATTTTGTGAAATAAGGACTAAAATGTCAAAATGTAAAAATATGAGGGCTAATTTGTAAATTGCCCTAAATATGTGTTTTTGGATTGAATTGAATGAAATAGTGAATAAATGAGTTAAATTTGAATATTTATAGATCAAGAACCGAAGAAAATGGATTTAGATCGCGAAAAGTTGAAAGTGATTGAGTAGCCGAGTTCGTTTTCGTTTATCCGAATTCGAGGTAAGTCTATATAGAAATAAGTGTATTTACATTGATATATGTAAATTTATATGAAAATTCGTAATGATGAATGTATATGAGATGATGACTACATGAAATCTGAGATAGTATCGACATGGTGTCAACATCCGAAAAAGCCTCGTACGAACCTAGCAATAGATAGGATTACATATGTCATGACATAGGTGTCCGATATGTGATATCGTATAAGGCCATGTCTGGGACGTTGGCATCGATATGAGACATTGTAACACCTTATACCCGAGTCCAAGGCTGAGACCAGATACAAGGCATTACTATACTTGAACTTTCTTAAACATGCACTTAAGGGCTGTAAAATTTTGTTCCGAATTAAAAACTTCTCTTTCTTAATCTAATCATACATTTCATGGGCCTACGAGACCTTAAACACATATCTGGAAACTTTCAGAACTTAATCAAAAACTTTTCCTTAAAATAGGGGTCACACGCCCATGTGGCTTGGGACACTCCTGTGTACCCCTAAGACACGCCCATGTCTTCCAACCATGGTCGACACTGACTAATTTCACACGGCCTTGACACGCCCGTGGACTTAGACAGTGTGCTATACCTTGATATACTAACTTATTCACATGGCTTGGGGCACATGCCCATGTTCTAACCGTGTGTCACACACGGCCTAAACAAACGGCCGTGGGATTAGCTCGTGGTCTATTCTGACTTAAGGTACTAGGTGCAGGGGACGCACGGCCTAGACACACACCCGTGTGTCTATCCGTGTGAGCACTTGAAGGCTATTTACCAAGCCAATTGCCACCCTGAACTCAAGATCAATCTCATACTCAATTCAACAACTCAAATTACTACATCCTTCATTGATATCAATAAACATACATACTTAGTCAATCTTGGCCAATCACTTAGCCATATACAAAAGAATAATAAACTTGATAGCCCATACTTTTTCCCTTTTTAAGACATATTCTCGAAATGAAATGTCTCCTATACATGCCATACTTAATATAAACAACTTGGCTATACCAAAATAACGATAGATAGTGTGCTTCGAGCTCCGATGACAATGATCCACGAGATTAGCTTGGCGGGACTACATGGAACGAAAGAATAAAAGACGTAAGCATTTAGCTTAGTAAGTTTGCATATAATGTACATAGCAACATACTTGTTTAATATAAACCATTTGGCATAAATAATGGCATCTTAAATTTCAGCTATTTAAGCTTACTTACTCTTACTGATTCTTACATATCTCATGATACTTACTAGTCTCATGCTCGTGAGGTAAACAAGGTACCTGTATCACTTGATCACATAGATCAGCATACTTTACTATAACAATCATAATCTCTAATTCATCATTCATAACATGAATAATACTCATTTCTTACTTAATAATAGCTTTGCTTACTTAACTTTCTTGCTATCTCATTTAAGCTCTACTTATTTGCCTGATGAATTTCTATGAATAACCGAGGATATTGAATCTCATCCCACATATAACTCGATGCCAAAGCCATATCCTAGATATGGTCTTATATGGGATCTCTCATCTTGGTATCGATGCCATGTCTTGACATGGACTTACACAAAGTCTTCATTGTGTGTTCCCTTGGGAACTTACCATTGCCATGTCTTGACATGGTCTTATTTGGTATCTTTACTCATGAACTGGTCAATGCCGAGCCTTGGCTTGGACTTACATGAAATCTTCCTTGTTACTCACCAATGCCATGCCTTGGCTTGGACTTACATGGGATCTCTATCTCATGATAACTTTTCAATGCCAAGACTTGTCTTGGACTTACATGACATCTTTACTTGGAGACTCACCAATGCCATGCCTTGGCTTGGGCTTATATGGGTCTTCATCTCATAATAACTCTTCAATGCCAAGACTTGTCTTGGTCTTACATGATAACTTGCTTGATTGCCGATGCCATGCCTTGGCTTGGTCTTATACGGACTTTCTCATTTCATGTGATAGATTGAGTATCCTAAGTAATTCAACTTCAATCGGGACTTTCTCATGCTTAATCTCATTGATTTCTTTATTTAACATAACGTTAAGCATTTCCATGGTAATAATGTACATTATACTAAGCAATTCAATGATAGTAATCATAAAGCTTAGAAATCATACAAACTTACCTCGATATACAAAATGTATGTAGATATGCAATTTAGTCCTCGACTTTGTTCTTGCCTCAGTTTCTAGCCGGGCTTCATTTTTCTTGATCTATAATAATAGTTTAGATCATTTAATACTCACATTGACTAAATTGACTCTTAACACATACTTGGCAAAGTTACAATTTTATCCCTAAAGTTTCTCATAATTACACTTTTGCCCCAAGGCTCGTAAAGTGATTTTTATTCAAATTTTATGAACTTCATGCTTAGCTGATTCATTGTCCCAACTATAGCAATAACAATTTCTCACTATTTCTACCATGTATGACAAATTTCATAATAACTACAAACTAGTCCTTACTAGCATTTCTCATGAAATTCACTTAGAAAAAGATGTTTATCTAACATCAAACTCTCATAATCTTCCATAAAATATCATTTAACATGCATGTCATTCATGGGTATATTTTTAAACATGAATTCTAGCTCAACTTATAGCTATAATTAGCTAATTCATAATACAATGACTCCAAAATACGAAGAATATTAAAAACGGGCTAAGATGCACTTACTAGCAAGCTTCAAAAATTTGAAGAACCCTAGCCATAGAGTCTCTCCAATTTTCAGCACAAGGAAGAAGATGAATAAGAATTTTTATCATCTTTTTTTCCCTTTTTAATCATTTAATTGACAAATAACTAAAATGCCCTTCTCTTTCCATTTACTAACTCATGTCCATTTTTGTCCAAAAATTATAATTTGGGAAAATTTCTATTTAAGGACTTCTAATTAATATTCTAAAGCTATTTCGTACAAAAAGCTTCTAGAAACTCATATTTTGCAACTTTTGCAATTTAGTCCTAATGGAGCCTTTAATGGAAATTTCCATAAAACTTCTACATGAAACTATCATAATATCATGCAAACATCTCAATACCTTAAAAACTCATATTACTACTTTGGATTTGTGGTCTCGCACCACTATTTTGACTAGGTCCTAAATCGGGCTGTTACAGACATCATGTAAGACCACGTCTGGGACGATGGCATCGATTCAAGATTTATATGTAAGACCATGTCTAGGACATTGGCATCGTATTGATTCCTGTAAGACCCTATCTGGGACAGTGGCATCGATATCTGGTTACATGTAAGACCACGTTTGGGACGTTGGCATTGTACGACCATTCTGAGTATTTCGAGCTTCCTATTTGATTCCTAAGGTTTCAACGTGCAAATCTGAGAAATGAAAGTCTACGTCATATGTACAAACGAATCAGGTACATTTGAATTGTACACTAAACAAGTGTATGAAAGGTAAGTGTGTATATGAACTTACCTAGATGAGATATGTGAATAGATTTGATGAGGTAAAATGTGATGTATGTGTGAATGAGCTATGATTTAAAGAAATAGAAGGTGATAAATATGTTGGTAAGCAAATGGCTAAATAAATGAGCCAAGAAGAATTAAGAATGTGCAAATGAGCTAGTAGTAATCTCATATTTGATATGAATAATGAATGTCTATATGTTAAGTTTATTTGTATATGGCTTACTAAGCTTTTGGAAAGCTTACTTTGGGTGTGTTTACTCTGTTTTATAGGTCGTCAAAGCTACGAAAGGCTTGGGAATCATCGAGGATCATCACCACACTATCAAACTCTACTTTGGTACTTTTGAATGTGAATATAGTTAAATATGGCATGTATAGGCTAGTTGCTTTGGAGTATGTTTGAGAAAAGTATATAGCCATGTGATATTGCTAGATATATGGCTGTGTTATGATTGAGTAATCTTGTTATATGATGCTTAGTTTTGATATGGTTTGATGGCTAATGAAATGGTCATAATAATGGTAAGCTTATGGATGCATGGTTAGCATATTATTGATGGTAAGTTTTGGATGAGTTATGCTTAGAAATGTTTGTGAATAAGTTGAGCTAAATGGCTTATAAGTTGGTGTGATTGTTGAGCTCATAAGTGGTTAGAAATGATGAACATTTTGGTATGTTTTGGTTGACTATGATGCTTGGATTGATGCTTAATTGTGCTTGTAGGGATGACCCAAAATGTGGATGGCATTTTGGCCTTGGAAATGGCCTATAATTGCCCACACGATTGAGCACACGAGTGTGTGGCTTTACCGTGTCCCTCGTGGTTTTGTTTTAAAACAAGTCAACTTGACCACGGGCAAGACACACGGGCGTGTGACTGTCCGTGTGGATCAAGTCAGTAGCGACCACAGGCTGGACACACGAGCGTGTAACTGGCTGTGTGGTGCAAGTCGTAGCGACCATAGGAGAGGCATATTTGCTTGTCCACGGCCGTGTGGACAAGTCAGTATGTATGCCTTATTTTGACACGGTTTAGACACACGGGCGTGTCTAAGGCCGTGGGAGGCACACAGCCTGCCCCTACGGGTGTGTGACCTCTGTAGCTTTGAAAAATTTTTAAATTTTTGGAAATTTCTGTATGTGTTCGGTTTAGTCCCAGCCCCTTTCTAAAGCATGATTAAGGTCTCGTAGACCTATTTAAGGGACACTTTGATGTGATTGGTTTGATTATGTTATGAAATGTCTGTAAAAGTTTCTGATTGTCTGGTAATGCCTTTTAAACCTAAATCGGTGATGGTTACGGGTTAGGGGTGTTACATTTGATTTGTATCAGATATACGGTTTAGTCGATTCTCGGGCTAATGTAGCGTGTGAGAGTCTAGCTATACATGCCATGTATATAAAATGTGATAGTGTGATGAATCCTGACGTTTAAAATGTGTTTATCGTATAGTAATGGATCCCGAAAGAGCCGTAGCTGACGATGTAGAAAGTAACACTCCTGCTCCCGCTCAAGGGACAGCTCCATCTGATTCGAGATCGACTACTAGCGGTCAAGAGGGAAAGGCTAAACAAGCTTTCTTCCAAATGATGAATGAGTGGTTCACTCAGTACGTAAGAACTAATCTGGCTATTTCACAACCTCCGCCCCTACCTAATCCTCCTCAGACTTCATTTGTGCCTCCGGTTAGGAATTTGAATCTGTTGAATAAACCTTCGGTCGGCAAAATCAGTAAATCTGGGGCTGAAGAGTTCAAGGCCACTAGCGATGATAATGCCGAGAAAGCTGAGTTTTGGCTTGAGAACATGATCCAGGTATTTGATGAAATGACATTGACTCCTGATGAATGTGTGAAATGTGTTGTTTCTTTACTACGAGATGCAACTTATCAATGGTGGAAGACTTTGATTTCTGTTGTTCCAAAGGAACAAGTTACTTGGGATTTCTTTCAGTCTGAGTTATGAATGAAATACATCAGTCAGAGATTTATTGACTAGAAATGAAAAGAATTCCTGGAATTGAAACAGGGCGTATGACAGTTACTGAGTATGAATGAGAGTTCATGAGACTAATTCAATATGCTCGAGAATGTGTTTCAACTGAAGAAATAATGTATAAAAGATTTGAAGATGGCCTTAATGAAGATATCCGTTTGTTAGTTGGGATTCTGGAAATAAAAGAGTTTGTTGCGCTTGTTGATCGAGCGTGCAAAGCTGAAGCGCTCGGAAAAGATAAAAGAAAAGCTGAGTCTGAAGTTAGAGATGTGAGAAAAAGATTTTCGAGCAAATAATTTTAGTCTACTTCAAAGAAATTCAGGGATGAGCATAGCCGTTTCAGAACTAATATGGGACATTCGAATCCGAGAGGTCGAGCTAAATCACAGTCAAATTTTAAAGTTCCAGCTATATCGATAGCTAGTGTGGGAAATGTCCGATCCGAACGACCCGAATGTAAGCACTGTGGTAAAAGGCATCCAAGAAGTTGTAGATTGAATGATCAAGCTTGTTTCAGATGTGGATCATTAGATCATTTCATCCGAGATTGGGCAGAGTCTGTTGAGCAATAGATTGTTCAGAATCTGAGATCTGATAATGTTTCAGTGAGAGGTACACCTTCTCGAAATGTAGGAAATGTTAGTGGTAGTTAAAGAACTACGAAAGACACTGTTGTGAGATCTGAAGCTAGAGCGCCTGCCAGAGCATATGCCATCTGAGCTCGTGAGGAAGCTTCATCTCTAGATGTTATAACGAGTACATTTACTCTTTATGATACTTCTGTGATTGCACTGATAGACCTAGGTTCTACACATTCTTATATATGCATGAACTTAGTATCCAGTAAGACTTTGGCTGTAAAGTCTACTGAATTTGTTATTAGAGTATCGAACCCCTTAGGTAAAAGTGTCTTGGTTGATAAAGTATGTAGGAACTTTTCGTTGATGTTTCGAGATGTTTGTTTTCTGGCTGATCTGATGTTATTACCATTTGATGAGTTTGATATAATTTTGGGTATGGATTGGTTAACATTGCATGATGCTATTGTGAATTGCAAGAGAAAGACCATTGATTTGAGATGTCAAAATGATGAAATAGTTCGGGTTGAGTCTAATGATTTGATTGAGTTACCTGCTGTGATATCTGTGTTGAAAGCTCAGAATTATTTGAGAAAGGGTTATGAAGCTTATTTTGCTTATGTGATTGACTCGAAAGTAACTGAAAGGAAAGTTGAATCGGTGCCAGTTGTCTGTGAATTTCCTGATGTGTTCCCTGAATAGTTACCGGATTACCTCAGATACGTGAAGTTGATTTTGGTATTGATTTGTTACCGGGAATGACTCCTATTTCGATAGCTCCGTATAGAATGGCACCACCAGAGCTAAAAGAATTAAAGTCACAGTTGCAAGAATTGACAGATAGAGGGTTTGCAAGACCGAGTTTCTCACCATGGGGTGCTCCTATTCTGTTCGTGAAAAAGAAAGATGGCATGATGAGAATGTGCATTGATTATTGTCAGTTGAACAAAGTGACTATAAAGAATAAATATCCTCTGCCTAGAATCGATGATTTATTTGATCAACTTAAAGGAGCCATTGTGTTTTCAAAGATAGATCTGAGATCGGGGTATTATCAGTTGCGAGTAAAAGATTCAGATATTCCAAAAACTGCTTTCAGAACGAGGTACGGGCATTATTAGTTTTTAGTTATGCCTTTTGGACTAACAAATGCTCCTGCTGTTTTCATGGATTTGATGAATAGAATTTTCAGACCGTACTTAGATCAATTTGTTATTGTATTCATTGACGACATCTTGATTTATTCACATGATGAGGTCGAGCATGCTGCGCATTTGAGAATTGTTTTGCAAACTCTGCGAGATAAGCAATTGTATGCAAAGTTCAGTAAATGTGAATTTTGGTTGCGAGAAGTTAGTTTTCTGGGACATATTGTATCAGCCTCTGGAATACGAGTTGATTCGAGTAAGATTTCTGCTATTCTGGAATGGAAACCTCCGAAGAATGTGTCTGAAGTCCGTAGCTTTCTAGGACTCGCTAGTTATTATCGTCGGTTTGTAAAAGGATTCTCGATGATAGCTATTCCGTTGACTAGATTGCTTCAGAAGATGTGAGATTTGAATAGTCTGATAAATGTCAGAAAAGCTTTGATTAGTTGAAAACTTTGTTGACTGAAGCTCCAATTTTAGTACAGCCAGAATCAGGTAAAGAATTCGTGATATATAGTGATGATCCATTAAATGGTCTGGGATGTGTTTTGATGCAGGAAGGCAAAGTTATAGCTTATGCCTCGAGACAATTGAAGCCGCGTGAAAAGAACTATTCGGCACAGGATCTTGAGCTAGCTACGATTGTGTTTGCCCTAAAGATTTGGCGCCATTATCTTTTCGGTGAGAAATGCCCTAAAGATTTGGCGCCATTACTCACTTGAAAAGTTAGCTGAGCTGTATATTTCTGAGATTGTGAGATTGCACGGGGTTCCACTGCCTATTATGTCAGATAGAGATCCGATATTTACCTCATGATTCTGGAAGAAATTGCAAGAAGCTTTAGGCACGAAATTGCATTTCAGTACAGCTTTTCACCTACAAATAGATAGCTAGTCTGAGCGGATCATTTAGATACTCGAGGATATGTTGAGATGTGGCATTCTTGAGTTTAATGGCATGTGGGAACAATATTTGCCATTGATTGAATTTGCATACAATAATAGTCTTCAGTCGAGCATCAAAATGGCACCTTATTAAGCTTTGTATGGACGCAAATGTCGGACACCTCTGTATTGGGCTAAGCTCAGTGAAAGTAAGATACATGGGGTCGATTTGATAAAAGACACTGAATAGAAAGTGAAATTAATCCGTGACAGTTTGAAAGCAGCGTCTAATCGTCAGAAGTCCTATGCAGACTTGAAAAGAAAAGATATCGAGTTTGATATCGGTGACAAAGTGTTCTTGAAAATGTCTCTATGGAAGAAAGTACTCAGATTCGGACGTAAAGGCAAATTGAGTTTGAAGTTCATCGGGCCGTATGAGATTATCGAGCCTGTTGGACCTATTGCGTATAGATTGATGTTGCCACTAGAGTTGGCAAAGATACATAATGTATTTCACGTATTTCGTTGATACAGATCTGATCCATCACATGTGATTACTTCGACTGAGATTGAAATCCGATCTGATATGACTTACGAAGAACTGATCCATATCTTAGCTCACGAAGTGAAAGGGTTGAGAAATAAGAAAATTCTGTTAGTAAAAGTACTGTGGCATTGACACGGAGTGAAAGAGGCTACGTGGGAGCTTGAAGATACAATGAGACAACGATATTTGAACCTATTCAACGGTAAGATTTTCGAGGACAAAAATCCTTAAGGGGGGAGAATTGTAATAGTCCGGTTTAGACCCTAGTCAGAATAGTGATTTTAGGACCACAAATTTGAGTCATAAAAATATTTTAATATTATTTTCTATGCCTATGATATGTGATTAAGCATGTGTTAAATTTCCGTGAGTTAATTTGTCCGTCTGTGTGCTTAATTTGAGAAAATGACTAAATCGCATAAAATGTAAAAGTAGCTTTCTAATTGATTAAGTGCTAATTTGATATGGCTTAATGCCTATGAAGTCCTTAAGTGGATAATATACCTTTGTTATTGTTAGTGGACATTTATGTCCATATTTTGCATGATTTTTATAAGGTTTTATAAAGGTTAAATTTGTAAAATAGTTAATAAGTGATATTAATTAAAAGACAGCCAAAATTATATTTTATTTCATCATCTTTGTGCCGAATATTGAAAGAAAAAGAAAGAACAAAAGCTTTCAAGGGTTCGACTATGGTTTGGCTAAATTAAGGTATGGATTTTGATCGGTTTTTGATAATTTCTAAGTTTTCGTAATTGTTGCTTCGAGTACTTTGCAACCTATGTTTTAATTTTGTGAATTGATGAAGATTTTGAAAAGTGCCATTGATGAATTCATGAGTTTTTTTATGATTGTTGATGAAATATGAGATATATGTGTTAGCTTAACATATTTTGTGTAACATCCTAAATTTATGGGCCTATGCATTTAGTGTAGGGATAAGTTTAATAGGTTAATTTAAGTGATAGGGGTCCAAATTGGGCTCAGGATTAGGCAAAGGCCTTGATTAAATTATTAGATTGGGCATTAAAGAGTTAAAAGGTGGTAATTATGTTTAAAATGCCAACATGGGCTTGTGGCCCAACAATAAGTGGCACTGTAAGGGAATTAGAAGTGACGCCACACACAAGGGATTTAGAGGCCCAAAATTTAAGTTTAATGAAGCCCAAATCTTTTAATTTAAGTGAGTTAAATTTCGGCAATTAGGTTTAATGAGGTGGACGGCTACAAGGCTTAAAAATAGGAGATTTATATGGATTTAATAATTGATAATTTAGAAGATAAAAAGGAGAAAAGTTAGGAGCTTATCTTCAAGGGGAGTGATGGCCGAAAATCCACCACCTAGAAGAGTGTAAAATTTGGCTATTGCATGGCAAAAAGGGTGCCGAATTTCCCCTCTCTTTTAGCTTGAATTTTAAGGGCGTTTTCTGTTTTTAGCAGTAGGTACCGAAATATCTATAAATAGGGGGCTAGCTCCTTGATTCTGACACTGAAAACCCTAAATTCCTCTCCCATTGTGCCGAAATTCCCTAGCCTCTCCCTCTCCAAATTCTTTTCTCCAATTTCTTCAAAAGTCGAAACTCTTCTCCACTTTTTCCTCCTTGTGCCGATTTCTCTAAAAAGCCGAAGCATCTATAGCCTTTTCTTCTATTCATCCCATTTAAGAATTAGTTCTATTTATTCAGGCATTTAAAACTTCCTTTGGCATTGCAGAATCCTCTCTCTAGTGCTAGTCGAACCTCCTGTGCTAAGGTAAGTATCGATTTTTGATTAGTTCTCATGATCTATTCCCGGTTTTTGAAAGGCAAAAAGCCGAAAAGCTAATAGTTTAATGGTTCTATGTTGGGCGGCAATTTCGGGATTTGAACGAAGCTTGGTCGACTAGATCTAAAAGCAGAAAAGAGCTAGTCTCCAATTTTGGGATTTTAAGGTAAGAAAATTTGTTATTCAAATATATAAAATTGGGTAGAACACTAACCATGGCCGAATATAGGAGAGGCCCTATTTTCACATCTTTCCGGCTTTTTGAGCAAAGTTGTAGATCGGTTTAGCAAGGGTATCGACATTAACCAGTTGTGTAGATCTCTAACACACTACTAATAAACCTGTATGTATATCTATTTATGTATGTTATGGGCTAAAAAGCAGGAATAAGGCTGTATAGACAGTCGAATGGAACCCTAAAAGGGTTAGGCAAGGATGCCAGGTACGTAAACATAGAACTCCCTATGTGTATCAAAAAATATATAAGTCTGCATGATGTTTTCTCTATGTATGTATGCATGGGGTGGGATATTGATATGATGAAGGGGAAGTGCATGATAGGTCACGCAGTGATCGGTGGTAGAAATCCCACAAATATAAATGATAGGTCACATTGTGATCGGTGGCTATGCCACGTTTAATGATTCCTGAATACCAGGAATAGGCAGTTCGGCTATCGTTATGGTGGGTAGCGGATGGAGGGTTGATTGTAGAAATCCCCACGGTGTGATGGTTGGTACGGGTTGGTGTGTAGAGGATGGAACCCTAGGATGGGATGGGTTATTAATCATTTATTATTTTGATGTATGATTATGATTGTCGCCTTATGGGCCAAGGCCCATAATGTGTTTGTGGGCTCAGGTCATTGTGTGCTTTGAGATTTATACACTGAGTCTTGGTGACTCACGCTTTCCTTTTCTCTACTCTCCAGATGAGTAGTAGATCGTGGACATGGGAGCTGAGACGGACTCGAGGGGCCATCAAGTTCTATTTCTACAAATTAGTTTCTTTTGGAATTTTATAAGTTTATTTTATTGTTACTTAGGAACAATTATGTAATAAGGCCCCTAGTTTTTTTCAACTAAGTAGTTCAATGTTATGCAACTTACGAATTTATGTCAAAGGCTTTTACATTTATTAATAAAAATACAGAGAGGATTATTTTTTTTCAAAAAGTCTCTCCTTTATTCAAATTTAAATAATTTAACTTGTGTTTACAAAAATACGACAAAGTGTTTTGTGTTCGATAACATGCCAGATCTGGTCGAAACGCATGGGCCGGGTTTGGGGTGTTACATTTTGTCTTTGGATTTTTGATGATTTTGAGTAATTTAGATTAAATTGAGAAAATAATATTTTGAGGGACTAAATTGTGAAATAAATGAAAAATATGGGTTTCTAGGGACCTATGGAGAATTCGGCTAAGCATGGGTGTATTGAGATTTTGTGTATTTTGTGATTTTGTGAAATAAGGACTAAAATGTCAAAATGTGAAAATATGAGGGCTAAATTTGTAAATTGCCCTAAATATGTGTTTTTGGATTGAATTGAATGAAATAGTGAATAAATGAGTTAAATTTGAATATGTATAGGTCAAGAACCGAAGAAAACAGATTTAGATCGCGGAAAGTCGAAAGTGATTGAGTAGCAGAGTTCATTTTCGTTTATTCGAATCCGAGGTAAGTCTATATACAAATAAGTGTGTTCACATTGATATATGTAAATTTATATGAAAATTCGTAATGATGAATGTATATGAGATGATGAGTACATGAACCCTGAGATAGTATTGACATGGTGTCAACATCCAAAAAAGCCTCGCACAAACCTAGGAATAGATAGGATTACATATGTCATGCAGTAGGTGTCCGATATGTGATATCGTATAAGGCCACGTCTGGGACATTAGCATCGATATGAGAGATCGTGTAAGACCACGTCTGGGACGTTGGCATCGATCTAAGATTTACGTGTAAGACCATGTTTGGGACATTGGCATCGTATTGATTTGTGTAAGACCCTATCTGGGATAATGGCATCGATATCTGGTTACATGTAAGACAATGTTTGGGACATTGGCATTATACGACCATTTTGAATATTACGAGCTTCCTATTTGATTCCTAAGGGTTCAACGGGCAAAGTTGAGAAATGAAAGTCTACGTGATATGTATAAACGAATCAGGTACGTTTGAATTATACACTAAACAAGTGTATGAATGGTAAGTGTGTATATGAACTTACCTAGATGAGATATGTGAATAGATTTGATGAAGTAAAATGTGATATATGTGTGAATAAGCTATGATCTAAAGAAATAGAAGGTGATAAATATGTTGGTAAGCAAATGGCTAAATAAATGAGCCAAGAAGAATTAAGAATGTGCAAATGAGCTAGTTGTAATCTCATATTTGAGATGAATAATGAATGCCTATATGTTAAGTTTATTTGTATACTAAGCTTTTGGAAAGCTTACTTTGGGTGTGTTAACTCTATTTTGTAGGTCGTCAAAGCTACGAAAGGCTCGAGAATCATCAAGGATCATCACCACACTATCAAACTCTACTTTGGTACTTTTGAATGTGAATATAGTTAAATATGGCATGTATAGGCTAGTTGCTTTGGAGTATGTTTGAGATAAGTATATAGCCATGTGATATGGCTAGATATATGGTTGTGTTATGATTGAGTAATCTTGTTATATGATGCTTAGTTTTGGTATGGTTTGATGGCTAATGAAATGGTCATAATAATGGTAAGCTTATGGATGCATAGTTAGCATATTATTGATGGTAAGTTCTGGATGAGTTATGCTTAGAAATGTTTGTGAATAAGTTGAGCTAAATGGCTTATAAGTTGGTGTGATTGTTGAGCTCATAAGTGGTTAGAAATGATGAACATTTTGGTATGTTTTGGTTGACTATGATGCTTGGATTGATGCTTAATTGTGCTTGTAGGCATGACCCAAAGTGTGGGTGGCATTTTGGCCTTGGAAATGGCCTATAATTGCCCACACGGTTGGGCACACAGGCGTGTGGTTCGACCGTATCCATCATGGTTTTGTTTTAAAACAAGTCAGACTCGACCACAGGTAAGACACACGGGCTTATGACTGGCCGTGTGGATTAAGTCAGTAGCGACCACGGGCTGGACATACGGGCGTGTGACTAGCCGTGTGGTGCAAGTCAGTAGCGACCACGTGAGAGGCACACGGGCGTGTCCACGGCCGTGTGGACAAGTGAGTATGTATGCCATGTTTTGACATGGCTTAGACACACGGGCGTGTCTGATGCCGTAGGAGGCACACGGCCTGCCCCCACGGGCATGTGACCTCTGTAACTTTGAAAAAATTTTAAATTTCTAAAAAATTTTATATGTGTTCGGTTTAGTCCCGGCCCCTTTCTAAAGCATGATTAAGGTCTCGTAGACCTATTTAAGGGACACTTTGATGTGATTGGTCAGATTATGTTATGAAATGTCTATAAAAGTTTTCGATTGTCTAGTAATGCCTTTTAACCCTAAATCGGTGATGGTTACGGGTTAGGGGTGTTACACAAATGACCTGCTCAATAAGTTTGGAAACATCTATGTTTGAATAACCTTGTGATGAAATTTAATATGACTTAAAGGCATTTCCTGAAAGGATTTTCAACAGTGTTTCTAAAGGGTGAATACGCCATAGTAGTCTATCAGTACAAGTAATTTGGCATATGCATAATTATGAGTACTATAAGAGTTTGTCAGATCTAAATTTGTTTACATTATGTAAGGAAGTAATTTGAGTTACCTGGTATTTGCCAAATCTGAGTGTTTCACGCAGTATATAAAAAGGTTATCTAAAGTATAAGTTGTCTGTCAACTCAGAATGTAACATGGTTGTCTGGGATTCCACGGGATGACTTAGAAGATTCCATCCATCAAAATAAGTTACGATCTGGGTTGGTTTAAGACATGATCTGACTGGTAATTTGATAGCTATTGTAATGCCCCAAAAATATAGGGTATTTAATTTTGCTTGATCTGACACAAATTGCTTGTTTGCTTTAATGGCTAAGTGATTTGGGTGTGCATGGGAGTGTTTGGGAAGCTTGGGTTCAAGTCTTGGCTTTTGTAGAATTTTCAGTTTTGCTCTTAAATGAAGCTGGACACTGGCATATAGGCTTCATGAATTATAGTGTTTGTCTTATGACACAAAAAGAGCCTGTGGTGTAGTGGTAAGGTGGCGTGTTGTGTAACTGTGAGCTCTAAGGTTCAAGTCCTAGGTTGTGCAATGGGGTCTTTATTTTGCAGCTTGGTTCAGCTAGTGGTTGTGTTGCAGTAAATAGATAAGAGGTTGGAGTGATATGTTGAGTGATATGTGGAGGATATCAGGGAGGATTTTTAGGAGTGAATTGTGGAGAGAAATGAGGGGTTTGAGTTGTAGAAGGATGTTTCGATTCATATGTTGGTGTATAGGAAATTAGGCTAGGAGACTTTCTCCTTTCAGTTTGGTTCAATTTTTGGTTATTTTTGTTTAGGTCGGTTGCTCTAAATTCTTAAGTGCCAAAAATAGTTTTCTATTCTCTGTTTTGGTTGTTGAAGTTTTGTCGAATTGACCGTTTAGGGAAAACTGGTTAGTATTGACGAATTCACTTTTCAATATTTTCTGAATCGTCTTTCTTTTTCCAATTCTTTCTACTTCTCTGTTTCTCAAAACCGAATAGTGCTTCTCTCCTTCCTCTCTAATTCTTCTTCTTTCGGACTCTCTTCTAAGCCGAATCTTCTCTCCACCTTTCTTCATTTTCTTCTATGCTTCTTGTTCCTTCACAATCATAGCCAAACACATCTTAGGCCTTTCAAGTACTTTCAGTTTATCATCTCCCCTCTCTATTGTGCTTGGCCAAATGCACCTATTCCTTTCTAACCGATTCTATCATCACTCTTTCTTTTGGTATTAAGCCGAATACTGTAGGGTAAGTAGATTTGTTCTGAATACTCAATCTGCTCTAACTCTAATTCTTTGGACTATGGGTATCAATTCAAGCCTTGTATTAAACGATTATTGCTAATGAAATCAGTTATATGCCCAGTGAATCGAGAAGAAGGATGCGATCGTTTTCAACCAGCGATCTAAGAGTAATAATCGCATAACTTTTTGTCAAGGTAAGTGGTGATATCAGTTTGGGGTTTTAGTGTTAATGATCATGAAAGGATGAAAGATTGATTGTTTTGGGATAATTGTAGGTTGATCGCTCGTGGGGTATTCTATTCGTTGCGCAAACAGATGTGTAGTCACACTCCTCTTTTCTGGGAATCAGCAAAAGTCGAAACTTCGGCATTTGAGGCCTCACGAGCGTACGACCGCTCGTGTGGTAATCGAGCCCACAAATCGTGGGTGATAGACTGTAGAGGCCACCACGAGTGTTCTCGTGCTCTTTGGCAGATATGAAATCCACGATAAGTGGCAAATACTGGATTGGGCTATGTAGTTCGCATAGCCGTGACTGAATTTGGGCTATATGGGCCACACGAGCGTGTGGGCCCACTTCGGTCGAATAATGGGCCTTGGGCCCATTTAAACTTTTATGACCATTTAGGTTATTTGTGTCGCTCGAGGCGACTGTAGACCTTCGGAGAGGTCGTTATCTGCACCAAGACCCCAAAATAAGTAAAGGGACCAAAATACCCCTAAAGGGTAAAATTACTATTTTACCCCTAATAGATGGAAAAGACCATCTTACCTCTAGAGGTAGGTTGAATATTTTAACTGTACAGGTAATCCCCAGCCTTAAACGATTTGGAGCTGCGAGGGACTCGGAGGTGGCCACACGATCACTGATGATCTACTTTAGACTTGTTTATTTAAATTTCATATTGGACTTTTGATTATATACTAAGGCCATTGGTGAATTTAATTTTTAATTGGGCTTTGATTTCTTGTTTTAAACTGCCAAACTAACATAAATGAGTTTCAAAATAATAACTATTTTCAAGAAAAACACACATTTTAAACTTCAAGGTTTTAATTAGAGAAGCTTCCGCATTTTTATTCAGTTTAAGAAACCAATGGTAACAAATATAGCAATCATTTTGATAAGCTGTTTTCAAATTGTAATAACTTAATTTGCTGAATTTTCTCGATCAATAAAAACTAAATGAGTTTTAATTTAAATACGGATTTTGTTATCAACAAGTCCAAATTTCGAAAATCACTTCGCTGTGACACGTCAGATTCGGTCATAACATCTAGGCCAGGTTTGGGGTGTTACAACTATCAATTTAGTATGACAATCTGCCAAATGCAGGATCTATATGAAGTTCATTTTAAAAGATTAGTTAGTATAAATATCTGCCAAGAATAGTATATGTGAGTACCTTATCCTGGTGAAGGTATTCAACATTCGACTGAGTGAGAATCCGTCGAAGTTAGGTTCTTTATGGGTATCCTTCTGAGAAGTGTATTTGCTATCTGAAAAGAAACGAGATTTGTATTGAGTGGTGAAGTTTGGAATTTGCTCAATGAGTGAATTGTGTGTATAACAACTCGTTTTCAGAGGTGTCAAAAATAGTGGTTTCAGGACCACAATTTTGAAGGGTAAATTATTACTTTATTATTTATTTAATGTATAGGGATTATATTAAGGTCTTATTAAAATTTCATTAAGAAATTTTGATGTTTAAATGGTTAATTAGGTGAAAAGGGCTAAATTATAAAAAGTGTAAAAGTTGAGTTCTATTAGTTTAAAGGGCTAAATGGCTATGGAAAGGAAATTTAATGGAATTGAATGGTAAATATACCAATTAATGAGTTAGTGGATGTTTGTGGATAGGTTTTAATGAAATTTTAATAGTTTTGAAAGGTTAATTTGGTAGCTTGATAATTAAGTTAAAATGTTAAGAATTTAAAAGATTAAAGGTTATCATCTTCCTCAATTCTTCAAGCCAAAATCGTTTTCCACTTTAGAGAAGAAAGCTAGGTTCGACCAAGCTTCTTTTGGTGCATGTAAGTGAATTCAAGCACCATTTTTAATGATTTTTTTTTATGTTTTTTGAGTCCGTTTTAGCTTAATCTAGCTAGCCCAAGGGTTAATTTGCAAGCGATTTGCCATGAAATTTTTTGAATAGGTTTTGATGTTGGTTGATGGATGATTTATCTTTGTTATAAAAGAAACATGTTTTATTAAGTGATTTTTGTTGAATATTGCAATTAGGGATTAAATTGTTAAAAGTATGAAACCAACGGGTTTTGTTGTGAAATGTTGGTAGTTATGGGTTGTTTCATGGTCCCTTGTAGCTTTGGTTAGTATGGATATAGGTTAAAATGGTTAGATTTCAAGCTATGAGCTTAATGAATAAATTGTGAAAAGTTAAAGTATTAGGGGTAATTTTGTAATTCTGCATAAATATGAATTATGGATTAAATTGAATTCTAGAAGTACTTAATTGAATGAAATTATCTATTTAGATCAAGATAAACCACATTTGGACTTAAATCGAGGAAAAGTGAAAGCTTCAGATTAGTTCGATTATACTTCTACGCCCTAATCATCGAGGTAAGTTCGTATGAACTGTGATCGTTTTAGTGTTAGCTAAATTGAATGTTTACTATGTTTTTTTAAGATAAATGAATCTAAATATAAATGTATCCATGTTATGATGAACTGACGGATAACGAGTCCCAATTGAACCTTAAGAATTCTTAGGATACAAATGACATGTCATTAGGGATTTCATGTTTCGGGTGCTGGTCTTGAATGTCTTACCAATGATTGAGTTCTTGCATTTGTTTTGGATTCTCTACAGCTCGTGTGAGCAACATCGTGTAGCTTACATTCTGACCCACAGCTCGTGTGAACATTGATGTAAAGGGAAGGTTGCAGTTATATGTAAAGACACACTATGTGTGATTTTTCCCGAGTATCTGATGTAATTATATAGATGGTTCAATTAGTATTGAATTGTTTCAAAGCTATTTTTAGGGTCGTGTAACCCCTGTTTCCAAATTTTGAAACTTTTTCTTAAAACTTTTGTTTTGTTTAAATTAGTCCCGAATTGTTTCAAAGCTATTTTTAGGGCCTCAAAGGCTCGAATTAGGGACAAAATGCATCTGATTGAATGGATTATAATATGTGTAGTTTATTTAAATGTTTTCAATTATTTGATAATTCTTTGTGACCCTAATTCAACGACAGAGATGGGTTAGGGGTGTTACAGTGTGTAGGATGGTTAAGTATGAGATTTGACGTATATGTATATGCCTGATATAAGAAAGTATTCACTAAAGACAAAGAGGAAATCCAAATTCTTCAGTATGAAGAATTCAACAAGAAATGTTGCAAGGTAATCTGGGCTAAAACTCACCAAGCTCATATGAATTTACAAATGTTTGTTTATGTTGTAGGTTTGCTTTAAGAGTGAGTACACCGGGAGGGACCAAGCCAAGATTGCGTCAATGTGGTAGTTCGAGTTGCGATAGTATGCATACATAGGACATTATAGGAGTATGGCGCTTAGTATACTACGCCATGAAGAGTTTGTCTTTAGCAAAGTTTTTAGTTGTAACATCTTATGCTACTTTGAAAATCTAATATATTCTTAAATATTTTCTTTATTTAATCTTTTGTTCTAAAGACAGTTAATAAAAAAATAAGAAGTCTGTTTTAAAAATGGTTATACGCTAGTTGTAAAACATTTGCTAAGTGTTTATATGTTGTAACATCCGATATCCAGATCTAGTGATTGGGTTCGGGCAGAAGGTGTTACAGATGAACTAGTGGTTCTCATAATTTATGCGAGCTAATCTTGCGACTCCACAACCTCGACCCCCAACAGTGCCTCCTATGGCACCCCATTATCCTCAGAGTTCAAACCCAGTAAACATTCATAGACCTCCAATAGAGAAAATTTGAAAGTGTGGAACGGAAGAGTTTCAAGGCAAGAAATATGATGATTCGAATAAGGCCGAATACTGGCTAGAAACACATCAGTTTTTGAAGAAATGATGCGTTCATCTAAGGATTGTCTAAGATGTTCCGTGTCACTATTGAAAGAGGAAGGTTACCAGTGGTGAACTATATTGATATCTATTGTTTCAAAAAATCATGTAAACTGGGAATTCTTTCAGGCTAAGTTTCAAAAAGAAATATATTAATCATTTTTATCTCGAAAAGAAAAAGATAGAATTTACGAGGTTGAAACAAGGTGATATGATTGTTTTGAATATAAACATGAATTTGTCTGACTCAATAAGGATGCTCGAGAATTGGTTTCCACTGAGGCTGAAATGTGTACTCGATTTGAATGGGGTTTGAATGAAGATATTCAAATGCTTTTTGGGGCTTTAGAATTGAAAGAATTTGTTGTGTTGTCTGAATAAGCTCAGAAAATGGAAGAATTAATTAATGAAAAGAAACGGATTAAATCAAAGAACAAAGATTTTGGGAAACACAACATGAATAAATCATTCCCGACTCCTCCATCTAAGCGAACAAGAAACCTCAAAAATCAATCTTTTGCCTCTGCTGAAAATCTGAGGAGATATATGTTTAGGCATAATTATCCAAAATCACAAGCTACGTCAGTAACACCCCAAACCCGGCCTAGAAGTTATGGCTGAATCTGGCAGTGTCACATTCGAATGCTTTTTGGAAACCCTTCTTTTTTTTCTTTGTTGAAAAAAAACTCGTTTGGAGGTTGAAGCCTTTTTGTAGAACTCATGTTAAACCAGAATTTTGTTAATCAATTCAAAATGTCATTACTTCTAAAACCTTGTTTGTTGCGGAAGCTTAAAAAATCGTTGCGGAAGCTTAAAAATCCATTGCGGAAACATAGTGTTTTGAAAACAGTTATCGTTTTGGGAAAACCGCGTTCTACTTCTAACATGTATAAATCATAATGATTAAAACCTCAGATTGAAAACTATAAAATTGGAGAGGCCCTATTACAAATATAAAAAAAAATCTAGAAAAAAATTAATAATAAATAAAAGCCAAGTAAATGAAAACAGGAGCAGCAAATACACTAAGTTTGGGGATTACCTGTACAGTTAGACAGAAGGGTGAGTTTGCAAAAACTCAATGTGTAATCCCTTATAAACAGTCAAATATACGGTATGCAGAAATAGACTGGGCCTAAGCCCATCACAGACACAGTATCAGGTGGGTCTTAGCCCATAACAGAACTAGGTGGACCTAAGCCCATTACAGAATCAGTATCAGATGCAGATATGCAGACAGAAATCCAGCCCAATCCAACCAATTCAGCATGTGGGGATAAAATTGACCCACCCAACCAACACACCAAGCTTAGCACCGGTTACGGCACTAAGTCAACAGAACAGCTCGGCGCCGTAGACAGAACGGCTAAAAGCCATAAATATCGCAACATCGCTGCCGGTTAACAGAACGACTAAAAGCCATAAATATCGCAGCATCGCTGCCAGTTAACAGAATGGCTAAAAGCCATAAATATCGCAGAAAGGCTGAAAGCCTTGTACAGAATGGCAATGTGCCGTGCACTTCCTCCGTAACTTAGTCCCAACCCCATGCAATATGTCGTGTATGCCATGCTCAATCATCACATGTGTATGTAGAATGACCATACTTAGTAATAGTCATTTAACATATATTACAAGCATATCAGTCACACGACCACAGTTAAGTCAGTTAAAACACAGTCATACGATCACAGTCAAGTTATGGCACAAAATCAGTCATTTACCCTTAGGGGCAAAATAGTCATTTTACCCTATAAGGGTATTTAGGTAATCCTACCCTTTAGGGGTATTTCGGTAATTCTACCCTACAGAGGCAATTCAGTAATTCTACCTTACAGGGGTATTTCAGTAATTCTACCCTATAGGGGTATTTCACAAATTAGGGGTATTTTGGTAATTTCACAAACCAAGGGTATTTCGGTAATTTTGCAAACTGGGGTATTTCAGTAATTTTTTAACCAAGGGTATTTTGGTAATTTTGTAAACTGGGGTATTTAGTAATTTTTTCAACCCCTCAGAAGGTCTACTGTCGCCTCGAGTGACTCAAGTATTCTAAACAGAGATAATTATGCGATTGGGCCTAAGGCCCATTCTCAGCCCAAGTGGGCCCACACGCTCGTGTGGCCCATTTAGCCCAAATCTAGCCACAGATATGAGATTCACATAGCCAAGTCTAATATTTACTATACAATCATACAACTTATCTGATTGGGCCCACGGGCCCATTGGCCCTACATGGCCCCTTTCGGCCTATCGTGGCCCAAACAGCCTAAACCCACAAGAACACTTATGATGGCCTCAACTATCGCGTCGAAGCTCCCACACGTGCGCTCTACAGCTAGAGTAGTGCGAAATACACACCTGATAGGAATTTGGAGTTAATCCGTGCTCCAACCCCTCCTATGCCCAACGCCAACCAATGTATGCTCACTCTCCTCATAGATCGCTCTATTTAAAGCCAGCTTCTTGTCTACTCTCATGCTAGCTTCTCGATGTGGGATCCCTCCTTCAGCAGAGTTTAATTCCATCACAACCACTTGTCGTCCTAACTTAGCAAAATAAATATCCCTTTTTGCTTGCAATGGGATTCGAACCCTTGCCCTCACCTATGCTCCAGACGCTACATGCCACCACAACACAAGATCTCTTGTGACTTAAAACATGCACAACTAAATATAAGCCTATGGGCCAAAGTCTAAGTTCATTTAAAAAGAAATCAAAATAAATTGCAAGCGCCAAGACTTGAACCTTGGACCTCTTGCTTCCTTATGGTGTCACTTCCTTGTCTCCCATGTGGCGCCATATGCCACTAGACCACAACCCCTTTTGTGTCATTTTTTTCCATATTTTATTCTTAAAGCCTACTTACTTACACCCAGGGTTTTACTCACCTAAAAACCAAAATTTTTCTAAAGCGCAGGTTTGAACCTGGGACTTCATGGAAGCCCCCTAACCTTCCAAAATCACTCACCTAATAGATCCAACTTGCATTAGTGCCGTTCTCTTGTTCTAAAAAATTTTAAACCCTCCCATGCCTAAGGCCCAATAGGCCCATTTCTACTAGGCCCAAAAATTTGGGGCGTTACAACTCTACCCCCTTAAAGAAATTCCGTCCTCGAAATTTCCAACAATATAATAGCCGTACAACACATTTACACCACTACGCTGTCGCTGCACACTCTAATTCTAATATCCCTATCATATTTTAACTAGAATTTGGAACTCCCTACACCTACTTAAAACACCTAACCATTGAAGCAAACAGATATCTCATACGCAACCAATTTCTATATCTAAACATCACATCCAAACAAAACACACAGAGAATAAATACCAAAAATATAGTCCAATAACTAAAGAAACCACCTTATTTCTAACTCACTGTATTTAAATTTCTAAACAGACAAAAGTATTCAGAAAACTTACGGATTCGGCGCCAGAGACTCGGTGTACCACACTTTCAGAAAACGATCAATACAATTTCAGAACTTTAAATCTTTTCAAGCCTTTTTGAAACAACACTTTCAGAAATTCAATTTTGAAAACCCAATCCACAACCGAGTTTTGCAACCGGGATCTGATACCATAAAATGTAACACCCTAAACCCGGCAAAGAAGTTATGGCCGAACCTGGCAGTGTCACATTGGAGTGCTTTTCGGAAACCCTTCTTTTTTTTCCTTGTTGAAAAAAAACAACTTGTTTGGAGGTTGAAGCCTTTTCGTAGAACTCATGTTAAACCAGCATTTTGTTAATCAATTTAAAACGTCATTACTTCTAAAACCTTGTTTGTTGTGGAAGCTTAAAAAATCGTTGCGAAAATATAATGTTTTAAAAACAGTTACCGTTTTGGGAAAACCGCGTTCTACTTCTAACATGTATAAATCATAATGATTAAAACCTCAGATTGAAAACTATAAAATTGGAGAGGCTTTATTACAAATATAAAAAAAAATCCAGAAAAAAACTAATAATAAATAAATGTAACAGCCTGATTTTGACCCTAATCGAAAACAGTGGTTTTGGGACCACAAATCCGAGTCGGTAGAATATTTATATATTATACTTGGTGTCTATGATTTATGAGTGTGCATGTGCAACAATTTTCGTGAATTAATTTGACCGTTTGTGTGTTTAATTTTAAGAAAATGACTAAATCGCGTAAGTGGTAAAAGTAGCCATTTATTAAATTAAGTGGCTAAATTGATTTGTCTTCTTTTGTATGAGTATTTAAGTTGCAAATTTACCTTTAAGCTTGTAAGTGGGTGGCATATGGTTATAATTCATGTAAATATGTTTATATATATTATATAAATATAAGTTAAAATGTTATAAAATATGTTAATAATATTAAAATAAAAAGACATGTGTTTCTTCATTTTTTTTATTTCATTCTTCTTCACCGAAAATAGAGAATAAAAAAAGAGAGAACTTAAGCTCTCAACATACTCGGCACATTTCAAGCTTGATTAAGGTATGAACTTAGCTCGATTTTTGATAATTTTTACGTTTTTGAGATTGTTGCTTCGAATACTATCCGACCCATGTTAAAATTTTTGTTATTAATGCATGAGTGATGTTCGTCCATTGATGAAGGCTTGTGACTTATGATGTTAGATGATTTTGTTTTAAAGATATGTTTTAGATTAACATGTTTTATATTGGAAATTTTGATAATTTTGAGTAATTAGGACTAAATTGAGAAATTTGTAAATTGAAGGGTCCAAATGTGAAATAAATGAATTGTATGGTTTTGTATGGGCATGGGTAGTATTCGGCCCTAAAGGAATAAATTCAAATTATGTGTATTTTGTATTTTGTGCAATAGGGACTAAATTGTAAAAGTTGTAAATGTCAGGGGTAAAATGGTAATTTGAATAATTATGTGTTTTTGGAATAAATTGAATGGAAATATATTTGAATGAGCTTAATTTGGAATTATTTAGATTAAGAACAAAAAGAAACGAGATTGGATCGGGGAAAGGCGAAGTTGAACGAATAGCCGGGAAACCCCAATCTGACGATTTTCGAGGTAAGTTTTTAAGCATTTGGACTGTATTGAATTTTTATTCATAATGAAGTATATGTTTTAATAGAGTTAAGTAAAAAAATGAGGGGGATGGCCGAATGTGATAGTAGGTGAACAAGGAGTTTACTTAAATGAAAATAAAATGTATTTATTTGATAATGTAGTTACGTGAGATGTTGACCTAAGTAATGAAATTGATCAAATGAATTGTATGTATGCAAATTGTGGGAAATGCCGAATGTGAAAATGATTTGGGAATGAAACAAACTATATGATATATATATATGTATTTATTTATAAGGAAGTGAGTAACAGGTTCGAATAAGCACTAAGTGTGCGAATTAAGATACCGAGCACTGTGTGTGTGAAATCGGTCGTTGGGCACTATGTGTGCGGAATATAAAATGTAATGGCACTAAGTGTGCGATACATTACAAGGGATTTCACTATGTGTGCGATTTATTAAGTAACGGCACCAAGTGTGCGATACGTTACATGAATTTGCACTAAGTGTGCAGGTTTGCGAACATTCTACGATATCATCTAGCGAATTGTATTAAACGTAATGGAATGAACAGGTATGTGATTCATGAAAGCTAGGAAGGTTAGTATTAGTATGGTATGTGAAGATAACTTATGAAATTTGAGTTATGTATTGTGGTTATAAATTTTTTTGAGTATGATTTGAATGGAATGATGGTACATAGCTTTATATAATGTCGAATGAGGAATGCATGAATGTCGATTTTGAAATTACCAAACATGGTAGTTATCGAATGATAAATTGATAGATATGTATGTACATAAACCTACGGCTATGAGGTTAATGATATTCATAAAAATTTGATTTTACTTATGTGATGTTTAAATTCATTTTTTTTTACTACTGCTTATAACTTACTAAGCTGAGATAGCTTACCATTATTTTCCATCGACTATTTTATAGATTTTGAAGGCTAGTTCGTGCTCGGGTTGAATATGGTATATAAGACATTGGGTTGATAAAAATGTTTTTGTATAATTATTTGAATGTATTAATGTGATTAGACATGAATGAAATAGGTCACATTTTATGTATGTGATAATCAAAGGTGATACATTAATGAGCAAATTGATGTGTACTAATTTGTAGATTTTCGGCCATGACTTGTTTTAGTTTGGAGCTTAAATTCTCCCTTTGAGTGATATAGTATGTTTGACCATGAGATATAAATGGCTAAATTATTGATGTAATATCTTGTTAAGATGTGCTTATGATGGAACATATATATATAATGAACATTGCCGAATGTGACAAGAAATTATGGAATACATGAGTTGGTTTGAAATTTATATTTATGGTATATTCGAATGTGAGATAAGTAGTGTCGAAACCATTTTTTTGGTGGAACGGGAATCAAACTTGGGTTTTAAAAATAAATAAAACGAGAGTCGCCACCGATCTTTTATTAGGTGTGATCGGATCACCTTTGTTTTAGTAAAACATTTTGATTTTACTAAAACAATGTTACTGGTCTACGAAGATTTGAGAAAATAAGTTCAGGAGTCGGTTACGTGCGAGGAAGGGTCGGTTACGTGCGAGGAAGGGTTAGCATCCCCGTCACGCCCATGACTGGTACCAAATTGATTAATTAATGTCCCAATGTCGAAAGTTGAAACCTCTGAAAAGAATTCAAAAATCAATCTTAATTTCTTCGGATTTAATATCAAGATTTTCTTGTTCCGAAGGGATAAAATATCGCATCCAATACATAGGACACGATGATTTTAACCTTCAAATCCAAGATCATCCCTCAATTCCCGAGACTTGCATTGGAGAGATCAAAAGGATATTCACATGTTTAGCCAAACGGAAGAATCGAAGCCCAACACATAGGGTACGACCTTTCGAATTTCATAATCATAGAATATTGCCTTATTTATTTTTTTGTATGCATTCTTAAAATCGACTCAACATCTATATTTTTTTGTAATGAAATATTAAGAAAATGTTTGAATATGTTGGAATTTAAAAGAAGACATAAGAATAATATGCATAGCAAAAATGGAAATAAATACATTTAGTGTGAATGATAATATAATAAATGAAAATGCAAATAAAATAAGGTAAACAAGTCAAAAAAGAAATAAAATAAAATGAAATAATAAAGTAAGAAAAAAAGTGACATAATGATGATAAAAGGTAGGTAAATAATAGTGGCTATAGTGATGGCACTAATAATAGTGGTAGTGGTAAAGAAATAAAATAATGATAATAGCATTAATGCATTACTAACATTAAAGTGATGATAAAAATAATAAGATTAGTTTTAACGATAAAGCTAATTACAACAACAATGGAATAATATAAATATAATAAATATAATAACAATGATAATAGTAGGTATAAAATATGTACAAAAAATAACGATAATGATAATGTCAATGATATAGAAATATGAACAAACAAATTTTAACATCAACATTACTAATCAAAGAATAATGAATTAAACAATTTTAAAAGAAATAATAAATGACACAATTTAAAATAATTTACAAAATAATTTTAAGGAATACAAAAAAAAAAAATGAATGATATATGAAGCAATTTAAAATAATGTCAAAATTTAAAATAAACAATATTTAATAAGGATAATATACGAAAAATAATAATAATAATAAAATTTTGAAGAGAAATAGAAAAATAAATTCTTTAAAATAGGCTAAAAACTAGATTGAAATTAAAGAATAGGGACTAAAATCGCAATAAATCAAAAAGAAAAGTGAAAAGGACCATATCGCCGTACGCGTAAATTCATAGGGGCTAAATGGGTGAATAACCCAGCCCCTGATGCACAGCGTTTGGTGCTGGGCTAAATTGGAATGTCGCATGAATTCAGGGCAAGATTGAAAATTAAAAAAGGTGCGGTTAGATGCAATTAAAAAGTGGAACAAAAGGGGAGGGCCCATAGTGCAAATCTCCCCTAAAAGGGATATGCACAGTTTTGAAGCCTGAAAGATGCCTTTTTGCTTTTTGCTACAGCCATTCATTTATTATTTTTTTTATTTTCTTTCTTCAAAACCATCAGAGAACTCCCCTCCCCATTGTTTCCTCTGATAGGGTTCAAACCCAATCTTACACCGTCGTCGCACCACCACCATCCGGCGGCCACCGACGCGCGAAAGGGAGATGGGATTTTATTCCAGTTCAAAGCTCCATTTTGAAAACTAGCTCTTTTGTTTTGAAGACCCAAGAGAAGAAGACCCCCCTTTTTGCTTTCGATTCCGGCTCCGACGAAGGAGAGGAGGCTCCGACGACGGGCCCTGGGGTTCAAGTAAAATCTCCTTTCTCTTGTACCTTTTCTTTTTTTCACTCGTTGAAGGTTTCAAAAAATAGGAAAAGTAAATAGCAATGAAAAGAAAATAAAAACGAAATTAACCTCTTGATTCTTCTGTTTTTCTCTTTCGATTGATTGTAAAAGAGTAAAAAATACACAGGTTATTTTTTGGTTTTCTTTTTCTTTCTCTCGGAAAAAACCCTCTTTTTCTTCTTCTCTTTCGTTTTTGATGATTTGTAAGAGAGTTTTTTAGAAAACAAAATCAAAAAGCACAAGACAACCGAGAATAGCAGTAAATAACAGTAAGTAACAAAATGAAGAAAAATCGACCTTATGCTTTGTTTCTTTCTGCTTCTGATAAAGAAAATTCCTCCCTCATTACATCGATTTTTCACGGCTTTATAGCCGAAAGATTACAATCGTTTTCTTATTCTATTATTTGCTCCATATCTCGCCCTCTGTTTCTGCTTCTGGTGCTGCTTGCAGGTGATGGGTGAGGCGTCGGTGGGAACTGTCAGCAGCATGCGTGTCAGAGGTGCGGGGATCGATGTGCGTGGCACTTGAAAGGTCACGCGTGGAGAGTGGCTGAGAGGTGTGGAGGCGGCTGGTGGGAAAGAAACCCTAGGGTTCCTGTTTGTTTTGACTTCGGGCCGTTGGGCTCTTTTTTTTTTTAATTGTAATTGGGTTCGGCTTTTGGGCTTGGTGATTGGGCTTAGGGGTACATCAGGCCCGTTTGTTTATTTGGGCTTGCTGGTGTAAATGGACATTAAACATCTTTAATATTTTGGGTTTTTAATTTGGTTTTATTTTGTCTACATGGGCCTGGGCAGAAATTGGGTATTAGAGCTGCCCCTCTTTGCTCGTTGTCGTGGAACGAGAATAGAGCAAAGACAATAAAAGGACTAATTTCGCCCGGGCCACGCCTTGACTTCTTGATCCGCGCCTTTTCAACCATCTTCAAATTTCACTGTAACTCTTTGCTTCGATTCATTTTGCTGGAGGTTTGGGATGAGAAAAATTCAGAAAAGAGAGATCCACAACTTGGTTCTTCTTGCTGAAGCTTCTTGAAAACGAACGGTGATCCAGAAGAGACCTACAACTCGGGTCTTCTTGCTGGAAACTTTTTGAAAACGAACAGCGATCCAGAAGAGTCCTACAACTCGGGTCTTCTTGCTGAAACTTCTCGAACAGTGATCTAGAAGAGACCTACAACTCGGGTCTTCTTGCTGGAAACTTTTTGAAAACGAATGGTGATAGGAATCCAGAAGAGACCTACAACTCGGGTTTTCTTACTGAGACTTCTCGAAAACGAACAGTGATCCGGAAGAGACCTACAACTCGGGTCTTCTTGCTGAAGATTTCTTGAAAACAAACGGTGGCAAGTCTAAGTTTTCCACTTGCTTCCCTGCTACCCACAGGAGGACTTCAATCTTCAGACTGCTCCGCTGGAGCCAAAATCTGAATTTCGACGAGGTGGTGCCCCTTTTGAAGGACCTATCCCGTAGAATATGTTTGCGCTTATGCAAATAACGAGGATATTATGATCGAGATGGCTCAAATGCTCCTAAACTATATGCGTCGTTTACAAGAATGCTGGATGTTAAGCGAATGATGATTTTTCACAGCGTAAAAATACTAGGATGTGATGATCGCAGTAAATCCAATGCTCCTAACTGGATGAATGCGTGGGAAGGACCCCATTTATGGTTTAGGTTCTCATTGCTCATAGCAAGATTCTTATCACTACTGCATTACGATTTGTGGCCGACGTAGGGAACTAAAGAAACGAGCTTGCCTCGCCGTAATTTCATTGTCCCTTCCATTGTACTCTCTGCGACATAGAGTTCATGCTACTCACTACCACCTTAGGGGAGTACATTTGTCTTCTTCCAACGTTTCTAAACCTTAGGTGGATTTCGATCAAAAGTCCTGTTTCAAGGCCTTGTATTATTTAGAGGTTTTCAGAGTAATGTGTAGGACCCCTTTTATGAAAGTATTATTAGTCCCGTAATCGTTATTTCAATGTAGAATGCCTTGGAAGGATTGGGAGTATAATCCAAAATAAAACAAGTCAAATCGAACTGGAAAATGCAATCAGGGAAGGAGTTCATTGAAATAAGATAATTTACAAATTACAAAGATGGGCAGAATAGAAATTAGGTGCCCCAGATATCGCAGCCTAGGCTTCTCCGCCTGAGCATTTGGAAGATCATTTTGAGTTCGACATGTGATTTAGGAGATCTGAAGTATTTTGTTGATGCCTCAAGACGCGGCATACCCCCTCCTTGTCCATTTCAGTGCAGCGAGATTTTTCTTCGTATTCGATGCCGCCTTTTCAGGTTTTCGACTCAAATCCCCTTTGGCCTCAAAGCGTCCTTCGCGGGTTTTCGCCTTGGCCTCTCCTTCTTTTTTTTTTTTTTTGGGAATCAAGGCGTCCTTGGTGGTTTCTTGTCTCAGCTTGTTTAAGCGAAGTATCTTTTGACTGAATCCGAGTTCACGGGGTTGGGCAAGCTTTTCCCATCCATTTCCGTTAGGATTAGTGCGCCTCCGGAGAAAGCCTTTTTCACCACGTATGGTGCTTCCCAATTCAGCATCCATTTCCCTCTGAAATCCTTTTGTATGGGGAGGATCTTTTTCAGTACCAGGTCTCCCTCGTGAAACTCTCTCGGGCGAACCTTTTTGTTATAGGCTCGCATCATGCGCTTTTGATACATCTGACCGTGACGAATAGCTTTTAGCCTCTTTTCCTCGATTAGGTTCAATTGATCGTATCGAGCCTGAATCCACTCAGCTTCATCTAGTTTTACTTCTGTTAGAACCCGGAGAGAAGGTATTTCCACCTCAATGGGTAGGACTGCCTCCATCCCGTAGACCAGTGAGAAGGGTGTTGCCCCAGTAGAGGTTCTGACAGATGTTCGATAAGCATAAAGAGCAAATGGTAGCTTCTCATGCCAATCCTTGTAAGTCTCTGTCATCTTTCCCACTATCTTTTTAATGTTCTTATTCGCTGCTTCCACCGCCCCATTCATTTTTGGACGGTACGGGGATGAGTTATGATGTTTAATGTTGAATTGACGACAAACATCTGCTATCGTACTGTTGTTCAAATTCAACGCATTATCTGATATGATCCTTTCGGGCATCCCATATCGACAGATGATCTCTTTTTTTAAGAATCGACTAACCGCTGATTTAGTGACGTTAGCGTATGAAGCCGCTTCTACCCACTTCGTGAAGTAGTCGATCACCACGAAGATAAACCGGTGTCCGTTTGACGCTTTTGGTGAGATTGGTCCGATAACATCCATGCCCCACATAGAAAAGGGCCATGGGGAAATCATAACGTGTAGGGGAGACGGAGGCACATGAATCTTGTCCCCATAGATCTGGCATTTATGACATCGCTTGGCGTAATTGATACAGTCTCCTTCCATGGTGGACCAGAAATATCCAAATCTCATTATTTGCCTGGCCATTGTGAATCCGTTAGCATGTGTTCCGCAAATGCCCTCATGGACTTCCTCTAGGATCATCTTGGCTTCTAAAGCATCGACGCATCTCAACAATACTTGGTCTTTCCCCTTTCTGTACAAAATGTCTCCATCCAAAACATATTCGAGAGCCAATCTCCTGAGTGTCCTTTTTTCATTCTCGGTTGCATGATATGGGTATTCGCGATTTCTCACATATCGCAATATATCTTGGTACCAGGGGTGATCGTCCTTTCCTTCTTTTTCTACGTTGCAGCAATAAGCTGGGGCCTCGTAAATACTCATCTGAATAGGCTCTACATCTTCTTGCTTACTCGCCTTAATCATGGAAGCTAAAGTAGCCAAAGCATCTGCCATCTGGTTTTCTTCTCGTGGGAGATGACTAAAGGTGATATCGTCGAACTCCTCGATTAATCCCATGATTATCCTTCGATAGTTGATCAATTTGGGGTCTCTTGTTTCCTATTCGCCCCTTAGTTGGTAGATCACTAATGCGGAATCTCCATATACTTCCAGCGTTTTAATTCTACGTTCTATAGCAGCGTGGAGTCCCATAATACAAGCTTCGTATTCTGCCATATTATTTGTGCAATCGAAATCCAACCTGACAGTGAACGGGTAGTGATCTCCTTTTGGGGATACCAAGACTGCCCCAATCTCGTTTCCAATAGCATTTGATGCTCCATCGAAATTCAGTTTCCAAAGGTCATCCTTTGCCGTGTCCTCTTCCGTAGCTGCCACGTACATTAAATCCTCATTGGGGAAATCAAAGTTTAATGGCTCGTAGTCTTCTAAAGCTCTGCTAGCTAGGAAGTCGGCTATCGCGCTCCCTTTTATAGCTTTCTGGCTCACATATACAATATCAAATTCAGACAGTAGGATTTGCCATCTAGCCATCCTCCCATTCAGAGCGGTCGCCTCCATCATGTATTTTAGGGGGTCTAACTTCGAGATTAGCCAAGTCGTGTGATACAGCATGTATTGTCTCAATCTCCGGGTTGTCCAAATCAGCGCACAACACAGTTTTTCAATCGGTGAATATCTCATTTCACACTCAGTGAATTTCTTACTGAGATAGTATATCGCCTTCTCCTTTCTTCCTGTATCGTCATGTTGACCTAACACACATCCCATAGAGTGATCAAGCACTGTTAGATATAGGATTAATGGCTTATCAGGGCGCGGAGGTGACAGTACTGGGGGGTTCGACAAGTACTGTTTGACCCTGTCGAAAGCTTCCTGACATTCATCATTCCATACGCCGGGGTTATGTTTCTTCAAAAGACGGAATATGGGATCACATTTCTCAGTTAACTGTGAGATAAACCGAGCAATGTAATTTAGTCTACCGAGGAAACCTCGAACTTCTTTTTGAGTGTGCGGCGGAGGCAATTCTTGTATGGCTCGGACTTTGTCTTAGTCGATTTCGATCCCCTTCTCGCTGACTATGAAGCCCAACAGCTTGCCAGATCTAGCCCCAAAGGTACATTTTGTAGGATTGAGTTTCAATTGGAACTTCCTCAATCTCAGAAATAGTTTCTGCAAAACTTGGATATGTTCTTCCTCCGTTCTAGACTTCGCAATCATGTCATCCACATAAACCTCAATCTCTTTATGCATCATATCATGGAACAAGGTCACCATGGCCCTTTGATATGTAGCCCCTGCGTTTTTCAACCCGAAAGGCATTACTTTGTAACAGAATGTGCCCCACAGTGTTATGAAGGTGGTCTTTCCCATGTCTTCAGGGTGCATTTTTATCTGATTGTACCCGGAGAAGCCATCCATGAAGGAAAATAGTGAAAAGCCTGCCGTATTGTCTACCAGAGTATCAATATGAGGCAAAGGAAAGTTATCCTTTGGGCTAGCCTTGTTGAGGTCTCTATAATCCACACACATCCGTACCTTTCCGCCCTTTTTCGGGACAGGCACGATATTGGCTACCCATTCTGAGTATTTGATTTCTTGCAGGAATCCAGTGTCGAACTGCTTTTGGACCTCTTCCTTTATTTTTAGTACTATATCTGGTCTCATCCTTCGGAGTTTCTGCTGAACTGGCTTGCAATCCCTCCTTATGGGTAAGCGATGTACTGCGATATCGGTGCTTAAACCAGGCATATCTTCATAAGACCATGCGAAGACGTCCTTGAATTCTTGCAGTAGTTTGATAAGATTCTGCCTTGTTTCCCCGGCTATACATGTCCCAATGTTTACCTCTTTCCCTTCTTCTAACATCACAGTCTCTACTGCCTCCTTATGGGGCCGAATCTGTCTCTCCTCCTGCTCTTCTATTCTTAACCAATCAGGAGACAGGTCATCGTCCGTGTCATCTTCTAAATCCTGCAGATCTCCTGGGCACACGTCATGCTCAAAAGGATATTTCGAATCCGAGGCGGCGCTGCTCAAGTTATTGACATCTGGGGACCTGTTGCATTTTAAGAAAATACGGGTGGAATGAATGAATTTGTGGATGAACAGTTGTATGCATGGTGATGCTGAAAGATGACTGGAGAACAAAGAAAGGAAATGTTTGCTTCGAAAAATGCATTTTATTGATATAACGATACGTAAACATGCGCCTATTTCACAAAAGGAATCTTGCTGCTCTTAGGCTCGGAGCAACAAGTGTGTCTTGAACATTACTCTGAAGGAGCCCTAAACACTACAGGGATTTCTTCCGCAGTCCAATTGTTCAAGATGTCTTCCGACTCATAGGGCTGGATATTTGGTAAGACTCCTCCGCCAACTGCCTCCTCAGATAGGGCACTAATATAGATATTGCCTAACATTGCCGCGATGTCCTCTCCCTTCGGTGTCCCCTGCTCAGAGTGGATTACCCCTCCTGACACAAAGGTCTTGGATATGTGTGGTATTATCATGGGTTCCCTCTTGGTTTCCTTCCCACTTAAACGGGTGAGTCTTCTTTCCCGTCTCTTTTCTAACTCCTCCTTCTTTTGCCTTGCATCTGGTCTAAATCCCAGGCCAAAGTGATCCTGTTTCTCTCTCAGTATTGGGGCCGCTATTCTCCCCTGAAGGTATCTTCCAAGCCCCCTTCCCGGTAAAGCGCCTTTTCCCACGGTCATTTTCAGACCCATCCTTGTGGTCCTCGAGATTTTTGGCTCCGGGATCTTGTTTCCTTCCATGACAAAGGTTGCGTTCACGAACTCGAGAGATCGGAATGAGCATTCTGTTGCCTCGTCGTTTGTCTCCAAGTAGGGCATGTCACTGGTCACGGTGGCGATGATGTCCTCCTCAGCTTTTATCGTTATTAGTCGGCCATCCACTATCAACTTCACCTTTTGATGTAGTGATGAAGGTACTGCCCCTGCTGAATGTATCTATGGTCTCCCCAATAGGCAGTTGTAGGAAGGTTTGATGTCCATGACCAAAAAATCTATTTCGTAAATAGTTGGGCCAATCAGTAAGGGCACCTCAATTCTCCCCATGACCCTTCTTTGAGTCCCGTCGAAGGCTCTTACCACGTTTTGGCTTTCCTTCATGTACGAACTATCCACCGGTAATCTGTTGAGGGTGGATAAGGGTAGCACGTTTAGCGCAGACCCGTTGTCTATCAAGACCCCTGGCAATGTGTGCCCCTTACATTTAGCGGTAACATGTAATGCCTTGGTGGATCCTCTACCACCTGGGGGTATTTCATCATCATTAAAATGAACGAAGTTGTCTGCGCTTATGTGGCCGATTAATCGATCCAACTTATTAACCGAGATGTCACTAGTGACGTAGGTTTCGTTTAAAACTTTCATTAGTGCGTTCCTGTGTACTTCTGAGCATTGGAGCAAGGTCAATATAGATATGCGTGCCGGCTGTTTGTGTAGCTGTTCTACCACACTATACTCACTATGTTTTAGAAACTTCAGGAACTCTTTAGCCTCTTCCTCAGTCACTGGTTTCTTGATCCCCGACTCGGGTTCGGCTAGCTTTCCCTTTTCTTGTTCCACCATTGGAGCTTTCCCCTTTATTAAGTCGTAGCGTCTCCCGCTTCGAGTATGGAAGCCTTCATTTGAATCCTCCTTCGTCACATTAGCCGAGTTCTTTGTGACCTCTACATTACACTCGTAGTTCCAAGGAACTTCCTTACTATCTTTGTAAGCGAATGCAGCAGGCTTCCGTATTATCACCTTTGGCGTTACCCGTGTTCCCATCTTATTGCTAACGGAGTCTACTACCTCGCACCTATGATTCTGAGGAACCTCCCTATTATTTTTAACGTCAGCGGGCCTCCGTATGACCACTCTTAGTGCTACCTGTGCCCCTGTTTTATCACTTTTGGGACGTGAAATAGTGATCATCGGAAGATTAACATTTGAACTTTTTACTGTTGACTCTGATGCGCATATGCTCTTATCCTCTGTTCCTTCCTCATAGAATTCAACTTCTTTATTGTTCATTAGGTTCTGTAGTAGAGTTCTGAATTCTCCACAAGTCTGGATCTCATGTCCCAACTCTCGATGGTGCTCACAATAGTTTGTCAGTTCCCCCCGCCGTTCTTCCGCAGCGATTAGCCCATGTTTAACCATTTCCTTCCAGACCCACCTCAAGGGAGTCTTGACCTCTGCAACATTCACTTTGATCCTTTTTTCTGCGCCCTCGCTGATTGCGTTAATTCCGCCCTTAACGTGATTAGGTAAAGGGTTTGTTATGTTTGGCATGTCATCCAACTCGACTACACCCATGTTGATAAATTTCTCCACCAATTTCTTGAAAGCCAGGCAGTTCTCTATTGAGTGTCCCGTGATTCCTGCGTGGTATTCACATTGGGCGTTCGTGTCGTACCACTTGGGGTAAGGAGGTTGCATTGGTTTGAGATGAAAAGGGGACACAATATGTGCATCGAACAGGGTTTGGTACATTTCCTTATACGTCATCGGAATCGGTGTGAATTGGGGCTTCTCATTATCTTGTCTTGAGGTGCCGGGTTCTTTCTTGGGTAGCCCTTGTTGCCCCGCGATCGTTACTTTTGGCTGATTTATGGTGATTGACCTCGGGTGTCCCATGCTTGCATTATTCACCTCACTTTCTTTCCTTCGTGGGGGCATTCTTTTGGCACTCTCCGCGGTCTCGATCCCTCCACTTTTTATAATATTCTCGATCATTTCTCCAGTGGTTATGATATCTGAGAAGCTCCGGGTTGCACTCCCTATCATGTGCATGAGGAATGGGGCCTTCAACGTGCGGATGAAGAGCATGGTGGTCTCTTTCTCCATAAGCGGTGGCTGGACTTGGATGGCAACTTCCCTCCACCTCTGCGCATATTGTCTAAAGCTTTCGTTCCCTTTCTTTTCCATGTTTTGCAGAGTGATCCTATCAGGGGTCATGTCCGTTACGTGACTGTATTGCTCCAAGAACGCTTGAGCCAAATCATCCCATGAGCCAATTTTGGCACGACTCAACTGATTGTACCATCTGGCCGCAGCTCCTATCAGGCTGTCTTGGAAACAGTGGATCAGTAGTGGATCATTGTTAGTGTAGCCCGCCATCCTTCTACAGAACATAGTGATGTGGGCTTCTGGACAACTCGTCCCATTGTACCTTTCAAACTCGGGCATCTTGAAATTATATGGGAGCACCAAGTCAGGGACTAAGCTTAAGTCCTTGGCCTTTATTCCTCGACGTTTACCGGCGTTTTCCAGAGCCTTGAATCTCTCCTCCACCCATTTTGGCAGTTCTTGTTTTGCCTTTTCAGCCATCTCATCCAGATCTGGGACACCGGAACTGACCAGATTTTCTCCCAGGTTAGTGCCCGAACCTGTCGGGAGGTGTGTCGGTGTTGTGGTTTCAGCATGATATTGTGGCCTGATAGTGACGGACGCCCTTTGGGGAGGCGCATCTTGTGGTGTTTGGGCCTCTGGTGGGGGAAGGGCGAGATTATCACTGCCGTTCCCTGAGCTAGTAGCAGTGCCTCGTTCTTTAGACAGCAATTGTATTATTTGGTCCACCATTTTGTCCTGGGATTTTTGCATTTGCTCCATCATGTCCTTCTGGGTTTTGGCCAACTGCTCTTGTAGTTGCGCTTGTTCTTTTATTTGATCCTGGATTTCTTTTTGCATTTGTTCTAGTTTTTCCATCTTTTGATCCATTATTCTCGTTTTTCCCCTCGTACCGTGTGATGTTCCAGGGTAACTGTCATAAATTTAGGGTCCTTTTGTGAGATTCGGTGTGTATGATGCGATGTAATGCAGATGTATGATATGAATGCAAAGAGAAAGAAAGGCGCTGATTATGAATCCAATTCCATTAGACGAACTTTTCTAGAAAATAAATCTCTTTACATAAAACAGATTACATATACGGTTTCGTCCTCATAAAACGCCGATCTATTCCTTCGTGTCCGGATGTCATGGCCATATCTCGTGCGCTTTCTTCGTAGGTGCCTCTTCTAGCTCTTTGGGACTTGATTCGGACCGTATCTCTTCACTCATTTATTCTCTGTGATAAGCTCCTTTAAAAGTCTAGGGGCGACAACTCTTGAAGAATCCTTGTTGGCTTGAATCGTCGAGCGAGGTCTTGTACTCTTCTGACTGTCAGTCTTCTCTCGTTGCTTATTCGGACTACCTTTGAGCCACCGTATTATAATCCGCTTTATCAAGAAATTCATTTCCTTATGAAAAACTCCTCCATTTAGCAATCGAATGTTAATCAGCACCTTCTTTCTATGATGATGCAATGCAATGTAATCAAAACAAAAGAAAACATGTTAGCACAGGAGTAATAAACAGAGTACCTATCCGGGTGATCACTAGGGTTTGAAGTGGCTCTACCTACGACGGGCTCTTAGGTCTCTCTACATGTGGTTCGGTTCTAAAGTAAGGGTACCTAAACCAGCAGATTCCTCAATCCTCACCCGTTATAGGTTCATATGGACGGAGTTCAGTTCAGGGGAATACATTTCCCTATGGCTACACGGAGATAAAAATCTCACGAAGACATAGGTACGGATGTATCCCGAAAGTGATCCACTATCTTGCACGGAGGTAAAAACCTCACGAAAGAGTAGCTTCTCACTCCCACTTAAAGGTGTGACCGTAAGGGTCATGCAATGCAATGCCAAAGTATTTCACGAGACTCGACACTATAGCATAAGCAAATGCATCAAAGAGAAACACGATTTTTCAAAACAATTTTCTAAACTCTCGACAAAAGGACAAAAACCATTCAATTTACGGCCTGACTCTCAAAGCGTCCCTAGTGGAGTCGCCAAGCTGTCGAAACCATTTTTTTGGTGGAACGGGAATCAAACTTGGGTTTTAAAAATAAATAAAACGGGATTCGCCACCGATCTTTTATTAGGTGTGATCGGATCACCTTCTTTTTAGTAAAACATTTTGATTTTACTAAAACAATGTTGCTGGTCTATGAAGATTTGAGAAAATAAGTTCGGGAGTCGGTTACGTGCGAGGAAGGGTTAGCATCCCCGTCACGCCCATGACTGGTACCAAATTGATTAATTAATGTCCCAATGTCGAAAGTTGAAACCTCTGAAAAGAATTCAAAAATCAATCTTAATTTCTTCGGATTTAATATCAAGATTTTCTTGTTCCGAAGGGATAAAATATCGCATCCAATACATAGGACACGATGATTTTAACCTTCAAATCCAAGATCGTCCCTCAATTCCCGAGACTTGCATTGGAGAGATCAAAAGGATATTCACATGTTTAGCCAAACGGAAGAATCGAAGCCCAACACATAGGGTACGACCTTTCGAATTTCATAATCATAGAATATTGCCTTATTTATTTTTTTGTATGCATTCTTAAAATCGACTCAACATCTATATTTTTTTGTAATAAAATATTAAGAAAATGTTTGAATATGTTGGAATTTAAAAGAAGACATAAGAATAATATGCATAGCAAAAATGGAAATAAATACATTTAGTGTGAATGATAATATAATAAATGAAAATGCAAATAAAATAAGGTAAACAAGTCAAAAAAGAAATAAAATAAAATGAAATAATAAAGTAAGAAAAAAAGTGACATAATGATGATAAAAGGTAGGTAAATAATAGTGGCTATAGTGATGGCACTAATAATAGTGGTAGTGGTAAAGAAATAAAATAATGATAATAGCATTAATGCATTACTAACATTAAAGTGATGATCAAAATAATAAGATTAGTTTTAACGATAAAGCTAATTACAACAACAATGGAATAATATAAATATAATAAATATAATAACAATGATAATAGTAGGTATAAAATATGTACAAAAAATAACGATAATGATAATGTCAATGATATAGAAATATGAACAAACAAATTTTAACATCAACATTACTAATCAAAGAATAATGAATTAAACAATTTTAAAAGAAATAATAAATGGCACAATTTAAAATAATTTACAAAATAATTTTAAGGAATACAAAAAAAAAATGAATGATATATGAAGCAATTTCAAATAATGTCAAAATTTAAAATAAACAATATTTAATAAGGATAATATACGAAAAATAATAATAATAAAATTTTGAAGAGAAATAGAAAAATAAATTCTTTAAAATAGGCTAAAAACTAGATTGAAATTAAAGAATAGGGACTAAAATCGCAATAAATCAAAAAGAAAAGTGAAAAGGACCATATCGCCGTACGCGTAAATTCATAGGGGCTAAATGGGTGAATAACCCAGCCCCTGATGCACAGCGTTTGGTGCTGGGCTAAATTGGAATGTCGCATGAATTCAGGGCAAGATTGAAAATTAAAAAAGGTGCGGTTAGATGCAATTAAAAAGTGGAACAAAAGGGGAGGGCCCATAGTGCAAATCTCCCCTAAAAGGGATATGCACAGTTTTGAAGCCTGAAAGACGCCTTTTTGCTTTTTGCTACAGCCATTCATTTATTATTTTTTTATTTCCTTTCTTCAAAACCATTAGAGAACTCCCCTCCCCATTGTTTCCTCTGATAGGGTTCAAACCCAAATCTTACACCGTCGTCGCACCACCACCATCCAGCAGCCACCGACGCGCGAAAGGGAGATGGGATTTTATTCCAGTTCAAAGCTCCATTTTGAAAACTAGCTCTTTTGTTTTGAAGACCCAAGAGAAGAAGACCCCCTTTTTGCTTTCGATTCCGGCTCCGACGAAGGAGAGGAGGCTCCGACGACGGGCCCTGGGGTTCAAGTAAAATCTCCTTTCTCTTGTGCCTTTTCTTTTTTTCACTCGTTGAAGGTTTCAAAAAATAGGAAAAGTAAATAGCAATGAAAAGAAAATAAAAATGAAATTAACCTCTTGATTCTTCTGTTTTTCTCTTTCGATTGATTGTAAAAGAGTAAAAAATACACAGGTTATTTTTTGGTTTTCTTTTTCTTTCTCTCGGAAAAACCCTCTTTTTCTTCTTCTCTTTCGTTTTTGATGATTTGTAAGAGAGTTTTTTAGAAAACAAAATCAAAAAGCACAAGACAACCGAGAATAGCAGTAAATAACAGTAAGTAACAAAATGAAGAAAAATCGACCTTATGCTTTGTTTCTTTCTGCTTCTGATAAAGAAAATTCCTCCCTCATTACATCGATTTTTCGCGGCTTTATAGCCGAAAGATTACAATCGTTTTCTTATTCTATTATTTGCTCCATATCTCGCCCTCTATTTCTGCTTCTGGTGCTGCTTGCAGGTGATGGGTGAGGCGTCGGTGGGAACTGTCAGCAGCATGCGTGTCAGAGGTGCGGGGATCGATGTGCGTGGCACTTGAAAGGTCACGCATGGAGAGTGGCTGAGAGGTGTGGAGGCGGCTGGTGGGAAAGAAACCCTAGGGTTCCTGTTTGTTTTGACTTCGGGCCGTTGGGCTCTTTTTTTTTTAATTGTAATTGGGTTCGGCTTTTGGGCTTGGTGATTGGGCTTAGGGGTACATCAGGCCCGTTTGTTTATTTGGGCTTGCTAGTGTAAATGGACATTAAACATCTTTAATATTTTGGGTTTTTAATTTGGTTTTATTTTGTCTACATGGGCCTGGGCAGAAATTGGGTATTACAAGTAGATAGGACAATGATATAATCGTACGTGGTATTGAAATGATCGAAAGTAATGCACATGTTCAGTAATGATATATGTTTGAATATATTGTTGATAATAGAAATGAAATGAGTGAATAAGTACCATATACCTAATCGGCCTTTGCTTTTAAATGACAAAATGAATAGTGATTTTCTAGTTGAATGAAATTAGTTTTTAGTTGATGTTAATGATATTATTCATGATATGTAAGTTAATGTTTTGATATTAGATGGGATATACATGTTTATTCGTGATAGTATGAATTGGTATACATTTATCAAAGTAATAGTTTTTATAAAGTGCACTAACTTGTGTTTGGTTTAGTAACGCCTGTAACCCTAATCCGGCGACGAATACGGGTTAAGGGTGTTACATTTGATTGGTATCAGAGCCAGGTTTAATCGGTTCTCGGACTAACGTAGCGCGTGGGAGTCTAGCTATACATGCCATATTTTATAATGTGATAGTGTGATGACTTCTGACAGTGAAATGTGTTTATTTATTTCATATAGTAAATGGATCTTGATCCCGAGCGAGCTATAGCTGACGATGTCGAGAGCGTGGCGCCTGCTCCAGCGGAAGGGACCGCGCCGGAGGAATCTCGACCAGCTGCAAGTAATCCCGATGAGGGGGCTAAACAAGCCTTCTATAGCATGATGAATGATTGGTTCAATTAGTATATTCGACCCAGTCCGGCTGTTCAACAACCCCTGAATTCGAATACTCCCCCTGTAGTACTGGTGGTACCCCCGATCGTTAATCCTGAGAAAACAAGTAAGCCTCCAGTTGACCGAATTAGAAAATACGAGGCTCAAGAGTTTAGAGCCGAAGAAATACATCAGTCAGCGATTTATAGACTCCAAACGCAAGGAATTTCATGAGCTTAAACAGGGTCGTATGACCGTATCTGAGTACGAGCGCAAGTTTGTGAGACTTAGTCGCTATACTCGTGAGTGTGTTTCGTCCGAGGCTGCTATGTGCTGAAGATTTGAAGAAGGGCTAAACAAAGATATAAAACTACTGGTTGGCATACTTGAAATAAATGAGTTCGTAGTACTTGTTGAGCGAGCTTGTAAAGCCAAAGAGCTGGGGAAAGAAAAAACAGAAAGCTGAGTTTGAAGCTAGAGACTTCCGAAAGAGATCTGCAGGTAAATTTCCTCAAACGGCAACAAAGAAATTCAAGAATAATAGTAGCCGATCCAAAGCTAACACAGGGATCTCTATATGAGAACGACCGCCAATGAGTTCACGGGCTACCTCGATTGCTACTTTGGCAATACCCGACAGAATAAGCCTGAGTGTCATCAGTGTGGTAGACGGCATTTTGGTGAATGTTGGGGTAAATCTAATAATCGCACTTGCTACAAGTGTGGTTCGCAGGATCATTTTATTCGGGATTGCCCAGAGATAGCTAAAAAGGGTATTGCTCAGAGTGCGAGACTTAGCAGCACTGTAGCTAGAGGTAGACCATCTCGTAATGTGGGAGGTAGGAGTGGCACTCAAAGGGGTACTTCAGATGCGGCTATTCGATCAGAGGCCCGTGCGCCAGCTAGAGCTTATACCATTCGTGCTAGAGAGGAGGCTTCATCTCTAGATGTTATCACTGGTATATTCACTCTCTTTGATACTAGTGTAATTGCTTTGATTGATCCTGGTTCAACTCATTCGTATGTGTGTGAAACATTAGTATCCAGTAAGACTCTACCTGTTGAGTCTACTGAGTTTATGATTCAGGTTTCAAATCCCCTGGGTCAGTGTGTGCTAGTTGATAGAGTGTGCAAGAATTACCCTTTAATGATTCAAGACTCATGTTTCCCGGCCGATCTGATGTTGCTACCATTTGATGAGTTCGATATTATCCTCGGTATGGATTGGTTGACCGTATATAATGCAGTAGTGAATTGCAGACGAAAGACTATTGATTTGATGTGTCAGAATATGAGATAATTCGAATTGAATCTGCGGATTTGAATGGGCTACCAGCTATGATATCTTCGATGTTGGCTCAACAGTATTTGAGAAAGGGTTGCGAAGCTTATCTTGTGTATGTGATTGACAGTAAAGTAACTGAAAAGAAGATTGAATCTGTATCGATTGTTTGTGAGTATCCAGATGTATTCCCATAGGAATTGTCGAGATTGCCACCTGTTTGGGAGGTAGAGTTTGGTATTGAGCTAGTGCCAGGGACGACTCCGATTTCGATAGCTCCATATAGAATGGCACCGACTGAACTAAAAGAATTGAAAGCTCAGTTACAAGAATTGACAGATAGAGGTTTTGCTCGACCAAGTTTCTCTCCCTGGGGTGCGTCAGTCCTATTTGTGAAAAAGAAGGACGAAACTTTGAGAATGTGCATCGATTATCGACAACTCAATAAAGTGACTGTAAAGAATAAATATCCATTACCTTGTATCGATGATTTGCTTGATCAGCTAAAGGGAGCTTCGGTATTCTCGAAGATCGATCTTAGATCAGGATATTATCAGTTGCAAGTTAGAAACTCAAATGATGCTATTCGGACTCACTAATCCCCTCCTATTTTCATGGATCTGATGAATCGGGTATTCAGACCGTATCTAGATCGGTTTGTGGTTGTATTAATAGATGACATTTTGATCTATTCACGTGATGAAACCGAGCATGCCGAGCATTTGAGACTTGTGTTACAGATTTTGTGTAATAAGCAGTTGTACGTGAAATTCAGCAAATGTGAGTTTTGGTTGAATGAAGTTAGCTTCCTCGGGCATGTTCTTTCAGCATCGGGCATTCGGGTTGACTTGAGTAAAGTTTCGGCTATACTTGATTGGAAACCTCTGCAAAATGTTTCTGAAGTTCAGAGTTTTCTGGGACTTGCCGGATATTATAGACGCTTCGTGAAAGGGTTTTCTATGATAGCAGCACCGATGACAAAGCTATTTTAGAAAGACGTTAAATTTGAGTGGTTAGAAAGATGTCAGAAGAGTTTTGATCAGCTAAAACTTTGCTAACAGAAGCTCCAGTGCTTGTTCAGCCAGAGTCGGGAAAGGAGTTCGTTATTTTCAGCGATGCATCCTTAAATGGTTTGGGCTGTGTTTTGATGCAGGAGGGTAAAGCTGTAGCTTATGCCTCGAGACAGCTAAAGCCACACGAAAAGAACTATCCGACTCACGATCTCGAGTTGGCTGCTATAGTTTTTGCTTTGAAAATATGGTGTAACTACCTATTCAGTGAAAAATGCCATGTTTATTCGGATCACAAGAGTCTAAAGTATTTAATGACTCAGAAAGATCTGAAATTGAGACATCGGCGATGGTTGGAATTGTTAAAGGACTATGAGCTTGTAATTGATTATCACCCGGGGAAGGCTAATGTGGTCGCTGATGCACTTAGCCGAAAATCACTATTTACTTTATGTGCAATGAATGCGGATACAGCTATGACTGATGATGGTGTGATTATTGCAGAATTGAAAGCGAGACCATTGTTTGTACAACAGATCCGTGAAGCTCAAGAGGTTGATAATGACTTAATAGCAAAAAGGAGTCAATGTGGCTCGAGTGCTGATTCAGATTTTCTGTTAGATGCTGAGGGGTGTCTACGGTTTAAGAACCGGATATGTGTGCCTAAGAATCTTGAGTTGATTCGAATGATTTGTGATGAAGCTCATAATAGTAAACTGTCGATACATCCGGGTAGTACGAAGATGTATAACGACCTGAGATAGCATTACTGGTGGCAAGGTATGAAACGAGATATTTCAGACTATGTGTGGAAGTGTTTAATATGTCAACAAGTGAAAGCTGAGCATCAGGTACCATCGGGACTACTTCAACCAATTATGATACCTGAGTGGAAGTGGGATCGGGTCACGATGGATTTCGTATTTGGGTTGCCGTTAACATCAAGCAAGAAAGACTCAATCTGGGTTATTGTTGATAGACTGACGAAATCGGCCCATTTCATTCTGGTACGTATGGATTTCTCACTTGATAAGTTAGCTGAGTTGTACATATCTCAGATCGTACGATTGCACGGAGTACCTATTTCCATTGTTTCGGATAGAGGTCCGAGGTTTACATCACGATTTTGGAAGAAACTACAAGATGCATTAGGTACTAAATTGCACTTCAATACTGCTTTTCACCCTCAGTCGGATGGACAATCCGAATGTGTTATTCAAATACTCGAGGACATGTTGAGATGTTGCGTTCTTGAGTTTGAGGGTACATGGGAACGATACTTGCCTTTGATTGAATTTGCATATAATAACAGCTTTTAATCGAGTATTAAAATGGCACCTTATGAAGCATTGTACGGTCGTAAATGTCGTACACCTCTATATTGGATTGAGCTAAGTGAAAGCAAGAAACACGGTGTTGATTTAATCAGAGAGACTGAACAAAAAGTAAAAGTATTCCGAGAAAGTCTAAAAGCCGCGTCAGATCGTCAGAAGTCATATGCGGACTTGAAACGTAATGATAAAGAGTTTCAGGTTGGTGATCGAGTATTTTTGAAAGTCTCGTTGTGGAAAACGATACTTAGATTTGGTCGTAAAGGAAAGCTGAGTCCGAGATTTATTGGACCGTATGAAGTTATTGAGCGTATCGAGCCGGTTACGTACAGACTTATGTTGCCATCTGAGCTAGACAAGATTCACAATGTTTTTTATGTATCAATGCTTTGACGATACAGATCCGATCCTCCTCATGTGATTAGCCCATCAGAGATTAAGATTCAGCCTGACTTGACTTATGAGGAAGAACCGATTCGTATCTTAGCTCGTGAAGTGAAAGAGTTACGAAATAAGAAAATCCCATTGGTTAAAGTAATGTGGCATAAGCACGGGGTTGAGGAAGCAACTTGGGAACTTGAAGATTCAATGAAAGAACGTTACCCACATCTATTCACTGGTAAGATTTTCGGGAACGAAAATCCCTTAAGGGGGAGAGTTGTAACAGCCCGATTTTGACCCTAATCAAAAACCACAAATCCGAGTCAGTAGAATATTTATATATTATATTTGGTGTCTATGATTTATGAGTGTGCATGTGCAAAAATTTTCGTGACTTAATTTGACCGTTTGTGTGTTTAATTTTAAGAAAAGGACTAAATCGCTTAAGTGGTAAAAGTAGCCATTTATTAAATTAAGTGGCTAAATTGATTTGTCTTCTTTTGTATGAGTATTTAAGTTGCAAATTTACCTTTAAGCTTGTAAGTGGGCGGCATATGGTTATAATTTCATGTAAATATGTTTATATATATTATATAAATATAAGTTAAAATGTTACAAAATATGTTAATAATATTAAAATAAAAAGACATGTGTTTCTTCATTATTTTTATTTAATTCTTCTTCACCAAAACTAGAGAAGAAAAAAGAGAGAACTTAAGCTCTCAACATATTCGTCACATTTCAAGCTTGATTAAGGTATGAACTTAGCTCGGTTTTTGATAATTTTTACGTTTTTGAGATCGTTGCTTCGAATACTGTCCGACCCATGTTAAATTTTTTGTTATTAATGCATGAGTGATGTTCATCCATTGATGAAGGCTTGTGATTTATGATGTTTGATGATTTTGTTTTAAAGATACGTTTTAGATTAACATGTTTTATATTGGAAATTTTGATAATTTTGAGTAATTAAGACTAAATTGAGAAATTTGTGATTTGAAGGGTCCAAATGTGAAATAAATGAATTGTATGGTTTTGTATGGGCATGGGTAGTATTTGGCCCTAAAGGAATAAATTCAAATTACGTGTATTTTGTATTTTGTGCAATAGGGACTAAATTGTAAAAGTTGTAAATGTTAGGGGTAAAATGGTAATTTGCATAATTATGTGTTTTTGGATTAAATTGAATGGAAATATATTTGAATGAGCTTAATTTGGAATTGTTTAGATCAAGAACAAAAAGAAACGAGATTGGATCGGGGAAAGGCGAATTTGAACAAATAGCCAGGAAACCCCAATCCGACAATTTTCGAGGTAAGTTTTTAAGCATTTGGACTGTATTGAATTTTTATTCATAATGAAGTATATGTTTAAATAGATTTAAGTATAAAAATGAGGGGGATGGCCGAATGTGAAAGTAGGTGGACAACGAGTTTACTTAAATGAAAATAAAATGTATTTATTTGATAATGTAGTTACATGAGATGTTGACTTAAGTAATGAAATTGATCAAATGAATTGTATGTATGCAAATTGTGGTAAATGCCGAATGTGAAAATGATTTGGGAATGAAACAAACTATATGATATATATGTATTTATGTAAAAGGAAGTGAGTAACATGTTCGAATAAGCACTAAGTGTGCGAATTAAGATACCGAGCACTGTGTGTGTGAAATCGGTCGTTGGGCACTATGTGTGCGGATTATAAAATGTAATGGCACTAAGTGTGCGATACATTACAAGGGATTTGCACTATGTATGTGATTTATTAAGTAACGGCACTAAGTGTGCGATACATTACATGAATTTGCACTAAGTGTGCAGGTTTGCGAACATTCTACGATATCATCTAGCGAATTGTATTAAACGTAATGGAATGAACAGGTATGTGATTCATGAAAGCTAGGAAGGTTAGTATTAATATGGTATGTGAAGATAACTTATGAAATTTGAGTTATGTATTGTGGTTATGAATTTTTTGAGTATGTTTTGAATGGAATGATGATACATAGCTTTATATGATGTCGAATGAGGAATGCATGAATGTCGGTTTTTAAATTACCAAACATGGTAGTTATCGAATGATAAATTGATAAATATGTATGTACATAAACCTACGGCTATAAGGTTAATGATATTCATAAAAATTTGATTTTACTTATGTGATGTTTAATTTCATTTTTTTTACCTTTGATTATAACTTACTAAGCTGAGATAGCTTACAGTTATTTTCCATTGACTATTTTATAGATTTTGAAGGCTAGTTCGTGCTCGGGGATCTTCGTGAAAGTCATTCGCACTATCACCTAAATTCGGTATTCTATAGGTTGTATCTTTTTTGAAACATATGGCATGTATAGGCTATATTCCTTGGGTTGTGTTTGAATGATATGTATATATATGTATATGCCATGCGAAAATGGCTATGCTTTTATGTTTGAGTTGGTTTGATCATGTTTAATTATGGAATTATTATTTGAGTATATTAGTTTATATATTAAAAGTCTAGTTTGGAAGTTATTTCATAATGTGTTATATGTGAATTTTGAGCTCATGGAATTGGTTGAATATGGTACATAAGACATTGGATTGATAAAAATGTTTTTGGTATAATTATTTGAATGTATTAATGTGATTAGACATGAATGAAATAGGTGACATTTTGTGTATGTGATTATCAAAGGAGATACATTAATGAGCAAATTGATGTGTACTAATTTGTAGATTTTCGGCCATGACTTGTTTTAGTTTGGAGCTTAAATTCTCCCTTTAAGTGATATAGTATGTTCGACCATGAGATATAAATGGCTAAATCATTGATGTAATATTCTTGTTAAGATGTGCTTATGATGGAACATGTATATATAATGAACATTGCCGAATATGACAAGAAATTATGGGATACATGAGTTGGTTTGAAATTTATATTTATGGTATATTCGAATGTGAGATAAGTAGATAGGACAATGATATAATCGTACGTGGTATTGAAATAATCGAAAGTAATGCACATGTTCAGTAATGATATATGTTTGAATGTATTGTTGATAATAGAAATGAAATGAGTGAATAAGTACCAAATACCTAATCGACCTTTGCTTTTAAATGACCAAATGAATAGTGATTTGCTAGTTGAATGAAATTAATTTTTAGTTGATGTTAATGATACTATTCATGATATGTAAGTTAATGTTTTGATATTAGATGGGATATACATGTTTATTCGTGATAGTATGAATTGGTATACATTTATCAAAGTAATAGTTTTTATAAAGTGCACTGACTTGTGTTTGGTTTAGTAACGCCTGTAACCCTAATCCGGCGACGGATACAGGGTAGGGGTGTTACAATAAAAGCCAAGTAAACAAAAACAGGAGCAGTACTGTGGCCACCTCCGAGTCCCTCGCAGCTCCAAACCCACTAAGTCTGGGGATTACCTATATAGTTAGACAGAATGGTGAGTTTGCGAAAACTCAATGTGTAATCCCTTATAATACAAACAGCCAGATATACGGTATGCAGAAACAGACTGGGCCTGAGCCCATCACAGACACAGTATCAGGTGGGTCTTAGCCCATAATAGAACCAGGTGGACCTAAGCCCATTACAGAATCAGTATCAGATGCAGATATGTAGACAGAAATCCATCCCAATCCAACCAATTCACCATGTGCGGATAAAATTGACCCACTGATAAACTGTAATATATACATATTTTAATCCCACATTTAGCATACTTTTGGATGATTTATTCCCTGAATTGTGGAATTTGGTGCTCCTAATTCTTTAATTTCATGTTTTATACTTAGGAGAGCACCGAAGGATGAAAAGAACAAGCAACGGGCCAAAAATGGATAAAATGGGCCAGAGCACGAAATGCACACGGCCTGGTCCCAAGCCACACGACCGTGCCTCTTTAGTAAACCCGACCACGACCTGGATTCAATTCACACAGGCGTGTCCCTACCGTGACCTGTTTTATTTCTATTCAGAATAGGGTACTTAGAGGCAAAGAAAGACATTCCAAAAGCCTATATAAACACCCTAGAGGCCAACCTTTAAGGGGGCATCCAGGTAGGCTTAGGAGCCAAGCCAGAGAGGTCAGAATTGTGGGATTTACTTGAAGAAAGCAAGTTGATTCATCTCAAGAAGCCGGAGTCATACTCAAGACGGAAGATCTTCCCTTCAATTTCCTTCAGGGGGTTTTAGGGTTTTTCTTATGTTTGGTTTTATACTTTTTCCTGAGATGTATTCTTTTTTTGATTATGAACTAAACCCCCCAAATACCTGAGGGGGATGAAACCAAAGACGGATCTTGTTATTGTTTTCTGAACTATATGATAAATACTTGATTTGTTCTTAATTATGTTTTCTTAATTCTTTCTTTGATATTTCAGGATATTGATTCTAGTATTGATGTGCTTAGGCAATGGAGCAAAAGTCCCTGTTTAAGAGTAGATCTAGCATAGTTAAGCAGAGTTGATCGCAACCCTAGAAATAGGATGACGAAAATCTGCCGGATTAGGGTCAAACCTAATATGGGAGTCCATAGATCGAGTTAATACAATTCTAGGGGTTTTAATTAGAATGAGATTTCAATTAATCAACCTAGGGTTAGATGTTAGTAGCCTCGAAAGAGGTATTAATATAAATTAGGGAATCCTACGGATCAAGTCAAGTGAATAAACCGTCTGGTTCAGAGTTAAATAACAAGTGAAGTCTAGGTGGATTCTTCTTCGGGTATTGTCCTAATTAATTGGTCTTTCCCAAAAGTATTTTCCCCAAGTCATTCTCGATGTCTTAGCATCCTTAGCTTAGTAGTTAGTTAATTTTAGATTAAACACATTCTTAGGCTAAATAATAAAAAGAAAGTTAGTATTAGTACTTTTGGTTCCCCTGGGTTCGACATTCCGGTCTTGCCACTAAACTATACTACTGTTCGATAGGTGCGCTTGCCTCAATCATGGTGATAGTTAGTTTCTAGGCTTGATCATTCATTATATAAATTTTAAGACTTTCAAGCACGATCAAGTTTTTGGCGCCGTTGCCGGGGATCTGAAATATTAAGAACGCTCAATTTTTTATTACTTTAGCCATATTTTATTTTTGCAACTAAATTTTATTTTTACTTTTCTAAATTTTCTTCCTTGCTTCTGGCAGGTATTCTAGTTTATGACTAGATGAAACCCGTCAGGACCTCTACTTTACGATAGTGATATTGAAAGTACAGTTCGTAGAAACCGAAGAGAAAGAATGAGAAGCCTACAGTACATACAAGAAGAGTAAGAAAACGAAATTAATACTACCGAAGAGATGGCTGAGATTAATCCGCTACCTCCAGAGGGGGCCAAAAATCATGCTCCTCGAACTATGTATGATTATTCTAAACGTAATTTAACAGGAACTGAGTCAAGTATTGTTAGACCTGCTATTGCTGCAAATAATTTTGAACTGAAACCTAACACAATTCAGATGATACAGCAATTTGTTCAGTTTGATGATTTGTAGGATGAAGATCCAAATAATCACTTGGCGAATTTCCTAGAATTTTGTGACACTTTCAAAATAAATGGCATTTCTGATGATGCCCTTCGTCTTCGGTTATTTCCCTTTTCTTTGAGGAATAAAGCTAAACAGTGGTTGAAGTCTATTCCACGAGGATCAATCACTACATGGGAACAAATGTCCGAAAAATTTTTATTGAAATATTTTCCGCTGGCTAAAACGGCTAAGTTGATGAATGATATCTCTTCTTTTGTGCAGATGGATTTAGAAACACTTTACGATGCATGGGAGAGATACAAAGATATATTAAGAAGGTGCCCACACCATGGATTACCCTTGTGGCTGGAGGTCCAAACTTTTTACAACGGTGTGAACCCTTCAATAGGTAATTAATTGATTCAGCCACCGGCGGAACCTTGAATAATAAAACACATGAAGCTGCCTATGAATTCATTGAAGAGATGTCACTGAATAACTATCAGTGGCAAGTCACGAGGACAAGGCCAACAAAAGCCGCAAGTGTTTTCAACCTCGACGCAGTAACCATGCTATCAAATCAGGTAGAGATGTTAAATAAAAAGATTGATGGTTTACGTGGTTCTTCATAGGTACATCTAGTTATGTAGTGAAATATGAATGGAGGAGGGATGAGGAATACAAAATATCCACCTTACAACTCGAGCACTGAAAACGAGCAAGTTCACTATATGGGTAACAATTTTAAACCTCAAAATAACCCTTATAGTAATACTTACAATCCATGTTGGAGGAACCACCCCAATTTTTTATGGGGTGGTCAAGGAAATCAGAGACAACAACCCCCTCCAAACTTCCAACAACAGCCTTATCCACAGGAAAAGAAGTCGAACCTTGAGGAGATACTGACAAAATTCATAGCGGTGTCAGAAACACGTTTCCAAAACACCAAGACAACACTTAAAAATCAACAAGCGTTGATTCAAGGGATCGAGAACCAATTAGGTCAACTTGCTAAGATCATATCAGAGTGACCACAAGGCAGCTTGCCAAGCAACACTGAAACTAACCCAAAGAAGCAACTTCAAGCCATAACAGCTCATGAAAGTGAAGGGTTAGATAAGTCCAAATTAAGGCAAGAGAAGGTAGTAGAGGAAGGTAAGGTTGAAGTAAATCATGATAAGCCAAAACCGGTAATTAAAGAATACCAACCTCGTGTGCCATATCCCGATGCGATGAAAAAAGACAACACAGATGAACAATTCAGTAAATTTCTTAAACTTTTAAAGAAATTACATATTAACTTACCATTTGTTGAATCTCTTTCGCAGATGCCAGATTCAAGGAAATTTTTAAAAGAGCTTTTGACAAACAAGCGGAAGTTAGACAAGGAGTCGCATGTGGAACTAAATGCAGTGTGCTCAGCAATGTTGCAAAATAAACTACCACGAAAATTAAAAGATCCAGGGAGTTTTCCAATTCTGTGCTTAATTGGTAGTTTATCTGTTGATAATGCTTTAGCTGATTTAGGGGCAAGCATAAATGTTATGCCTTATAAAATGTTTGAATACCTAGGTCTAGGGAAACCCAAACAAACTAGGATGAGCATTCAATTAGCTGATAAAACTATTCGAATTCCTAGTGATATAATTGAAGATGTACTAGTCAAAATTGACAAATTCATATTCTTGGTAGAGTTTGTCGTTTTAGACATAGATGAGGACAATAATATTCCTTTAATTTTAGGAAGATCCTTTTTAGCAACTACTAGAACTAAAATTGATGTTGGTACAGGAGAACTCATACTTCCTGTAGGTGACGAATCAATCAGTCTTCAGGATCTCGACTCAGCTAGGGCATCAAGTAATCAAGGTGATAAAATTAATTTTATTAATGACCATTCTGTTAAACCTTCTTTTCAGGAAGCACCACAGAACCACACAACTGAGCCAGGTCCTAGACCTCATGACAACAAAGAAATAACTCACGAGGAACGACTGCTTCAGATCGATGAACTAGACGAGTGGAAGACACATTTCAAGGAGAAATTAGGAATACACGAAGAGACGCAACTCCGTTCCAAGGAACAAACAAATTTAAAATAGGAGATCAAGTATTGTTAGATAAGACAGACCCTCGAATATCTCCTTCCGACCTTAATACAAAAGAAGAAATCCCTTTTAAGGTACTCAATGTCTTCCCATACGGAACAGTCGAGGTAGGTAATCATATATTCGGCACTTTTAAAGTAAACACTATTTGACTCGAACTATATACTGATAATAGAACTGATAGCATGAGAAAGGATTTTCAGCTCCTCAAACCACCATGATTATGCGAATGATAGGTAAGTCTAGCTTAAGACTTTAAACAAGCGCTTCTCGGGAGGCAACCCGAGCACTAACCCCATTAATTTTTACATTTTTATTTTTACTTTTATTTTTCCTTTTTAGCACCTAACTATAAACTAACTAAAGTGCAGAGTTCCATACCACACGGCCTTAGAAATCACACCCACTTTGTAAACCATCTAACAATAAGGACTTTTCAGTCCATTACTCTTCTCTTTTAATTTTATTTTACTTTTCACATCCTTTCTTTTTATTTTTCTTTTCTTTAAATATATAATTAGTATATTTTGAATTATTCTTATTATTTCCTGGCTAATTCTTCACGAGATTCCCAATTTCTTCATCTAGTGCAGAGATTGTCGGCGGCCACCACACCACGACCACTGCCAACTCACGGAATCCATCCAAAATTGAGGAAGTTTCACTTCTCCCCATCTCTTGTGATTTCTTATATATCTTTGTACATTGAGGGCAATGTACATCTTAAGTGTGGGGGTGAATTCTATTTTAAAAAGTTTCTAACTTTTTTGCATTATTCTCAAATCCCTGAATTATGTCTTGTTCTTAAGTAATTTTCTCATATTACTATTAGAATAAAATTTCCTTTGATTCATGATTTTTATTGATATGTTTTGGAATAAGTCATTGATAATTGTGTAGTGATGATTTAAACTTTAGTAGACTAGAGAATCAAGCATGATAAGTCTATTTTCAAAAATTAAAATTTTGTTAGGTTGTCTACCTGAATCTAATTATTACCTTGAAGTTTGCAATTTACAAGGTTGATATAAAAAACCCATAATTTTTGTGAGATTTTGAGCCTTTTAGAGCATACATTCTTTTCTTGCTCACTTTATTGATTATGAGTGTGTCAACATTGATTTGTTATTCTAGAACTTGCTTCGATTATACATGTCAAGACCACATTATTGATTTGATATACATTGATGATAAAGGCACTTAGGATTTAACCCATTCACTCCACTAAAAAGCCTACCCTCACAATTAACCCCTAGTGAACCCCTTTGATCCTAACAACCCTTTTTATTGACTCACCCACTAATATTAACCCAAAAATCATCTTGTATTTGTTATCACCATTTCTCTTGACTACCCTTTTTGTCGAGATTTGATTTTGAGCAGTTGCCTAACTATGTTCTATATTTCAGTTGTTAAAGTTCTTTCCTATTATTGATTTGTTCTTAAAATAAAAAAAAATCGAAGTATAATCATTATTAGTTCTATAATAAAGTGAGCTTATACTTTTAAATTCCACATCTTTAAGAAGAATCTCGTATTATTAGTATTATAAGTTTTAATTGATGTATTTATTCGAGAATTAGTTTATTTTTCTAGTTAGGTAAATTGTCAATTCAATCTCGATTCTAACCCTTTTAATTTAGCCTTTATCCACACCTTTAACCTAAGCCCCGTTACAACCCTTTTTAAAGACCTTTTGATTTGTATATCATTTCACTTTATAGTGGTGGAGATTTGATTTTCATACAAGCCTATGGGATTAACTTTTCATGTTTAACTTTTGAGTGCTTAATTTTGAACCTTAAACACTTTGAGTGATTTGAGTGAATCTTTAGTGAGGATGTCAACTCTTGTCGACTTTGAATTAAAGGTGATTATTTAGGTAAGGGGAAACACCTATATTTTCTTGCTACAAAAACTATGACTTTGATTGTTTGAATCTTTAGACATTCCAAAAGCCTATATAAACACCCTAGAGGCCAACCTTCAAGGGGGCGTCCAAGTAAGCTTATAAGCCAAGCCAGAGAGGTCAAATTTGTGGGATTACTTGAAGAAAGCCAGTTGATTCATCTCAAGAAGCCAGAGTCATACTCAAGACGGAAGATTTTCCCTTCAATTTCCTTCAGGGGGTTTTAGGGGTTTTCTTATGTTTTGTTTTATATTTTCTTCTGAGATGTATTCTTTTATGATTATGAACTAAACCCCTCAAATACCTGAGGGGGATGAAACCTAAGACGGATCTTGTTATTGTTTTTTGAACTATATGATAAATACTTGATTTGTTCTTAATTATGTGTTCTTAATTCTTGCTTTGATATTTCAAGATATTGATTCAAGTATTGATGTGCTTAGGCAATGGAGTAAAAGTCCCTGTTTAAGAGTATATCTAGCGTAGTTAAGCGGAGTTGATCGCAACCCTAGAAATAGGATGACGAAAATCTGCCGGATTAGGGTCAAACCTAATATGGGAGTCCATAGATCGAGTTAATGCAATTCTAGGGGTTTTAATTAGAAAGAGATTTCAATTAATCAACCTAGGGTTAGACGTTAGAAGTCTTGAAAGAGGTATTAATATAAATTAGGGAATCCTACGGATCAAGTCAAGTGAATAAATCGTCTGGTTCAGAGTTAAATAACAAGTGAAGTCTAGGTGGATTCTTCCTCGCGTATTGTCCTTGTAACACCCCAAACCCGGTCAACACACCACGACCGAATCTGGTATGTCACAGGAGAAAATGATTCCTAAGAAAACAGTTTGTAGATTTAATTTTAAAAGAAGGGGTCATTATTTAAAACAAGTTGTTTGATTAAGTAAAACAGGGTGGGAAAAATTGTGTGATGTTTCATAGTTTAAAGAAGCCTTTGATTTTTATAGAAAATCCAAAATAGTTTTAGCCCAGTTGTCAAAACCGTTTGCAGTTTTTAAGAAAACCGAGTTAACCTATTGATACTACTTGTTTGTCGTTACCCGATGGTTAAGTTTTGGAAAACCCGATAAGTTGTGAATTTTGGAAAACTTTCATTTTAAAGGTTGTTTAGGCATGCCGTTTTGTTTAACTTATGCAAACATTTCCGTGATAATTTAAGCATATCGATAAACTTCAAAGTGAAAGTTAATGGCCTTATTACAACCCGAAAACCAAATTAAAAGTAAAGCAAAATCCAGAATATAATTTAAATCAAAACACACAGCAATGAGCATGGCCACCTCGAGTCTGTCCCGGCTCCACATCCGCGATCAACGAATCATCTGCAATATGTAAAGAAAGGGGTGAGTCACCGAGACTCAGTGTATAAGTCCCCAACCCGAGAATATCAATGCTCTTACACAATTTCATAAGCCAACATGCAAGTCATACAACCCGACACCTAACCATCCGTACTCCTGTTTCTACCCCGTGTGGTCAAAACCACTGGTGGTCAAAACCACTGATAACCGTAGTCACAATTAAGATAAGTGTGGTCAAAACCACTGATGACCGTAGTCACAAAATAATATGGTGGGGCCAACCCACCTTGTGGTCAAAACCACTGATGACAATCCCGTATATCGATATGTGGGGCCAAACCACTGTGGTCAAAACCATTGGGACGAGTCACAAAATAGCAATAGGTGGTACCAAACCACTGGTGGTCAAAACCACTGAGACTTAGTCACAATAATATATATGCAAAGTGGGGCCAACCCACTGTGTGGTCAAAACCACTGGTGACAGTCTAAATCATCCTTCCCCCTCTTCTCATCGTACCCACATCAATGAACATACTTTTCATAACATGAATGTCAAGCTTAGCATACAATAGTCACATATCATGGCATATACAGCTTTTAACCAAGGCATTTAACATCAATCAAATCAGAAGGGACTTACCCAGAGTCTTTGCTTATACCCATGAGGGTAGCACATCGTAGAACATTGTTTTACGCCACTATTCCAGCATTTAACAAATCACATAACAAAATCATATTAACCTACAAAGTTTGTAAGAGTTACACACCTATTACCTGCAATACGACACTATCTACGCTGATGCTGTCGTCAATCGACAGCACTACGATCTGCCTACTCTCCTGCTCAGATGCTGGTCCACACCCAAGTGGCCAGTCACGAACTGCAGACACTGCTCTCTTTTTGAACTTAGGGGCTGGGGTCTCAGATTTAACCCACCTTACTGCTTGTCTAACCTTCGAGTCCATAACCCACCTTAGTCACTAACCGAATCAAAGCAGAGAATCACAAACCAATAAAGTTAATGATTTAGACTAAAGTCCTTACCTAGATCGACAACACCCGAGCCTTCAGGCTTAAATCACAAGCCAACAAATCCCGGAGATCAACAGAATGTGAATACACTCCTTCCTACAATCGGCCAAGCACATCACCATGAATCCAATAGCCTTTTGGCTTAGGCATAAGTCCCAAAAGAAATAACCCAGAACAAAAGGAATCGTCCCCCTTTACCTTAGGCTGGCAGATTCGGCTTGGAGATCCTGAGAAGAGAGATTGATTTCGGCACCTAGGAAGATTAAGAGAAAACGCAAGAAGAGGAATGGAAATATGAGCACAGATATTCGGTTTTTGCCAAGAATCGAAAGTGAAAAGAGGGTTAGAGGGTTTCGGCCTTAAAAAGCAATTTAAGAGAAACGAAAAGGAAGATTCGGCTCCTCAAAGATTGAAAAGGAATGAGAGAAAAGAAGGGTAAGATGATTCGACTATGAGTCCAAAAGAAGAGAAGAAAAGATGTTAATAGAGAGGGAGAGTGATGGTTTCGGCTTTAGTACAAGATGAGAGAAAAAGAAAGAAGCTCTAGGTGTTTTTTGGCACAATGAGAGAGATTGAGAGAAGCGATGAAGTTGAAAGAGGGAAAAAAATAACGATTTCGGCTCTGGGTTTGTGAAATAAAACAAAGAAACGGCACCTAGATACTTTACTTCGGTTTGCCACAAAAAGAGATGAAACAAAGAATACCTAGCCGAAAAAAGCACTCCTAAGTGGCTATTGAAATTTCGGCACCCCCTCCCCTAAGCTATCCAAACCGATTGCTCCCTTCTCCAACTAGAGTTTAAGTTTCGGCCAACTCCAAGCTCCCACACCCCTCTCCACAAATCTCTCCTGGCCACCCATTCAAATGCGTTTGAACGAGTCAAACTCCACAAATTTCTCTCTACCACACACTTCAAATGTGTTGACTTCTTCAACACATATCCAAGAGAGTCCATCCTGAGCACACCACCTCCCTAGCTTTGGCGTCAAAAACAATAAGCAGAAAGGGAATTCTGCTGCTCGAACCTAGGCTCCCTTGCTCCCCCTTGTGGCGTCACTTCTCCAAGCCTTAAGTGGCGTCCCTTGCCACTCCACCAAGGCTCCTCTTGCGTCAAAACTTGCTACCAAAAATACTTAACCCCTAGCTCTATCAACTCCCCTTCTTAGAAGCCCAAAACAAAAATTCCTGCTATGGCTCTGGCCTATCCATAGCTCGAGCCTAGACCCTAAAGTAGTCCAAACTAACACACCTACCATTCAACACACATGCAAACACATGAAATGCAAAGGCCCCGATTTAAGGATGTTACAGTTCTACCCCCTTAAAAATAATTTCGGCCTCGAAATTACCTGGTCAAAAGAGTTGAGGGTATTGCTGCCGCATCACATCCTCTGGTTCCCACGTGGCCTCCTCAGTTCCGCGATTCCGCCAAAGAACCTTCACCAAAGGAACCAACTTCCTACGCAAAACCTTGACGTCCTGATCCAGAATCTGCACTGGTTCTTCTTCGAAGGACAAATCCGGACTCACCTCAATCTCCTCCACTGGCACAACACGCGATGGATCTGATCGATAGCGCATAAGCATTGAAACATGAAACACGTTGTGAATCTGACTCAATTCTGCTGGCAACTCGATCTGATAAGCTACTGGTCCCACACGCTTCAATACTTTATACGGCCCGATGAACCTAGGGCTCAGCTTGCCCCTCCGACCAAACCTCAGCACCTTCTTCCATGGCGATACCTTAAGAAAGACCTTGTCACCCACTGCAAACTCTATATCTCTCCGCTTGAGATCGGCATAAAACTTCTGTCTGTCCCAAGCCTTTTTCAGACGAGCTCAAATCAGCTTAACCTTATCTTCTGGTTCAGTCACTAACTCTGGACCCAATATTTGACGCTCATCCAATTCTGTCCAACATGTAGGGGTACGGCACTTACGCCCATACAGTGCTTCATACGGTGCCATCTGGATACTTGCCTAATAGCTGTTGTTGTACGCGAACTCTGTCAACGGTAGAAATTCTTCCCAACTACCCCTGAAATCCAAAACACAACCCCTCAGCATATCCTCCAAAACCTGGATTACCCTTTCCGACTGCCCGTCCGATTGCGGATGAAATGCCATGCTGAAATCCAGTCTTGTACCCAAAGCCTGATGCAACGCTTTCCAAAACCTTGACGTGAATCTCGGATCCCTATCTGAGATAATCGATACTGGTACTCCATGCAGTCTCACTATTTCTGACACATACAACTTAGCCAACCTTTGAAGCGAATAATCCACTCTAACCGGTATAAAATGAGCCGACTTAGTCAAACGATCCACAATCACCCAAACTGAATCCTTCTTGCTAGGCGTAAGAGGTAACCCAGTGACGAAATCCATCGTAATCCTTTCCCATTTCCACTGCGGAATCTTGACCGGCTGCAATAGACTCGAAGGTACCTGATGTTCAGCTTTGACTGCTGACACGTCAGACACTTACCCACAAATTCCGTTACCTCACGTTTCAGCCCCGGCCACCAAAACTGTTCCTTCAAGTCTCGATACATCTTGCTACCCCCATGATGCATAGCGTATGGACTACTATGTGCCTCCTGGAGAATCTTTTGCCTTAACTCAATGTCTTTCGGCATGCAAACTTTCCCTTGGAAACATAATGCTCCATCACCACTCAAGCTATAACCCTCCAATCCACCATTCTGCACTTGTAACCTCCGAGCACTTAGGACCTCATCCACTAACTGTTTCTCTTTTATCTGGTCTACCTACGTCGGCTTCACTTGCAATTCCGCTAACAGACTTCCGTCATCATACAGACTAAGATGGGCAAACATTGCTCTTAAATCTGCCACCACCTTGCGACTCAATGTGTCTGCCACTACGTTAGCCTTACCCGGATGATATTCAATCGAGCAGTCATAGTCCTTCAACAACTCGATCCACCTTTGTTGCCTCAAATTCAACTCTTTCTGTATCAACAGATACTTCAAACTCTTGTGGTCCGTGTAGACGATAGACTTCTCCCCATACAAGTAATGTCTCCAAATTTTTAGGGCGAAAACTACTGCAGCCAACTCCAGATCATGCATCGGGTAATTCACCTCATGAGGTCTCAGTTGACGAGAAGCATACGCCACAACTTTCCCCTCTTGCATTAGCACACAACCCAAACCAGTATGTGACGCATCACAATAGACCGTAAATTCCTTCCCTGCCTCAGGCTGAATTAGAACTGGAGCTTCTGTCAGAATCTTCTTTAGCTTGTCAAAACTTTCTTGCTGTTTGTCAGACCATACGAACGGAACTCCTTTCCTGAGTAACCTGGTCAATGGCGCTGCAATCAAGGAAATCCCTTCCACAAACCTTCTATAATATCCCGCTAAACCCAGAAAACTCCGAATCTCTACTACCGACTTAGGTGGTTTCCAGTCCAACACCGCCTCAATCTTCTGAGGATCCACTCTAATCCCCTCAGCTGATACAACATGACCCGAGAAAGTTACCTCCTTCAACCAAAACTCGCATTTGCTAAACTTTGCTAATAATTGCTTCTCCCTCAGAATCTGCAAGACCACACGTAAATGCGCATCATGCTCCTCCTCGGATCTCAAGTATACCAATATGTCGTCTATAAACACCACTACGAACCGGTCCGAGTACGGCTGAAACACCCGATTCATCATGTCCATGAACGCTGGCGGCGCATTTGTCAACCCAAACGGCATTACCAAGAACTTGTAGTGCCCATACCGAGTACAAAACGCTGTCTTGTGAATATCAGCCTCCTTCACCTTGAGCTAGTGATACCCCGACCTTAAATCAATCTTTGAAAAGACTGATGCACCCTTAAGCTGATCGAACAGATCATCTATCCTTGGCAACGGATACTTGTTCTTGATCGTCAACCTGTTCAGCTATCGGTAGTCTATACACATCCGCATCGTACCATCTTTCTTCTTAACAAAAAGCACAGGCGCTCCCCAAGGCGAAACACTCGGCCGGATAAAGCCCTGGTCCAACAATTCCTGAATCTATGCTTTCAGTTCTACTAACTCTTTCGGCGCCATCCTATATGGAGTAATAGACACTGGCGCGGTTCTGGGTAACAAGTCTATTCCAAATTTGACCTCACGATCTAGAGGCAGACCTGGAAGCTCCTCTGGGAACACATCAGTAAATTCCTTCACCGCTCTGACATTTCTTACCGTTGACTCCTTAGCCTCCAATGCACAAACATGAACCATGTACGCCTCACATCCCTTCCTCACCATCTTCTCGGCCTTCAAAGCGGACACAACATTGGATAGATAATCTCTTCTATTACCTATCATCACCACCTCTTCACCCTCAATGGTTCTCAATACCATACGCTTAGCTGCGCAGTCCAAACTCGCTTGGTACTTCACTAGCCAGTCCATCCCTAGGATCAAATCGAACTCCCCGAATGGCAATTCCATCAGATCAGCCAAAAACACGACCCCTTGGAGTTCTAAGGGTACATCCCTATAAAGTTTGTTTACTTCTACAGAGTGACCTAGAGGGCTAATTACTGTCATCTCCCTAGAAGCAATCTCAAAGTCTAAGTTCAGAGTTTCCACTATGCTACTGGCAACATACGAGTGCGTCGAACCAACATCAATTAAAGCAATATAAGGTAGTCCAAAAATTAAGAACGTACCAGTTATGACGTCCGGTGCGTCACCCTCCTCTCGACGCCTCGTTGCATAGACCAATCCAGGCTGTCTTGCATTAGTATTCTCGACACCTTTGTTCGGTGCCCCGCGACCTCGTCCATTACCATTACCACCCCTGACTGAACCTCGACCCCTCTGAGGTGGCTGGCTATCCCTCCTAAATTGCGTACGACCTTGTCCCTCAGACTGGATCCTAGCTGACCTCTACGGACAATCCCTTACCCGGTGTTCCATTGACCCACACTCGAAACACCCTCTGTTCCCGGTCCAACATTCTCCTTTATGAAACTTCCCACAACGAGCACACCGTGGTGGCCACTGAGTAACAGCAGCAGGCCTTGCCGCTTGATTCGGCCCACCATATCTAGCCCTTTTCTGCTGGTTTCCGGCAGACCCTGATGACTTAGAACTCCTCTTACTCCAATTCCTATCCTGGTTCCGTCTCACTGACTGTTTCACTTCCTCAAAAATCTTGGCCTTCTCCACCAAAACCGCAAATTCTCTTTCCTACTGTGGTGCAATCAACATTCGCAGCTCATCTCTTAACCTGTCCTCAAATCTGACACAACGCTCGTGTTCCGTAGCCACAATTCCCCGAGCATAGCGACTTAACCGAAGAAACTCTGTCTCATACTCCAATACTGTCTTACTCCCCTGAACCAAATTCAAGAACGCCCTACGCTACGCATCAATATAACTAGCTCCGATGTACTTCCTCTGATAAGCTGGCTTAAAAAAATCCCAAGTGGGATCATCAACTGTCGCACCACCCTGGACCATGAGCCACCACTGATAAGATTCATACCGGAGAAGAGACACTATCCCTTTCAGCTTCTCCTCAGCCGAAAAGTCTAAATCATCTATGATACGTTCTGTCGCCTCCAGCCAATACTCGGCCGTATTGGGAGCCACTCCAGACACACCCCTGAACACCTCTGCTCCATTAGCCCAGAGTCGTTCTGACACAGATTTTCGAGCCCCCATACCTCCACCTGCCCCAGCTACTCTTTCCAGAACCCGCAGCATCGCCTGTGACACTGCGTCATCACCACCCGTCTGATCCTGAAACTCCGCGCCCTCAGTTGGCGACGGTGGTCCCTCATTTCCCGACCCATGGCCAGACCCATCTGGCTCAGACAAAGCCATCCTACCTCTACCTCGTCCACGCGTGTTACGACCATGTCCTCGAGTACTCATGACTGGCGTTTACGAATTAATCTGGTTTAAGAAATTTTATGAATTAAACTTATTCCATTGTTATTACAGCACAGTTTTATGAATGGTTTAATGGAGTAGTTGTTTTTGCAAGTGCACGCAGCCCTATGGTCTCAGTCTCTAAAATAACCTCCTATCACTATTACTCATATCACAAACATCATAATCAAGTACACAGCAGTTAGGGGTGCTTACCTGGGCGGATCGGTGCCGGAGACTCAGTGCCATGCTTCCCAAAATTATGCATTTCTATCCAAAACTATTTTCTAAACCGATTATTAAAACATTTTGGACCTCGGGCCCACAGCCGAGCTTTTGAACTTGGCTCTGATACCACAATTGTAACACCCCAAACCCGGTCAACACACCACGACCGAATCTGGTATGTCACAGGAGAAAACGATTCCTAAGAAAATAGTTTGTAGATTTAATTTTGAAAGAAGGGGTCATTATTTAAAACAAGTTGTTTGATTAAGTAAAACAGGGTGGGAAAAATTGTGTGATGTTTCATAGTTTAAAGAAGCCTTTGGTTTTTATAGAAAATCCAAAATAGTTTTAGCCCAGTTGTCAAAACCGATTGCAGTTTTTAAGAAAACCGAGTTAACCTATTGATACTACTTGTTTGTCGTTACCCGATGGTTAAGTTTTGGAAAACCCGATAAGTTGTGAATTTTGGAAAACTTTCATTTTAAAGGTTGTTTAGCCATGCCGTTTTGTTTAACTTATGCAAACATTTCCGTGATAATTAAGCAGATCAATAAACTCCAAAGTGAAAGTTAATGGCCTTATTACAACCCGAAAACCAAATTAAAAGTAAAGCAAAATCCAGAATATAATTTAAATCAAAACACACAGCAATGAGCAGGCCACCTCGAGTCTGTCCCGGCTCCACATCCGTGATCTGCGAATCATCTGCAACATGTAAAGGAAGGGGTGAGTCACCGAGACTCAGTGTATAAGTCCCCAACCTGAGAATATCAATGCTCTTACAAAATTTCATAAGCCAACATGCAAGTCATGCAAATCGACACCTAACCATTCGTACTCCTGTTTCTACCCCGTGTGGTCAAAACCACTGGTGGTCAAAACCACTGATGACCGTAGTCACAATTAAGATAAGTGTGGTCAAAACCACTGATGACCATAGTCACAAAATAATATGGTGGGGCCAACCCACCTTGTGGTCAAAACCACTAATGACAATCCCGTATATCGATATGTGGGGCCAAACCACTGTGGTCAAAACCACTGGGACAAGTCACAAAATAGCAATAGGTGGTACCAAACCACTGGTGGTCAAAACCACTGAGACTTAGTCACAATAATATATATGCAAAGTGGGGCCAACCCACTGTGTGGTCAAAACCACTGGTGACAGTCTAAATCATCCTTCCCCCTCCTCTCATCGTACCCACATCAATGAACATACTTTCATAACATGAATGTCAAGCTTAGCATACAATAGTCACATATCATGGCATATACAACTTTTAACCAAGGCATTTAACATCAATCAAATCAGAAGGGACTTACCCGGAGTCCTTGCTTATACCCATGAGGGTAGCACATCGTAGAACATTGTTTTACGCCACTATTCCAGCATTTAACAAATCACATAACAAAATCATATTAACGTACGAAGTGCGTAAGAGTTACACACTTGATTACCCGCAATACGACACTATCTACGCTGATGCTGTCGTCAATCGACACCACCACGATCTGCCTACTCTCCTGCTCAGATGCTGGTCCACACCCAAGTGGCCAGTCATGAACCGCAAACACTGCTCTCCTTTTGAACTTAGGGGCTGGGGTCTCAGATTTAACCCCCCTTACTGCTTGGCTAACCTTCGAGTCCATAACCCACCTTAGTCACTAACTGAATCAAAGCAGAGAATCACAAACCAATAAAGTTAATGATTTAGACTAAAGTTCTTACCTAGATCGACAACACCCTAGCCTTCAGGCTTAAATCACAAGCCAACAAATCCCAGAGATCAATAGAATGCGGCTACACTGCTTCCTACAATCGGCCAAGCACATCACCATGAATCCAATAGCCTTTCGGCTTAGGCATAAGTCCCAAAAGAAATAACCCGGAACAAAAGGAATCGCCCCCTTACCTTAGGCTGGCAGATTCGACTTGGAGATCCTGAGAAGAGAGATTGATTTCGGCACCTAGGATAAGAGAAAATGCAAGAAGTGGATGGAAATATGAGCATAGATATTCAGTTTTTTGCCAAGAATCGAAAGTGAAAAGAGGGTTAGAGGGTTTCGGCCTTAAAAAGTAATTTAAGAGAAACAAGAAGGAAGATTCGGCTCCTCAAAGATTGAAAACAAATGAGAGAAAAGAAGGGTAAGATGATTCGGCTATGAGTCCAAAAGAAGAGAAGAAAAGATGTTAATAGAGAGGGAGAGTGATGGTTTCGGCTTTAGTACAAGATGAGAGAAAAAGAAAGAAGCTCTAGGTGTTTTTCGGCATAATGAGAGAGATTGAGAGAAGAGATGAAGTTGAAAGAGGGAAAAAATGATGATTTCAGGTTTGGGTTTGTGAAAAAAAACAAAGAAACGGCACCTAGATACTTTACTTCAGTTTGCCACAAAAAGAGATGAAACAAAGAATATCTAGCCGAAAAATGCACTCTTAAGTGGCTATTGAAATTTCGGCACCCCCTCCCCTAAGCTATCCAAATCGATTGCTCCTTTCTCCAACTAGAGTTTAAGTTTCAACCATCTCCAAGCTCCCACACCCCTCTCCACAAATCTCTCCTGGCCACCCATTCAAATGCGTTTGAACGAGTCAAACTCCATAAATTTCTCTCTACCACACACTTTAAATGTGTTGACTCCTCCAACACATATCCAAGAGAGTCCATCCTGAGCACACCACCTCCCTAGCTTTGGCGTCAAAAACAATAAGCAGAAAGGGAATTCTGCTGCTCCAACCTAGGCTCCCTTGCTCTCCCTTGTGGCGTCACTTCTCCAAGCCTTAAGTGGCGTCCCTTGCCACTCCGCCAAGGCTCCTCTTGCGTCAAAACTTGCTACCAAAAATACTTAACCCCTAGCTCTATCAGCTCCCCTTCTTAGAAGCCCAAAACAAAAATTCCTACTATGGCTCTGACCTATCCATAGCTCGAGCCTAAACCCTAAAGTAGTCCAAACTAACACACCTACCATTCAATACACATGCAAACACATGAAATGCAAATGCCCCGATTTAAGGATGTTACAGTCCTAATTAATTGGTCTTTCCCAATAGTATTTTCCCCAATTCATTCTCTGTGTCTTAGCATCCTTAGCTTAGTAGTTAGTTAATTTTAGATTAAACAACAATTCCTTTAATTCTTAGGCTAAATAATAAAAAAAAAGTTAGTATTACTACTTTTGGTTCCCTTGGGTTTGACATTTCGGTCTTGCCACTAAACTATACTACTATTCGATAGGTGCGCTTGCCTCAATCGCGGTGATAGTTAGTTTCTAGGCTTGATCATTCATTGTATAAATTTTAAGACTTTCAGACACGATCACCCACCCAAACACACCAAGCTTAGCATCGGTTGCGGCACTAAGTCAACAGAACGGCTCGGCACCGTAGACAGAACGGCTAAAAACCATAAATATCGCAACATCGCTGCCAGTTAATAGAATGGCTAAAAGCCATAAATATCGTAGCATCGCTGCCGATTAACAGAACGGCTAAAAGCCATTAATATCGCAGAAAGGTTGAAAGCCTTGTACAGAACGACAATGGGCTGTACACTTCCTCCGTAACTTTGTCCCAACCCCTTGCAATATGTCGTGTATGTCATGCTCAATCAGCATAGGTGTATGCAGAATGACCATACTTAGTAACAGTCATTTAGCATATATTACAAGCATATCAGTCACAAGACCACAGTCAAGCAGTTAAAACACAACCACACGATCACTGTCAAGTCATGGCACAAAATCAATCATTTACCATCAGGGGCAAAATAGTCATTTTACCCTATAAGGGCATTTCGATAATCCTACCCTTCAGGGGTATTTCGGTAATTCTACCCTACAGGGGTAATTCAGTAATTCTACCCTACAGGGGTATTTCACAAATTATGGGTATTTTGGTAATTTCGTAAACCAGGGGCATTTCGATAATTTTGCAAACCAAGGGTATTTCGGTAATTTTACAAACTGGGGTATTTCAGTGACTTTTTTCAACTAAGGGTATTTCGGTAATTTTACAAACTGGGGTATTTCAGTAATTTTGTCAACCCCTCAGAAGGTCTACAGTCACCTTGAGCGACTCAAGTATTCTAAACAAAGATAATGATGCGATTGGGCCTAAGGCCCATTCTCGGCCCAAGTGGGCCCACACGCCTGTGTGGCCCATTTAGCCCAAATCTAGCCATAGATATGAGATTCACATAGTGTAACACCCTAAACCCAGCCTAGACGTTATGACCGGATCTACCGTGCCACATCAGGTGTTGTCTGAAAACCTTGTGATCGTTGGAAAACTCATTTTCAAATCAAAACTTTAAACGGCCAAAATCTCGTTTTTCTTTGCTTGTTAATAGAAGAGGTTTACTCGAATTAATACCCTTTCAAAAATGCATGTATTATCTTTTATTTTTTAAAAACCGTGTCTGTTACAGAAATTTGATTTAAGCAGTTGCGAAAATGTGATATTTTAAAAACAGTTGTTATTATTTTAAAAACCCGTGTTTAATAAATTTGCAGTAATCAAAGAAATCCCAAACAAAAGTTAAGAACAGTTCCAATGGCCTTATTACAAAAATTATTAAACCCAAAAATTAAAGTAAAGTAACCCAAAATGAAATAACTAAATTAACCCTCGAAAACATGCAAGACGTGTGGCCACCTCTGAGTCCCTCGCAGCTCCAAATCCTCTAAGGCTGGGGATTACCTGCACAGTTAAAAGAAAAGGGTGAGTTACAAGAACTCAGCGTGTAATCCCCTTTAGTACTCCCACAGTCTGGGCCCGAGCCCAAACAGTGTCAGTCTGGGCCTAAGCCCTATTCAGTAGCAGTCTGGGCAGAAGCCCTATTCAATAACAGTCTGGGCCGAAGCCCTATTCAATAAAAGTCTGGCCGAAGCCCTATGTTATGCAAAGCAAATGTACCCAACCCAGTCCAACTAGCACACCACCCGTACCAACCAGCACACCTGTGGGGACCAAGTCAACCCACCCAACCAGCACACCAATAACGTAGACTAGCTGCTAATAACAGTATACGTGGTTAAGCCACTAAATCAGTATAACGTGGCAGTAACCACTAAATCAGTATGACGTGGTTGAGCCACTAGTACAGTGCTACCTCCAAATCCATAACCCAACCCATGCAATATGCCATGTCATAAATAAATCATGTAAACAGTGCATCGTCATCATCATCAATCATACAGTTACTAGACATACATTAACGATCCTACCACTAAAGGTAAAATGGTCATTGGGGGTAAAACGGTAATTTCACCCCTCGAGGGTATTTCAGTAATTTACCCATTAAGGGTATTTCAGTAATTTACCCATCAAGGGTATTTCGGTAATTTATCCATCAAGGGTAACTCGGTAATTTACCCATCAAGCATATTTCGGTAATTCACCCATCAAGGGTATTTTGGTAATTTACTCATTTACGGCCTTTCCGGAGGCCAACTGTCGCTTCGAGCGACACAGGCTTCAACTTGGGTCAAAATAGTGTAATTGGGCCTAAAGTCCAAATTTGGCCCAAACGGGCCACACGCTCGTGTGGCCCATCTAGCTCATTTTCAGCTTCGGTTCTGCAGACTTCACAGTCGCATCAAGTATTCGGTACTTACCATCAATTTCGCTCATGTGGGCCCGTTAATCCATTGGGCCCACTTAGCCCACTTCGGCTCATTCAAAGCCCATCACGGCCTAAGTCCACGAAAAAGATCGCGGCACACCCAAAGGTCTATCATCATCATTCAAGGCTCAGTTTATCACTTCGAGCGCTCGCATGCTGGAGCGATCATAGTTGCCAGTATTCTGGCTTTATGGCATTTCGGCATTTAGTCGATTCCTAGATCATGGCAATGGCAGTTTAGACAGAAGTGTGTGGTTACACACCTGTTACAGATTGCGGTTCGCGAAACTTTCCAAGGCACCTGAGATTACAGTTAATCATTAATTAGTCTTTACCCTGGTAATCCAAAATATAGTAATATTCTACCCATAGAATTTACTCACCAAGGATCGACAAACTCCTTGCTAAGGGGAGTATTCGGCTTACACCTCTTGATCAAAGAATCGAGTCCCTAGGAAAAAGAACATATTAGAAACGTCGCTTCAAGGCAACAAGAGAAACGGCCTTTCGGCCCCGAAGAACACAAAACGCTAAAGAGAGAAAACCACCCCTCACATTCGACCATAGCAACAACTTACCAAACACTTCCCGATATTCAAAGGCTGAAAGAACAGTGAGGAGAGTATGCTTGGACTCTAATAGATTCGGCCTACACCAAAAGGGGTCAAAGTTAAGAGTTTCAGCTTTTGCTATGTAAAGAGAGGGGACAAGAGGAAGAGGGGCATTACCTTTAGCTAGAGAAGGACCAAACGAAGAAGAGGGGTTCGGCAGCAAATAGCAACGATCGCAAAATGTTTTTGCAAAGAAGAAAGAATAGTGTGAAGGGGAAAAAGTAGAGAAAGTGAAGGTGGAGGCTTAACACTTCGGCACTTAGCAAGAAAATGAAAGAGAAATAAAGTTGAGGAAAAGTGAATAGCTATAGGCAAAAGAAGAAAATGCACTAAAGGTAGAAATGTGCATGAAGAGAAGGAAATACCGCACCAAACCTTCAAAGGAGAAAGACCCAAAATGTACCAAAAGGGAGTAGTAAAACATAGAGAGAATCCGGTTTGCACTTACACTCAAATGGCTGAAATTGTCACCCAAAATGCTATCCCCAAGTCAAAATCTCCCCCTAAGGCACACTCCCAAATTCGGCCACTACTCCCTCGCTCCTCAGCTCCTTGATTTTCTCCCCTTTTTCCTCCTACATTTGCTCCCCTTCATCCATCTGAATTATTTGACCAAGTCTCCAACTCCCTTAGTAGAATTTGGTCCAAACTCAGCTACCTCCTGTCCCAAGGCATAAAATAAATGCCTTTAATTGCTTGCCAAGGGAATCGAACTCCACTCCCTCTTGTTCCCTAGTGACGCCACCACCAACTTGCCACCAGCTCAACCGTGTCAGTAGAAAACACGCAAATTCCCTTATGTCCTGCTTCCAACACTCCCCTCCACTAAAGGACCAAAAACAAAAAATTTTCCAAAGCTCAGACTCGAACTCAGGCCTCTTAAGGACCCCCAAACATACTCGAGTAGCTAGCCAAATAAGCACAACATGAATTTAAGCAAAAACCACAACCCCTAATTTTTGGGATGTTACACATAGTCCAGTCTAATATTTACTACACAATGATACAACTTATCCGATTGGGCCCATGAGCCCATTGGCCCTACATGGCCCCTTTTGGCCCATCGTGGCCCAAACAGCCTAAACCCACAAGAACACTTATGATGGCCTCAACTATCGCGTCGAAGCTCCCACACGTGCGCTCGCACGCTGGTGTGGCTACCATCACTGTGTGAATGGCATTTCGACATTTACTGCTCTACAGCTAGAGTAGTGTGAAATACACACCTGATAGGAATCTGGAGCTAATCCGCGCTCCGACCCCTCCTATGCTCAGCGCCAACCAATGTATGCTTACTCTCCTCATAGATCGCTCTATTTAAAGTCAGCTTCTTGTTTACTCTCATGCTAACTTCCCGATGTGGGATCCCTCCTTCAGCAGAGTTTAATTCCATCACAACCACTTGCCGTCCCAACTTAGCAAAATAAATATCCCTTTTTGCTTGCAATGGGATTCGAACCCTTGCCCTCTCCTATGCTCCAGACGCTACATGCCACCACAACACAAGATCTCTTGTGACTTAAAACATGTGCAACTAAATATAAACCTATGGGCCAAAGTCTAAGTTCATTTAAAAAGAAATCAAAATAAATTGCAAGCACCAAGACCTGAACCTTAGACCTTTTGCTTCCTCTATGACGTCACTTTCTTGTCTCCCATGTGGCTCCATTTGTCACCAGACCATAACTCCTTTTGTGTCATTTTTTTCCACATTTTATTCTTAAAGCCTACTTACTTACACCTAGGGTTTTACTCACCTAAAAACCAAAATTTTCCTAAAGCGCAGGTTTGAACCCGGGTCTTCATGGAAGCCCCCTAACATTCCAAAATCACTCACCTAATAGATCCAACTTGCATTAGTACCGTTCTCTTGTTCTCAAAAATTTTAAACACTCCCATGCCCAAGGCCCAATGGCTCATTTCTACTAGGCCCAAAAATTTGGGGCGTTACAATGTTAGTAGCTAGTGCTGACAGTGTTTGAAATTTGAACAAACCAACTTCTGAGTACTGTGGTAAGAAACATTTTGGTGAATGTCGAGCAAAAATGGGAACTTGTTTTTGATGTGGTTCTACGGAACACTTCTTGAGCGATTGTCTGAAGAAATCTAGTGTTGTTAGGGATCAATCTGTCAAGCCTGTGACAACTCCGCTAAGAGGGTGACGACTTGGTAATAGTACCAATACTGGAACTGGCTGGGGAAGAGCCACAGATATAACTATATGATTGGAAGCCAGGGCGTCTACCAGGGCTTATGCCATTTGAGCTTGGGAAGAGGCCTAATTGACTACGCGCGTGTGCATTAAAACAACGAATTTATATAAAATTTTGAAAGCCTGATTTTATTGCAAGCGTACAAGTCAATTGTAATATTTCTAAGTGTAAAATAGAACACTTAGAGTATTCCAAGGATCAAACCCAAAGGAGATGACAATTCAATAATTTCTATTCAAAAAACAGATATTTTTAACACTAATTTCTAAATTAACTATCCTAAGGACTAAATTGCAAAAAGCATAAAACTAATAAATTATCTGATAAATAACTAATGGTGGTTGGTTGACTTTGATGTGGTTCATCGATCCTTGAATAAGGGACTTGAATATCTGAAATTACTAAGTGGCTCCAATTTATCTTTCGATCTTAGTTTTACCAACTTAGCAGAATTAGGTCTGATTTATCTTCTGACCCCATCAGTTAATTCAAGACTAATGAATGAGTGCGTGATAAGACTACCGTCCAGTATCACTTTATCTTGATATTTATTTAGGGGTGTCACTGCCTAATTTCTTAATTCTATTCAATTTAATCCAATTTGTTACGATTTAGTCATTTGTCCAAAAATCAACTTACCCACATCTCCATCAACCAACCCCCTTGGGTTTAGTTACCCATTACCATATTAAAGCTAACAAACATGACAGAAACAAATAAGATATCAATAAGCATCAAATGCAAGAAAATAAAGATAAAAGATTGAATTTTTAATAGAGAAAATAAAAGCAAAGTAAAGATGAACAGCTAGCAGTAAGGTAAGAAGCAAGAAACATTAAAGGTAAAGTCTTTAATAACTAAAACTAAAGAAAACTAAAATCACATTAAGAAAAGATTAAAGAGTGATTACAAGAAAGTTTAAAGTCTTTAACATGTAAATAAAACTAAGCTACAACAAAAACTAACTTAACTAACAACTATGAAACTAAATAAAACCAGAAAGAAACATAAACTAAAACCCTGAAACTATAGAGAAGAAAACTACCTACTCCTAAACTAAAATATGAAAAAACCCTAAAACTAGAGAGCTTTCTAAACTAAAATCATATCCTACTTTTTCTCAGCCAAGAGTGGCTTTAAATAGTTGATTTCTAACCTAAAAATGTTACCTAAAGTGCCCTTAAATGTTGGCTTTTGATTAGTGCATTAGGTGGACAAACTCTAACCCTGATGTCATTTTTTCCCTACACGACAAGGATGTCATGATACCTAAGGTAGGATATCGTGATATCATTGGCAATCTCCAAAATGGGGTGCTTTAGGTGGATGTCCCAGTACCCAAGGTTGGGTATCACGATATCACCGTAGATGACCTCTTTTCTTATTTAAATTGGGCCTGTCGAAGGTGTTGTGCCTTCCACGCTTCAATGCCGTGATACCCCCTTCTAGGCGATGTGTTTGCTCATGTTCGGGCCTTTAATACCTTCCTATAACACTCAATCAACCGTTAGGGTCCCTAATGGTACAATTGGCTAATTTAGGTAAAAAAATAGACAAAAACAAGACATTTTCATTTATTAACCAAAAATAAAGAAATAATAAAAATAACATAAAACTATGCTAAAAACTTTATTTTGCTTAAGAAAAAGCTCCTTAGGTGCATCGAAAAGGCATAATTTGTCACAACGATTTGTGGCAAAATCAAGGCTTCTACCCTAGAAGTTATCACTAGTACTTTCTCTCTTTTTGATGTTAATGTATATGCATTGATTGACCCTGATCAACTCACTTCTATATATGCACTACATTAGTAAATAAAAGGAATATATTAGTAGAGTTGACTGATTATATTGTCAAAGTAACAAATCCATTGGGGCAGTGTGTTTTAGTTAATAAGGTTTGTAAAAAGTGCTCACTGAGAATACAATGTTGTGATTTTTCTGCTGATTTGATGCTACTACCATTTGATGATTTTGATGTCATTCTTGGTACGGATTAGTTGACTGAACATGATGCGGTGGTTAATTTTAGATAGAAACATGTCAAATCAGAAAAACTATTAATGCTAAAACTAATAGAACAAATTGAGCGATCAATATCATATCAGCGTTACCTGTAACACCCCAAAATAGGGCCTAAGAGTTTTAAGGGTATTTTAGGGATTTTAGCTTTCAAGTGTTTGAAATTTTGCAATATGTTTAAGGTAATATTTTTTACTATGATTTTTAGAAAATTAAATCAATTTTTGAAATTGAGTTTTAAAGACCTTCAGTTTTGAAAAGTGGACTGATTTGTAAAAGAGACAATATTATGAGTTTTTAAGAGGCAATTAAACCAAAATTTAAAAATCACCCTAATATCATGCCTCACCTATAAGTTTCACGTTAGTCTTCTTCCCCTTTTATTTTTGTTGTCATCCATTGCTTCTCTAAGCACATTACAATCGATTTTTATTCCCAAACTCCATACTCTTGATTTCTTTCACTTGCCCAACATTAAACCTCCATAAAATCCAAGAAAAACACCATAGTTTCCTTCAGTATGAAGCTTGTGAGTTTTTTGGGTTTTCAATCAAACGCTTAGTTTTTTGTCGTCTAAGGTAATGATTCAACTTTTCAATAGTTTTGAATGTTATTTAGTCTTTAAAACAAAGTTTTTAACCATTAAATCGAATGTTTTTAATAAAACCCAAAAATTAGCTTGTTAATGGTGGATTTCTGGATTTTGAGTAAAAACGTGGTTTCAAAGTGTTTTCAACCGATTTTAACATGATTAGAAGGTTTATAAACTTTTTTTGAATTTTCGTTAAAGATTTCTTGAGTTTTAATGAATCTTCTAAAAATAGTGGTAAAACATGTCGAAAACGTCGATACCATGAATTGAGTTTTTCATTGTAGTTTAAAGGTTGGGAAATTGTAACACCCCCAAACCCGGCCCAAACGCTACGGCCGAATCTAGAATGCTACTGAGGAAAAAGTTTGAAAAGAATTTGTCATAAGGGTGAAAACATAAAAATTTTCTATTATTTATAAAAACATTGTATATTTAAAATATTTAAGTAAAATTACGTTGTTACAAATTTCTGAATTAAAACTTTAATATAAGTTTTGATAATGTAAATCGCTTTCTAAAATAAAACATTCCCAGATATTATCTCGATCGTCAATTCAACCCAAACACAATAAAAATTCCCTAATACTTTAAGTGGCCTTATTACAATAAATATTTATTCCAAAGTACTAAAAATATAAAGTGCATGAAATAATTAAAAACATCTTCTGCATGGCCACCTCGTATCAGCTCCAGCCCGGTCCAAGCATCATGTATCACCTGCGTTGTTTGGTAAAAATTGGGTGAGTCAAACCGACTCAGTGTGTAATTAGTCCACAGATTTCCACACATGGGCTTAGCCCAAACCACACCAATCCACATATCAAATAATAATGCAAAATGCACCCAACCTAGCCTAGGGTCCATCCTCTACACACCCCCGTATCCAGCCACCACACACCAAGGGATTACTAAATCAATCCTCCAACCTCTACACACCAATTTGGCAAGCAATGCCATCCACCAAGTGGTCAAGCCACTGGTCCACGTGAAATAAATCACAGTATATTCCACAACGCGACCTCAGTCAACGTCAATCCACGATGTAGCTCGTAGCTAACATCAAATCACGATGAGGCACATAGCCATCACCAACCACGATATGGCACAAAGCCGATACCAACCACGATGAGGCACAGAGCCGATCATCAATCCACGTGAGGCTCGTAGCCATCACTAAACCACGTACATAAATGTACACCCTGTCCTTCAATACTCATATCCCAATCCCTATGCATATGTCAATATCATGGCCAAATAACAGTAAGATTCCAATGAGCATACATCACATGCTTACCACAATTCCACACATATACCATGGTAAAATAATATCATAAACCTGACCTAGTTAACCGAATACCCACCATGGGTAGCCACCATCTCAGCCATTATTTCCGGCTATCATACACATCTTATACGTATATATATATTCATAGCAACACACAAACAACAGGAGATCAGTGTGATAACTACACACCTTTTTCGGCACAGTCGACTAAATCCCGAAACCCAAAGCCTAAACGATTTGCACCTTGCGATTTGATGAACTCCCTCCTTGGATACTCAAATCCCGAATAATCTCTCCTTAATCGACGGCTACAAAAGGATCTCGAAATCCTCTTTCAAGTTTTTGGCCAAAAGAGAATATATAGAGATTAGATTCCTAATTTTCGGCTAATCCAAAAGAAAAAGAATGAACAAAGAATGACAGTTGATCCTTACTCCTAACACTGAGATCGATTGCGCCCTTACTTGGAACCACAGAGATATTCGGCTACTATAGAGGAGTGATTGACTTTGGAAGAAGAAAGAGATGGAGAAATCGACTAAGGCTTACTTGTGCTTTCGGTTTTTGATGGATTGTGAAAAGAAAAGAGAAGGTTGAGACTTGATGCAATTTAGCTTTGGTATCCAAAGGGAGATTCGGCCTAAGCAAAGTAAAAAGAAAAGAAAAGAAGAGAAAAGAAGAAGATGATGGAAAGAGATAATAATGACTTTAAGTTTCGGCCAAGGAAGAAAAAGAATAAAATGAAAGAAAAACAATGCTACTTTCAATGGTAGTAATTTCGGCACAAAGAGGAAAAGAGCTTAAGAGGGAAAAGAAAATAATACCAATTTGGTCAAGAATAATAGCCAAAACCAAAGCAAAATTTTACCAATAGCCCCAGACACATTCGGCTAGGAAGAGAGGTTTTGGAGAGAAAAGAAAATGGTGCCCAATTTGCTAAAGAATTTAACCAACTATCCCTAATCCCTTTCAATATTCGGCCAACCCCCCTAGCCCCAAAAACCGACCAGGTTCATGGTCAAAATAGCCATGAAATAATTTCCAAAACAAAGCCCTTGATTCATGCCTTATAATCCTCTACTTTCCCAAAGTTTAAGAAATTCTATCCCTTATTACAAGCCTTATGTCCCCTTATCATACCAAAACTTAGGATTTCATTCCTTAAATTAACACTTACCTTTTTCCTTAGTCTACTATCCATAAAAGAAAATAGTCCAACCTTACCTTAATTAAAGTTTGACCATCACATGCCATACAAATGCAAAATAAAAGTCACCTTATTGCCATCCATGGGATTCGAACCTAAGCCCCCCTCACACAGCTTGTGGCGTCACTTTCCAAGGCCCTAAGTGGTGCCTCCCTTGCCATTTTGCCAACTGGTTACTTGGGTCTTAACCTCCACATTAATTCCCTTAAGGCCTAGCTCCCTTTAACTAACACTTAAAACAAAAATTTTTCCTACAGCTCGGGCCTACCCTTGGCTTATATCTAGATCTTAAAACACCCTAATTAATACACATTCAAGCCATACACATGCAAAACCTAATAGCCCCTATTTTAGGATGTTACAGTTCTACCCTCCTTAAAGAAATTTCGTCCTCGAAATTTCCAACTAACTAACAGTCATGCATCCTAACTCACCACGCTACGCTCTTGCTGCGCACTCTGATCTTAATAAAACTAAGATACTCTCTAACTAAATCTTGGAACCCTGACCAGACCCCACTGGTTCCGACACAGCCATTCTGCCTCTGCCGCGTCCACGACGACCACGTCCCCTAGAATTCATGTCTACTATTACGATTTAATCTGATTTAAGAAATTTTATGCATTAGTCTTTTGTTCCACTGATTATGCGCCAACAATTTTATGTAAAGAAGTTTTTAGTAGTAGTTCTTTCGATCAACCAAAGTTTTCATCTCAAGTTTACTACCCTAATTCAGAGAGTCACATTCATTCATCCACAAAATCCACTACACTACTTTGGGCATTTTGTCCATTCGCAATCCAGGGGTATTTCCGCAATTCATCCTACAGAGGTATTTTAGCAATAAATCGGGGTTAATTCAAAATCTTTATAAATCAAAGGCTTTCCGAAATTTTCAAAACTCGAGGTTATTTTGAAAATTTTTCCAAATCAAAGGTATTGTGGAAATTTCAGAAATCGGGGTTATTTCGGTAATTTTGTAAATCAGGGGTAATTTTAGTAATTTTTTTTTCAAACCGGGATATTTTGGTCATTTCAAAATTTAAGGTAGTTTTTACAAAACAGTGTAGCTGGTCCCTTTCGAGTTTTAATTATCGGGTTAAGCCGGTGAATAGGTCCTCTTGGTTAGGGTGAACCATTACTACGCACCAGGTAGAATTCGAGTGAAGAGGAGGTGAGTCACTAGGACTGCTTAAATACCAAGCTCCCACCAAATCCAATCCTAGACATGCGCTCAACTGTTACCACACCCTAACTCGGCGACTTACTCACAGGTTTGTTTGGTTGTATTTAAGTCTTATGTATCTTGTGTTGGAGTAAGCTAGCCCTAGGGTTCAACAACTCCTAATCTACTAATCTACGATCCCATAATGCCCATAAAGTTTCACATACCAATCACTTCTGTAGTTAGGGGTACTTACCTGGTGGACTTCGGGCCGGAGATACAGGTGCCATGCCAGAACAAACCTGAAATAGTTCATGAAAGTCTAATAGTTCATGAAAGTCTATGTTTTTGAAAAGCCCATTTTTTTTTAAAAAAAATGTTTTTGGCCCAAAAACCCTCAAAGCTGAGTTTTGAATCGGGCTCTGATACCAAATTGTAACACCCCCAAACCCAGCCCAAACGCTACGGCCGAATCTAGAATGCTACTGAGGAAAAGTTTGAAAAGAATTTGTCATAAGGGTGAAAACATAAAAATTTTCTGTTATTTATAAAAACATTGTATATTTAAAATATTTAAGTAAAATTACGTTGTTACAAATTTCCGAATTAAAACTTTAATATAAGTTTTGATGATGTAAATCGCTTTCTAAAATAAAACATTCCCAGATATTATCTCGATCGTCAATTCAACCCAAACACAATAAAAATTCCCTAATACTTCAAGTGGCCTTATTACAATAAATATTTATTCCAAAGTACTAAAAATATAAAGTGCATGAAATAATTAAAAACACCTTCTGCATGGCCACCTCGTATCAGCTCCAGCCCGGTCCGAGCATCATGTATCACCTGCGTTGTTTGGTAAAAATTGGGTGAGTCAAACCGACTCAGTGTGTAATTAGTCCACAGATTTCCACACATGGGCTTAGCCCAAACCACACCAATCCACATATCAAATAATAATGCAAAATGCACCCAACCCAGCCTAGGGTCCATCCTCTACACACCCCCGTATCCAGCCACCACACACCAGGGGATTACTAAACCAACCCTCCAACCTCTACACACCAATTTGGCAAGCAATGCCATCCACCAAGTGGTCAAGCCACTGGTCCACGTGAAATAAATCACAGTATATTCCACAACGCGACCTCAGTCAACGTCAATCCACGATGTAGCTCATAGCTAACATCAAATCACGATGAGGCACATAGCCATCACCAACCACGATATGACACAAAGCCGATACCAACCACGATGAGGCACAGAGCCGATCATCAATCCACGTGAGGCTCGTAGCCATCACTAAACCACGTACATAAATGTACACCCTGTCCTTCAATACTCATATCCCAATCCCTATGCATATGTTAGTATCATGGCCAAATAACAGTAAGATTCCAATGAGCATACATCACATGCTTACCACAATTCCACACATATACCATGGTAAAATAATATCATAAAACTGACCTGGTTAACCGAATACCCACCATGGGTAGCCACCATCTCAGCCATTATTTCCGGCTATCATACACATCTTATACGTATATATATATATTCATAGCAACACACAAACAACAGGAGATCAGTGTGATAACTACACACCTTTTTCGGCATAGTCGACTAAATCCCGAAACCCAAAGCCTAAACGATTTGCACCTTGCGATTTGATGAACTCCCTCCTTGGATACTCAAATCCCGAATAATCTCCCCTTAATCGACAGCTACAAAAGGATCTCGAAATCCTCCTTCAAGTTTTCGGCCAAAGAGAATATATAGAGATTAGATTCCTAATTTTCGGCTAATCCAAAAGAAAAAGAATGAACAACGAATGACAGTTGATCCTTACCCCTAACACTAAGATCGATTGCGCCCTTACTTGGAACCACAGAGATATTCGGCTACTATAGAGGAGTGATTGACTTTGGAAGAAGAAAGAGATGGAGAAATCGGCTAAGGCTTACTTGTGCTTTCAGTTTTTGATGGATTGTGAAAAGAAAAGAAAAGGTTGAGACTTGATGCAATTTAGCTTTGGTATCCAAAGGGAGATTCGGCGAAAGCAAAGTAAAAAGAAAAGAAAAGAAGAGAAAAAAAGAAGATGAGGGAAAGAGAGAATAATGACTTTAAGTTTTGGCCAAGGAAGAAAAAGAATAAAATGAAAGAAAAACAATGCTCCTTTCAATGGTAGTAATTTCGGCACAAAGAGGAAAAGAGCTTGAGAGGGAAAAGAAAATAATACCAATTTGGTCAAGAATAATAGCCAAAACCAAAGCAAAATTTTACCAATAGCCCCAGGCACATTCGGCTAGGAAGAGAGGTTTTGGAGAGAAAAGAAAATGGTGCCCAATTTGCTAAAGAATTTGACCAACTATCCCCTAATCCCTTTCAATATTCGGCCAACCCCCCTAGCCCTAAAAACCGACCAGGTTCATGGTCAAAATAGCCATGAAATAATTTCCAAAACAAAGCCCTTGATTCATGCCTTATAATCCTCTACTTTCCCAAAGTTTAAGAAATTCTATCCCTTATTACAAGCCTTATGTCCCCTTATCATACCAAAACTTAGGATTTCATTCCTTAAATTAACACTTACCTTTTTCCTTAGTCTACTATCCATAAAAGAAAATAGTCCAACCTTACCTTAATTAAAGTTTGACCATCACATGCCATACAAATGCAAAATAAAAGTCACCTTATTGCCATCCATGGGATTCGAACCTAAGCCCCCCTCACACAGCTTGTGGCGTCACTTTCCAAGGCCCTAAGTGGTGCCTCCCTTGCCATTTTGCCAACTGGTTACTTGTGTCTTAACCTCCACATTAATTCCCTTAAGGCCTAGCTCCCTTTAACTAATACTTAAAACAAAAATTTTTCCTACAGCTCGGGCCTACCCTTGGCTTATATCTAGATCTTAAAACACCCTAATTAATACACATTCAAGCCATACACATGCAAAACCTAATAGCCCCTATTTTAGGATGTTACAGAAATAGTCGTAGGTGAAATATAAGATGAATGGAATTGGTTTTAGGCAAAAAAAAATTAAGTATAGATCGAGATATTTGAATTTTAAGTTTTCTATGTTAAAGGTTTCGGTTACATGAGAACTTTGTTTAGGCTTATGTTTTTGATTGTTTAGTTCAGTCTCTAGCTAATTTTTGAATGTATTGTTTTGTGAAATTGTTGTGTTGAAGTTTCAGATGCGATAGTGTAACAACCCGTTTTCAGTGAAATCGAAATAGTGATTCCGGAACCACAAATCCAAGACAGAAAGAAAATTTATTTTAATAATATTGCATGGCCTGCATTATGATAGGAAAGACGTAAGAAAATTTTGATAAGAAAATTTTACCAATTTCATGTTTAATTATAGAAAGGACCAAATTGCATAAAATGCAAAAGTTGAGTTCTAGTAGCTATAAGTATCAAATAGCTATGGAATTCAAAACTTGAGGTCCTTATATGGTAATTAGACCATTAAGAAAATTTAGTAGATATTTTTGATGATTCATCCATGGAAATTTAGAAAAAGAAAAGGACTAAATTGGAAATTGAAATAAATAAAAGATTATAAAAAAAATAAATGTTTCATATCATCATTTTATATCATCTTCATCCCCAAAATCTATGGAAAACCTAGGAAAGAGAAAGAAAATCAAGCAAGCCTAACTGGGTAAGTAACTTGTCCTGTTTTTAGTAATTTTTAAAATTTTGAGATCGGAATAACCTATTCTAGCTATTTTGGGGATCAATTTGAAAAGTTATCAAAGTATTAAAATTTTACCATTGGTGAATATGCTGAAAATTTGAAATTTATGGTAGAAAATGAAAGATTGTTGATAGATAAACAACTTTTGTAAAGTGAATTTTCATGAAATTGTGATTTAGGGACTAAATTTTAAAGATGTTAAATTCATGGAAAATTTTTTATTTTTATGAAATATATGTGCTGTAAATGTTATATGAAAATTTTGGTTAGGCTTGGAATAAGGATTAAATTGCATGAATTTAATTTTCCGAGCCTATGTACGAAATTATCATTTATGGAAAATATAGGGGCAAAATGGTAAATTTGCCTAGGATGTAAATTAAATTAAATGAGTATGAAATGGATTAAATTGATGTTAAATTCATTTATATAGATCCAGATAACTCAAATACGAAGTTAGATCAAGGAAAAGAAAAAAGTGTCAGATTAGTAGATTTTCGTATACGAGCAAGTGACGAGGTAAGTTTGTGTAACTAAATTGTGTAATTATATGTTTTAAATTGAATAATATGTATGTGAATTGTATCTTTGTCATGGATATGAAATAAATCTTATATCCGAAAAAGCTCGATACATGATAAGTCCCATTTGAATAATGGAATTCGATGGATACATGATTTCTCGATTGGTTGTGGTCTTGCATGTGTTGCAGACACACCATAACTCTTATGAGCATTATGTATAAGCCCTCTCGAGCTTTCTGTTACATGGTTTCTACGAGCATCCTGATCGATAGTGATTCTGCATGTGTTTCAAACTTCCGCAGCTCTTTGTGAGCGTCCTATTATATGATCGGTTGTGATCCTACATATATTACGGACACAAACGCAGCTCTTTATGAACATCCAGATATAGAATCTTTGTGAGCTTCCTGACATGGCTCGGTTGAACATCCTGTGATATGGCTATTCGGAGCTCCCTGATAATAGCTCTTCGGAGTTACCTGTGAAGTTCAATGAGCTTCCTGTACTAAACTCTTATGAGTTTCCTGATTTAGCCTGAATAAGCTTCCTGTTACAAGGCTCACATGAGCATCCTGTTATATGGCTCGAGAGAGTGCTTCCTGATTATGTGCCATAATTGGGTACCTCTGAATATGAGTTCACGGTTTACAATGTTGTACATTTCAAGTGTACTACATGTGTATCCATCGATATTTTAAATAAATTCAACGGGAATAGTTTTGACATGGCTGAATTGAACTTAAGATGATTAATTATAGAAATGTACATGTTATATGGAAATATGATATGAAAAGCACATGTTTGTGAAAGTTATTACATGATGAGCTCATATTTGGTTTTTGATGTTTACATGATATACATGACTAATAAGTTTATTGATATCATATGTGTTTAGGCAAATAGCTATAATGATTTGGATGCATGTTTGTATACTTATTTTGAATGTACATGATTGGTAAGTTAAATTCTTATTATACAAACTTACTAAGAATTTGAAATGCTTACTCGGTTTTCTTTTCTCTATTTTATAGTGCTCGAAAGCTCGTAAAGGTTGGAATCAATCTGAGCATCATCACACTATCCTTCAGCATGTTTTGGTATAATTAGTAAACTTGTTTTGGTATAATGGCATGTATAGGTTAACTTGGCCAAATGTTGGCATGTAAATGACTGTTTGTAATCTAGCCATTGGAATGGCTAGTAATGTTATATTTAGTAAATATATACTTGAGGTTATAATATGGTTAATATATGTGTGCTTAGTATGGTTAGATTGAATTATGGTAAACATATATGTCTTTCAAAAGGTAAGTTTGAATACATGTGATGATATATAAATTATAATATTAATTTTTGCTTGGTTTCAACATCTTGAATTGGTTGGTATATGTCTGCAAGTATTAATGTAGGTATAAGGCAAAATTTGGGTGAGAAATAAGGCTTGGAAATGGCCTTATTTTGTCCACACGGGTAGGCACACAGGCGTGTGTCTCAACCGTGTGTGACATGCAACCATGTGCACGAGTGTGTGGTTTGGCCGTGTGTCCCCTGCGTCTTAAAAATTTAGAAACAAAATGCTCAGAATTGGTCACACGGGTAGAAACACGGGCATGTGCCTCTGTCATGTGAAACACACGGCCCAACACACAGGCGTGTTTCTTGGCCATGTGAATCCTGCACCTAATTTTGAAAATTAAATAGTCCACATAGCCTAGCACACGGGCGTGTGGCTGGCTGTAACATCCTGAATAATTTATTTCTGCTTCTGTGAATATTTGACATAACTGCGTATCTGCTTCAGTGGTTAAGTTTTCTGGAGGTGTGTATAAGGTCTTGGGTTCAAGTCCTAGAGTTGTTAATTTTGTCATTTTTGATTCAAGCCTTACCTTTAGGGAGTGGGCTTATATAAAATTGTCTGTTAAGTCATATCAGAATGAGCCTGCTGGCTCGAGTGGTAAGGGAGTTGGTGTGTTGGAGGTCTTGTGTTCGAATCTCTGTATGAGCGAGGGTATTTATTTTTGGCTTGGTTGACTGGTAGAGTTTCGATTAAATTTAAATGCTGAAGTGGTTGAGATTGTGTAGTAGTGGGAAGTTGGGGAAATATCCAATTGAATTTTTATTTTGTTTTTCTCTCTTGCCAAAAATTCCTGTGCACTTTTGACATTCTTCTCCAATTTTCCTCTTCCTAACTTTCACTTCTGATCGCCATTTTTTTATTCCTATTCGCTATTCTATTTTGTGAATCATCGCATTTGGGTACTGTAGGTAAGTCCTCTTAAAGTTTTGGAATTATGGGAATTGGTATTGGGTTTGGTAATATGTTGTTTTCTTGTTTAGGTGTTGCTCAAGGGGTTCAAAACGTGTTTTCCAATGTGTATTGTGTTCAGGCTATCGTAACCATTATGGTAAGTAATTGAACCTTCGTTCAAAGTGGTTTCTCGAGAATGTTGTTTGGGGGTTTTGGATGGTTTGGCTTCGATAATTGGAATTGATCGGGTTTTTGGTGTTGTTCTTAGGGTTCAAGAGTCTCAGGATTAGTTCGCTGCGAAAAACAAAACATGTGTGTACCCGAAACACAGAAAATGAGGTTTCGACAAAAGCTAAAAAATTGCACTATCGATGCCACACGGGCGTATGGTCGCCCGTGTGAATGGCCGTGTGTTTCGCACGGCCATGTATCAACGAAAGCTTGGCCGTGCGCAGGACACAGTCGTGTAGTGGCTGGTGCATGGTCGTGTGAGCCACATGGGTTAGACCAAGTTGGGCTTGTGCGCCCACATGGGTATTTCACACGGGCATGTAGATTTTGGGCCAGGGCGTGTGGTCCCAAGGCCAATTTGCGTGTGCGGACCACACGGGCATGTGGGCCACACCAATATGTGGGCCCATAATTATGATTCCCCTAGGGTCGCACCGGTTGTACCAATCAACTTTGGGCTTACCGTAGGGTCGGTAAGGGCTAATCAAGCCCCAAAACTATAGCTCTGATCGTCTGATATTTTGTTCTGAGTATGATAATGCTATGCGTGTCTGATTATTCTGATATTTGTACGTAAGCATTTTGAGCATGTCTAGTATGTTATTTTGTATTTGTTTCTGTATATGATTGTAGGGTGGGATTTGTATATGAGGAGGAAGTATTCTGTTTGGCGTTAAACACCTGTATTCTGGTAGCTCGATTGCATTTTGTCTGATATGTGTCTTAATGGCACGACACGGTGTGTAGGGATTAGTGGTTGTTATTTTTAACCCCAGATGGTGTGATGGGATGGAAGGAGTTGGTGTGTAAAGAATGGGGGTAGGATTTCTGCATATTTCTTTCTGTAATCTGGATCTGGATCTGAATCTGAATCTGAATGTGTATCTGTTTCTGACTGTGTCCATGAATCTGTATGTTTGCATGCTTAATTCTGTTAGGTTACACACTGAGTTTACGTAAACTCATATTTGTTTGTCTGTTCTGTCAGGTAATCCACAGATTTAGGCAGATCGGTGCGACAGAGACTCAGTGGTGACGACTCGACCGTAAACTACTTTACTTTATTAATTTAAGATTTTATTTATGATTTTGATTTTCATTTGAGAGTATGTAATTTTAGAGACTTTTTGGTTTTTAACTATTGGTTTTTGGTTTATTGATTATCTGCAAGATTTGATAAGATGTGTTATGAATTTGACAGTTTTCCACAAAAAGGGGTATTCCTGAAAATAACGAATCGGGTTTCTAAAATAAAATTAATTGTTTTTTTAAAAAAAAAACTTCCACTGTGACAAGATTTTTGAAAAACTAATTAATTAAATAACGTTTTTAGTATATTCATAAACAAACTCGTGGTTTAAAAATTGAATGGTTTACCAAGTGGACATCATTTTTTCAAAACCCATTCCTTGTGACTCCACCAGCTTCGGCCATAGCGTCTAGGTCGGGTTTGTGGTGTTTCATTGGCCGTGTGACCCAAGTCAGTAGCTACCTTAATTTGGACATAGGCTAGGACACGAATGTGTGCCTCACATTGAATGCCCACACGGCCTAAGACACGGGCGTGTGTCCCCTGCACCTAAGAAAATTTTCAAAATTTTGCGAAAAATTCTCTGAGTTCCTAATTTAGTCTCGACTTGTTTTTAAGGTATATATGGGACCCTGAGGGTCCATTTAAGGGGCAACATGATTGAACTATGTGTAACTGCCCATTTTTCAGTGAAATCGGAACAGTGGTTTTGGGACCACAAATCTAACTTGAAATATAATTTATTTTTATTTTATTATATGGTCCGTAATATGATAGACATGACATGTGAAAATTTTGACATGAAAATTTTATCGATTTAGTGCCTAATTACGAGAAGGACTAAATCGCATAAAATGTGAAAGTTGAATTCTAGTAGCTATAAGGATCAAATAGTTATGGAAGTCAAAACTACAGGTCCTTATATGGTAATTAGACCATTAAGAAAAGTGTGAAGATTTTTCATAGTGACTCATCCATGGAATTATAGAAAAGGTCAATGACTAAATTGGAAATAGCAAAAATTTAATTAATTAAAAGATGATAAAAGAAAATATCATCTTATTATTGTCATCTTCAACCTAAAACTTTATGGAAACCTTAGGAGAGAGAGTGGAAACTTTCAAGGCTTAATTGGGTAAGTTCTCTTGTCCCGTTTTTAATACTTTTAGTATTTTTGAAACTGGGATAGCTTAATCTCTGTATTTGAGGGATTAATTTGAAAAGTTATCAAAGTATGAAAATGGGTCATGGATGTATTATGCTGGAAATTAGAAGTTTATGGTAGAAAATGAAAGATTATTGATAGATAAACAACTTTTACAAAGTGATTTTTGATGAAAACTTGAGTTATGGACTAAAATGTAAAATTGTGAATTTGAAAGAAAATTTTGAAATTTTATGTATACATGTGCTGTAAATTTTGTAATAGGGCTTTGGTTAGGCTTGGAATAAGGAGTAATTTGCACAAGTTTCATTTTCTGGCTTAGGGACTAAATCAGAATTTATGGAAAAGTTACGGGCAAAATGGTAATTTTGCCTAGGACATAAATTGAGTCCATTTAAATATGAAATGTATGAAATTGATGGTTAAATTCATTTATATAGATCTGAACAACACTAATTCGATGTTAGATCGAGGAAAAAAAAAGGTTTCAGATTAGTAGACTTTTAACGCGAACAAGTGTTAGGTAAGTTAGTGTAACTTAATTGGGCATGTAATTATGTTGTGTTGTATGTAATGTGATTTATGTTGGTTTGCTTACTTGTATACTATGATGGAAAATTGATATATTCTTAAAATGTGAAAAAGGGTTAAGTTCCGATTGAATACTGGATTCCGATAATTATATGTGCTTACCCGAAATTAATAAGGTCCTGCATTTGTTGCGGACGAGATTTAGCTCAAAAGAGTAATCCCGTTGACCTTGTTATAGAAAGGATTTAGCCCGAACTGGTAATCCCGGTATAATACCTTTCGAGCATACGTTATGATTAGTGTTTAGCCTGGACAGGTAATCCTAATCGAGCTCCTCTAAGCTTACGTTATATAAAGGATTTAGCCTGTACTGGTAATCCTGTTATACGATATGTGGCTCGAGAGAGTGTTTCTTGGTTAAGTGCCCTATTGGGCACCCTTGAATAAGAAATTGACAGATTATTGAATTGTACACTTTGACTGTACTACTTCAGCATCCACCGAAGTTTAATGATTCGACGGATATAAAACTCCTGACATGGCTTGAAAATCTTAAGATGATATGATAATGACTTGAAAGAATATTGCTTGATGAGTATGTTACTTAATTGATATGAAGATTTTGGTGACTAACATGTTTGATTGAATGTATGTGATTAGGAAATTCAGCCAACATTGTATTCCTAGATTTTAATAAGTAAGATTGGTAAGTTTAGTTTCCATTATACAAACTTACTAAGAATGTAATGCTTACTCCATTTATTTTTCCCCTATTTTATAGTGATCGGAAGCTCGCGAGGGTTGGAGATCATTGGAGCATCGTCACACTATCAACTAGCATTTTGGTTATATTTAATGAAGTCATTTTGGGTATAATGGCATGTATAGGACAACTTGGCCAATAGTGGCTTGAAATGCTATTTTGTAACCTAGCCATTGGAATGGCTAGTAATGGTTCATTTTGGTATGACTAAGTACATTATTATGATATATTCATATACATGTGTTATGTTAAGAATGTGTGACCAATGTTGTGAATGCCTAAGTTGTTCTAAGGTAAATCTATAAACGCTTAAGCATGTAGTGATATGCTATGTTGAATGATAGAAATTGCCCAATTTGAATGCTTTAATTGTTTGGTATTGGATGTGTGTTTCAAGTGCAGGTCTTGGGTGAAATTTTGGGTGAGAATTCAAGCTAGAAACGGAGTCATTTTGTCCACACGGGCAGACACACGGGCGTGTGTCTAGACCGTGTGTGACACACGGCCTGGTAACACTGGCATGTAGTTAGGCCGTGTGTCCCCTGCACCTTAATTTTGAGAAACAGAATGCTCAGAATTGGGCACACGAGCATAGACATGGGCATATGTCTTAGCTGTGTGTGCCACACGGACTAGAACATGAGCGTGTGTCTTGCCCATGTTAAACTTACACCCAATTCAAATTAATTTAATTAACCACATGCCCTAGCACACGGGTGTGTGGCATGGCCGTGTGCTGCAAGTCAGGGAGCAACCTAAATCGAACATGGTCTGTAACACGGGGTGTTCCAGGGTCACACGGGCGTGTCCCTTGGACCATACGGGCATGTGAGTCCTGCACCTTAGAAAAATTTTGTAATTTTATGAAAAAATCTTAGAGGTTCAGATTAAGTCCCGATTCGATTCTAATGCTAGTATTGGGCCTCGAGGGCCTAATCAAGGGACATTTTAGATGATCTCGATAAATGAATATTAAATTTTTGTAGTTTAATGGAAAAATGTTCTGAATGTTCTAGTAATGCTCTAAAACCCTATTTCGAAGACAGGTTTGGGTTAGGGGTGTTACACTATGATTTGTTTCGAATATGAGTAGTAAAAGACATGAATTAATCGTATTTTTTATATAAAATCAAGTAATGCTCTATAACCCTATTTGGGCGATGGATATGGGTTAGGGGTGTTACATTTATTGGTATCAAAGCAAAGGTTTAGCCAATTCTCAAACTAACGTAGTAAGTACAAGTTTAGCTATACATGCCATTATATAATTTGTGATAGTGTGATATCTCCTGACCATTTTAAATATGTTTTTCATATAGTAATGTCGTCCAACCGAGTTAGAGCTGAATCTGAGGAAGCTGAGAGGAATGCTCCAGCTTTAGTTAAAAGAGCTGCATCATGTAATAGTAGAAGGCCCGTATATGAGGGCCAAGGTGATGAGGCTAAAGAAGCCTTCTTTCAAATGATGAATGAGTGGTTTACATAATGTTTAAGAACAAATCCTGGCATAAACAACCTCCCCCTCCTACTTCTCTGTCGGTTCCAAAGATGCCACAAGGTACTGAACCTGTTAGAACTGGTAAGCCTTCGGTAGATAAAATTCAAAAATATGGGGCAGAAAAATTCCGGGCTACTGCCGATGATGATCCGAAAAGGGCTAAATTTTGGCTAGAAAATACCATCAAGGTTTTGGATGAACTGTCTTGTACACCTGAAGAATGTTTGAAATGTGTTGTATCTCTGCTAAAAGACTCATCCTACCAGTGGTGGAATACCATAATTTCTGTTGTACAGAGGAAAAATGTTACATGGCAATTTTTCCAGACAGAATTCAAAAAGAATTACATTAGTCAGAGATTCCTTGATCAGTAAAAGAAGAATTTTTAGAGCTCAAACAGGGAATATGACGTATCTAAATATGAGCGAGAATTTGTTCGGTAATGTAAATATGCTAGAGAATGTATCTCGATTGAAGTTGCTATGTGTAAATGGTTTAAAGAGGGATTAAATGAAGACATCAAGTTGTCAGTTAGGATTTAGAATTAAAAGAATTTGTTGTATTGGCTGATCGAGCACATAAAGCTAAAGAAATAAAGAAAAGAGGAAAGCAGATATGGAAGCCCGAACTTCTTGTAAAAGATTTATGGGGAAATCACAATCATCAACTTCAAAGAAATCAAAGAAATATCATGATCGTTCTGTCTCAGCTGTTGGGTATTCTGGAAAAGATCGAGGCTCTCAACGCTTAAATCTAAGATCTCCATCCCCATCTTTAATAAGTGTAGGAAATGTTGGAAGTCCTAAACCTAGATGTAAATATTGTAATAAATTTCATTTTAGGGAGTACTGTATGAGAAGCGGAGATTGCCATAGACGTGGTTCTCTCGACCACTATCTTAAAGATTGTCTTAAAAGGCTTGAAAAAGATACTGTTCAAACTTCAAAGCCAAGTAACCCAGGCTCGAAAGGTAGACCACCCCGTCATCCTAAAAATGTCAGTGGTAGCTGAGGTGCTACAAAAGATTCAACTACTAAATCTGAAGCATGAGCACCAGCCAGAACTTATGCTATATGTGCATGTAAGGATGTTTCTGCACCTGATGTTATTACTGGTACTTTTTCTCTTCTTGATACTGATATTATTGCTTTAATCGATTTTGGTTCAACACATTCATACATATGCATGAATTTAGTGTCTATTAAAAATTTACCTATTGAGTCCATTGAATTCGTGGTTAAAGTTTCAAATCCCTTGGGCCAGTATGTGATGGTGGATAAAGTTTGTAAAAATTATTCGTTAATGGTACGAGGCTATTGTTTCTAGGCTAATTTAATGTTGTTTCCATTTGATGAATTTGATGTAATTTTGAGTATGGATTGGTTAACTCAGTATGATATAGTGGTAAATTGTAAATAGAAGTACATTGTGTTAAAATGTCAGAATGGTGAATTACTTCGTATTGAATTTGATAAATTGGATGGGTTGTCCAATGTAATCTCAGCTATGTCAACACGGAAATATGTCGGAAAAGGTTATGTTTCTTATCTTGCATATGTGTTGGACACTAAAGTGTCTGAAACGAAGATTAAGTTAGTGTCAGTTGTTTGTAAATTTCCTGATGTGTTTCCGAAAGAATTTCTTAGTTTACCACCTGTTAGAGAGGTAGAATTTTCTACAGATCCTATTCCGGGGACAACACCAATATCCATAGCACCCTATAGAATGGATCCTATTGAATTAAAGGAGTTGAAAATGCAGCTGCAAGAACTAACAGAAAGATGTTTTGCTCGACCTAGTTCATCCCCTTGGGGTGCATCGATTTTATTTGTTAAGAAGAGAGATGGATCGCTGAGATTATGTACTGATTACAGGCAACTCGACAAAGTTACAATAAAGAACAAGTATCCATTGCCTCGTATTGATGACTTGTTTGATTAGTTAAAAGGTGCCACTGTATTTTCAAAGATTGATCTCCATTCTGGCTATTATCAGTTACGAGTGAAAGACTTAGATGTACCAAAGACAACCTTCATAACCAAGTACGGGCATTATGAGTTTCTTGTAATGTCGTTCGGTTTGACTAATGCACCTGCAATATTTATGGATCTAATGAGTAGAATTTTCAGACTGTATTTAGACAGATTTGTGGTGGTATTTATTGATGATTTCCTGGTATATTCTCGAGATGAAAATGAGCATGCTGATCATTTGAGAATTGTGTTACAAACCTTGCGTGAAAAATAGTTGTATGCCAAATTCAATAAATGTGAATTTTGGCTTTGTGAAGTCGATTTTCTTGGACATATAGTATCAGCAGAAGGTATCAGGGTGGATCCGAATAAAATTTTAGCTATTGTTAATTGGAAGCCACTGAAATGAAACACCCCAAACCCGGCCCACGAGCCTCGACCAGATTTGGTATGTTCCTTAGGAAAAACGGGTTCAAATTCTTTTGTTACTTTGGAAAATTGTATGTTTTGAAAGAAAGATTGCTTTTGGGTTGGGCTCGAGTAGAAATCAAGTTTATCTTATATTAAAAACCCCTTTAATTAAGGTGACAAAATACTTAGAGTTTATTTGAAAAATAAACAAACTTAATCTTTAACTGATAAAATTCGTAGCATAATAAATAAAAGAAAAAAAATAAAGTAGTTCAACTATGGCCTTATTACATCAAATAATTCCCAAAAATAAATTAAAGTGCTTAAATAGAATAAAAGTCCAAATAATAAAATTTTCCTTGCTGTGCATGGCCACCTTTAAGCTCCTGCAGATCCGGTCCATCACTGTTCATCACCTGAAAAATGTTCCAACAACGGGGTGAGTCAAACAGACTCAATGTGTACACAAACACTAAGTCTTAACAAATTCAGGCATTTCAAGTCATACATGTACATATAGCATTTAAACAATATGATGCAAACCCGAACCCAACCATAGATAGCCATCCGCTACACATCACCCGTACCAACCTGCACACTGTGGGGACTTCTAAGTCAACCCTCCATCCGCTACACACCATCGAAGGCAGTCACTGCAGTCGACGTGCTCATCGCCCTTATAAAATTCGTGGCATAGCCACCAGATTCATATTTTGTGTCATGAGACACCATATGCAGATATCGTGGTCTTAGGTCACCACATTCAGATATCGTGGTCTTAGGTCACCACATTCACTTCCCCTTTCATATAATATCCCGAATGCCCCATATCATTCATACCATGCATATTACATAATTTCACATTCTTATCACTTTTCACATGTTACATATATAACATAATTTCATATTCCTAGTAGGAGTAGGAAACGTACCTGAGTACTTTTGTACCATTACATGGTACCTTAGCCATATTCTTACACATTCTTATAGTCACATACATATTAAATATTGCCATAAATATATCAAGAAATAGTGTGAGGTACACACCTGATTCGCTTAAGGTTTCCAATCCAAATCCCGAAAAGCTTGATCTAATGCCTTAGATCTTAGATCTCTACATTTAATCAATCATTTAATACTTAGTAAAGAGCCATTCGACCATAAATCCAAATCCTAGTAGGATTAGTACACTAAAACTTACCTTGTTGCCGATTGACTTAAAAATTAAGTCCCGAAACTTTGTATCCCTCTTTCTTGAAATCGGCAATCACTAGATTACTTGAATAGATTAGTTTCGGCTTTTGAATAGTTAATAAAACACATCTATTTACCAAACATGGCCTTGGCCGAATGCTATAGACACTTGCCTTGTGGATTTTAAATCCCGAAACTCACCGAATAACTAGGGAACACGCGGCCTATGGTGGACCTTCGGGAAAAGAACTTCTCCTTCCTTGTATTCGACACTTAGTAAATCCCGAAAAATCTCTTCAAAGTTTCGGCAACAAGATATTAAGGGTATTAGAATCTTAATTTCAACAGACTAAAAAGAAATAGAATGAGAATCGAACCTAATCTTACCCTTACTGAAGAATTCGATGGAACTCTTGCTTGAACCCTTAGCAGTATTCGGCTATGGCCTTGATATGTATCACAGTTTCGGCTTTTGTAACTATGAAGAAATCGGCTAGGGCTATGGTTATTTTCAGCTTTTGAGGCTATGAAGAATTCAACTTGAGAAGAAAATTTTGGGGAGGAGAAGAGAAGGAAATTCGGCAGAGAGAAGAGAGGAAGAATGAATGAAGAATGGCCTTAGCCTCTTCTTTAGCCGAAATTATCACCTAAAGGAATCCCCTATTCGGCCAACACTAGCCAATTCCTAGCTTTTCTCTTATCTCTTTATTAAAGATTAATAAAAATAACCCTCTATTATCTCTGCTTTATCCATCAAAATAAAAAGGAATAAATCCACATTTATCCACCTATTTAGCTAAATTTTAAAGAGAATTAAACTCTTCCCCAAGTGCCTTGGTGTCGTCCAACTCTGTCCATCCTTGCAGAAAAATAAAACTTTTATTTTTGCTTCCCCTGCAGCTCGAACCTTGGCCGAATCCCCTTGTATGTGGCGTCATTTCCAGAGGCCCTAAGTGGCATCTCCAGGCCACTTTTCCAAGCCCAATTTCATGTCATATTTCCTCCATAAATTTTCCTAAGGCCACCTTACCTTAGTTCCCTTCTTTTAACTTAACATTTCTAAAACATTTCCTTACATTTCCAAGACATTTCCCTACATTTCCAAGACAAGACATTTCCTTACATTTCCAGGACATTTCCTTACATTTCCAAGACAAGACATTTCCTTACATTTCCAGGACATTTCCTTACATTTCCAAGGTTTCCCAAAGATGTTCGTAATACATTCATAATACATAAGACATGTCATTTCATATAATTAAATCAAAAATGCATAGGCCCATTTTCAGGATATTACAGTTCTACCCCCCTTAAAAATAATTTTGTCCTCGAAATTACTTGGCTAAATGCGCTCCTACTTAGTACACTACGCTTCCATTACGCACTCTAATCTTAATAATACTATTATACTTCCCAGGCACAGTCTCTAGGTTCACATCCAAGGTTTCAGGCACTTCACTTAGCAATATAAGAAAAAGCTAATCGAACAAGGAAAATAAGGTATTCCAGAAATAAGGAACGTACCCGTTGTCACATCTGGCACATCTTCCTCCTCGCGACGGCCAACTGCATAAACTAACCTTGGCTGCCTTGCATCTGAACCTTCAGCACCTCCGCTTGGTGCTCCCCGTCCTCTTCTAGCGCCATTTCCTCGGCCATTCGGACCATGACCTCGCTGAGGTTGCTGACCACCTCTACCAGCCTAATTAACATTCTGAGCCACTGGTCGATTTCCATCTGGCCTCATAGGACAATCCTTAATCATGTGGTCCTTGGACCCACACCTAAAGCATCCTCCAGTCTTTTTCCAACACTCCCCTAAGTGTTTCTTCCCACACTGATCACAGGTATGATATTGCCCTCCAGTACCAGCTTGCTGACCTCGCGGCCCATCAACTCTAGGCCTCTTATTCTCAGATGATCCAGATGATCCAAAACCTCTTTTTGGCCTGTTCTGATCAGTGTTCTGCCTTGCAGAATCCTTAATCCCTTCAGCTACCTTAGCTTTTTCTACAAAGGCAGAAAACTCCCGTTCCTGATGTGGTGCTATTAACAACCTCAAATCATCCCTTAATCCGTCCTCAAATCGAACACATCGCTCATGCTCCGTAGCTACTACTCCTCGAGCATACTGGCTTAACCTTAGAAACTCAGCTTCGTATTCTGCCACAGACTTGTTCCCTTGAACCAGCCCCAGAAAAGCCTTTCTTTGCTCATCAGTATACCGTGTGCCAACATATTTCTTCTGATATGTTGCCTTAACATATTCCCAGGTCAGATCCTCAGCTGTGGCACCGTCCCGAACTGTTAACCACCATTGATACGCTTCATCGCGTAGCAGTGCCACCATTCCTTTCAACTTCTCCTCAGGGGTCAGATCGAGTCATCCATAATGCGCTCGGTCGCCTCCAACCAATATTCAGCCGTACTGGGTGCCACACCCGATACTCCTCGAAACATCTCAGCCCCATTGGCCCGGAGTCGCTCGGGTACAGATTTTCGAGCTCCCATATTTCCACCTGCTCCAGCCACCATTTCCAAAACTCGCAGCACCGCCTGCGACACAGCATCATCCCCCGTCTGACCTTGCTGCTCGATACCAACAGCTGGGGGTGGTGGTGGCGGTGGTATCTCATTGTCAGATCTTTGACCCGATCTAACGGGTTCTGACACAGTCATTCTTCCTCGACCACGTCCACGACGACCACGTCCCCTAGAACTCATTCTAACGACTGCGCTTTAATCTGATTAAGAAATTTTATGAATTAGCCTTTATTCCACTGATTATCTGCGAAGAAGTTTTATGAAAAGAATTTTAGGAGTGGTTCTTTCGTATTCATACATGCATATAGTCTTTATATTCATACATTCATCAATCAATTATGAACTTTCGTTTATTTAGAGAAATGTTGTAACACACCAAACCCGACCCAAACCGTATGACCGAATTTGGTTTGCTACAGAGAAAACATTTTGAAAACCATTTTAAAACTTAGTCGAATTGCCTTTCAATTGAAAGTTTATTTGTTAAAAACCATACTTAATTTATTTAAAAATATTTGTTGAGTCGAGTTGTTTACAAATTTCAAATGTACCCGATGGTACTTTAAAAACATTTTTGCGTTTAATTTGAGAAAACATGTGCATCCGTTTTAACATCATCAAATAGTTTAAACCGATCATTCAAACATGCAGCAATAATAAAATAATCCTAGGAGGCCTTATTACAATTAAACAACATAAATCCAAAAGAAAGATAATTAAACCCAAAATTCATTTATTAAAATCTCCACTGCATGGCCACCTCGAGTCCATCCGGCTCCATCTCCGCGATCTACTCATCTGCAAAATGTTAAGGGAAAGGGGGTGATTCACCAAGACTCAGTGTGTAAATCCCCCACCCGGAAAATACATCTCATACACAATTCATTAATAAACATGCTCATGCAACCCAACTAGCCATCCATACTCCTTTTCTACCCCGCGTGGTCAAAACCACTGATGACTTAAAGTCACAATTCAAATGATGGGGCCAACCCATCGTGTGGTCAAAACCACTGCTGACCATGAGTCACAATTTATCAAATGTGGTCAAAACCACTGGTGGTACCAAACCACTGGGACTTAGTCGCAAATAATCAATTGTTGTGGTCAAAACCACTGATGACCATAGGTCACAAATAATCTGATGGGGCCAACCCATCTTGTGGTCAAAACCACTGATGACAGTCCATAATTCCTCCCCCTCCTCTCATCAATCCCACCATCACATGCTTATATATATATATATATTATCATGTATCATGTCTTAGCATTTAACATCATGTAATGGCATGCAAATCATATATCAAAAATCACAAATTAGGAGACTTACCTGAATTCCATGCTTAGCCATAAGCAAATCACAACCAAAAGATCTAAGACAAATAATAATAGCACGTAAATTAATAAAGTGTGTATAGAGATCTTACACACCTATTTACTAGAAATTCTCGAATATACTAGCGAAATCCAGAGACGTTTCCTCCAATTCACCGAATTCCCGTATTTGTCACTTGTCCTATCGAGATTCCTACCAAAACACTTGTTAATAATTGGCTTGCACATCTATTCATAACCAAAGCCTATAGCCGAATGTTACTTACTCCCAAAAGCTTCCCTTAATGGCTATGGCTTCCCTCTTACTAATGCTTGAAAAAGAATCCCAGAAAGGATCTTGTGCTCCCTTGATATTCGACCAAAGTAACTCTAATGGAGAAGGAAAGATTTCGGCTATATAGTAATGAAAGGAGAAAATATGTGAATAAAAGTGAGGGAATATGTAAGTAGAAAAGAGAATAACAAATGAGTGGATGGGGATTCGGTTTAATCAACAATGGAAGAAAGAAAAGAAAAGAGGATTTGGAGAAGAAAGAGGTTCGGCCAAATGAAAGAAAAGGGATTTGTGTTTGAGCACAAATCAAAGGAAGAAAAGAGAGAGATGGGAGAAATGAGATTCGGCCAACACCTTGTTTGCCCAAAAGAAAATGCACATAAATAAAAAGGTAGTTTTGGTGTCAAAAGGAAAAATGAGAGAAAGAGAAATGATATTTTGACTCAACAAAACAAAACATTTTGCACAAAAATGCCTAAGTGCATTCGGCCAAAGAGGAATTTGCTTGGAGAGGAAAAGAAAATATGCCAAATGGTGCCCAAATGCCAAAGTTGGCCAAATATCCTCCCCTAAACCACCTAACACATTCGGCCATCCACCTAGACACCCTTGCCGTCCACATTCAACCACTAAAGGCCTAGGAAAAACTTTCCAAAACATCCACCACCCTTCATGCCTTTTGTCCCCTCATCATACCATAACCTTAAGAATCTTATCCCTTATTCCATGCTTTCCTTAAATATAAATTCAACTTACCATAAGTCCTTGATTCCATGCCATAAGTTAACACTTTCCTTAATCCTTTATTCTACTAACCAAAAATAACAAGGTCAACACTTACCATAACTATGCTTGGCCGAAACTTGCCATAGAAGTACAAAAATAAAAGTTCTCTAAATGCTAGCTAAGGGATTCGAACCACTCCCCTCTTGCTATTACCCAAGTGCCATCACCACTTTACCAATTGACTCCTTGTGTCACTTATTGATACTTAAATTAACTTAAGTGCTAAGCTCACATAATCCACTTCATTAAATATCCCAAACTAAAAATTATTCTAACTTCCTAAATAAAAACAAGCCTTCACCAGACTATTCTAACACACAAAATTCCTACCCGAGCCAACACAAAAAAATAATACTCAAATTTTCCTAAAGCCCAATTCCCAATCGGCCCAATCCTACTAGGCCCAATTTTGGGATGTTACAATTCTACCCTCCTTAAAGAAATTTCGTCCTCGAAATTTCCAACTAGCTCACAGTCGTACCTCCTATCTCGCCACACTACGCTCCTACTGCGCACTCTGATCTTAAAGAATTATCATATTTCTAAACACATTCTCCAAGTTCATAATCAAATTTTTCCCACACTTCACCAACACAAAAGAACAAACTAACGTAACCACAAATAAGACAATTGAGGGTATTCCGGAAATAAGAACTTACCCGTTGTCATATCTGGCACATCTTCCTCCTCGCGACGGCCAACTGCATAAACCAACCTTGGTTGCCTCGCCTCTGTACCTTCAGCACCTCGGCCACGCCCGTTACCATCACCACTACCACGACCTCTCTGTGGTGGTCCTTCATTTCTAACTTGAGCACGGTTCTGACCCTCTGGCTGATTCTTAGCTAACTTCCGGGGACAATCCCTTACACGATGATCGAACGATCCACACTCAAAACATCCTCGATTACCATTCGAACACTCCCCCTTGTGAAACTTGCCACACTTATCACACCGTGGCGGCCATTGAGGATTAGTAGCAGCAGCAGGCCTAGCAGCTTGATCCGACCCATCAAACCTCATCCTCTTCTGTTCATTACCCGAGAACCTTGAAGGTTCCGAGCTCCTCTTATTCCAATTCCGTTCTTGGTTCCGCTTAACGGACTGTCTTACCTCTTCAGCAACCTTTGATTTCTCTACTAGGACAGTAAACTCCCGCTCCTGCTGTGGAGCTATCATCATTCTCAGCTCATCTCTCAGCCCATCTTCGAATCTAACACAACGTTCATGCTCGGTACCCACTATACTACGAGCATACCTACTCAACCGGAGGAACTCGGCCTCATATTCCGCCACTGACTTATTTCCCTGAACCAGGTTCAAGAAAGCCTTTCGCTGTGCGTCTACATAGCTAGTTCCAATATACTTCTTTTGGTAAGCTTTCCTGAAGAATTCCCACGTGAGATTTTCTGCCACCGTTCCATCCCTTACGGTGAGCCACCACTGATAAGACTCATCCCGAAGCAAGGAGATAATACCATTCAACTTCTCCTCAACGGTGAAATCCAAATCACCCATAATCCTTTCAGTGGATTCCAACCAATACTCCGCCGCACTGGGTGCTACTCCTGACACACCCCGAAATACCTCAGCTCCGTTAGATCGGAGTCGCTCGGGAAAAGATTTCTGAGCTCCCAAATTTCCACTAGCCCCAGCCACCAACTCAAGGACTCGCAACACAGCTTGCGACACTGCCTCACCTCCGGTCTGATCCTGCTCCTCAGCTCCAAAAGTTGGAGGTGGTGGTGGCTGTGGTACTTCATTCTCAGAACCTTGACCCGTCCTAACGGGTTCAGACACGGTCATCCTTCCCCTTCCGCGTCCTCTAGAGCTCATTCTAACTATCGCGCTTTTAATCTATTTAGAAAAATTTTATGGATTAGTACTTTGTTTCACTTGGTTATTCGCGAAGAAATTTTTTATGAAGGGAGTTTAATAGAGATTCTTTCGATCACACAAGGTTTTAAGTCCTCTATCCTAGTTCACACAGAGAAGAACATCCATTCCCTAATACCTTTCATTCCTATTCACTGTTCGGACGTTTCTGTCCAGTTTCTATCCCAAGGGTATTTTCGTCATTTTCCTACAGGGGTATTTTCGTAATAAATCGAAGTTTGTTTTTTTTTTAAACTTTCGTAATTCAGAACATTTTGAAATTTCCTAAAACTAGAGGGTTCTTTTCAAAGATTTCTCAAATTAAAGGTATGGCAAAATTTTGGAAACCAGGGGTATTTTGGTAATTTTGTCAATCAAGGGTAATTTCGTAAATTCCAAAAGTTAGTGTATATATTTTGAAATACAAGATTTTCGGCTACTTTTGCAAAGTAAGAAGATTTTATTGAAATCAGGGTAATTCGGTAATTCTAGAACCAAGGGCATTTTCATAATTTTGCCACTAGGGGCATTTTGGTAATTTTGGTAAACCGGGAATATTTTGAAGATTTTTCCAAAATAAATTTTTTTTCCTAATATCTAGAGAGTACTTAAACAATTTTAAAACTCGAGTTTTCATGAAAACATGGCTAATCCCTTTCGGGTTTTATTTATTGTGTTTAGCCTATGACCGAGTCCTCTTGGTTAGGGTGAACCGAAGCTACGCACCAGGTAGGATTCCTGCGAAGAGGAGGTGAGTCACGAGGACTGCTTAAGTACCAAGCTCTTCCGGATCCAATCCTAGACATGCGCACCAGGGTTACCACACCCTTACTCGGCGACTTGGTCCTAGGTTTGTTTAATTAGGCTTTTAAAGTTTTATGTCCTTGTTGGGGTAAACTAATCCTAAGGTTTAAAGTACTTATTACTATCTACGTTCCATGCTTCCTACCCTTCTACAGAAAATAAATCATACAGAAGCTAGGAGTACTTACCTGGGCGGATAGGTGCCGGAAACTCGGTGCCATGCTATTCAAAACCAAAAATATTTCTCAAAGACCTACTAAAACATTTTTGGGCCTTGGGCCCCCATAGCCGAGCTTTGAACTGGGCTCTGATACCAATTTTGTAACACCCCAAACCCGGTCCAAACCGTATGACCGAATTTGGTTTGCTACAGAGAAAACATTTTGAAAACCATTTTAAAACTTAGTCGAATTGCCTTTCAATTGAAAGTTTATTTGTTAAAAACCATAATTTATTTAAAAATATTTGTTGAGTCGAGTTGTTTACAAATTTCAAATGTACCCGATGGTACTTTAAAAACATTTTTGCGTTTAATTTGAGAAAACATGTGCATCCGTTTTAACATCATCAAATAGTTTAAACCGATCATTCAAACATGCAGCAATAATAAAATAATCCTAGGAGGCCTTATTACAATTAAACATCATAAATCCAAAAGAAAGATAATTAAACCCAAAATTCATTAATTAAAATCTCCACTGCATGGCCACCTCTAGTCCATCCGGCTCCATCTCTGCGATCTACTCATCTGCAAAATGTTAAGGGAAAGGGGGTGAGTCACCAAGACTCAGTGTGTAAATCCCCCACCCGGAAAATACATCTCATACACAATTCATTAATAAACATGCTCATGCAACCCAACTAGCCATCCATACTCCTTTTCTACCCCGCGTGGTCAAAACCACTGATGACTTAAAGTCACAATTCAAATGATGGGGCCAACCCATCGTGTGGTCAAAACCACTGATGACCATGAGTCACAATTTATCAAATGTGGTCAAAACCACTGGTGGTACCAAACCACTGGGACTTAGTCGCAAATAATCAATTGTTGTGGTCAAAACCACTGATGACCATAGGTCACAAATAATCTGATGGGGCCAACCCATCTTGTGGTCAAAACCACTGACGACAGTCCATAATTCCTCCCCCTCCTCTCATCAATCCCACCATCACATGCTTATATATATATATTATCATGTATCATGTCTTAGCATTTAACATCATGTAATGGCATGCAAATCATATATCAAAAATCACAAATTAGGAGACTTACCTGAATTCCATGCTTAGCCATAAGCAAATCACAACCAAAAGATCTAAGACAAATAATAATAGCACGTAAATTAATAAAGTGTGTATAGAGATCTTACACACCTATTTACTAGAAATTCTCGAATATACTAGCAAAATCCCGAGACGTTGTTTCCTCCAATTCACCGAATTCCCGTATTTGTCACTTGTCCTATCGAGATTCCTACCAAAACACTTGTTAATAATTGGCTTGCACATCTATTCATAACCAAAGCCTATAGCCGAATGTTACTTACCACCTTTCCTTAGGAGAATAAATCCCAAAAGCTTCCCTTAATGGCTATGGCTTCCCTCTTACTAATGCTTGAAAAAGAATCCCAAAAAGGATCTTGTGCTCCCTTGATATTCGACCAAAGTAACTCTAATGGAGAAGGAAAGATTTCGGCTATATAGTAATGAAAGGAGAAAATATGTGAATAAAAGTGAGGGAATATGTAAGTAGAAAAGAGAATAACAAATGAGTGGATGGGGATTCGGTTTAATCAACAATGGAAGAAAGAAAAGAAAAGAGGATTTGGGGAAGAAAGAGGTTCGGCCAAATGAAAGAAAAGGGATTTGTGTTTGAGCACAAATCAAAGGAAGAAAAGAGAGAGATGGGAGAAATGAGATTCGGCCAACACCTTGTTTGCCCAAAAGAAAATGCACATAAATAAAAAAGGTAGTTTTGGTGTCAAAAGGAAAAATGAGAGAAAGAGAAATGATATTTTGACTCAACAAAACAAAACAATTTTGCACAAAAATGCCTAAGTGCATTCGGCCAAAGAGGAATTTGCTTGGAGAGGAAAAGAAAATATGCCAAATGGTGCCCAAATGCCAAAGTTGGCCAAATATCCTCCCCTAAACCACCTAACACATTCGGCCATCCACCTAGACACCCTTGCCGTCCACATTCAACCACTAAAGGCCTAGGAAAAACTTTCCAAAACATCCACCACCCTTCATGCCTTTTGTCCCCTCATCATACCATAACCTTAAGAATCTTATCCCTTATTCCATGCTTTCCTTAAATATAAATTCAACTTACCATAAGTCCTTGATTCCATGCCATAAGTTAACACTTTCCTTAATCCTTTATTCTACTAACCAAAAATAACAAGGTCAACACTTACCATAACTATGCTTGGCCGAAACTTGCCATAGAAGTACAAAAATAAAAGTTCTCTAAATGCTAGCTAAGGGATTCGAACCACCCCCCTCTTGCTATTACCCATGTGCCATCACCACTTTACCAATTGACTCCTTGTGTCACTTATTGATACTTAAATTAACTTAAGTGCTAAGCTCACATAATCCACTTCATTAAATATCCCAAACTAAAAATTATTCTAACTTCCTAAATACAAACAAGCCTTCACCAGACTATTCTAACACACACCCGAGCCAACACAAAAAAAAAATAATACTCAAACTTTCCTAAAGCCCAATTCCCAATCGGCCCAATCCTACTAGGCCTAATTTTGGGATGTTACAAATGTTGTATTTTTCATTGTTGTTGTTTTTCCACTACCCAGGGGTATTTTCGTAATTTGCCCTACAGGGGTATTTTCGTATTTTTTTCAAAATAAGGTTCCTTGTGGATTTTTTCAATAAGGGTATTTTGGTAATTTTGCATTCCCGGGGTATTCTTGGAAATTTTGAAATCTGAGGGTATTTCGGTAATTTTGGAACTCGGGAATATTTTGGTAATAAACCAGGGTAAATTTGTAAAGTTTAATAATTCAGGGGTATCTCAAAATTTATAAAGCTTGAGGGTTCTTTTTGAAAATTTGTTTTCCAAATCGGTGATGTTGCAAAATTTTTTGAAAACCAGGGTCATTTTGGTAATTATGGTAAACCAGGGGTAATTTCGGGAATTTTCCAAATTGGAGTATTTTAATATTTTGCAGAGGTAGAGTTTTTTGAATATTTTATAAAATAAGGAAATTTTAATTAAACCGTGGGTAGTTTGGACATTTTCTAAACCAATGGCATTTTTGTAATTTTACAACTAGGGGTAATTTAGTAATTTTTTGTAAGTCAAGAATATTTTAGAAAATTTTATAAAATCGTGTTTAAAAAGATAATTTTTAAAAGTTTTAAAACTAGGGTTTCCATGAAAATACGGCTAGTCCCTTTCGGGTTTTAGTTAGGGGTTTAGCCCATGAATAAGTCCTCTTGGTTAAGGTGAACCGAAGCTACGCACCAGGTAGGATTCGAGTGGAGAGGAGGTGAGTCACGTGGATTGCTTAAATACCAAGCTCCCACCGAATATCAATCCTAGACATGTGCACAATGGTTGCCACACCCTAACTCGGCGACTTAGACACAGGTTTGTTTTATTAAGCATTTAAGTCTTATGTAACTGTTGGGGTAAGCTAGCCTTAGAGTTCAAGTACCTATCATACTAATCTACGTTCCATTCCATTTCTACCCTTCTACAGATCACATTATAAATCACACACAAAGGTTAGGGGTACTTACCTGGTGGACTGCGGGTCGGAGACTTAGGTGCCATGCCAGAAAAACCTGCTTTTCACAGAATTTTCATAAAATTTCTTTCGGGCTTAATTTTTCGAAAACATTTTGGGCCTTAAACCCAAGGCCGAGAGTTTAAAACTGGGCTCTGATACCAAAATTGAAACACCCCAAACCCGGCCCACGAGCCTCGACCAGATTTGGTATGTTCCTTAGGAAAAACGGGTTCAAATTCTTTTGTTACTTTGGAAAATTGTATGTTTTGAAAGAAAGATTGCTTTTGGGTTGGGCTCGAGTAGAATTCAAGTGTATCTTATATTAAAAACCCCTTTAATTAAGGTGACAAAATACTTAGAGTTTATTTGAAAAACAAACAAACTTAATCTTTAACTGATAAAATTCGTAGCATAATAAATAAAAGAAAAAAAATAAAGTAGTTCAACTATGGCCTTATTACATCAAATAATTCCTAATAAAATTCGTAGCATAATAAATAAAAGAAAAAAAATAAAGTAGTTCAACCATGGCCTTATTACATCAAATAATTCCCAAAAATAAATTAAAGTGCTTAAATAAAATAAAAGTCCAAATAATAAAATTTTCCTTGCTGTGCATGGCCACCTTTAAGCTCCTGCCGACCCGGATCACTGTTCATCACCTGAAAAATGTTCCCACAACGGGGTGAGTCAAACAGACTCAATGTGTACACAAACACTAAGTCTTAACAAATTCAGGCATTTCAAATCATACATGTACATATAGCATTTAAACAATATGATGCAAACCCGAACCCAAACTTAGATAGCCATCCGCTACACATCACCCGTACCAACCTGCACACCGTGGGGACTTCTAAGTCAACCCTCCATCTGCTACACACCATCGAAGGCAGTCGCTGCAGTCGACATGCTCATCGCCCTTATAAAATTCGTGGCATAGCCACCAGATTCATATTTTGTGTCATGAGACACCATATGCAGATATCGTGGTCTTAGGTCACCACATTCAGATATCGTGGTCTTAGGTCACCACATTCACTTCCCCTTTCATATAATATCCCGAATGCCCCATATCATTCATACCATGCATATTACATAATTTCACATTCTTATCACTTTTCACATGTTACATATATAACATAATTTCATATTCCTAGTAGGAGTAGGAAACGTACCTGAGTACTTTTGTACCATTACATGGTACCTTAGCCATATTCTTACACATTCTTATAGTCACATACATATTAAATATTGCCATAAATATATCAAGAAATAGTGTGAGGTACACACCTGATTCGCTTAAGGTTTCCAATCCAATTCCCGAAAAGCTTGATCTAATGCCTTAGATCTTAGATCTCTACATTTAATCAATCATTTAATACTTAGTAAAGAGCCATTCGGCCATAAATCCAAATCCTAGTAGGATTAGTACACTAAAACTTACCTTGTTACCGATTGACTTAAAAATCAAGTCCCGAAACTTTGTATCCTTCTTTCTTGAAATCGGCAATCACTAGATTACTTGAATAGATTAGTTTCGTCTTTTGAATAGTTAATAAAACACATCTATTTACCAAACGTGGCCTTGGCCGAATGCTATAGACACTTACCTTGTGGATTTTAAATCCCAAAACTCACCGAATAACTAGGGAACACGCGGCCTATGGTGGACCTTCGGGAAAAGAATTTTTCCTTCCTTGTATTCGACACTTAGTAAATCTCGAAAAATCTCTTCAAAGTTTCGGCAACAAGATATTAAGGGTATTAGAATCTTAATTTCGACAGACTAAAAAGAAATAGAATGAGAATTGAACCTAATCTTACCCTTACTGAAGAATTCGATGGAACTCTTGCTTGAACCCTTAGCAGTATTCGGCTATGGCCCTGATATGTATCACAGTTTCGGCTTTTGTAACTATGAAGAAATCGGCTAGGGCTATGGTTATTTTCGGCTTTTGAGGCTATGAAGAATTCGGCTTGAGAAGAAAATTTTGGAGAGGAGAGGAGAAGGAAATTCGGTAGAGAGAAAAGAGGAAGAATGAATGAAGAATGGCCTTAGCCTCTTCTTTAGCCGAAATTATCACCTAAAGGAATCCCCTATTCGGCCAACACTAGCCAATTCCTAGCTTTTCTCTTATCTCTTTATTAAAGATTAATAAAAATAACCCTCTATTATCTCTTCTTTATCCATCAAAATAAAAAGGAATAAATCCACATTTATCCACCTATTTAGCCAAATTTTAAAGAGAATTAAACTCTTCCCCAAGTGCCTTGGTGCCGTCCAACTCTGTCCATCCTTGCAGCAAAATAAAACTTTTATTTTGCTTCCCTTGCAGCTCGAACCTTGGCCCAATCCCCTTGTATGTGGCGTCATTTCCAGAGGCCCTAAGTGGCATCTCCAGGCCACTTTTCCAAGCCTAATTTCATGTCATATTTCCTCCATAAATTTTCTTAAGGCCACCTTGCCTTAGTTCCCTTCTTTTAACTTAACATTTCTAAAACATTTCCTTACATTTCCAAGACATTTCCCTACATTTCCAAGACAAGACATTTCCTTGCATTTCCAGGACATTTCCTTACATTTCCAAGACAAGACATTTCCTTACATTTCCAGGACATTTCCTTACATTTCCAAGGTTTCCCAAAGATGTTCGTAATACATTCATAATACATAAGGCATGTCATTTCATACAATTAAATCAAAAATGCATAGGCCCATTTTCAGGATATTACATGAAAAATGTGTCTGAAGCCAGAAGTTTTCTGGGATTAGCCGGTTACTATCGGAGATTTGTACAATGTTTCTCGATGATAGCCTCTCCAATGACCGGTTTGTTAAAGAAGGATGTGAAATTCGAATGGACTGATAAATGCCAACAGAGTTTTGATAGGATGAAAGCCTTGATGACTGAAGCACCCGTACTAGTTCAGCCTGAATCGGGTAAGGAATTTGTAATTTACAGTGATGCATCATTGAATGGTTTAGGTTGTGTCTTGATGCAAGAAGGTAAAGTAATAGCCTATGCTTCTAGACAGCTAGAACAACATGAAAGGATTTGTCCGATACATGATTTAGAGTTGGTAGCTATAGTGTTTGCATGAAAATTTGGCAACATTACTTGTTTGGTGAGATATTCCATATATTTACTGATCATAAAAGTTTAAAGTATTTGATGTCGCAAAATGATTTGAATTTGAGATAGCGCAGGTGGCTTGAACTGTTAAAAGATTATGATCTGGCTATTGATTATCATCCGGGAAAAGCCAATGTGGTTGCAGATGCTCTAAGCAGAAAATCCCTGCTTGCCTTACGAGCAATGAATACCCGGTTGTCTTTGTCTGATGATGGTACAATCATAGCTCAGTTAAAAGCTAGACCGATGTTTCTGCAACAGATCTGCGAAGCTCAGAAGAGTAATGATGAGTTACAAGCTAAACGGGTACAATGTGAGTCAAATTTTGATTCAGAATTTCAGATTGGGTCTAATAGTTGCCTATTATTCAGAGGCAAAATATGTGTACCGAGGAATTCAGAAGTTGTACAAAAGATTTTGAACGAAGCTCATAATGGTACTATGGTTGTTCATCTGGGAAGTAACAAAATGTACAATGATTTGAAAAAGATGTACTGGTGGCCGGGAATGAAACATGATATTTCTAAATTTGTGTCTAAGTGTTTGATATGTCAGCAAGTTAAAGCTGAACACCAGGTACCTTCGGGATTTCTACAACCAGTTACGATACCAGAATGGAAATGGGAAAGAGTTACTATGGATTTTGTATCAAGGTTACCCCTATCTCCAAAAAAGAAAGATGTTATATGGGTAATTGTCGACAGGTTAACAAAGTCTGTGATGGGCTCGAAACTAACTAATATTTTGACAAAGGCAAGCCACCTATCGAACAATAGTATTGCTTTGATGAGTCCGGAATATCGTATCCTCAAGGACTAAAATTACTAGTAATAACTATCTTTTTATTATTTAGCCTAATAATTAAGGGGATTTATTTTAATTTAAAAATTTAACTAACTAATTAACTATGAACGGGACAGAGAGTAAAGAGAGTAATCGAATAAACCAATGAATAAAGACATACCCAAGGAAGAATCCACCAAGACTTCACTTATTATTCTGATTCTGAATTAAACGATTTATTCACTTGCCTTGATCCATAGAAATCCTTAAATCATGTTAATATCTCTTTCGAGACTAAGAACAACTGACTCTAGGTTGATTAATTGAAATCTCTTTCTAATTAAAACCTCCATCGTCGCATTAACTCGATCTATGGATTCCCTTATTAGATTTGACTCTAATCCGGCAGATTTATGTCGCCCTATTTCTAGTATTGCAATCAACTCCGCTTAATTATGCTAGATCTTCTCTTAAACAGGGACTTTTGCTCCACTGGATAAGCACATTAAACTTGAATTAATATCCTAAAAATATTAAAGAAAGGGTTAAGAACACATAATTATGAACAAGAACAAGTATTTATCATGTAATTCAGGTAATTAAATAATACGATTCATCATAGGTTTCATCCTCCCTAGGTATTTAGGGAGTTTAGTTCATAACGTATGAGGAAAACATCTTAGAATTAAGAAAATAACAAGACATAAAGAACCCAAAAAACTTCTAAAGAACTTGATGGAGATCTTCAATCTTGGAGTGAATTAGCTTCCGAGATGATTCTGACGGCTTCCTTCGAGTAATTTCTTCGATCTACTCCGCGTGCTCCCATAGGTCTTCCTCTGGTGTGTATTTATAGACTTTAGGAGGATCAGAAACTTTAAAAATTAGCTTTTTTCCGTGTGAAAATGAAGCAGGGTGCGACAAGGACACGGGCGTGTGATTAGCCCATGTGAGGCTGCCCAGGCCGTGTGAGAATTTGCATGGCTCGCGATTGAAATGGGCTGGGACACGGGCATGTGTCCAGCCCGTGTGGTTCACACGGGCATGTGCCCTGCCCGTGTGGTTCTAGCTTGGCCGTGTGGATCCTTAAGATGGCCCGTTTGTTCGGTTTTGGCCCGTTTTCTGCTCTTTTCTCTTCCCTATGCTCTCCTAGGTATAGAAATACAAATTTAAAGGATTAGGAGCATCGAATTCACCAAATTATATAAATAAACATCCAAAAACACGCTAAGCGTCGGATTAAAATGTGTTACTTTTATGGTTTATCAAATATCCCCACACTTAAGCGTTTTCTTGTCATCAAGAAAAATCCTCAACTCACAATTAAAATTAAACTTCCTTATTTCACAATTCTTATCAATAATGTCTTATCATAATTCAAAAATAATTCATACATTGATAATTTAACTAAAAGAGTCCTAAAGATTCAAACAATCCCAGTCACAAATTTTTATCGCACAAAAACATAGGTGTTTCCCCTTATCTACAAAATTACATTTGATTCAAAATAGACAAGAATTGACATCCTCACTAAAGATTCACTCAAATCACTCAAAGTGTTTAAGGTTCAAATTAAGGACTCAAAAGTCAAAGATGAAAAGTTATTACCATAGGCTTGCATGAAAATCATATCTCCACCACTATAAAATGAGATGATACACAAATCAAAAGGTCTTAAAAAGGGTTGTAATGGGGCTTGGGTTAAAGGTGTGGATAAATGTTAAATTAGAGGGTTAAAATCGAGATCGAATTGACAATTTACCTAAATAGAAAAATAAACTACTACTGAATAATTACATCAATTAAAAACTGATCAATAAAACACGAGCTTCTTCTCAACATGTGAAATTAACCATTTAAGCTCAAATAATATAAAACTAGTAATAATGAATATGTATTTCCACTTTTTTTTTCATGTACAATAATAAGAAAGAATTTAACAACTGGAATAAAGAACATAGTTAGGCAACTGAACAAATCAAATCTCGACAAAAAAGGGGTTAATACAATAGGAAAAATTCTTAATGAATCAAAAAGAATGAGTTTTGGGTTAATATTAAGGGTAGATCAAGAAACGGTTTATTAGGATCAAAGGGGTTTACTAAGGGTTAATTATGAAGGTAGGCTTTTAATGAAATAAGTGGGTTAAAACCTAGGTGCCTTTATCATCTCATTATATCAATTTAAAGGTGTGGTCTTGACATGATAGTCGAAGCAAATTCTAGAATAACAAATCAATATTGACACACTCATAACCAAATAAAGTGAGCAAGAAAAGTGATACGAGCACGCCCGAGGCGCCAACAATTTTAATTTGTGGAGCTCGTTATTAGCTCACTTTTAGCTCATTTTAATTAGTTAATTGACGGAATAAAAAAATTAGTTAACTTAGTTTGAGTTAATTAATTAATTCAGTCATTTATTATTTTTGCTACATGTTAGTTTATATTAATTAAATTGTTTAGTTAATATAGTTTTTAATATGTCTAGTGTTTTGAAATAAAGTCTTTAAATTTTGTCAGTTAAAATTTTATTCAAATTGATGTTCGTTTATGTGTTTTATAGGTGCCGCCCAATGTGGAATGTTTTAAGCAAGATAGTACAAAGGGGCAATGCAAGGTGGCTAAATTAATTTGATGGACATATTTTTCTTCAAGCATGGGACGCCACAAATTGAGCATGTTTTGGCCGAATATTGAGGGAATAATGTGGAGCATTATAGAGATTGGAGCAGGAAAGCAAAAAAGAAAGCTAATAGAGGAATATTGGTGTGCTGCTTTAGAATAAATAATTGGAATGCAAACCATGATGGGTAAAAACATGGATAACAATTTGATGCATGAATAGCCAAACACTAAGGTGATGGACGGCTAGCTTGAAATGGACAAACAAATTCAAGTGGGAATTAAATAAACTACATTTGGAAGGCCATGATGGATTGGGCATGTGGGAATTAATTAGGCAAGACTTTGATTTTTGTAATAAAATAATCAAGCACAATCCTTGTCTTCTTGTGAGTAAGTGGACGGCTATGAGAAGGAATATGTAGCCAAATACAAATTTCAAATTCATTTAAAGGATGGCATGGTGGAGCATTAAAAAAAACAAAAGCTTGAGCAATGGAATTGGAGATGGACGGCAGGAGCTATGTGGAAGCAAGGGACACATGGAAATTATTGGAAAATAAAATAAAGCATGTGTGATTGAATAGTAATGGATGGAATTAAATAATACAAAGCAACATTCATCATATGGACGACAAAAGCTTGTGCTATGGAATGGTGGGACGGCAAGGATTAAAATAACAAGGGAAGTATGGAGCTTAAATTTTCTTGGCCGAATATGGTGAACAAGTTTTATGGTTTCATGAATTTTAAACTCTTAAAGGAAGCATGGAGAATAAACAATGAAGAACAAAGCATGGTGGCTGAGTTCATGACTACCACTTCAAGGAATCTTCATTAGTTTATTATTTATGTTGACTACATGGAAACTATGGATTGAATAATTAAGATAAAGTATGATAAGCACAACCATGAGCAAGTAACGGCATGGAGGCTTTGTGCATGAATTGGAGCATGGGCTGAGTTTTAAAAATTCTTGAAGACATGTGCTAAATTGAAGAAAGTATAGTGGACAACATGAAGAATAATTTAAGAACCATGAATAATCTATGCGGTGGACGGCAACAACTCTGGAGAGTGGGATTTAAAAATTATTTTGAACATTCAGCTACCTAGCTTTAGGCTATAAATATTTTTGCTAGTTTTATTTGTGGACAGAATTTTTATGAATGAATTTTTATGAACTTTGTTCATTTGAATGAGTTTATCTCCTCTTCGTTTTCGTACAAGTTTCGTTAGACTTATCAAGCTTGCTTGTGGCGTCTTCGACTTGTTGAACTTATCACCAAATTTCGGTTGGTGTGGCGTTCATCAACCTATCTTCATCTATCCACCTTAACGATATAAGAAACGGGGTGACACTGTTATATAGTGTTGAATCTTTCTTAAGTTAAGTTCATATTTCCGTTTCTATCATCGATTCCATTTATCCACCTTAAACATTATAGAACCCGGGGTGACACTCTTTAGTGTTGAGTCGTTTCTTGTTTAAGTTCTTTTATCCATCTCCATTAAATTATCCTTTTATCTATTTTATTTTTATTTTGTTCCACCAAACCGAACCATCCCCTATTTTATTCACTTAAGCTTTCGCAAACTCATTTATATTTTCTGATTATTTTCCAAAGGCTTGATTCCTCCTCGTAGATGATTGGGCAACCCGCATACGTTTCGACTCATCCCGAGCCGATTCGTATCATCTGGTATTAGAGCTACAAAACGAGGACTGCCGACGACCATCGTGAAGCCAGAAATTAGGTTCGTAAGTTTAAAAAAAAGGGTTCAAAAAAATTCAAGTTGTAATTTTCGTTTCTTGTATTACATTATATTATATGTAAAAAAACAATATTCCGTGCCCCGACCAACGAAATCTTCCTTCTACCCGACCCCCCAAATTTTTTTTCCTTTGTTTGGACCTACCCGAGACCAAAAAATATATATATCTCTTTTGTGAGCCTACCTTATACCCGACACCAATCCCTTGTTACCCACTTTGAAGCCGACCCTCAAGCCGCAATAAGTCTTTCGAAATGAAATACGAATTTGTGAGAGTGAGAAATATCGGTAAAAGGCACGAGTGTATTCATAAAAAAAAGCCTTATACGAGTGAAACACGAGTGAGAGCGAAATTTATTTTTCTGAGTGACTTGTGAGATTTTGTGGTAAGGTATTTTAGTTTTTGTCGGTTTATTTCCCTTTGTTATAATAGTTTCTTTTTCAGTAATAAATATGTCTCAAGAAGAGTTCTCATCCAATGATTACCAATACTTGTTGAACAGAGTGCGGAGAGCCATGAACGCCGAGTTTGACAAGTTGGAAAAGCACTTGGATCGAATTGAGGAACGAGACCAACGAGATCGACTTTCTTCAAGTCGAAGGACAGAGTCAAGATCATCCCAAAGACACACTTTTGAAGAATATTCGAGAAGAAACTGTGATCGAAATTCTTATTCCTCAAGAAGTTCGAAACGGTATTCATCCACGAAAGATTATTCTCAAAGTGGTACATATTATGATTCTTATTCCCTCCAAGAAGACATGCGAGTTGATCGGTATATTTCTTCAGGAATTTCCAAGAAAGCGTCCATGGAGTGTTCTCCCCGAAGAACTTATCAAGATATCTTTGAGAACGCTATCCCTTCTCTTGAACAAAATTTTACTCATTTTGATTCTTTTGTATCCTCTTCTTGTCATAAAGAAAGGAAGAGAGAAAAAGAACAGAAAAGAGAAGAAAGGCAAGAGAAGATCGTGACAGAAAATGAGCGAATATGGAACGAACTTGAGAAAAAGGAAAATGAAAATAAGAGAAAAGAAAAAGAGCAAGAAAAAGAGAGAGAAGAAAATGAAAAAGTGTGTGAAAAGGAAACGAGAAAACGAGATGAGCAAGTAGAAGTGAGTGTTGATTTAACTAACTCATTTGAAGTTTGTTTTTCTTCTATTTCTTTTCAGGTTTCCGAAAAAACGCACGATGACCTTCAACTTCAATACCTTCCCGACGAGCGATGATTTTGTTTGATTGAAAAAGGTAAAGTTGAAAATGAAGTTGAACCTCCCGAGCCAGAAGGTAAGGAAGGTAAGTATTTCGAAACGACTTCGTCTCCACCAAATTTTTCTAATGTTTGTGAACATGTGGACAATATCGATATTTGCCATCCCTCGATTCAATATGATGTTTTCAATGATGGTGAGTCGAGTTTGTCTAATAAAAATCATTGTGATGCAAGGTATGAAGGTGGAGTAATGTGTGTCCAGCTAATACAAGACTCGTTCAGGTACGATGATGATTTTTCTTTTAATCTCAATTTGTTTGATTGTAGATATTACGAGATTTGTTCATTGTCTAATATGAAATCTTTGAGCTTTTGTAAATCAGTTTTGAAACTTGTCAAGAATTTTGATCGTTCGATTTTGAATTGGTACAGTTCCTATTGATTTAATATGTTTGATTTGATGAAACCATTGATACATTTTGACTTAGATAATCAAACGCATGTTTTTAAACTGGGAATATGTTTTGTATCATCCGGTATATTTTGCGGAAAAATTAAGTCTCAACAATTGTGTGTGAGAAATTCTCATCGACTCGATACTTGTTTTTTATAATAAAATAATCAAGCACAATCCTTGTCTTCTTGTGAGTAAGTGGACGGCAATGAGAAGGAATATGTAGCCAAATACAAATTTCAAATTCATTTAAAGGATGGCATGGTGGAGCATTAAAATAAACAAAAGCTTGAGCAAGGGAATTGGAGATGGACGGCAGGAGCTATGTGGAAGCAAGGGACACATGGAAATTATGGGAAAATAAAATAAAGCATGTGTGATTGAATGGTAATGGATGGAATTAAATAATACAAAGCAACATTCATCATATGGACGGTAAAAGCTTGTGCTATGGAAAGAATGGTGGGACGGCAAGGATTAAAATAACAAGGGAAGTAGGGAACTTAATTTTTCTTGGCCAAATATGGTGAACAAGTTTTATGGTTTCATGAATTTTAAACTCTTAAAGGAAGCATGGAGAATAAACAATGAAGAACAAAGCATGGTGGCTGAGTTCATGACTACCACTTCAAGGAATCTTCATTAGTTTATTATTTATGTTGACTACATGGAAACTATGGATTGAATAATTAAGATAAAGTATGATAAGCACAACCATGAGCAAGTGACAGCATGGAGGCTTTGTGCATGAATTGAAGCATGGGCTGAGTTTTAAAAATCCTTGAAGACATGTGCTAAATTGAAGAAAGTGTAGTAGACAACATGAACAATAATTCAAGAACCATGAACAAGCTATGAGGTGGACGGCAACAACTCTGGAGAGTGGGATTTAAAAATTGTTTTGAACATTCGGCTACCTAGCTTTAGGCTATAAATATTTTTGCTATTTTTATTTGTGGACAGAATTTTTATGAATGAATTTTTATGAACTTTGTTCATTTGAGTGAGTTTATCTCCTCTTCGTTTTCGTACAAGTTTCGTTAGACTTATCAAGCTTGCTTGTGGCGTCTTCGACTTGTTGAACTTATCACCAAATTTCGTTTGGTGTGGCGTTCATCAACCTATCTTCATCTATCCACCTTAACGATATAAGAAACGTGGTGACACTATTATATAGTGTTGAATCTTTCTTAAGTTAAGTTCTTATTTCCATTTCCATCATTGATTCCATTTATCCACCTTAAACATTATAGAACCCGGGGTGACACTCTTTAGTGTTAAGTCGCTTCTTGTTTAAGTTCTTTTATCCATCTCCATTAAATTATCCTTTTATCTATTTTATTTTTATTTTGTTCCACCAAACCGAACCATCCCCTATTTTATTCACTTAAGCTTCCGTAAACTCATTTATATTTTCCGATTATTTTCCAAAGGCTTGATTCCTCCTCGTAGATGATTGGGCAACCCGCATACGTTTCGACTCATCCCGAGCTGGTTCGTATCAAAAAGTGTATGCTAAAAAACGCTCAAAATCTCACAAAAATTATGGTTTTTGATGTCAACCTTGCAAATTTCAAACTTCAAAGTAATATTTAAATTTAGGGAAACAACTTAGCAATTTTAATTCTGAAAATAAACTTATCATGTTTGATTCTCTAATGTCTTATAGTTTAAACAATCAATGCATAATTACCTATGACTTAATCCAAAACATATCAATAAAAATCATAAATCAATAAAAAATTTATTCTAATAGTAATGTGAGAAAGTTACTTAAGAACAAGACATAATTCAAGGATTTTCTAATAATGATATAATTAACCTCCCTACACTTAAGATGTACATTGTCCTCAATGTACCAAAATAGATAATGACAATATAATAAGAATATCATAAGAGAGGGAGATAAGTGAAACTTCCTAAATTTTGGATGAAATCCATGGAATAGTGAACGCGGAATTGTAGATATAACAAAGTGAAGTGCATGATTCTGAGCAACTATTAAGAAAAATAAACACAACTGTGGAAGAATATTAAGGGATTACTCGATTAGAAATAATTATAAAAAAACTAAAATATAGTTCAAAATATAAAAGATAAGTCTTTGAAAATATGATACAAAACATAAACAAAAATAGTCTAAAAATAAAAAGAAAAAGAAAAATAAAGATAAAGACTAAAATAATAAAAAATATGGACTCAAAGGTCCTCATCGTCAGACGCGGCAAGAGGTGGCGGTGCCAAAGGTGAAATATGGAGATGGTTGCAGATCTGCTGTAATGTGGCCTCGAGACTGTCGAACCGCTGATAGCATTGCTACTCGAAGTGAGTGAGATGCTCGGATATGGCATTTAGAGTAGCAGAAGAAGGAGGAGGTCGGTGACTTGGAGGTGGAGGGTGAGGTGGATCCTCTTGAGGGAGAGGGACATCCTAAGTGATGTCCTCGGGATCATCCTGATCATCAGGGCGAGACAATCGGTACTGGGGAGGATCGAATCCATGACGTCGCTCGATCATCCTCATATGTAGCATGCTCAAGATGCCCTGAGGGGACATCTGGCCAACAAGCGTGAGTGTAGAGGACTGCTCTAGTGTGTCGAGGAGGCCGAAGTGTCGAACGAGGCGAGTCACGTAAGGGCCTAAGCAGATGGGGCCCTTTCTGTGGCGGTCAGTCTGATGGCGGAAAGATAAACCGATGAAGGACACCAGATCAAATACATGGCCATGTGCCATACACCATAGAAAATAGGTGTCATGAGTGTTGACGACTTCGGTGCTCTCTCTCCGACCTGTCAAAGTGTGAGCGGGGAGTGCGTGAATATACCATAAGGTTGGAGAGAGAGAAGTCACCTTGGAGCGACTAGAGTCATAGGATGTCAGGCCGCTCGTAAGATCTGTCCAACAACGCGAAGGTGAGTAATGAATATGTCAATGAAGCTGGAGGAAGTCCTCGGCGCTCATGAAGTCCTCGGTATAAAGTCCTAAAGCAGCATCGAATTCTGGGACACTCATGTGACGCACCAAACCACCAATTCGAAAAGTGATCGTGTCGGGCTCGTCGTGGACCGACATGACTCGCTGAAGGTGAAACGTCGAGAAAAACTCCAAGGTAAGCTCCATGTACATAGGCTCGACGATACTGAAGAAACGGTCCCATGGGGCTTGGATGATGAAAGCTCGAACCTCATCAGCGAGGTGGACTTACTCCAACGCAACCCAGTCAATGCAACGGCCCAAACGTAGGGGTCGTACTCGAAGAAGCTGAAATAGGTCCTCTGGTGGGTCTGCAAAAAATCTAAGGTAGGGATGGCGGACTTCTACCGAGGCACTAGAGGAGGTCGCGTCAAGACCCTTCCGCTTTTTTGAAGCGGGATCAATGACTTTGGTTTTACCTCGAGTATTTATCATGGAGTCTGCAAGAAAGCGATTAGGAAAAATTAAAAGGGACGAACAGACATACTAGGGATATGCTAATAAGAAAGGAGATTAATCTAAATGAAGTTCATCAACTGGACTAAGAAAGAACATAATTGTGAAAAAAGAGAGTTAATTAACAGAATTTTAAAACTAGAAAATAGTAAAACAAAATAAATCTAATAATGAACAATTGAATAACTAAAAATAGTATAAATAAAATCAAATCAATTATGCAAAATATTACTAAAAATCAATAGTAAAAAATTAATCATTATATTCAGATGTAAGAACAAATAAACAATGAAATGTAAATTTCTAAAAAGAGCAGAATATGGCATAAATAAACAACATTAACAATAGAAATAAAATAATAATAATTAAATTAAGAAAAATGAATAGGGGTAAGGGAAATGTAACTAGCGGCAGTGAGAGTGGTGGTCGGCGTAAGGGGCGGGCGACGAGGCTGGCGCAGCGTAAGGTCGAGTGGTGCGTGTGTGTGTGGGTCGGGTGGGGAAGGAAAAGGGGAGAGGGGTGGGTGGCTTTGGTAGGTGAGGAGAAGGGGTTGTTTTGGGTGGGGAAGGGGAAAAAGAAGGGAGGGAAGATAGTGGGGGGGTTGATGGTGCGGTGACCGGAGAATGGGGGTTGGGGTTGCGGCGGAGATGGAAAAGGGGTTGGGGTGATGGTGGCGCAAAGGAAAAAAGAAGATGGGGAAGGAGAAGAGAGGGAGAAGATTGCGGTGCAAGGGAAGAGGGAAGGGAAAAGAAGAAGAGATAGGGGTGGTTGCAGATGGCTAAAAGTGCGGTGGAACTGGAGGGGTAGGTGGCGGTGATAAACAGTAATATAAACATATTTTAATCCCACATTTAGCATACTTTTGGATGATTTAAGCCTTGAATTATGGAATTTGGTGCTCTTAATCCTTTGTTTTCATGTTTTATACTTAGGAAAGCACCGGAGGATGGAAAGAACGAGAAACGAGCCTAAAATGGAGTAAATGGGCCATATCACGAAATCAACACGGCTGGGCCCAAGCCACACGGCTGTGCCACCTTAACAGACCCGAACACGGCCTGGCCATGATTCACACGGGCGTGTGCCATAGGCGTGTCCCTATCGTGACAAAGAAGAATTTCATTCGGATTAGGGTACTTAGAGGCAAAGAAAGCCATTCCAAAAGCCTATATAAACACCCTAGAGGCCAACCTTAAAGGGGAGTCGAGTTAGGTGTCCAGTTAGGCCGAAGAGCAAGCCAGAGAGGCCAGAATTGTGGAATTTACTCGAAGAAAGCCAGCTGATTTATCTCAAGAAGTCGGAGTTATACTCAAGACGGAAAATCTTCTCTTCAATTTCTTCAGGGGGTTTTAGGGTTGTTCTTATGTTTTGTTTTATATTTACTTCTGAGATGTATTCTTTTATCATTATGAACTAAACCCCTTAAATACTTGAGGGGGATGAAACGTAAGACAGATCTTGTTATTGTTTTCTGAACTATATGATAAATACTTGATTTGTTCTTAATTATGTGTTCTTAATTCTTGCTTCGATATTTCAGGATATTGATTCAAGTATTGATGTGCTTAGGCAGTGGAGCAAAAGTCCTTATTTAAGAGTATATCTAGCATAATTAAGTCGAGTTAATCGCAACCCTAGAAATAGGATGATGAAAATCTACCGGATTAGGGTCAAACCTAATATGGGAGTCCATAGATCGAGTTAATGCAATTCTAGGGGTTTTAATTAGAAAGAGATTTCAATTAATCAACCTAGGGTTAGTCGTTAGTAGCCTCGAGAGAGGTATTAATATAAATTAGGGAATCCTACGGATCAAGTCAAGTGAATAAATCGTCTGGTTCATCGTTAAATAAAAAGTGAAGTCTAGGTAGATTCTTCCTCGGGTATTGTCTTAATCAATTGGTTTTTCCCACAAGTATTTTCCCAAATTCATCCTCTTTGTCTTTGCATCTTTAGCTTAGTTGTTAGTTAATTAATAATTCACTTTTATTCTTAGGCTAAATAATAGAAAGAAAGTTAGTATTAGTACTTTTAGTTCCTTTGGGTTCGACAATCCGGTCTTGCCACTAAACTATACTACTGTTCAATAGGTGCGCTTGCCTCAATCGTTATCATAGTTAGTTTCTAGGCTCGATCATTCTTTTTATAAATTTTTAAGACTCTGACATAACAATCAAGTTTTTGGCGCCATTGCCGGGGAACTAAAATATTAAGAACGCTCAATTTTTATTACTTTAGCCATTTTTATTTTTTGCAATTTATTTTTATTTTTGCTTTTAACTTTACTAATTTTCCTTATTTTATTTGTTCTTGATAGGTACCTCTAGTTTATGACTAGAAGGAACCCGACAGGACCCCTGATTTACGACAGTGATATTGAAGGTACTGTTCGCAGAAATCGTAGAGAAATAAGGCAGAACTTAAATTACATAGAAGAAGAGCAAGAAGTTGAAATTAATACCACCAAAGAGATGGCTAAGAATAATCCACTACCTCCAGAGGTGGCCGACAATCATGCTCCTTGAACTATGTATGATTATGCTAAACCTAATTTAAAAGGAACTGAGTCAAGTATTGTTGGCCTACTATTGCTGCAAATAATTTTGAACTGAAACCTTGCAAGATGAATATCCAAACAATCACTTGGCAAATTTCCTAGAATTTTGCGATACCTTCAAAGTAAATGGCGTTTCTGATGATTCCATTTGTCTTCAGTTATTTCCCTTTTCTTTGAGGAATAAAGCTAAACAGTGGTTGAATTCTCTTCCACGAGGATTAATCACTACATGGGAACAAATGACTGAAAATTTTTTATTAAAATATTTTTCGCCGGCTAAAATGGCCAAGTTAAGGAATGATATCTCTTCTTTTGTTCAGATGATTTAGAAACACTTTATGATGCATGGGAGAGATACAAAGATCTATTGAGAAAGTGCCCACACCATGGATTACCCTTGTGGCTACATGTCAAAACTTTTTACAACGGTGTAAACCCTTCAACTAGGCAATTAATCTATTCAGGCGCCGACAGAACATTGAAGAACAAAACACCCGAGGCTGCCTATGAATTCATTGAAGAGATGTCACTGAATAACTATCAGTGGCAAGTCACAAACACAAAGCCAACAAAAGCATCCATTGTTTTCAACCTCGACGCAGTAACCATGCTATCAAATCAGGTAGAGATGTTAAATAAAAAGGTTGATGGTTTATGTGGTTCTTTGCAGGTACATCCAGTTATGCAGTGTGATATGAATGGAGGAGGGATGAGCAATACAGAATATCCACCTTACAACCCGAGTACTGAGAACAAGCAAGTTCACTATATGGGTAACAATTTTAAATCTCAAAATAACCCTTATAGTAATACTTATAATCCAGGTTGGAGGAACCGCCCAAATTTTTCATGGGGTGGTCAAGGAAGTCAGAGACAACAACCCCATCCAAACTTCCAACAACAACCCTACCCACAGGAAAAGAAGTCGAACCTTCAGGAGATGCTGACAAAATTCATCCCGGTGATAGAAACTCGTTTCCAAAACACCGAGACAACACTTAAAAATCAACAAGCATCAATTTAAGGGATCGAGAACCAATTAGGGTAACTCGCTAAGCTAATATCTGAAAGACCACAAGGAAGCCTGCGAAGCAACACTGAGACTAACCCAAAGGAGCAACTTCAAGCCATAACCGCTCATGATAGTGAAAGGTTAGATGAAACAAAATTTAGGCAAGAGAATGTGGTAGAGGAAGGAAAAGTTGAGGTAAACCATGATAAGAAAAAACTGGTATTTAAAAAGTACCAACCTCGTATACCTTACCTTGATGCAATGAAGAAGGACAACACAGACGAACAGTTCGGTAAATTCCTTAAACTCTTAAAGAAATTACATATTAACTTACCGTTTCTTGAAGCTCTTTCGCAGATGCCAGATTCAAGGAAACTTTTAAAAGAGCTATTAACAAACAAAAGAAAGTTAGACGAGGAATCGCATGTGGAACTAAACTCAGTGTGCTCAGCAATGTTGCAAAACAATCTACCACGAAAATTAAAAGATCCAAGGAGTTTTACAATTCCATACTTAATTGGTAGTTTATCTATTGATAATGCTTTAGCTGATTTAGGGGCAAGCATAAATGTTATGCCTTATAAAATGTTTAAACAGCTAGGTCTAGGGAAACCCAAACAAGCTAGGATGAGCATTCAATTAGCTGATAAAACTATTAGAATTTCTAGGGTATAATTGAAGTTGTTCTTGTAAAAATTGATAAATTCGTATTCCTAGTAGACTTTGTCATTTTAGACATGGATGACGACAATAGTATCCCCTTATTTTAACAAGACCCTTTTTAGCAACTGCGAGGACTAAAATTGATGTCAGCGCAGGTGAACTCATACTTTGTGTAGGTGACGAATCAATCAGTCTCCAGGCTCTTGACTCAGCTAGGACATCGAGTAGTCAAGGTGAGAATATAAATTCTATTAATAGCCATTCGGTTAAACCTTCTTTTCAGGAAGCATCACAGAACTATACAACTGAGCCAGACCCTAGACCTCATGTTAACAAAGAAATAACCCATGAGGAACGAAGGCTTTAGATCGATGAACTAGACGAGTGGAAGACACACTTTAAGGAGAAATTAGGAATACACGAAGCGGAACCAGCACCACTCTGTAGGACAAACGAATTTAAGATCGGAGATAAGGTATTGTTAGATAAGGCAGACCCTCGAATAGCTCCTCCTGACCCTAATACAAACGAAGAAATCACTTTTAGGGTACTCAAGGTTTTCCCATACGGACAGTCAAGGTAAATAATCCTACATTCGACACTTTTAAAGTAAATGCTACTCGACTTGAACTATATACTGACAATAGGACTGATAGCATGAGGAAGGACTTTCAACTCATCAAACCACCATGAAAGTGCGAATGAGAGGTAAGTCTAGCTTAAGACTATAAACGAGCGCTTCTCGGGAGGCAACCCGAGCACTAACCCCATTAATTTTCACATTTTTTATTTTTACATTTCCTTGTTAGCACCTAGCTATAAACTAACCAAAGTGCAAATTTTTGCACCACACGGCCTTGCACACGGCCGTGGCCGTGACTGTGTGTATACTACAGATGTACGTACTGACATGGTAGAGATAGTACAACACAAGACAAAAAATATCTTCAAGCCACGGGCCCCAACTGAACACCACGGCCGTGCGATGCGGCCGTGGCCGACACTGTTTTAGTAACACGGGTGTGGCGACCTGCACATGGGCGTGGGAGAAATGAATGAAGCATAACACGGTCGTGCGACATGGCCGTGTGACTCGACACGCCCACGGTACACGGGCGTGGGGATGTACCAGACCTGAAATTTCTATTTAAACCACCCCTCTCCCCTTTTTACCTACTCCCCACCCTTCTTCTTCCTTTACACCTCCCTTCTTTTTCATTCTCATTCTTCTTCATTCCTCATAACTCTTGCTCTAATAATCATCAATGTTGAATAAACAGAAGGATCCTAGCACAATCTCCCTTTGTGAGATCGATCTACATAAGTTCATGCTTGCCGCTTCATTAACTTGACAGGAAAAGGACCTTTGAGTCCATTTAATTTCTCTTTTCATTTTCACTTCTCCTTTATTTTCCTTTTCTGTATTTTTCTTTTACTTAGTTTAATCTATTCTATTTTGTTTTCTTTGATTTAGGTTCTAAAGGCTGCTAGGGAATCACCACGACCACGACCATAGTCACACTACTGCAGCCTTAGAAATCATGCCTACCTCGCAAACCATCTAACAATAAGGACTCTTCGGGCCATTAATCTTTTCTTTTAATTTTATTTTACTTTCTTTTTTCTTTCTCTTTCTCTTTCTTGTTTTTAAATATATATTTAGTATATTTTTGAATTTTTATTACTATTTCCTAGCTAATTCTTCATGAGCTTCCCGATTTCTTTATCTAGCGCAGAGATTGTCGGCAGGCACCACACCACGGCACTCCCAACTCAAGGAAGCCATCCAAATTCAGGAAGTTTCACCTCTCCCTATCTCTTAAATTTCATATATGTTTTTGTACATTGAGGGCAATGTACATCTTAAGTGTGGAGGGTGAATATTTATTTCTAGAAAGTGCCTAACTTTTTCCATTATTCTCAAATCCCTGAATGATATCTTGTCTTTAAATAATTTTCTCATATTACTAATTAGAATGAAATTTCATGTGATTCATGATGTGTATTGATATGTTTTGGATTAAGTCATTGATAATTGTGCAATAATGATTTAAACTTTAGGAGACTAGAGAATCAAACATGATAAGTCCATTTTCAAAACAAAAAATTAAAATTTTGTTAGGTTGTCTACCTAAATCTAATTATTACCTTGAAATTTGAAATTTACAGAGTTGATATCAAAAACCCATAATTTTTGTGAGATCTTGAGCCTAGAGCATACATTCTTTCGTGCTCACCTTGTGATTATGAGTGTGTCAACATTGAGCTGTTATTCTATAACTTACTTCGATTATACATGTCGAGACCACATTAATTGATTTGATATACTGATATGATAAAGGCACTTAGGATTTAACCCACTCACTCCATTAAAAAGCTTACCCTCACAATTAACCCCTGGTGAACCCTTTTGATCCTAACAAACCTTTTATTAACTCACCCACTAATATTAATCCAAAACCCAGTCTGTATTTGTTATCACCATTCCTATTGACCACCCGTATATCGAGATTTGATTTTGAACAGTTTCCTAACTATGATCTATATTTCAATTGTTAAAGTTCTTTCTCATTATTGACTTGATTTGTTCTTAAAAAAATTAAAAAAAAATTGAAGTATATTCATTATTAGTTCTATAATTAAGTGAACTTACATGTTTAAATTCCACATCTTCAAGAAAAAGCTCGTATTATTAGTATTACTGTAACACCCCAAACCCAGCCTAAACGTTACGACCGGATCTGGCATGTCACGTAAAAGGGTTGCTTAAAAACTGCTCGTTTGTTAAAAATTTCGAGTTGAAATATTTATTCGCTTGTTATCCTTTTTGTTAACATTTTGGAAAATGGTTATTAAGGGTTTAGTAAATTCCCGTATTGAACATTCAATAATAATAGGCAGTAATCGAATTAAAAGCTAAACCAAATAAAATACCCAAATTAAAGTTATAGTGGCCTTATTACATAACAAAAACCCAAATAAGAATAAGCCCAAATAAAAGAAATAAGTTTACGAGAAAACATTACATGGCCACCACAAGTCTGCCTCAGCTCCCAAATCCGCGATCTAATGATTACCTGCAAAATTAAACAAAGGGGTGAGTCATCGAGACTCACTGTGTAAATCCCCATTACAGTGAGTTTTGGGCTCTCACACAGATTCATATGCAAAGTATGTATGCCATGCAACCCAACCAACCTAGATAACCATCCGTATCTCCTGCGTCTACCCAACATTTGTGGCACCCAGCCACTGGTGGTACCTAACCATTGGTGGTTCCAAACCACTGGTGACAAAAGTCACAAAATAATATGTGGGGCCAACCCACTTGTGGTACCTAACCACTGGTGACAATCCTTAATATCAATACGTGAGGCCAACCCACTGTGGTACCAAACCACTGGGACGAGTCACAAATAAGATTTATGTGGTACCTAACCACTGGTGGTTCCAAACCACTGAGACTTAGTCACAAATTAATGATATGTGGGGCCAACCCACTTGTGGTACCTAACCATTGGTGACAGTATTAAAAGAGATCATATTTCCTCCCTCTTCACATCATACCCCATGCAATATGACATAATAATTCGTGTATGCAGTATGTCATGTATGCAAAACATATATCAAATATAAGTATAACATGAATTACCATCATAATCAGATAGACATAAAACAACATAATCACGCTAATCAACCTCTAAGGGTATAACCGTAATTTTACCTACCAAGGGCATTTTCGTAATTTACCTTTTAGGGGTATTTTGGTATTTTACCCTTCTAAGGGTATATCAGTAATTTTGCACCTGTAATGGCCTTTCCCAAAGGCCCTAATGTCGCCCCGAGCGGCTCGGTTACCATTTTTGGTCTTTACAGGACTATTGGGCCTAAAACCCAATTTCGGCCCATTCAGGCCCACACGCTCGTGTGGCCCACCTAACACAAATCTAGCCACGTATATAAGTTCCACCTAGTCTAGTGCACTATGTGCTATATCATCATACAATTTATTCAATTGGGCCCACGGGCCCATTGGGCCCACTTCGGCCCATCGCGGCCCTAAGCAGCCTCAACCCACAAGAATACTACTGATGGCCTCAACTATCGCGTCGAAGCCCCACACGTGCGCTCGCACACTCGTGTGGCTACTATTGCCGTGACCGGCACTTCGGCATTTGCCGCTCTACAACTAGAGTAGAGAGAGTTACACACCTCATAAGAGTCTGGTGTTAAACTGCGCTGCGACCACTCCTGTGCCCAAACGCCCACCAAGGTATGTTAACTCTCCTCCTGGAATGCTCTTTATATAGCTAGCTCTTCACCTTCCTTCTTTGTATCTTGCTTTCCAATCCGCAAAATAAATACTCCCTTGCTTCTCATGAGATTCGAACCCAGGCTCCCCTGTAGCATAATCCACATCGCTAACCACTTGGCCACAAGCTCCTCTTGTGTCTTAAACCATGCGCAACTAAATATAAATCTACAGCCAAATTCTAAGGTCCAAGCAAAAAGAAAACCAAAATGCAAGAGCCAAGACTTGAACCTTGGACCTCCTTCCTTCCTTATGGCGTCATTCCCTTATCTCTTATGTGGCGTCACTTTGTCACTACACCACAACTTCACTTGTGTCATTTTCCTCCACATTTTATTCTTAAGGCCTACCTGCCAACTTCCAGGGTTTTTTTCACCTAAACCCAAAATTTTCCCAAAGCCAATGTTCGGTCCCGAGACTTCATAGAAGCCCTCTGACCTTCCAAAATCACTTATCTAATAGGTCCAACTTGCATTTAAGCCGATCTCTTGTTCTCCAAAATTTTAAACGCTACTACGCTCAAGGCCCATTGGGCCCAATCCTACTAGGCCCAATTTCGGGATGTTACAAATCTTCCCTCGTTAAAGAAATTTTGTCCTCGAAATTTCCAACTAACTAATAGTCACACATCCTAACCTACCACACTATGCTCTTGCTGCGCACTCTGATATTAATAAAACTAATATACTTTTAACTAGAATTTAGAACTCCTACACATACTCAAAAACACCTAACCATTAAAACAGACGAATATTTCATACGCAACCAACTCTATATCTGAACATCACATCCAAACCAGACACATAGAATAGCTACCCGAAATACAGCATATAACAAAGAAAAGTATCAGGAAACTTACAGTGTGGATTGGTGCCGGAGACTCGGGTGCCATACTTCCATAAAAGAGATATATTTTTCTCAACCATTTTCCAAACCATCCTTTGAAAATATTTTTGAACCCAAACCCACAACCGAGTTTTTGAACCTAGGCTCTGATACCATAATTGTAACACCCCAAACTCGGCCTAAACGTTACGACCGGATCTGGCATGTCACATAAAAGAGTTGTTTAAAAACTGCGCATTTGTTAAAAATTTTGAGTTGAAATATTTATTCGCTTGTTATCCTTTTTGTTAACATTTTGGAAAACAGTTATTAAGGGTTTGGGAAAATCCCGTATTGAACATTCAATAATAATAGGCAGTAATCAAATTAAAAGCTAAACCAAATAAAATACCCAAATTAAAGTAATAGTGGCCTTATTACATAACAAAAACCCAAAAAAGAATAAGCCCAAATAAAAGAAATGAGTTTACGAGAAAACATTACATGGCCACCACAAGTCCGCCTCAGCTCCCAAATCAGCGATCTAATGATTACCTGCAAAATTAAACAAAGGGGTGAGTCATCGAGACTCAGTGTGTAAATCCCCATTACAGTGAGTTTTGGGCTCTCACATAGATTCATATGCAAAGCATGTATGCCATGCAACCCAACCAACCTAGATAACCATCCGTATCTCCTGCGTCTACCCAACATTTGTGGCACCTAGCCACTGGTGGTACCTAAGCACTGGTGGTTCCAAACCACTAGTGACAAAAGTCACAAAATAATATGTGGGGCCAACCCACTTGTGGTACCTAACCACTGGTGACAATCCCTAATGTCAATATGTGGGGCCAACCCACTGTGGTACCAAACCACTGGGACGAGTCACAAATAAGATATATGTTGTACCTAACCACTGGTGGTTCCAAACCACTGAGACTTAGTCACAAATTAATGATATGTGAGGCCAACCCACTTGTGGTACCTAACCACTGATGCCAGTCTTAAAAGAGATCATATTTCCTCCCTCTTCACATCATACCCCATGCAATATGACATAATAATTCGTGTATGCAGTATGTCATGTATACAAAACATATATCAAATATAAGTATAACATGAATTACCATCATAATCAGATAGACATAAAACAACATAATCACGCTAATCAACCTCTAAGGGTATAACTGTAATTTTACCTATCAAGGGCATTTTCGTAATTTACCTTTTAGGGGTATTTTGGTATTTTACCCTTCCAAGGGTATATCAATAATTTTGCACCTGCAATGGACTTTCCCAAAGGCCCAAATGTCTCCCCTGAGCGGCTCGGTTACCATTTCTGGTCTTTACCGGACTATTGGGCCTAAAACCCAATTTCGGCCCATTCAGGCCCACACGCTCGTGTGGCCCACCTAACACAAATCTAGCCACGTATATAAGTTCCACCTAGTCTAGTTCACTATATACTATATCATCATACAATTTATTCAATTGGGCCCACGGGCCCACTTCGGCCCATCGCGGCCCTAAGCAGCCTCAACCCACAAGAATACTACTGATGGCCTCAACTATCGCGTCGAAGCCCCACACGTGCGTTCGCACGCTCGTGTGGCTACTATTGCCGTGACCGGCACTTCGGCATTTGCCGCTCTACAACTAGAGTAGAGAGAGTTACACACCTGATAGGAGTCTTGTGTTAAACCGCGCTGCGACCACTCTTGTGCCCAAACGCCCACCAAGGTATGTTAACTCTCCTCTTGGAATGCTCTTTATATAGCTAGCTCTTCACCTTCCTTCATTGTATCTTTTTGATGTGGGATCCCTTCGTTAGTAGAGTTTAAATTCAACTGAAACTCTTGCCGTCCAATCCTCAAAATAAATACTCCCTTGCTTCTCATGAGATTCGAACCCAGGCTCCCCTGTAGCATAATCCACGTCGCTAACCACTTGGCCACAAGCTCCTCTTGTGTCTTAAACCATGCGCAACTAAATATAAATTTACAGCCAAATTCTAAGGTCCAAGCAAAAAGAAAATCAAAATGCAAGAGCCAAGACTTGAACGTTGGACCTCCTTCCTTCATTATGGCGCCATTCCCTTGTCTCTTATGTGGCATCACTTTGCCACTACACCACACACTCCACTTGTGTCCTTTTCCTCCACATTTTATTCTTAAGGCCTACCTGCCAACTTCCAGGGTTTTTTTCACCTAAAACCAAAATTTCCCCAAAGCCAATGTTCGATCCCGGGACTTTATAGAAGCCCTCTAACCTTCCAAAATCACTTATCTAATAGGTCCAACTTGCATTTAAGCCGATCTCTTGTTCTCCAAAAGTTCAAACGCTACTACGCTCAAGGCCTATTGGGCCCAATCCTACTAGACCCAATTTCGGGATGTTACAATTACAATTTTTCATTGATATAATTATTCAGGAGTAATTCATTTCTCTAGTTAGGTAAATTTTCAATTCAATCTCGATTCTAACCTTTTAGTTCAGCCTTTATCCACACCTTTAACCCGAGCCCCATTACAACCCTTTTTAAAGACTTTTTGATTTGTGTATTATCTCATTTTACAGTAGTGGAGATTTGATTTTCAGACAAGCTTATGATATTAACTTTTCATGTTCGAATTTTGAGTGCTTAATTTTGAACCTTAAACACTTTGAGTGATTTGAGTGAATCTTTAGTGAGGATGTCAACTCTTGTCAATTTTGAATTAAAGGTGATTATTTAGGTAAGGGGAAAACACCTATATTTTCATGCTACAAAAATTATGACTTTGATTGTTTGAATCTTTAGGATCTTTCTATTTAAATTATCAATGTATGAATTATCTATTAATTATGATGAAACATTATTGATGAATATTATGAATCAAGAAAGTTCATTTTAATTGTGAGTTGAGAATTTTGCTTGAGGAAAGAAAATGCTTATGTGTGGGGTATTTCATAAACCGTAATATAAACATATTTTAATCCCACATTTAGCATACTTTTGGATGATTTAAGCCTTGAATTATGGAATTTGGTGCTCTTAATCCTTTGTTTTCATGTTTTATACTTTGGAAAGCACCAGAGGATGAAAAGAACGAGAAACAGGCCTAAAACAGAGTAAATGGGCCATATCACAAAATTAACACGGCTTGGGCCCAAGCCACACGATCGTGCCACCTTAACAGACTCAAACACGGGCCGGCCATGATTCACACGGGCGTGTGCCATAGGCATGTCCCTGTCGTGACAAAGAAGTGTTTCATTCGGATTAGGGTACTTAGAGGCAAAGAAAGTCATTCCAAAAGCCTATATAAACACCCTAGAGGCCAACCTTCAAGAGGAGTAGAGTTAGGTGTCCAGGTAGGCCGAAGAGCCAAGCCAGAGAGGCCAGAATTGTGGAATTTACTCGAAGAAAGCCAGTTGATTCGTCTCAAGAAGCCGGAGTTATACTCAAGACGGAAGATCTTCTCTTCAATTCCTTCAGGGGGTTTTAGGGTTTTTATTATGTTTTGTTTTATATTTACTTCTAAGATGTATTCTTTTATCATTATGAACTAAACCCCTTAAATACCTGAGGGAGATGAAACCTAAGACGGATCTTGTTATTGTTTTCTGAACTATATGATTAATACTTGATTTGTTCTTAATTATGTGTTCTTAATTCTTGCTTTGATATTTCAGGATATTGATTCAAGTATTGATGTGCTTAAGCAGTGGATTAGAAGTCCCTATTTAAGAGTAGATCTAGCATAATTAAGCGGAGTTGATCGCAACCCTAGAAATAGGATGACGAAAATTTGCCGGATTAGGGTCAAACCTAATATGGGAGTCCATAGTTCGAGTTAATGCAATTCTAGGGGTTTTAATTAGAAAGAGATTTCAATTAATCAACTTAGGGCTAGACGTTAGTAGCCTCGGGAGAGGTATTAATATAAATTAGGGTATCCTACGGATCAAGTCAAGTGAATAAATTGTCTGGTTCAGCGTTAAATAACAAGTGAAGTCAAGGTGGATTCGTCCTCAGGTATTGTCTTAATCAATTGGTTTTTCCCACAAGTATTTTTCCAAATTCATCCTCTTTGTCTTTGCATCTTTAGCTTAGTTGTTAGTTAATTAATAATTCACTTTTATTCTTAGGCTAAATAATAGAAAGAAAGTTAGTATTAGTACTTTTAGTTCCTTTGGGTTCGACAATCCGGTCTTGCCACTAAACTATACTACTCTTTGATAGGTGCGCTTGCCTCAATCATTGTCATAGTTAGTTTCTAGGCACGATCATTCCTTTTATAAATTTTTAAGACTCTGACATAACGATCAGGTGGCTAGGGTTTGGGAAAAAAAAGGAGAAGACAAGAAAAAGAAAAAGGGGACTTTATAAGTGATACGATCGTGTAACGGCCCGTGTTGGGCACACAGCCGTGTCACATGCCCGTGTGATATAGCCCCTAGCCTGTGTTCTTGGACACGCCTTGGACACGCCCGTGTGTCTAGGTCGTGTGTTCCACATGACCGTGTGCAAAGTCCTTCGCTTCTCCCACGCCCGTGTGGAATTTGACACGCCTGTGTGATTGCACACACGGCCACGTGTCTTGCTCGTGGAGCCCACTGACTTGTTTTAAATTTTGAAATTTGAAAAATTAAGCTTCCGTTTTCACACGGCCTAGGACACGCCCGTGTGTCCGTGTGGAATAAATTAAGGTCGTGTCTCTGTCGATTTTTTGGATTTTAAAGCTCCAGGATCCACACGGCCTACACACGCCCGTGTTTCTAGGCCGTGTGGGTGACATAGCCATGTCGCCAAGCCGTGTAGCCCTCTGTCGATTTGTTTAGAATTTGAAAACTAAGTCTCAGGGTCCACACGGCCAGGGACATGCCCATGTGTCCAGGCTGTGTGGGTTTAAAACAAAATTTTTTATTTAATTAATTTTTTTAATTTTGAAAATATCATAAATTAGAATGAGTAAATTAGGCATGTTAATGCTCAGGTTGCCTCCCGAGAAGCGCTTATTTAGAGTCTAAGCTTGACTTAACTCGGTTACTATGGTTCACGGAGTCGAAACTCCTCTTTCTCGCTATCAGTTCTACTATCAACATATGGTTTGATTCAAATAGTATTTACTTTAAATGTGATGAAATTAGAATGCGTTACCTCGACTGTCCCGTATGGAAAGACATTGAGTACCATAAAAGGAGTCGTTCCGTTTGTATTAAGCTCTGCAGCGTTTAATCGAGGGTCAGTTTTTTCTAACAGTACCTGGTTCCCAACCTTAAAGTGGTTTGTTCCACTTTTTAGCTCATTAAGGAGTTGCTTCAGTTTTGCTTCATGTATTCTTTGGTTCTCCTTACCAAGTGTCCTCCATTCGTCTAGTTCATCGATATGAATCCTTCGCTCTCATGAGTTGTTCTGTATTTGTCACATAGGATAGAATGTGGCTCCATCACTTTCTTCCTAGGGATTTCCTGCAAAGAAGTTTGAGTCACAACGTTACTCACATCAACAGAACTCGTAATATCATCTCGATCACTAGATATTCTAGCAGAATCACGAGCTTGGAGTTTAACCGTGTCATCACCTACACAAAGTAACAATTCACCTGTGCCAACATCAATTATAGTTCTAGCAGTTGCTAAAAAGGGTCGTCCATGTCTAGAACAACAAAGTCAACTGGGAATATAAATTTATAAATTTTTACAAGCACATCCTCAACAATTCCCCTTGGAAATCTAATAGTTTTATCTGCTAGTTGAATGCTCATCCTAGTTTGTTTAGGTTTCCCAAGACCTAGTTGCTTAAATATTTTATAGGGCGTGACATTAATACTCGCCCCTAAATAAGCCAAGGCATTGTTAGCATCTAAACTACCAATTAAACAAGGAATAGTAAAATTCCTTAGATCCTTTAATTTGTTGGGTAGTTTATCCTGTAAAATGGCTGAGCAGACTGCGTTTAGCTCCACATGTGATGCATCATCTAACTTTCGTTTGTTTCCTAGAAGCTCTTTTAAAAATTTAACTGAGTTGGGCATCTACGAAAGAGCTTCGATAAACGGTAAATTAATATGTAACTTTTTTAAGAGTTTAAGAAATTTACCAAATTGCTCATTAGTATGGTCTTTCTTCGTCGCGTTAGGATATGGCACACGAGGTATATGCTCTGTACTTACCGGTTTCTATGTATTGTGGCTTACCCCAACCTTATCGTTACTTACCATAGGTTCTTGCCTCGGTTCAGATTCAGATTCCACTAATCCTTCATCGTCGTGCACGTTGATGGCATTGAGTTGCTCCCTTAGGTTAGGTTTAGTATTACTCGGCAAGCTACCTTGTGGTCGTTCTGATATCAGTTAAGCTAGCTGACCTATTTCGTTCTCGAGCCCTTGAATCCATGCCTGCTGATTTTTGAGTGCTGTTTCGGTGTTTTAAAAACAGGTTTCAGACACCGAGATGAATTTTGTTAGCATCTCCTCAAGGTTCAGCTTCTTCTCCTGTTCGTAGGGTTGTTGTTGAAAGCCTGGAGGGGGTTGTTGTCTCTGATTTCCTTGACCACCCCATGAGAAATTGGGATGGTTCCTCCAACCTGCATTGTAAATGTTACTATAGGGATTATTCTGAGGTCTAGATTTGTTACCCATATAGTGAACTTGTTCATTCTCTGTGCTCGGGTTGTAGGATGGATATTCTGTGGTGTTCATCCCTCCTCCATTTGTGTCGCATTGCATCACTGAATGTACCTGCGTAGAAACACATAAACCATCAATCTTTTTGTTTAAGAGCTCTACCAGGTTTGACAACATGGTGACCGCGTCAAGGTTGAAAAAACTAGCGGCTTTTGTCGGCTTTGTTCTCATGACTTGCCACTGATAGTTATTCAGTGACATCTCCTCTATAAACTCATAAGCTGCTTCAGGAGTTTTGTTGTTTAGAGTACCGCCGGCGGCTACATCAATTAGTTGCCTAGTTGAGGAGTTCAAACCGTTGTAGAAGGTTTGAACCTGTAGCCATAAAGGTAACCCATGGTGAGGGCACCTTCTCAATAAGTCCTTATACCTCTCCTATGCATCGTAAAGAGTTTCTAAATCCATCTGCACAAAAGAAGAGATATCATTCCTCAACTTTGTCGTTTTAGCCGGTGAAAAATATTTTAATAAAAATTTTTCGGTCATTTGTTCCCAAGTAGTGATGGAACCTCGTGGTAATGAGTTCAACCACTGTTTAGCTTTATTCCTCAATGAAAAGGGAAATAACCGTAAGTGAATGGCATCATCATAAACGCCATTAATTTTAAAAGTATCACAGAATTCTAGAAAGTTTGCTAAATGAGTATTTGGATCCTCATCCTGAAAACCATCGAACTGAACACATTGTTTGATTATCTATATAGTGTTCGGCTTCAGCTCGAAGTTATTTGCAGCAACATCAGGCCTCACAATACTCAATTCAGCCCCAGTCAAATTAGGCTTAGCATAGTCGTACACAGTACGAGAAGCAGGATTTGCGGCAACCACCGGGGGTAGTGGATTATTATCAGCCATCTCCTCGATAATATTGGTATCGTCCTCTTGCTCTTCCTCTATATACTGTAGACTTTGCCGTATTTCCCTACGATTTCTGCGAGCGGTACTTTCTATCTCACTGTCAAAAAGTAATGGTCCTGACGGGTTCCTTCTAGTCATAAACTAAAAATACCTGCCAGAAAAAAATAAAAGAAAAGTTAGTAAATTAAAATAAAAACACAAATATATTGAAATAAAAAAAATGGCTAAAGTAATAAAAATTAAGCGTTCCTAATATTTTATTCCTCGGCAACGGTGCCAAAAACTTGATGGGCTCGAAACTAACTAATATTTCGACAAAGGCAAGCACACCTATCGAACAGTAGTATAGCTTTGATGAGTCCGGAATATCGTGTCCTCAAGGACTAAAATTACTAGTAATGACTATCTTTTTATTATTTAGCCTAATAATTAAGGGGATTTATTTTAATTTAAAATTTTAACTAACTAATTAACTACGAACGTGACAGAGAGTGAAGAGAGTAATCGAATAAACCAATGAATAAAGACATACCCAAGGAAGAATCCACCTAGACTTCACTTATTATACTGATTCTGAATTAAACGATTTATTCACTTGCATTGATCCGTAGAAATCCCTAAATTATGTTAATATCTCTTTCGAGACTAAGAATAGCTGACTCTAGGTTGATTAATTGAAATCTCTTTCTAATTAAAACCCCTATTGTCGCATTAACTATATCTATGGATTCCCTTATTAGATTTGACTCTAATCCGACAGATTTATGTCGCCCTATTTCTAGGGTTGCAATCAACTCAGCTTAATTATGCTAGATCTTCTCTTAAATAGGGACTTTTGCTCCACTGAATAAGCACATTCAACTTGAATTAATATCCTAAAATTATTAAATCAAGGGTTAAGAACACATAATTAAGAACAAGAACAAGTATTTATCATGTAATCCAGGTAATTAAATAATAAGATTCATCATAGGTTTCATCCTCCCTAGGTGTTTAGGGAGTTTAGTTCATAACGTATGAGGAAAAAAATCTTAGAATTAAGAAAAAAAAAGACATAAAGAACCCAAAAACTTCTAAAGAACTTGATGGAGATCTTCAATCTTGGAGTGAATCTACTTTCTAGATGATTTCGATGGCTTTCTTTGATCTACTCAGTGTGCTCCCATAGGTCTTCCTTTGGTGTGTATTTATAGACTTTAGGAGGGTGTGACATGGACACGGGCGTGTGATCAGCCCGTGTGAGGGTGCCCAGGCCGTGTGAAAATTTGCATGGCCCACGATCAACACGAGCTGGGACACGGGCGTGTGGCCAGCCCGTGTGGTTCACACAGGCATGTACTCTGCCCATGTGGTTCTGGCTTGGCCGTGTGGATCCTTAAGGTGGCCCGTTTTGTCCGATTTTCACCCGTTTTCCGCTCCTTTCGCTTTTCTATGCTCTCCTAGGTATAGAAATACAAATTTAAAGGATAAGCATCAAATTCACCAAATTATATAAAAAAACATACAAAAACACGCTAAGAGTGGGATTAAATTGTGTTACTTTTATGGTTTATCAGTTTGCACACTTTATTTCGGTATGGATTTTTCCTTGGACAGATTGGCTGAGTTATATGTTTCTAAAATTGTTAGACTACATGAAGTACCAGTCTCTATTATTTCAGACAAAGATCCCCGATTTACATCCCGATTCTGGAATAAATTGCAAGAAGCTCAGGTACACAGCTTCATTTCAACACCGCTTTCATCCTCAGACTAATGGATAATTCGAACGTGTAATACAAATTTTTAAAGATATGCTTCAATGTTGTGTGTTGGAATTTGAAGGTAATTGGGAAAAATAGCTGCCTTTAGTTGAATTTGCATACAATAATAGTTATCAGTCTAGCATTAAAATGACTCTGTATGAGGCTCTGTATGGTTGTAAATGTAGAACTTCGTTGAATTGGACATAACTTAGTGAGAAAAAGATACATGGAGTTGATTTGATTTGTGAAACTGAAGAAAAGGTGAAAGTGATTCGGGATAGTTTAAAAGCGGCATCTGATTGTCAAAAGTCTTATGCTGATCTTAAGCGAAAAGAAATAGAATTTCAAGTCGGAGACAAGGTATTGTTGAAAGTATCACCTTGGAAGAATGTTCTTCAGTTTGGTCGTAATGGAAAACTAAGTCCACGGTTTATCGAACCATATGAAGTTAATGAAAGAATTGGACTACTTGCATATCGATTAGCATCACCACCAGAGCTTGACAGAATTCATAATGTTTTTCAAGTGCCTATGTTGCGACGGTATCGGTCAAATCTTTCACATGTTATTTCTCTAACAGAAGTTGAGATTCAGCCTGATATTACTTACATCGAAGAACCGATTAAAATCCTAGCACGAGAGACAAAAGAATTAAGAAATAACAAGGTAGCTCTAGTGAAAGTTCTTTGGCAACGACATGGGATTGAAGAAGCTACTTGGTGATAAACCATATATTACACATATTTTAACCCCATGCTTGGCTAAATTTTGGATGGTTTTCCATTGGATTTGATGAATTTGATGCTCCCAATCTCTTAATTTCATGTTCTATACTCAGGAGAGATTCGGAAGTCGAAAAGAACGAGAAATGGGCCAAAAAGGGACAAAATGGGCCTACACGGCCTGGACCACTGCACACGGGCGGACCGCACGGCCGTGTGTGGCAAGCTGGATCGAACACGGCCTGGGATATTGACCACGGGCGTGTCTCTGCCGAAATAAGGATGAATTTGATTTGCAATAAGATACTTATGGGCCAAGAAAGGCATCTCAAAGCCTATATAAACCCCCTAGGAGGCAACCTAAAAGGGGAGTTCGACAGGATGTCGAATAGACGCCGAGTAGAAGGAGAAAATACTCCAAGATAGCTATCAGGAACAGTTGAGGAGAAGGATCTCCATCAAGACTGAGGATCTCCCATCAAGTTCTTTAGAAGTTTTTGGGTTTTCTTATGTTTTGTTGTTTTTCCTCTTTTATGATGTTTCCCTCTTTTAATATGAACTAAATCCCTTAAATACCTTAGAGGATGAAACCTAAGATGAATATTATTATTATTATTATTTGATTTATGATATAAATACTTTTGCTTATTCTTAATTGTGAGTTCTTATTCTTGTTTTGATAATTCAGGTTATTGATTCAAAATCGAATGTGCTTATCCAGTGGAGCAAAAGTCCCTGTTTAAGAGTAGATCAACACAATTAAGCAGAGTTGATTGCAACCGTAGAAATAGGGCGACAAAAATCTGCCGGATTAGGGTCAAACCTAATAAGGGAATCCATAGATCGAGTTAATGCGACAATAGGGGTTTTAATTAGAAAGAGATTTCAATTAATCAACCTAGAGTCAGTTGTTAGTATCTCGAAAGAGGCATTAATATAATTCAGAGATTTCTATGGATTAAGCCAAGTGAATAAATCGCATGAATCAAAAGTAATAAGTGAAGTTTAGGTGGATTCTTCCTTAGGTATTACCTATCTCATATAAGTTGTCCAAAAGTATTTTCCCAATTTACTCTCTGTCGCATTCATAGTTAGTTAAATTAGTTAGTTAATTTTAGATTAAAAATAAATCCTTTTAATTATTAGGCTATATAATAAAAAGGTAGTTGATACTAGTACTCTTGGTCCTTGAGGATATGATATTCTGGACTCACCACAGCTATACTACTGTTCGATATGTGCGCTTGCCTTTGTCGAAAAAATAGTTAGTTTCGAGCTCTATCAAGTTTTTGGCGCCATTTCCGGGGATTAAGATATTAGAAACAGTAAATTTTTATTACTTTAGCCATTCTTTTTTTTAGTTTACTAACTTTTTCTTTTCTTTTCTTCTGGCAGGAACTTTTATTTTATGACTAAAAGGAACCCGTCAGGACCAGTACTTTTTGATAGTGAAATTGAAAGTACAGTTCACAGAAACTGGAGATAAATAAGGCGAAGCCTACAGTACATAGAAGAAGAGCAAGAAGACAAAACCAATACTACCGAAGAGATGGCTGATAACAATCTGCTACCTCCTATGGTTGCCGCAAATCCGGTGAATCAAAATCCTGCTCCTCGCACTATGTATGATTATGCTAAACCTAATTTAACAGGAACTGAGTCAAGTATTGTTAGACCTTCTATTGCTGCAAATAATTTTGAACTGAAACCTAACACAATTCAGATGATACAACAATTTGTTCAGTTTGATGGTTTGCGGGATGAAGATCCAAACAATCACTTGGAAAATTTTCAAGAATTTTGCGATACTTTCAAAATAAATGGTGTTTCTGATGATGCTATTCGTCTTCGGTAGAACGAAATCTAAACAGTGGTTGAACTCGTTACCACGAGGATCAATCACTACATGGGAACAAATGACCGAAAATTTTTTGTTAAAATATTTTCCGCCGGCTAAAACGGCTATGTTGAGGAATGATATCTCTTCTTTTGTGCAGATGGATTTAGAGACACTTTATGATGCATGGGAGAGGTACAAGGATCTACTGAGAAGGTGCCCTCACCATGGGTTACCTTTGTGTCTATAGGTTCAAACCTTTTACAACGGTGTGAACCCCTCAACTAGGCAGTTGGTTAATTTAGCCGCCGGTGGAACTCTGAATAACAAAACCCCTGAAGCGGCTTATGAGTTTATAGAGGAGATGTCACTGAATAACTATCAGTGGCAAGTTACAAGGGCAAAGCCAACAAAAGCCATTAGTGTTTTCAACCTCGACCCAGTGACCATGCTATCAAACCAGGTAGAACTGTTAAATAAAAAGATTGATGGTTTGTATGGTTCTTCGCAAGTACATCCAGTGATGCAGTGCAATGCAAATGGAGGAGGGACGAACAGCACAGAATATCCGTCCTACAACCCTGACATAGAAAGTAAACAGATGAACTATATGGGTAATAATTCTAGACCTCAGAATAACCCTTATAGTAACACTTATAATCCAGGTTGGAGGAATCACCCCAACTTCTCATGTGGTGGCCAAGGAAATCATAGACAACAACCCCTCCCAGTCTTTCAACAGCAACCCTACCCACAAGAAAAGATGCCGAACCTTGAGGAGATGATAACAAAATTCATAGCGGTGTAGAAACTCATTTCCAAAACACCGACACAGTACTTAAAAATCAACAGGCATCAATTCAAGGGATCGAGAACCAATTAAGACAGCTTGCTAAGCTGATCTCAGAATAACCACAAGGCAGCTTGCCAAGCAACACTGAAACTAACCCAAAGGAGCAACCTCAAGCCATAATTGCTCACGATAGTGAAGGGTTAGATGAACCCAAAGTGAGGCAAGAGAATGTGGTAGAGGAAGGTAAGGTTGAGGTAAGCCATGATAAGCCAAAACTGGTAATTACAGAGTACCATCCTCATGTGCCATACCCCAATGCGATAAAGAAAGACCACACAGATGAACAATTCGGTAAATTTCTTAAACTTCTAAAGAAATTACATATTAACTTACCGTTTCTTGAAACTCTTTCGCAAATGCCAAATTCAAGGAAATTTTTAAAAGTGCTTTTGACAAACAAACGAAAGTTAGACGAGGCGCCGCATGTGGAGCTAAACGCAGTGTGCTCAGCAATTCTACAAAATAAACTACCACGAAAGTTAAAAGACCCAGGGAGTTTTATAATTTCGTGCTTAATTGGTAGTTTATCTGTTGATAATGCTTTAGCTGATTTAGGGGCAAGCATCAATGTCATGCCTTATAAAATGTTTAAACAGCTAGGTCTAGGGAAACCCAAACAAACTAGGATGAGCATTCAATTAGCTGATAAAACTATTAGAATTCCTAGGGGTATAATCGAAGATGTACTAGTAAAAATTGATAAATTCATATTCCTAGTAGACTTCGTTGTTTTAGACATGGATGAGGACAGCAATGTTCCTTTAACTTTAGGAAGAACGCTTTTTAGCGACCGCTAGAGCTAAAATTGATGTTGGTATAGGTGAACTCACACTTCGTGTAGGTGACAAAACGATCACTCTTCAGGCTCTTGACTCGGCTAGGACATCGAAACTCAAGGTGAAAACATAAGCTCTATTAATGACCATTTGGTTCAAACTCCTTTACAGGAAACACCACGAAACTACAAAATTGAGCCACATCCTAGCCCTCGTGCCAACAAAGAAATAACTCACGAGGAACGACGGCTTCAGATCGATAAACTAGACAAGTGGAAGACACATTTCAAGAAGAAACTAGGAACACACGAAGCATAACCAAAGCCACTCCATAGGACAAACAAATTGCAGACCGGGGATCAGGTATTGTTGGATAAGATAGACTCTCGAATCATCACTTCAGACCTTAAGAAAAATGAAGAAATCCCTTTTAAGGTACTCTATGTCTTCCCATACGGAACAGTCGAGGTAACTAATCCTAAGTTTGGCACTTTTAAGGTAAACACTACTCGACTCGAACTATATAGTCATCATAGAACTGATAGCAGGGGAGAGGAGTTTCAACTCCTCAAACCACCATGAATATGCGAATGAGAGGTAAGTCTAGCTTAAGACTTTAAACGAGCGCTTCTCGAGAGGCAACCCGAGCACTAATCTCACTAATATCCGTATTTTTTATTTTAGCATCTAATTAAGAACTAACCAAATTAATGAAGCGCAGTTTTCCCTACCACAAGGCCTTGCACACGGGTGTGGCCCTGGACGTGTGGACACCACGGATTTGCACACCAGCGTGGTGGAGATCGTACGAACCAAGGATGAAAAATCCCCAGAACCACGGGCGGCGATAAAATGCCACGACCGTGCGGTACGATCGTGGTCGACACTGATTTATCAACATGGGCGTGGCAACCTCTACACAGTTGTGGGAGAAACGAGCGATACACCACACGGCCGTGCAATACGACCGTGTGACCTAACACGCCCATTGCACACGGGCGTGGGAAGAAACCAGGTTTCTGTTTCCTATTTAAAACCCCCTTTCTTTTCACTTTCTTCCTAAATTCTTCCTCTCCCAAACCCTAACCACCACACCCCTTCCTTTTTCTTTCATCTTTCCCCTTTCATTTTCCTTTTTCCCTTTTCCTCACTCTTTCTCCACAACACCATCACCATGTTGAAGAAGCAAAAGGAGCCTAGCACAGTCTCCCTATGCAAGACCGATCTACATAAGTTCATGCTAGCTGCTTCATTCCCTCGACAGGACAAGGACCTTTGAGTCCATTTATTTCTTCTTTTTCTTTTCTCTTCTCATTTATTTTCCATCCCTTTATCTTTCTTTTCTTTAATTTGTATTATTATATTTTGATTTCTTTTCTTTAGGTTCAAAAGGCTGTTAGGGTATCACCACACTACAACCCTAGTATCCACCGCCACTATCATCTACGGCCAACTTACCGTTCCATTTCCTTGAGATCATCTATAATTCAAGAAGTTTCACCTCTCTCCCTCTCTTATGATTTCTTACTATATTGTTATTATCCATTTTTTGTACATTGAGGACAATGTATATCTTAAGTGTAGGGAGGTTATTGATTTCATTACCAGAAAATCCCTGAATTATGTGTCTTGTTCTTAAAGTAATTTTCTCATATTACTATTAGAATGAAACTTCTATTAATTTATGATTTTCATTGATATGTTTCAGATTAAGTCATAGATAACTGTGCATTGATGGTTTAAACTTTAATACATTATAGAATCAAGCATGATAAGTCTATTTTCAATAAAAAATTTTTTAGGTTGTTTCCCTAATCTTAAATATTACTTCGAAGTTTGAAATTTACAAAGTTGACATCAAAAACCATAATTTTTGTGAGATCTTGAGCCTTTTAGAGCATATATTTTTCTTGCTACTTTATTGATTATGGGTGTGTCAATATTGATTTGCTATTCTAGAACTTGCTTCGATTATACATGTCGAGACCACATTTTTGATTTGATATACTGAGACAATAAAGGCACCTAGGTTTTAACTCACTGACTCCATAAAAAAAAAACCTACCCTCATAATTAACCCTTAGTGAACCCCTTTTTAGCCTAATAAACCATTTATTGACTCACCCATTAATATTAACCCAAAACCAAATTTTTACTTCCCCTAATCTTTTGACGCCCCTATTTGTCGAGATTTGATTAGCTGCCTAACTATGTTCTCTTTAAGTTATTTCTTATTATTGTAAATACTTATATAGAAGAAAAGAGAGTAGTATATTCATCATTAGTTTTATGTTTTATGAGCTTAAACAGTTAAATTCACATTGTTAGAAGAAGCTCATGTTATTAATGTAATTATTCATTATTAGTTCATTGTTTCTAGTTAGGTAATTTGTCGATTAAATCTCAATTCTAACCTTCTAATTCAGCATATATCCATACCTTTAACCCAAGCCCCATTACAACCCTTTAAAGACCTTTTGATTTGTGTATCATCTCATTTTATGGTGGTGGAGATTTGATTTTCATGCAAGCTTATGGGATTAACTTTTCATGTTTGACTTTTTGAGTGTTTAATTTGAACCTTAAACACCTTGAGTGATTTGAGTGAATCTTTAGTAAGGATGTCAATTCTTGTTAAGTTTTGGATCAGAGGTAATCATTTAGGTAAGGGGAAACACCTATGTTTTCGTGCTATAAAAATTTATGACTTAGATTGTTTGAATCTTTATGACTCTTTTTGTTAAATTATCAATGTATGAATTATCTATGAATTATGATGAAACACTATTGATGATGATTATGAATTGAGGAAGTTAGTTCTATTGTGAGTTGAGAATTTTGCTTGAGGACAAGCAAAGGCTTAAGTGTGGGGACATTTGATAAACCATAATTTGCGCATATTTTAACCCCATGCTTGGCTTAATTTTGGATGATTTTCCATTGGATTTGACGAATTCGATACTCCTAATCTCTTAATTTCATCTTTTATACCCAGGAGAGCTTAGTGAGTCGAAAAGAATGAGAAACGGGCCAAAAAAGGACAAAATGGGCCTACACAGCCTAGACCACTGCACACGGGCGGACCGCACGGTCGTGTGTGGCAAGCTAGATCGAACGGCCTGGGCTATCGACCGCGGGCGTGTCCCTGCCGAAATAAGGACAAATTTTATTCGGAATAGGATACTTGTAGGCCAAGAAGTGCATCTCGAAGCCTATATAAACACCCTAGGAGGCAACCTAAAAGGGGAGTTAGACAGGACGTCGACTAGACGCTGAGTAAAAGGAGAAAATACTCTAAGATAGCCGTCATGAATAGCTTAGGAGAAGGATCTCCATCAAGACTGAGGATCTCCCATCAAGTTCTTTAGAAGTTTTTGGGTTTTCATATGTTTTTTTGTTTTTCCTCTTTTATGATGTTTTCCCTCTTTTAGTATGAATTAAATCCTTTAAATACCTAAAGGGATGAAACCTAAGACAAATCTTATTATTATTTGATTTATGAGATAAAAACTTGTGCTTATTCTTAATTATGAGTTCTTATTCTTGTTTTGATAATTCAGGTTATTGATTCAAAATCGAATGTGCTTATTAAGTGGAGCAAAAGTCCCTGTTCAAGGGTAGATCAACACAATTAAGCGGAGTTGATTGCAACCCTAGAAATAGGGCGACGAAAATCTGCCGGATTAGGGTCAAACCTAATAAGGGAATCCATAGATCGAGTTAATGCGACAATAGGGGTTTTAATTAGAAAGAGATTTCAATTAATCAACCTAGAGTCATTTGTTAGTAGCCTCGAAAGAGGTATTAATATAATTCAGGGATTTCTACGGATTAAGCCAAGTGAATAGATCGCATGAATCAAAAGTAATAAGTGAAGTCTAGGTGGATTCTTCCTTAGTTATTGCTTATCTCATATAAGTTGTCCAAAAGTATTTTCCCAATTTACTCTCTGTCGCATTCATAGTTAGTTAATTTTAGATTAAAATTAAATCCTTTTAATTATTAGGCTAGATAATAAAAAGATAGTTGATACTAGTACTCTTGGTCCTTGAGGATACGATATTCCGGACTCACCACAGCTATACTACTGTTCGATAGGTGTGCTTGCCTTTGTCGAAATAATAGTTAGTTTCGAGCTCCATCACTTGGGTTACCGGAGGATACCATGAGAAAGCAATATTCGAACCTCTTTATTGGTAAGATTTTCGAGGACAAAAATTCTTTAAGGGGAGAGAGTTGTAACAGTTCATTTTTAATGAAATCGAAACACTGCTTCGGGACCACAAATCTGAAATAGAAAGAAAATTTATTTTAATAATATTGCATGGTCTGCATTATGATAGGAAAGATGTATGAAAATTTTGATAAGAAAATTTTACCGATTTCATGTTTAATTATAAAAAGGACCAAATTGCATAAAATGCAAAAGTTGAGTTCTAGTAGCTATAAGTATCAAATAGCTATGGAATTCAAAACTTGAAGTCCTTATATGGTAATTAGACCATTAGGAAAAGTTAGTAGATATTTTTGATGATTCATCCATGGAAATTTAGAAGAAAAAAAAGGACTGTAACACCCCTATCCCGTGTCCATCGTCGGATTAGGGTTAAGAGGCATTACTAATTATTTCCAATCATTTCATATCATTTCACAACTAAACATGACAATTCACATTCATATAGTCCCTTAAATAGGTCAACGAGACCTTAAATATACCTTAGGATAGTGCCGGGACTAAACTGAACACATACGAAAATTTTTGAAAATTAAACATTTTTCTAAGTTACAGAGGTCACATGCCCGTGTGGGTAGGTTGTGTGCCTCACACAGCCTCGGACATGCCCGTGCGTCCAAGACGTGGCAAAACAGGGCATATATACTGACTTGTCGACACGACTTGAGTCATGCCCGTGTGCCTCACCCATGGTCGACACTGACTTGCACCACACGGCCAGTCACACACCCGTGTGTCTAGCCCGTGGTCGAGCCACACGCTCGTGTGCTCAACCGTGTGGGTAATTATAGGCCATTTTCAAGGCCAAATTACCATCCACACTTTGAAATCACCTATAAGCATCAAACTAATACCAATTCATGCCTCAAATGCAATTAAAACATACCAATACAAGTACCAACTAATCAACTATTACATCATTTATTTCCTACTCAAATCCTACACAAATAAATCCATCCAAAACATCATCTTCACAACTCAAATCATATAAACCAAGAATCATCTAATCATACCATAAATTTGCACTTAAAATACCAATCTCATCAACCAATTCAAGCATGGAATATACTTTTTCCAATCTCACTATTTCATACCACATTCATCATTTTCATAGCTTTACTTATGAACCATCAACATTCAACTTCCAAGCCATATCACATGGCAAGATCCAAACATCACAAAACACACTATAACCACTAGCCTATACATGCCATATACCAAATATATACATCTTTCAAAAGTACCAAAATTAGATAGCCGATAGTGTGATTGAGTCACTAACAATCCCCAGATTTGAGCTAGCTTTACTAACACTATAAAATAGAGAAACACATCACCCAATTAGCTTTTAAAGCTTAGTAAGTTCGTAACATAATACATTCAATTAATAAATCAAATACAATATACAAAGTGAGTCCATCACATAAATCAACTCTCAAATATTCACACCATATCATCCATAGCTAAAATACTCACTCAACCATTCATAATTCCATTCACAATTTTATCAACCACAAAGGTTCAATACATACCTTAGCCAACACACAGTTATTCACCATCCATGCTACTTTATGCTCGATATTACATTTCGATCAACCTTTGTTATTCATTTGATTTAATCGCACACTTACTGCCAAATTTCATAGCCGAAGCATAAATATCATCGTACACTTAGTGCCTGTACTTTAAACTGAACTTATCTTGGTATCGCACACACAGTGCCAAATCAATAAGCCGAAGCTTCTATTATTTCGCACACACAGTGCTAATCATCTCTATCTCATTTCTAATTACGCACACTTAGTGCCTCATTACTCATTTCGTATGTAACACTGCTATTTCATTAACTATACATTTATTCAATTCTTATCACATAGATAAAAATTTAACAACTTGCATTATATCCGAACTTACCTCGAACGTTGAAATACCAAAACTAGCCGATCAATCGAGTACTTTGTCTTTCCCTCGATCTCGATCCGAATCTCTCCTTTCTTGGTCTATACATATTCAAATTTAGTTCATTTAATCACCAATTCATTCAATGTAGTCCAAACACACATATTTATGGCATTTTACAAAATAGCCCTCACATTTTCATATTTCGACACTTTAGTCCCTATTTCACAAAATCACAAAATACACAAAATTTAACTTCACCCATGCATAGCCGAATTCTCCCTATGTCCATACAAGCCCAGAAATTTTATTTATTTCACATTTTAGTCCCTCAAAATATTATTTTCATCATTTAGTCCAAATTAACCAATTTCACCAAAAACTCAAAGACAAAACATATTAATCTTTCACATATCTTTCATATTTCATCATCAACTCTCACAAAGCTCAAGCATTCATCAATGGCATATCTCAAAATCATCATCAAATTCTAAAATTAAAGAATGGGCTAGCTAAAGCACAAAGAAACGATCACAAAAACGTAGAAATTATCAAAAACAGATCAAAAACACATACCCAATTGAAGCTTAGACTATGGACGAATGTTAAAAGCTCAAACCCTTTATCTTTTTCTTTCAATTTTTGGTGGAATAGTATGATAAAAATGCCACTAGTTTCATGTTTGTTTTATTAATATTAACTTAATACATAGTTTACCATTTTGCCCTTTGTTAAAACATTTTTATTTCATTCATTTAATGGCCATTTATGTCCATATCCACTACAAAAGGGATAATTAACACATAAGGACTTCCCATTTAATAAGCCATGCCTAATAGACACTTTAACAATCAGCACACAGCTTTTACATTTTATGCGATTAAGTTATTTTTGCTAATTAAGCACACAATCGATAAAATTTTCACACAGAACTTTCACACATGCTCAATCACATATTATAAACATAAAAAAATATTAAAATATTTTTTCCAACCTCGGATTTGTGGTCCCGAAACTACTATTCTGACTAGGGTCTAAACTGGGATGTTACAAGGACTAAATTAGAAATTGAAATAAATAAAAGATGATAAATAAAATAAATATTTAATATCATCATTTTATATCATCTACATCCCCAAATTCTATGGAAACCCTAAGAAAATCAAGCAAGCCTAATTGGGTAAGTAATCGTGTCCTATTTTTAGTAATTTTTATATTTTTGAGATTGGAATAACCTAATCTAGCTACTTTGGGGATCAATTTGTAAATTTATCAAAGTATTAAAATTTTTCCATGGATGAATATGCTGAAAATTTGAAATTTATGGTAGAAAATGAAAGGTTGTTGATAGATAAACAACTTTTGTAAAGTGAATTTTCATGAAATTGTGATTTAGGGACTAAATTGTAAAGATGTTAAATTCATCGAAAATTCCTTATTTTTATGAAGTATATGTGCTGTAAATTTTATATGAAAATTTTGGTTAGGCTTGGAATAAGGATTAAATTGCATAAACTTCATTCCGAGCCTAGGACAAAATTGTCATTTATAGAAAGTATAGAGGCAAAATGGTAATATTGCCTAGGATGTGAATTGAATTAAATTGAGTATGAAATGGATTACATTGATGTTAAATCCATTTATAAAGATCCGGATAACTCAAATACGAAGTTAGATCGAGGAAAAGAAAAAGTATTGGATTAGTAGATTTTCGTATACGAACAAGTGACGAGGTAAGTTCGTGTAACTAAATTGTGTAATTATATATTTTAAATTGGATATTGTGTATGTGAATTTTATCTTTGTCATGAGTATGAAATAAATCTTATATCCAAAAAAGCCTGATACATGATAAGTCCCATTTGAATAATGGAATTCGATGGATACAGGATTTTCGATTGGTTGTGGTCTTGCATATGTTGCAGACACACCATAACTCTTATGAGCATCTTGTTATAAGCCCTATCGAACTTCCTATTACATGGTTCCTGCGAGCATCCTGATCGGTAGTGATTCTACATGTGTTGCAGACTACCGCAGCTCTTTGTAAGCGTCCTGTTATATGATCTATTGTGATCCTGCATATATTGCGGACACAAATGCAGCTCTTTATGAGTGTCCCAATATAGGCTCTTTGTGAGCTTCCTGACATGGCTCGCTTGAACATCCTGTTATATGGCTATCCGAAGCTCCCTAATAATAGCTCTTCGGAGTTACCTGTTAAGTTCAATGAGCTTCTTATTCTAAACTATTATGAATTTCCTAATTTAGCCCGGATAAGCTTCCTGTTACATGGCTTACATGAGCATCCTGTTATATGGCTCGAAAGAGTGCTTCCTAATTATGTGCCCTAATAGGGTACCCCTGAATATGAGTTGACGGTTTATAGTGTTGTACATTTCAAGTGTACTACATGTGTATCCATCGGTATTTTAAATAAATTCAACGGGAATAATTTTGACATGGTTGAATTGAGCTTAAGATGATTGATTATGGAAATGTACATGTTATATGGAAATATTATATGAAAAGCACATGTTTATGAAAGTTATTACATGATGAGCTCATCTTTGATTTTTGATGTTTACATGATATACATGACTAATAAGTTTATGAGGTCATATGTGTTTAGGCAAATAGCTATAATGATTTGGATACATGTTTGTATACTTATTTTGAATATACATGATTGGTAAGTTAAATTCTTGTTATACGAACTTACTAAGCATTTGAAATGCTTACTCGATTTTCATTTCTCTATTTTATAGTGCTTGGAAGCTCGTACAGATTGGAATCGGTCTGAGCATCATCACACTATCCTTTAGTTTGTTTTGGTATAAATAGTAACATTGTTTTGGTATAATGACATGTATAGGTTAACTTGGCCAAATGTTGGCATGAAAATGGTTGTTTGTAATCTAGCCATTGGAATGGATAGTAATGGTATATTTAGTAAATATATACTTAAGGTTATAATATGGTTAATATATGTGTGCTTAGTATGGTTAGATTGAATTATGGTAAACATATATGTCTTTCAAAAGGTAAGTTTGAATACATGTGATGATATATCAATTATAATGTTAATGTTGGCTTAGTTTTAACATCTTGAATTGGTTGGTATATGTATGCAAGTATTAATGTAGGTACAAGGAAAAATTTGGGTGAGAAATAAGGCTTGGAAATGGCCTTATTTTGTCCACAAGGGTAGGCACTTGGGCGTATGTCTCAACCATGTGTGACACATGGCCATGCGCACAGGTGTGCGGTCTGGCCGTGTGTCCCTTGCATTTTAAAAATTTAGAAACAAAATGCTCAGAATTGGTCACACGGGCAGAGACACAGGCGTGTGTCTCAGCCGTGTGAAACACACGGCCCAACATAAGGGCGTGTGTCTTGGCCATGTGAATCCTGCACCTAATTTTTGAAATTTAAATAGTCCACATAGCATAGCACACGAGTGTGTGGCTGGCCGTGTGACCCAAGTCAGTAGCTTCCTTAATTTGAACATGGGCTAGGACACAGACGTGTGCCTTACATCAAATGCCCACACAGCCTAAGACACGGGCGTGTCACTTGGCTGTGTGAGCCACACAGCCTGGCCACACGGACGTGTGTCCCCTGCACCTAAGAAAAATTTTGAAATTTCGCAAAAAATTCTCTGAGTTCCCGATTTAATCCCGACTTGTTTCTAAGGTATATATAGGGCCTCGAGGGTCCATTTAAGGGACAACATGATTGAACTATGATTTGTTTTGGATATGAGTAGTAAAAGACATGAATTAATTGTATTAGTTCTGTAAAATCCAGTAATGCTCTGTAACCCTATTTCGGTGATGGATATAGGTTAGGGTTGTTACAAATAAGACCTTCTTCAAGTAAGGCGAAAGGTATGGAGAAGCTAGTTTAAGCTTTCGGCTTTTCAGCGAAAGCGTAATCGGTGAGTGTTAGGAATCGCTACTAGGAGGCACAATTCATATTGTTAATTTAGAGCTTAGAAATAACCTAAACCCTTATCCTAAGTTCCGAGTGTAAGCTTTCTATTTCCCTTGTTTTATTTTTGGTAAATTATGTGATTCTGAGAATATTTATGGAATGATTATTATGATGCAATATTGTGGTATGAGACATGTGTGATGACTATTGTGAATTGTTTTGTGCTGTGGGCATATTAAATATGCCAAATAATAACGATGATGTTGTGCAAGCAATATAAATGTGCAGTGAAAGTGTGCAAAAACCTGTAAGTACATATATGTTGAATTATAGAATGTGATGCTAATGTAACAGGTTATGTATGTGATAAACTAATTTTAATGCACTCATATGTGGTTGGATACGTGATGGCTCAATGAGCATTATTGTGGCACTTTGAGTGTAATTAAATGTGAATTCAATAAGCATACATTGTGTAAAAGTTTGTGATGTGAATTGATGAATATGAATAGAGATTATGTGCATTAAATTAGTAATTAAAATTGTGCAATTATGGATATTTTAGTCTTGTGACCTTACGATGTCATTGGATATAGTTGGCATGCCATAGGATTGTGAGTACTTACCTATATGTGTTTTGTGATTTGGGCGTTGAGGCCGTGAGACATGTTGGAGAGATAAGGGAATGTGAGCTAAGCTCCATTCAACGGGACATCTTTGGTGTGTTGGAGAGTGTTAGCTTTATACTTCACTTTCGAGATATGTTTGACTCTATAAGTCATTCGGTGTGTTGGATATCTGTGTATCCGATGTGTGGTGATAGAGTCCACTTTTATGTTTCATAGCCTAAAGTGCCATATTATCTTAAAATGTATATATGTGTAATGTGATGTATGCCTAAATGAGTATGTGGTTTCTGTGCAAATTATCATTTAATTTTGATGTTATTTGTTTTGGTAGTACGATGTAAGATGGAAACTTAAACATGTGAATAATATGCTAAATGAGTTGATTTCAGTTAGTATGTTCTCATAGTAAATTGCGTATGTAATTGTGGTTTGAATTGTTCTCATTTAACTCATGAATGCATCAGAATATGTCAGCTAGACTTGTGAGTTATTAAAGAATGTATATGTTATTAGTCTTGATGAATTATTGTAAAATAAATTATTCAAATATGAGTTGAGTGTAGTTATACGTGAGAGTATAAGCTAGTTTTATGATTTAATGAAGCGTGAATATGTTATTGTGACATTGTTTTACTACAGAAGTGAATGTTTTGTAGTATGCTATTGTTTAACATTTGATATTGTGTGTACATTGTGGTTATTTTCAGCATTCACTGAGTTGGTTAAGCTCAACCACTTGTTTTAAACCATTGCAAATTAGTTATGTGTCAGTGTGAGGGGTGTGGTTCCAAAGGGTTATTCAAGCAAGTCCTTTTCTATTATTTCATAGGTGTTATTGATAAACCGTAATAGTAACATATTTTAGGCCCACATTTAGCATGCTTTTGGGTGATTTACGCCTTGAATTATGTAATTTGGTGCTCTTAATCCTTTGTTTTCATGTTTTACACTCAGGAGAGCACCGGATGATGAAAAGAATGGAAAGCGGGCCCAAAACGGAGTAAATGGGCCATGTCACGAAATCCATATGGCCTGGGCCCAAGACCACACGGCCGTGCCTCATAAACAGTCTCGAACACGGCCTGGCCACGATTCACACGGGCGTGTGCCATGGGCATGTCCCTGCCATGGGAAAGAAATAGTTCACTCGGAATAGGATACTTGGAGGCAAAGAAACACATTCCAAAGCCTATTCAAACACCCTAGTAGGAATTCTACTTGAATTAGGATACTTAGGGACCAAGTAAGGCACCTCAAAGCCTATATAAACACCCAAGGGGGCAACTTAAAAGGGAGTTCGGCAGAAGCCTTCTACTAAGGCTATTGTTGGGGGAACCCGAGGCTTTAGTCAGGGGGCGTTCGGCTAGGCCAGAGGAGGCAGATTTGTGGACATTTACTCGAAGAGAGCCAGTTGATCCATCTCAAGAAGCTGGAGTTATAGTCAAGACGGAGGATCTCTCCTTCAATTCCTTCAGGGGGTTTTAGGGATTTCTTATGTTTTGTTTTATCTTTTCTTTTGAAATGTTTTCTTTCATTATTATTAACTAAACCCTCAGATACTTGAGGGGATGAAACCTAAGATGAATCTTGTTATCGTTTGCTGAACTATATGATAAATATTTGACTTGTTTTTAATTATGTGTTCTTAATTCTTTTGTTGATATTTCTGGGATATTAATTCAAGCATGATGTGCTTAGGTGGAGGAGCAAAAGTCCCTGCCTAAGAGTAGATCTAGCATAATTAAGGGGAGTTGATCGAACGCTTAGAGATAGGGTGACGAGATTTTGCCGGATTAGGGTGAAACCTAATATGGGAGTCCATATATCGAGTTAATGCAATTCTAGGGGTTTTAATTAGAAAGAGATTTCAATTAATCGCCTCGAGAGAGGGATTAATTTACGTTAGGGAATCTTACGGATCAAGTCAAATGAATAAATCGTCTGGTTCAGAGTTAGATAGCAAGTGAAGTCTAGGTGGATTCTTCCTTGGGTGTCGTCTTAATCAATTGGTTTTTCCTCAAAGTATTTTTCCCAATTCCATTCTTCTTTGTCTTAGAGTTTTTAGATTAGTTGATAGTTAATTTTAGATTAGATAAACAATTCCCTTAATACTTAGGTTAGATAATAAAAAGAGCGTTAGTATTAGTACTTTTGGTTCCTTTGGGATTCGACATTCTGGTCTTGCCTTACCTATACTACTGTTCGATAGGTGCACTTGCCTCAAATCGTTGTCATAGTTAGTTTCCAGGTTCGATCATTCTAGTTATAAATTTTAAGACTTTACATCAACGATCAAGTTTTTGGCGTCGTTGTTGGGGAACTGAAATATTAAGAATGCTCAATTTTTATTACTTTAGCCATTTTTATTTTTTTCAATTTACTTTCATTTTTTAGTCTATTTTTATTTTTGCTAATGTCTTTCTTTTGTTCCTTTCAGGTACCTCTAGTTTATGACTAGAAGGAACCCGACAGGACCCCTACTTTACGACAGTGATATTGAAGGTACCGTTCGTAGAAATCGCAGAAAAATAAGGCGAAGCTTAAACTATATAGAAGAAGATCAAGAAGCTAAAATTAATACTATAGAAGAGATGGCAGAGAATAATCCGCCACCTCTAGAGGTGGCCGAACATCATGCTCCACGTACTATGTATGATTACGCTAAACCTAGTTTAATAGGAACTGAGTCTAGTATTGTTAGGCCTTCTATTGCTGCAAATAATTTTGGACTGAAACCTAACACCATACAGATGATACAACAGTTTGTTCAGTTTGATGGTTTGCAGGATGAGGATCCTAATACACACTTAGCAAATTTTATAGAATTCTGTGAAACCTTCAAAATAAATGGTGTTTCTGATGATTCCATCCGTCTTCGGTTATTTCCCTTTTCTCTGAGGAATAAAGCCAAACAGTGGTTGTTGTAACATCCCGGTTTAGACCCTAGTTGGAACAGTAGTTTGAGACCACAAACCCGAGGTCATAAAAATATTTTAATATTAATTTCTGTGTGAATATTATATGATATAGTCTGTGTGAAAATTCTGTGTGATAATTTAATCGTTTATGTGTCGAATTAAGAGAAAGGATTAAATCGCGTAAAGAGTAAAAGTTGTGTGCTGATTTATAAATATCAAAGTGTTGATGTCTTTATATTGTGGAGGCCTTATATGGAAAATAAGCCATCTATGAGATAGTGGTTGATTGAATGACTAAATAACCTTAGTATAAAATTTGTCTTATATGTTTAATGGATGGAAAAAATGGTAAAATGTTTAATATGATAATATTAATGAAACAAATGAAAGAAAAGATGAAGGTTATCATCTTTAGTTAGTGCCGAAAATACAAAAGAAAAGAAAGAAGAAAAGCTTTGAAAATTTCGGCTAGAATTTGGCTTGATTAAGGTATGATTTTGAGTCGATTTTCGATAATTTTTACGTTTTTGTAATCGTTGCTTTGTGCTCTAGCTAACCCATGTTGTAATTTCATGAATTGATGATGTTGTGTGAGATGCCATTGGGGCTATGTTGAGCTTTGTGATGTTTCATGGTGTTAAATGAAAGATATGAGTTAGATGAACATGTGTTGTTCTTGAAATTTTGATGAATTTAGCTAATTAGGGCTAAATTGTGAAAATAGTAAATTGAAGGGTTAAAATGTGAAATAGGTTAAATGTGTGGGTTTGTATGGACAATAGTAAAATTCGGCTAAGCTTGTACTAGATGGAATTTGGTGAATTTGATGATTTTGTGAATTAAGGACTAAAGTGTTGAAAGGAGAAAATGTGAGGACTATTATGCAAAATGCCTTAGATGTGTGTATGCGGACTAAATTGAATGAAATGATGATTGAATGGATTGAATTTAAATGTATATAGACCACGAGAGAAGAGGTTCGGATCGAGATCGAGGCAAAGATAAAGTGCTCGATTAATCGACCGTATCGATAGTTCGACATCCGAGGTAAGTTTGGACATAATACGAGTATTTAACTGTGTTTAATGTTATGAAATGAATAGTGAGATATTATTGAATTGTGAATTCTATGTGATAGGTTGAGTTAAATGGCACTAAGTGTGCATATTAGAAAGTGTGATCGAAAATTATAGCACTCTGTGTGCGGAGTAATATAAGCTTCGGCTTGGTGGTTGGCACTGTGTGTGCGATGCAGATTTAAAATCAGTTTGGGATGGATGTACTAAGTGTACGATGCTAATTAAGCTTCGGCTAATTAATTATGCACTAAGTGTGCAAATGAATCGAGGAAGAAACGAGTGTGGATCGAAATGAATCGTGATTATTGATTAGCAAAAGTATTTGATAACTAAGTGTTGGCTGAGGTACGCTCGGAATCTATGTGATTGGTGGAAACTATTAATGTGGGTGTGGATGATTTTATTGAACATATTGGTTGTGAATGGTATTATATTTGTGGTAGTAAACATTAATCTATGTGATGCCATTTGGTATTATGTATTACGTTATGAACTTACTAAGCTTTATAAAGCTTACTGTGTGATTTGTTTCTCTGCTTTGCAGTGTCAGTAAAGCTAGCTCGGATCAGGGGATCGTCAGTTTCTCAATCACACTATCGGCAATCTAATTTGGGGTATTTTGGAAAGATGTACATAGTTATAATATGGCATGTATAGGCTGGTCTTTTGGTTCATGTTTAATGTTTGTAAGTAGCCATGAGATGTGGCTAGATATGTGCTAGTTTTAACATGAATGAACTTGGTATATGTGATGCATCTTTTGATATGGTTTGTGGGTAGAGAAATTGATTATTGAATGGTAACTTTGTGTTGATCAAATGCTAGCATGAATTAGTGAAATTGAGAAGGAATGATGTTTGGCATTGAATGTATTATGCCTGTGATGAGATAAGTCTTGCCATGGTTGGAATTGGTATAAAATGCTTTGATTGAATGGTCATTTTGGAAAGTTTTGGCTGCCTTATGTGCATGATATGTTTTGGTATGTGTTGTTTGTAGGTTTGACCCTAAGTGGGTGGCATTTTGGCCTTGCAAAATGGCCTATAATGTCACACGGTCTAGGCGCACGGGCGTGCCTAAAGGCCATGGGTAATTTGGCAGAATACAGCTTAAAAGTACATGGCCAAGTACACGGGTGTGCTTGGTGGTCGTGGTGGGGAAGTCAGTATATGGCCTAGTAGTACACGGCCAAGGCACACGGGCGTGCCTAGTGACCGTGTTGATATAGTCAGTATATAGACACGGTTGGACACACGGGAGTGTCTAGAAGCCGTGGAGGGCACACGGTCTCCTCCCACGGCCGTGTCTCCCTTAAATTTTAAAAAAGTTTTAAATTTTCATAAAATGTTGCATGTATTTCAGTTAGTCTCGACCCCTCTTAAACTTGTGAGTTAGGCCTCATAGGCCTTATCAAGGGACGCCATGATTGTAAATGAATGCGAATGAAAATGATCGACTTTGTGTCGTAAAATCTTAGATGTTGGATGTTCTATTTGATCGGTAATGCCTCTTAACCCTGTTCTGGCGAAGGTCTCAAGTTAGGGGTGTTACAGTTGCATTCTCTTCCATGAGGGTCAATCACTACATGGGATCAAATGGCCAAAAAAATTTTATTAAAATATTTTCCACCGGCCAAAATGGCCAAGTTAAGGAATGATATCTCCTCTTTTGTGCAAATGGATCTAGAGACACTTTACAATGCATAGGAGAGATAAAAAAGATTTGTTGAGGAGGTGCCAACACCACGAATTACCTTTGTGGCTACATGTCCAAACTTTTTACAATAGGGTGAACCCTTCAACAAGGCAACTAATTTATTCTGCTGCCGGCGGAACTCTGAATAACAAAACTCCTGAAGCAGCTTATGAGTTTATAGAGGAGATGTCACTGAATAACTATCAGTGGCAAGTTACAAGGACAAGGCCAGCCAAAGCAGCCAGAGTTTTCAACATTGATGCAGTGACCGCGCTATCAAATCAGGTAGAGTTACTACATAAAAATTTGATGGTTTATATAGTTCTTCGCAGGCACATCCAGTTATGCAATGCGACACAAGTGAAGGAGTGGCGAATCCTGAGTACCCACCCTACGAACAAGGCATGGAAAGCGAACAGATGAACTATATGGGTAACAATTTCCGATCTAACAATAACCCTTATAGTAATACTTATAATCCAGGTTGGAAGAACCACCCCAATTTTTCATGGGGCGGTCAGAAATCAAAGGCAACAACCATCTCAAAACTTCCAACAACAGCCCTACCCATAGGAAAAGAAGCCGAACCTTGAAAAGATGCTGACAAACTTCATAGCAGCCTCAGAAATACGGTCCCAAAATACAGAAACACGTTTCCAAAAGATAGAGACAAAACTTGAGCCATTGACACAAGAATTCAAGGATCAAATCGGGCAACTTACTAAGCAGATCTCTAAGAGACCACAAGGAAGACTACCGAGCAACACTGAAACTAACCCAAGGGAGCAAATTCAAGCCATAATAGCTCAAGATAATGAAGGATTAGACGAGCTTAATCCAAACCAAAAGAATGCGGTATAAGAAAATATGGTTGAGGTCAATAACAAGCTGAAACTGGTAATCAAAGAGTACAAACCTCGCATACCATATCCAGAAGCGATAACGAAAGACGACACAGAGGAACAGTACGGTAAGTTTCTTAAACTTTTAAAGAAATTACATATTAACTTACTGTTTCTTGAAGCTCTTTCACAGATGCCAGACTCCAGGAAATTTTTAAAGAAGTTATTGACAAATAAGCGGAAGATAGACGAGGAATCATATGTGGAACTGAACGCAGTATGCTCAGTAATGTTGCAAAATAAACTACCACCAAAATTAAAAGATCCAGGGAGTTTTACAATTCCATGCTTAATTGGTAGTCTATCTATTAATAATGCATTAGCTGATTTAGAGGCAAGCATAAATGTCATGCCTTATAAATTGTTTAAACAACTAGGTCTAGGGAAACCCAAACAAACAAGGATGAGCATTCAATTAGCTGATAAAACTATTAGAATTCCTAGGGGTATAATCGAAGATGTACTCGTGAAAATTGATAAATTCGTGCTTCCAGTAGACTTTATCGTTTTAGACATGGATGAGGACAACACGATCCCCCTAATTTTAAGAAGACCATTCTTAGCAACTGCCAGAACTAAAATCGATGTTGATGCAGGCGAACTCATATTTTGTGTAGGTGAGGAGACAGTCAATCTTCAAGCCCTCGATTCAGCTAGAACATCGAATAACCAAGGTGAGAAAGTAAATTCTATTGATAACCATTCGGTTAACTCTTCTTTTCAGGAAGCACCACGAAAGAACACAACTGAATCCGATCCTAGACCCTGTGCCAACAAAGAAATAACTCATGAGGAACAAAGGATTCAGATTGATGAACTAGAAGAGGGGAAGAAGCATCTTAAAGAAGCACCAGGGATACACGAAGCAGAACCAAGGCCACCCTACGAGACAAAAAAGTTTAAAATTGGAGATTAGGTATTGCTAGATAAAGCAGATCCACGAGTGTCCCCTCCTGACCCTAACACTAGCAAGGAAATCCTTTTAAAGGTAATCGATGTTTTTCCATACAGAACAATCGAGGAAAGTGACCCTATGTTCGGCACTTTCAAAATAAACGCTACGCGTCTTACACTCTATCATGATAATGAAACTACCAGTAAGAGGAAGGACTTTCAACTCCTCAAACCACCATGAATATACAAAGGAGAGGAGAGCCTGGCTTAAGACTATAAACGAGCGCTTCTCGGGAGGCAACCCGAGTACTAACCCCATTAACTTCTGCATTTTTCATCTTATTTATATTATTTTATTCTCTCTTTACAACACCTAACTCTAAACTAACAAAAAAATACAAAATTTCAAGCCACACGGCCTTGCACATGGTCGTGGCCGTGGCCGTGTGGATGCAGTGAATCACCGTACTAACATGGCAGAGATGGTACGAGTCAGAGAAAATCAATTTTCAGAGTCACGAACTCAAACCACCACACCACGGGCACCGACAAAACCCCACGACCGTGTGATGTGGCCGTGGTCAACACTGTTAGATCACACACAGGTGTGGCAACCTGAGCATGGGCATGGGAGAAATGAACGAAGCCCACCGCGACTGTGCGACATGGCCGTGTGAATCAACACACCTAGGGTAAACGGGCGTGAGGATGTACCAGATTTGGAATTCTATATAAACCAACCTTCCCTCCCTCTTCCCAACCACTTCCCATCCCCTTTCTTCCATCCTATTCTTCAGAATTCTCCCCTTCCATATCTCTCTTCCTTAATCCTTCCCCAAAAACTCAATGTCGAAGAAACGGCAGAATCTAAGCACAGTCTCCTAGTGGGAGACCAATCTACATAAGTTTATGCCGGCCGCTTCATCCAAACAACAAGCCAAGGATCTTTGAGGCCATTTAACTCTTCTTTTTCTTTACTCTTTTCCTTTATTTTCCTTCTCTTTGACTATCTTATGCTTAATTTAGTTTATTTTATTTTAGTTTCTTAGTGTCAAGTTCAAAAGGCTGCTAGGGAATCACACCGGAACCACGACCACTGCCTCAATGCAGCCTTCGAAGTTCTAAAGGCTGCTTGGGAATCACGCCACTTCCGCCACCGCCAACACCTCTGCAGCCTTAAAGGTCACACCCACCTCGCGAACCATCCAACAATAAGGACTATTTGGTCCATTTATCTTTCATTTTAATTTAATTTAATTTACATTTTAATTTAATTTACATTTTTATTTCCCTTCTTTTTATCTTTCTTGTCTTTAATTATATATTTAGTTTATTTTAAATGTGTCTTAATAATTCCTGGCTAATTCTCTACGAGCTCCCAAATTTCTTCATCTAGCGCAGAGCTCAGTAGTAGCCACCAACCCTATCGACTTCCAACTCCAGGAAACCATCCAAATTCAAGAAGTCTCACCTCCCTCTCTCTCTTAAAATGCATATATATCTTTGTACATTGAGGGCAATGTACATCTTAAGTGTGGGGGGTGAATAGTTATTTCAAGAAAGTGCCTAACTTTCTGCATTATTCTCAAATCCCTGAATATTATCTTGTCTTGAAGTAAGTTTTTCATATTATGATCAGAATGAAATTTTCTTTGATTTATGATTTTAATTGATATGTTTTGGATTAAGTCATTGATAATTGTGCATTGATGATTAAATTTGAAGGACACTAGAGAATCAAGCATGATAAGTCTATTTTTTAAAAAATTAAAAAGTTTTTTAGGTTGTTGACCTGAATTTAATTATTACCTTGAAGTTTGAAATTTACGAGGTTGATATCAAATACCATAATTTTTGTGAGCCTTTGAGCCTTTTAGAGCATACATTCTTTTTCGTGCTCGCTTTATTTATTATGAGTGTGTCAACATTGATTTCTTATTCTAGAACTTGCATTGATGATACATGTCGAGACCACACCTTTGATTTGATATACAGAGATGATAAAGGCACCTAGGTTTTAACCCACTTACTCCACTAAAAGCCTACCTTCATAATTAACCCCTAGTGAGCCCCATTTAATCCTAACAACCCTTTTTATTGACTCACCCACTAATATTAACCCAAAACCCTTTGTATTTGTTATCACCATTCCTTTTGACTACCTTTTTGTCGAGATTTGATTTTGAACAGTTGCCTAATTATGTTCTATATTTCAGTTGTAAAAGTTTTTTCCTATTATTTGACTTGTTCTTAAAAAAAATCGAATTATATTCATTATTAGTTGTGTGATTGAATGAGCTTATATGTGTGAATGCCAATTATTGAAGAAGAAAGCTCGTATTAGGGTATTATTATTAGTATGACAAGTTTTCAATTGATGTAATTATTTAGGATTAGTTCATTTTTCTAGTTAGGTAATTTGTCAGGTCAATCTCGATTCTAACCCTCTAACTCAGCCTATATCCATACCCTTAAACCTAAGCCCCGTTATAACCCTGTAAAGACCTTTTGATTTGTCCCGTTACAACCCTGTAAAGACCTTTTGATTTGTGTATCATCTCATATTTTAGTGGTGGAGATTTGATTTTCATGCAAGCCTATGGGATTAACTTTTCATGTTCGACTTTTGAGTGCTTAATTCAGAACCTTAAACACTTTGAGTGATTTGAGTGAATCTTTTGTGAGGATGTCAACTCTTGTCGATTTTGAATCAGAGGTAATTATTTAGGTAAGGGGAAACACCTATGTTTTCATACTATAAAAACTATGACTTTGATTGTTTGAATCTTTAGGACTCCTTGAGTTGAATTATCCATGTATAAATTATCTATGAATTATGATGAAACATTATTGATGAATATTATGAATCAAGGAAGTTCGTTTTAATTATGAGTTGAGAATTTTTCTTGAGGACAAGCAAAAGCTTAAGTGTGGGGGTATTTGATAAACCGTAATAGTAACATTTTTTAGGCCCACATTTAGCATGCTTTTGGATGATTTAAGCCTTGAATTATGTAATGTGGTGCTCTTAATCCTTTGTTTTCATGTTTTACACTCAAGAGAGCACCGGATGACGAAAAGAATGGAAAACGGGCCCAAAACGGAGTAAATGGGCCATATCACGAAATCCACACGGCCTGGGCCCAAGACCACACGGCCGTGCCTCATAAATAGTCTCGAACACGGCCTAGCCACGATTTACACGGGTGTGTGCCATGGACGTGTCCCTGCCATGGGAAAGAAGAATTTCACTCAGAATAGGATACTTGGAGGCAAAGAAACACATTCCAAAGCCTATTCAAACACCCTAGTAGGAATTCTACTTGAATTAGGATATTTAGGGACCAAGTAAGGCACCTCAAAGCCTATATAAACATCCAAGGGGGCAACTTAAAAGGGAGTTCGGCAGAAACCTTCTGCCAGGGCTTTTTTCGGGGGAACCTGAGGCTTTAGTCAGGGGGCGTCTGACTAGGCCAAAGGAGGCAGATTTGTGGAGATTTACTCGAATAGAGCCAATTGATCCATCTCAAGAAGCCGGAGTTATACTCAAGATGGAGTATCTCTCCTTCAATTCCTTCAAGGGTTTTAGGGATTTCTTATGTTTTGTTTTATCTTTTCTTTTGAGATGTTTTCTTTCATTATTAGGAACTAAACCCTCAGATACCTGAGGGGATGATACCTAAGATGAATCTTGTTATCGTTTGCTGAACTATATGATAAATATTTGACTTGTTCTTAATTATGTGTTCTTAATTCTTGTGTTGATATTTTCGGGATATTAATTCAAGCATGATTGGCTTAGATGGAGGAGCAAAAGTCCCTGCCTAAAAGTAGATCTAGCATAATTAAGCGGAGTTGATCGCACGCCTACAGATAGGGTGACGAGATTTTGCCGGATTAGGGTGAAACCTAATATGGGAGTCCATAGATCGAGTTAATGCAATTCTAGGGGTTTTAATTAGAAAAAAATTTCAATTAATCAACCTAGGGTTAGACGTTAGTTGCCTCGAGAGGGATTAATTTACGTTAAGGAATCTTACGGATCAAGTCAAATGAATAAATCGTCCAGTTCAAAGTTAGATAACAAGTGAAGTCTAGGTGGATTCTTCCTTGGGTGTCGTCTTAATCAATTGGTTTTTCCTTAAATTATTTTTCCCAATTCCATTCTTCTTTGTCTTAGAGTTTTTAGATTAGTTTATAGTTAATTTTAGATTACATAAACAACTCCCTTAATTCTTAGGTTAGATAATAAAAAGAGAGTTAGTATTAGTACTTTTGGTTCCTTTGGGATTCGACATTCTGGTCTTGCCTTAACTATACTACTATTCGGTAGGTGCGCTTGCCTCAAATCGTTGTCATATTTAGTTTCCAGGTTCGATCATTCTAGTTATAAATTTTAAGACTTTGCATCAACGATCAGTTATTGTTATTTGTTTATGTTTTGGGAATAAGGCAATGTGATAGACTTTTACTGATATTTGCCATGATGTTTTGGATGCCTCCATAGACTATTTGTTCCTAAGTTTATAATATTCATTTCGTATTATGTTGATTATTGCTCGGACTTACTTCCAATGTTTAATACTGTTATTGTGGATGTTTTGATGTTTAATTGATGATGATATGATAGCATGATGAATTGGTACAAGTGGGAATGACTTATACGTTTAAAATATTGTATTTTTTGGTCTGAAGCAAAGGTATTGATATTTGTGTTGTAAAAATGATACCTTTGTGATTCTGAAATGTGTAGGAGGTCAGAATCGTAAGTTTGAAATGTGCTCAGTGGTCCTAATGCATGTTTAATTATTAATATAAGTTTGTTTAAAGTATGTTTTGCATGTTCTAATGATGATTGATATATGTTTGACTAAATATTAATAAGATTACTGTTAAAGAGGATGATTTCTTAATTATGTGATAATTTACTATGAGTATGACATAAGACGGTGGTGAGCCATCCTGATATTTGTGCTTGGTGACTAGGCCGGGTATAGGGTGTTACATTACCGGCTCAAGAAATTATCAGAAAAGGCTATGAACCATGTAACACCCCATACCCAGCCTAGACGTTATGGCCAAATATGGTGGTGTCACATTGAAGTGTTTAGCGTAAAACTTGTTGTCGTTGAAATCCTCAAAATCGATTAATCATTTTGTTATTAAACGGTGATTCCAAAACGGGTTGTTCATTTCCAAAGCATGCATCATTAAAAGCTAAACACTTTTAAAACGTTACTCATTTTCAAAATCTCATTTATGGCGGAAGTTTTTTAGGAAATGTTGCGAAAATGTGGTGTATTTGAAAATAGTTATCTTTTGAAAACCCGTCTTTTCCTACAACTAGCAGTTTTTATCAAACTAAATAAATAAAAACCCCAATTTAAAGATTATAACTTTAAAGAGGCCTTATTACAAAAAATACCCAAATTCAGTTACTTATAAATAAAAAGCTAAAAAAAGCTGATGCGGTTGTGTGGCCATCATCGAGTCCCTAGCAGTACCGACCCACCTACGACTGGGGATTACCTGTACAGTTAAACAGAGGGGTGAGTTTACGAAAACTTAGTGTGTAATCCCCTAACAAGCAAACAGTCAATTAAATGGTAGATAAATGCAATTTAGGCCTGAACCCGTTACAATAATAGTCCAGTTCAGTGTGGGCCTAAGCCCTTTCCTGTAACAGTAAACGGTTGAGCTTGAGCCCAACATAATGCCAGTAATCAGTAGGGCCTTTGCCTAATTTTAGTAATAGTATCAGTGGGGCCATGGCCCATAACAGCAATAGAAATCAGTAATGCAGTGAAAAGTATGTAATATCATTAATCGATGCAATAACAGTACAGTATCATTAATCAATGCAGATATGTAGTCAGAAATCCTATCCAATCCAGCCTCTACACACCACTCCATCCCACCAAACACACCATGTGAGGATAAAATCGACCCACCCAGCCAAACACACCAAGGTTAGCACCGATTGCGGCACTAAAGAGTATTACAGTAAAGCTGCCAGTAAAACAAACGGCATATAACCATCAGTAGGTCCACAGTCGTCTTGGTCGACCCGTGTGACCTTATCAGTACAATACACTTCCTCCAAATATAACAACCCATCCCCATGCAATAAACCATGACATAATATCATACGTGTATGCAAAATGTCATGTTCAATCATAGTCATACATATCATAGAGCAAACCAGTCATACATAACATAAGGTCATAACAGTCATTTCATCTCCTAGGGGTATAACAGTCATTTTACCCTATGGGGGTATTTCGATCATTTTACCCTATGAGGGTATTTCGGTCATTTCACCCTATGGGGGTATTTTAATCATTTCACCCTATGGGGATATTTCAGTCATTTTACCCTATGGGGGCATTTCAGTCATTTTACCCTATAGGGGCATTTCGGTCATTTTACCCTATAGGGGCATTTCGATCATTTTACTCTATGGGGCATTTCGGTCATTTTACCCTATGGGGGCAATTCGATCATTTTACCCTATGGGGGTATTTCGGTCATTTTACCCTATGAGGGTATTTCAGTCATTTTACCTACTTTGGGGTCTCGATGCAGATATCGACCTCTCGGGAGGTCTGGAGTCACCTCGAGTGACTCCAGTAACGTAAATGGTCATAAGAGTGTAAATGGGCCCAAGGCCCATTATTCGGCCCAAGTGGGCCCACACGCTCGTGCGGCCCGTTCAGCCCAGATTTCGCCACGGCTATGAGACCTGCATAGCCCAATCCAGTATTTGCCACAAATTGTGGATTTCATCCGTGTGGGACCTACGAGCCCATTCGGCCCGCACGACCCTTTTTCGACCCAACGTGGCCCATGACGGCCTAAGCCATGAGATCGCTCATGGAAGCATCTACAGTCAAACACCATGTTTCGTGGGCTTAGATTAACACGCGAGCAATCGCACACCCATGTGGCCTCAAACGCCGTGTTTTTCGGCTTTTCAGCTTTTGCCGATTTGCAGTTAAGGCGGTATGATTACACACATGTTTACGCAACCGCTCCAAGTTTCTCAAGCACTCAACCTTGACTTAGTAATATGCGATTTACTCTTCATAGACCGTGCTCGTTATGTCAGAGTCTTAAAAATTTATAAAAAGAATGATCGAGCCTAGAAACTAACTGTGACAACAATTGAGGCAAGAGCACCTATCAAACAGTAGTATAGTTTAGTGGCAAGACCGGATTATCGAACCCAAAGGAACCAAAAGTACTAATACTAACTTTCTTTTTATTATTTAGCCTAAGAATTAAAGGAATTGTTATTTAATCTAAAATTAACAAACTATTATGGATGCTAAGACAAAGAGAATGAATTGGGTAAATACTTGTGGGAAAAATCAATTGATTAAGACAATACCGAGGAAGAATCCACATAGACTTCACTTGTTATCTAACTCTGAACCAGATGATTTATTCACTTGACATGATCCATAGGATTCCTAATTTATATTAATACCTCTCTCGAGGCTACAAACGTCTAACCCTAGGTTGATTAATTGAAATCTCTTTCTAATTAAAACCCCTAGAATTGCATTAACTCGATCTATGGACTCCCATATTAGGTTTGACCCTAATCTGGCAGATTTTCGTCATCCTATCTCTAGGGTTGCGATCAACTCCGCTTAATTATGCTAGATCTATTCTTAGACAGGGTCTGTTTCTTCTTTGCCTAAGCACATCAATACTTGAATCAATATCATGAAATATCAAATCAAGAATTAAGGACACATAATTAAGAACAAATCAAGTATTTATCATATAGTTCAGAAAACAATAACAAGATCCGTCTTAGGTTTCATCCCCCTCAGTTATTTGAGGGTTTAGTTCATAATGATAAAAGAATACATCTCAGAAGAAAATATAAAACAAAACATAAGAAAAACACTAAAACCCCCTGAAGGAATTGAAGATAAAATCCTCTGTCTTGAGTATAACTCTGGCTTCTTGAGATGAATCAACTAGCTTTCTTCGAGTAAATCTCACAATTCTGGCCTCTCTGGCTCGACTCTTCAGCCTAACTAGACGCCCCCTAAAGGTTGGCCTCTAGGGTGTTTATATAGGCTTTTGGAATGGCTTTCTCTGCCTCTAAGTAACCTAATTTGAGTAAAATTCCTCTTTGTCACGGTAGGGACACGCCCATGGCACACACCCGTGTGAATTGTGGCCAGGCCATGTTCGGGTCTGTTAAAGTGCCACGACCGTGTGGTCTTGGCCCTAGGCTGTGTCGATTTTGTGATTTGGCCCATTTACTTCGTTTTAGGCCCGTTTCTTGTTCTTTTCATCCTCTGGTGCTTTCCTAAGTATAAAACATGAAATTTAGGGATTAAGAGCACCAAATTCCACAATTCAAGGCTTAAATCATTGATCGCTGTGTCGAGTTTTAAATTTATAATGAATGAGATTGAACCTGGAAACTAACTCTGACAACGATTAAAGGCAAGTGTACCTATCGAACAGTAGTATACTTAGGCAAGACAGGATTTGTCGAACCCAAAGGAACTAAAAGTACTAATACTAACTTTTTTTTAATTATTTAGCCTAAAATAAAGTGAATTTTCTTTAATCTAAATTAACGACTACTAAGCTAAAGATGCGAAGACAAAAAGAACAAATTGGGAAATAACTTGAAGAAAAACTCAGTTGATCACGACGATACCCTCAGGAAGAATCCACCTAGACTTCACTTGTTATCTAACACTGAACCATACAATTTATTCACTTAGTTTGATCCGTAGGACTCCCTAACGTATATTAAACCCTCTCTCGAGGTGAATGACATCTAACCCTAGGTTAATTAACGGAGATCTCTTTCTCAAATAATAACCCCATAGAATAGCAGTAAATCGATATATGGACTCCCATATTAGGTTTCACCCTAATTCGGCAAAATCTCGTCACCCTATCTCTAGGCGTGCGATCAACTCCACTTAATTATGCTAGATCTACTCTTAAGCAGGGTCTATTCCACCTCCACATAAGCACATCAAATTTGGATTAAGCACACATAATTAAGAACAAACTAAGTATTTATCATATAATTCAGAAAACAATAACAAGATTCATCTAGGTTTCACCCCCTTCAGGTATCTGAAGGGCTTAGTTCATAACAAATAAAGAAAACATCTCAAGAGAAAAGACAAAACAAAACATAAAAAATCCTTAAAACTCCCTGAAGGAATTGAAGGAGAAATCCGCCATCTTGAGTAGAATTCCGGCTTCTTGGGATGGATCAACTGGCTAACTTCGAGCGATTTCCACAACTCTGACCTTTTCGGCTTGGCTCCTTGGCCTAGCTCGACGCCCTCTCAAAGGTGGTACCTAGGGGGGTATATATAGGCTCTTGGAATGCGATTCTTTCTCCCTAAGTATCCTTTTCCAATTAAAATTATTCATTGCCACGACAGGGACACGGCCATGTCATACACTCGTGTGATGAATCTTTGAGTTGTGTTCGGATTTCTTAATTGAGGCACGGCTGTGTAAATCGGGGGTGAGGCCGTGTTCTAGATGCTCGACAAGGCATGGTGTAACACTACAAACCCGGCCTATACGTCACGACCAGATCTGGTATGTCACAGGGAAAGGTTGTTTAAAAGAACTTTTGGACTTTAAAGAGATATCGCAGTTTTGAAAACTTTTTGTTTAGTACTTTCATTTTAAGGGATAGTTAAAAATATTGTTTGAGAATATCTTACCACTTCTTATTAAAACAACTAGGAGTTTAAAACGGGCTTATTTTGTAAAATAACATTTTGAAAGTAACGTTGAGGTACGCGATCTTTTGAAAATGGTATTAGCAGCATTGAGAACAATACCAAGTTAAATTATTTACGACTTGTTATGCATTCATTGAATTTTGGAAAACCTTCGTTTACGTTTTAAGAAAATCTCGTTTTTCTTATGATTCTTAACATGTATAAAATCAGCATATAACAAACCCCAAAGTAAAAATAAAATTAAAGCGGCCTTATTACAACTTGAAATCCCAAAACAAAAATAAATTTAAAATAAAGTCTGAGTTTACTTAAAGAAATTGCAATGCATGGCCACCTCGAGTTTGTCTCGGCCCAAGACCCGCCATCTACTGATTACCTGCAAAATAACAAAGGGGTGAGTCATCGAGACTCAGTGTGTAAATCCCCGTATAAGGCAAACTGGGCCTTAGCCCATTCAATACAGCACATGTCATATGTATGCAATGCAGCCCAACCCAGTTTAGCTCTCCATCCAAAACACCCGTGGCATTATGCCACTGTGGTTCATAACCACCGTGGTCCCAGACCACTCGTGACAATAGTCACTCATGACAAAGTCACTATAATAGAATCGTGGGGCCAACCCACTGTGGTCTTAGACCACCGTGACGATCTCTGTATAGTTTGTGTTTATGTAGGCCCAACCCACTGTGGTCTTAGACCACCGAGACGAGTCACTGTTATAAGCAATCGTGGTATTAACCACCATGGTCCCAGACCACTCGTGACAGTAGTCACTATAATATGTACTCGTGGGGCCAACCCACTGTGGTCTTAGACCACTGTGACGATCTCTGATAAATAACGTATATGTGGGGCCAACCCACGTGGTACTTGACCACCAAGATAAGTCACTAATTAGATTATTTGTTGTTTCAACCACCGTGGTACTTAGACCACTCGTGACAAAAGTCACTCGTGACCATAGTCACTGATTCTCCCTCCTCCTTCATTCAATCCCGAGCCCATCCTCTTTTCATCGTGCACAATATGTATGCAACCAAAATCACAGTGTATAGCAGATCATATTTCATACATGCATAACATCAGAATATACATACATGCATATTAACAACCATATCATTAACGAAGAACTTACCCGGTGTCTCCAACCTTACCCCTAAGGGTAGTTAATCCATCATATCAGTTATTTCAGCTTTCGGCCTTTTCAGTTAATAACACAATATCAAAGAAGGCGTGTGAGTAGTACACACAATCATGCTAATCAACTCCTAAGGGCGTAACAGTAATTTTACCCACCAAGGGTATTTCGATAATTTACCCTTCCAAGGGTATTTTTGTAATCTGCATATAATGACCTTTCCAAGGTCTAATGTCGCCCCGAGCGACTCGGCTACCATTTCCGATCGTTACCGGACTATTGGGCCTAAAACCCGATTTCAGCCCATTCGAGCCCACACGCTCGTGTGGCCCACCTAGCACAAATCTAGCCACGTATATGAGATTCACCTAGTCTAGTCCAATATATACTACACAATCACACCATTTACTCATACGAGCCCATAGGCCCATTAGGCCCACTTCGGCCCATCGTGGCCCAAGTAGCCACAACCCACAAGAACACTACTGATGGCCTCAACTATCGCGTCGAAGCCCCCACACGTGCGCTCGAGCGCTCATGTGGCTACCATTACCGGGTGACCGGTATTTCGGCATTTGCCGCTCTACAACTAGAGTAGAGAGAATACACACCTGATAGGGAATCGAAAGATGCTAATCCATGCTCCAAGCACTCCTATGCCCAACGCCCACCAAGGTATGTTTTCTCTCCTCATAGAATGCTCTATATATAGCTAGCCTCTCACTTCCTTCTTTGTATCTTTCCGATGTGGGATCCTTCCGTCATTAGAGTTTAAATCCAACTCAAACTCTTGCCATCCAATTCGCAAAATAAATACTCCCTTGTTTTTCATGAGATTCGAACCCAGGCTCCCCTGTAGCATAATCCACGCCGATAACCACTTGGCCACAAGCTCCTCTTGTGTCTAAAACCATGCGCAACTAAATATAAATCTATAGCCAAATTCTAAGGTCCATATAAAAAGAAAACCAAAATGCAAGAGCCAAGACATGAACCTTGGACTTCCTTCCTTCCTTGTGACACTCCACTTGTGTCATTTTTCTCCACATTTTATTCTAAAAGCTTACCCACTACTCCCAGGGTTTTTTTCCACCTAAAACTAAAATTTCCCTAAAGTCAAAGTTTGATCCTGGGACTTCATAGAAGCCTCTAACCTTCCAAAATCACTCACCTAATAAGTCCAACTTGCACTAAAGCCATTCTCATATTCTTAAAAATTTCAAAATGCTCCTACGCTCAAGGCCCAATTCTACTAGGCCCAATTTCGGGATGTTACACATGGCCGTGTGATCTTTTGGCCAGGCCGTGTGGATTTCGTGATATGGCCCATTTACTCTATTTTGGGCCCGTTTTATGTTCTTTTCATCCTCAGGTGCTTTCCTGGGTATAAGACATGAAAAGAAAGGATTAAGAGCACCTTTTTACATGAATCAAGGGATAAATCATCCGAAAACATGCTAAATGTGGGATTAAAATATGTTACTATTACGGTTTATCAATCATCCAAAAGTATGCTAAATGTGGGATTAAAATATGTTCATATTACGGTTTATCAAATACCCCCACACTTAAGCATTTGCTTGTCCTCAAGCAAAATTCTCAAACTCACAATTGAAATGAACTTCCTTGATTCATAACATTCCTCAAAAATGTTTCATCATAATTCAAAGATAATTCATACATTGATAATTTAAATAGAAGGATCCTAAAGATTCAAAAAAACAAAGCCATAATTTTTGTAGCATAAAAACATAGGTGTTTCCCTTTACCTAATTAATTACCTTTAATTCAAAATCGACAAGAGTTAAACTCCTCACTAATGATTCACTCAAATCACTCAAAGTGTTTAAGGTTCAAAATTAAGCACTCAAAAGTCGAACATGAAAAGTTAATCCCATAGGCTTGCCTGAAAATCAAATCCCCACCACTATAAAATGAGATGATACACAAATCAAAAGGTCTTTAAAAAGGGTTGTAATGGGGCTTGGGTTAAAGGTGTGGATAAAGGCTGAATTAGAAGGTTAGAATCGAGATTGAATTGACAATTTACCTAACTAGAAAAATGAACTAATCCTAAATAATTACATCAATTGAAAACTTGTAATACTAATAATATGAGCTTTTTTAAGAAAAAATCAAGTATTTACAGTAATAATATAGGATTTTTACAACTGAAATATATAACATAGTTAGGCAACTGTTCAAAATTAAATCTCGACAAAAAGGGAGTCAAGGAATGGTGATAACAAATACAAGATGGGTTTTGGGTTAATATTAGTGGGTGAGTCAATAAAAAGGGTTGTTAAGATCAAAAGGGTGCACTAAGGGTTAATTGTGAGGGTAGGTTTTTAGTGGAGTAAGTGGGTTAAATCCTAAGTGCCCTTATCATCTCTGTATATCAAATCAATGATGTGGTCTCAGCATGTATAATCGAAGCAAGTTCTAGACTAACAAATCAATGTTGACACACACCTAATCAAAAAGTGAGCACGAAAGAATGTATGCTCTAAAAGGTTCAAAATCTCACAAAAATTATGGGTTTGAAATCATCCTTGTAAATTTTAAACTTCAAGGTAATAATTAGATTCAGGTTGACAACCTAACAAAATTTTAATTTTTGAAAATAGACTCATCATGCTTGATTCTCTAGTCTCTTAAAGTTTAAATCATCACTGCACAATTATCAATGACTTATTCTAAAACATATCAAATAAAATCATGGATCACAAGAAATTTCATTCTAGTAGTAATCTGAGAAAATTACTTAAAGACAAGACATCATTCAGGGATTTGAGAATAATGCAGAAAGTTAGGCACTTCCTCGAAATAAATACTCACCCCCACACTTAGGATGTACATTGCCCTCAATGTACACAGATATATATGAAATTTAAGAGATAGGGAGAGGTGAAACTTCCTGAATTTGGATGATTTCCTTGCGTTGGGAGTGTCGTGGTGTGGTGGCCGCCGACAATCTCTGCGCTAGATGAAGAAATTGGGAAGCTCATGAAGAATTAGCCAGGAAATAATAATGATTCAAAATATACTAAATATATATTTAAAGACAAGAAAGATAAAGAGAAAGAAAATAGAAAGTACAATAAAATTAAAAGAAAAGATTAATGGACCAAAGAGTACTTATTGTTAGATGGTTAGCAGGGTGAGTGTGATTTCTAAGGCTGTGGTGTCGTGGCTATGGTCATGGTGTGGTGATTCCCAAGCAGCCTTTAGAACCTAAATCAAAGAAAACGAAATAAAATAGAGTAAACTAAGTAAAAGAAAAATGAAGAAAAGGAAAATAAAGGAGAAGTGAAAATGAAAAGAAAAGTTAAATGGACTCAAAGGTCCTTTTCCTGTCGAGTTAATGAAGCGGCCGGCATGAACTTATGTAGATCGGCCTCACAAAGGGAGACTGTGCTAGGATCCTTCCGTTTCTTCGACATGGATGTGGTTAGATCTAGGGTTAGGGGGAATGAAGAAGAATGAGAATGAAAAAAGAATGGGAGGTGTAAAGAGTTATGGGAGAAGAATAGGGAGTAGGTGAGAAGGGGAGAGGGGTGGTTTAAATAGAAATTTCAGGTCTGGTACATCCCCACGCCCGTGTACCGTGGGCGTGTCAAGTTACACGGCCTTGTCGCACGGTCGTGTTATGCTTCGTTCGTTTCTCCCACGCCCATGTGCAGGTCGCCATGCCCGTGCTGCTAAAACAGTGTCTGTATGAAAATCCGTAGCACCCACACGGCCACAGCCATGTGGTATGGAAATCTGCACTTGGTTAGTTTATAGTTAGGTACTAAAAAGGAAAATTAAGAGTAAAAATAAAAAAATGTAAAAATTAATGGGGTTAGCACTCGGGTTGCCTCCCGAGAAGCGTTCGATTATAGTCTTAAGCTAGACTTACCTCTCATTTGCATATTCATGGTGGTTTTAGGAGTTGAAAGTCCTTCCTCATGCTATCAGTCCTTTTATCAATATATAGCTCAAGTCGAGTAGTGTTTACTTTAAAACTGCCGAATATAGGATGACTTACCTCGACTGTTCCGTATGGGAAAAACTTAAGTACCCCAAAAGAGATTTCTTTGTTTGTATTAGGGTCAGGAGGAGGTATTCGAGGGTCTATCTTATCTAACAATACCTGATCTCCGATCTTAAATTAGTTTGTCCCACATAAAGGTGTTAGTTCTACTTTGTGTATTCCTAATTTCTCCTTGAAGTGTGTCTTCCACTCGTCTAGTTCATCGATCTGAAGCCTTCGTTCCTCATGAGTTATTTCCTTGTTGGCATGAGGTCTAGGATCTGGCTCAGTTGTGTAGTTTCGTGGTGCTTCCTGAAAAGAAGATTTAACCGAATTGTTATTAATAGAATTTCTGTTCTCACCTTGATTACTCGATTTTCTAGCCGAGTCAAGAGCCTGAAGACTGATTCTGTCACCTACACAAAGTATGAGTTCACCTGCACTGACATCAATTTTAGTCCTGGCAGTTGCTAAAAAGGGTCTTCCTAAAATTAAGGGGATACTATTGTCCTCGTCCATGTCTAAAACGACGAAGTCTACTGGGAATACGAATTTATCAATTTTCACAACAACATCTTCAATTATACCCCTAGGAATTCTAATAGTTTTATCAGCTAATTGAATGCTCATCCTAGTTTGTTTGGGTTTCCCTAGACCTAGTTGTTTAAACAATTTATAAGGCATAACATTGATCATTGCCCCTAAATCAGCTAAAGCATTATCAACAGATAAACTACCAATTAAGCATGGAATTGTAAAACTCCCTGGATCTTTTAATTTTCGTGGTAGTTTATTTTGCAACATTACTAAGCACACTGCGTTTAATTCCACATGCGATTTCTCGTCTAACTTTCATTTGTTTGTCAAAAGCTCTTTTAAAAATTTCCTTGGATCTGGCATATGCGAAAGAGCTTCAAGAAACGGTAAGTTAATATGTAATTTCTTTAAAAGTTTAAGAAATTTACCGAATTGTTCGTTTGTGTTGTCCTTCTTCATTGCATCAGGATAAGGTATACGAGGTTGGTACTCTTTAATTACCGATTTTGGCTTCTCGTGACTTACCTCGACCTTATCGTTCTCTACCAAATTCTCTTGGCTTAATTTAGGCTCATCTAACCCTACACTATCCTGAGCTATTATGGCTTGAAGTTGCTCCTTTGGGTTAGTTTCAGTGTTGCTTAGTAGGCTTCCTTGTGGTAGTTCTGATATGATTTTGGCAAGTTGTCCTAACTGGTTCTCGATCCCTTGAATCGATGCTTGTTAATTTTCAAGTGTTGTCTCGGTGTTTTGGAAATGGGTTTCTGACACCGCGAAGAATTTTGTCAGCATCTCTTCAAGGTTCTTCTTCTCCTCTTGTGGATAAGGCTGTTGTTAGAAGTTTGGAGGGGGTTCCTTAACCACCCCATGAAAAATTGGGGTGGTTCCTCCAACCTGGATTATAAGTGTTACTATAAGGGTTATTTTGAGATTTAAAATTGTTACCCATATAGTGAACTTGCTCGTTCTTAGCGCTCGGGTTGTAAGGTGGATAGCCTGTGTTGTTCATCCCTCCTCTATTTGTATCGCACTGCATGACTGGATGTACCTATAAAGAATCACATATGCCATCAATCTTTTTATTTATCAGTTCTACCTGGTTTGATACCATGGTTACTGCGTCAAGGTTGAAAACACTAGTTGCTTTTGTTGGCTTGGTCCTTGTGACTTGCCACTGATAGTTATTCAGTGACATCTCTTCAATGAACTCGTAAGCAGCCTCAGGTGTTTTGTTATTCAATGTTCTGCCGGTGGCTGAATCAATCAATTGCCTATTTGAAGGGTTGACACCGTTGTAAAAAGCTTGGACCTATAGCCACAAGGGTAATCCATGGTGTGGACACCTTCTCAATAGATTTTCGTATCTCTCCCATGCATCGTAAAGTGTTTCTAAATCCATCTGCACAAAAGAAGAGATATCATTCCTTAACTTGGCCGTTTTAGCCGGCGAAAAATATTTTAATAAAAATTTTCAGTCATTTGTTCCCATGTAGTGATTGATCCTCGTGGAAGAGAATGCAATCACTGTTTAGCTTTATTCCTCAAAGAAAAGGGAAATAACCGAAGACGGATGGCATCATCAAAAACACCATTTATTTTGAAAGTATCGCAAAATTCTAGGAAATTTGCCAAGTGATTTTTTGGATCTTCATCCTGCAAAACATCAAACTGAACAAACTGTTGTATCATCTGAATAGTGTTAGGTTTCAGTTCAAAATTATTTGCAGCAATAGCAGGCCTAATAATACTTGACTCAGTTCCTGTTAAATTAGGTTAGCATAATCATACATAGTTCGAGGAGCATGATGTTCGACCGCCTCTGGAGGTAGCGGATTATTCTCAGCCATCTCTTCGGTGGTATTGGTGTCGACATCTTGCTCTTCTTCTATGTAGTGTAAGCTTTGCCTTATTTCTCTACGATTTCTGTGAACAGTACCTTCAATATCACTGTCGTAAATTAGGGGTCTTGTCGGGTTCCTTCTAGTCATAAACTAGAGGTACCTACTAGGTACAAATAAAAGAAGGAAAATTAGTAAGGTTAAAAGCAAAATAAAAAATAAAAGTAATAAATTGCAAAAAATAAAAATGGTTAAAGTAATAAAAATCGAGCGTTCTTAATATTTTAGTTCCCCGTCAATGGCGCCAAAAACTTGTTCGTTGTGTCAGAGTCTTAAAAATTTATAAAAAGAATGATCGAGCCTAGAAACTAACTGTGACAACGATTGATGCAAGCGCACCTATCGAACAACAATATAGTTTAGTGGCAAGACCAGATTGTCGAACCCAAAGGAACCAAAAGTACTAATCTAACTTTATTTTTATTATTTAGCCTAAGAATTAAGGGAATTGTTATTTAATCTAAAATTAACAAACTATTAAGCTAAAGATGCTAAGACAAAGAGAATGAATTGAGGAAATACTTGTGGGAAAAACCAATCGATTAAGACAATACCCAAGGAAGAATCCATCTAAACTTCACTTGTTATCTAACTCTGAACTAGACGATTTATTCACTTGACTTGATCCGTAGGATTCCCTAATTTATATTAATACCTCTCTCGAGGCTACTAACGTCTAACCCTAGGTTGATTAATTGAAATCTCTTTCTAATTAAAACCCCTGGAATTGCATTAACTCGATCTATGGACTCACATATTAGGTTTGACCCTAATTCGGCAGATTTTCGTCATCCTATCTCTAGGGTTGCGATCAATCCGCTTAATTATGCTAGATCTACTCTTAGACAGGGTCTATTCCTCCTCTGCCTAAGCACACCATTACTTGAATCAATATCCTGAAATATCAAATCAAGAATTAAGGATGCATAATTAAGAACAAATCAAGTATTTATCATATAGTTCAGAAAACAATAACAAGATCCATCTTAGGTTTCATCCCCCTCAGGTATTTGAGGGTTTAGTTCATAATGATAAACATCTCAGAAGAAAATATAAAACAAAACATAAGAAAAACCCTAAAACCCCCTGAAGGAATTGATGAGAAAATCCTCTATCTTGAGTATAACTCCAGCTTCTTGAGATGAATCAACTGGCTTTCTTCGAGTAAATCTCACAATTCTGGCCTCTCTGGCTCGGCTCTTCGACCTAACTGGACGCTCCCTGAAGGTTGGCCTCTAGGGTGTTTATATAGGCTTTTGGAGTGGCTTTCTTTGCCTTTAAGTACCCTAATCCGAGTAAAATTCCTCTTTGTCACGGTAGGGACATGCCCATGGCAAACGCCCGTGTGAATCATGGCCAGGGTGTGTTTGGGTCTGTTAAAGAGGCACGTCCATGTGGTCGTGGGCCCACGTCGTGTCGATTTCATGATTTGACCCATTTACTTCGTTTTATGCTCGTTTCTTGTTCTTTTCATCCTCCGATGCTTTCCTAAGTATAAAACATGAAATTAAGGGATTAAGAGCACCAAATTCCACAATTCAAGGCTTAAATCATCCAAAAGTATACTAAATGTGGGATTAAAATATGTTCATATTACGGTTTATCATATCACTGACTAAAACGATCGAACGCTACTTGCTGACTTACTGCAATAATGATAAACCGTAATACATACATATTTTAATCCCACATTTAGCATACTTCTGGATGATTTATCCCCTGAATTGTAAAATTTGGTGCTCCTAATCCTTTAATTTCATGTTTTATACTTAGGAGAGCACCGGAGGATGAAAAGATCGAGAAACGAGCCAAAAAGGAGAAAATGGGCCAAAGTACGAAATCAACACGGCCCGGGCCCAAGCCACACAACCGTGCCTGTAACATCCTAGATTAGGGGTTATGCGTTCGTGCGTAATTCATGAGATAGTGGGCTCAGTGGGTGTGTTGGATGTGATCTGATGAGTTTTAGGAACCCTAAGATGTAAGGAAATGTATGGAAATGTATGGAAATGTAAGGAAATGTAAGGAAATGCCTTGCCTTGGAAATGTAGGGAAATGTCCTAGAAATGTGAGGAAATGATTTAGAAATGTTGAGTTTAAAGGAGGCAAACGAACATTTTTGGAAACTTGAAAATGTAAGGAAATGATAAGTTTTAAAGTTTAGAAAGAGGAAATTAAGGCAAGGTGGCCTTAAGAAAATTAACAGAGGGTATTTGACACAAGAACGGGCTTGGAAAAGTGGCCTGGAGATGCCACTTAAGGCCTCTAGAAATGACACCCGATACAGGAGTATTGGGCCAAGGTTCGAGCTGCATGGGAAGCAAATAAAAGAAATTTTATTTTGCTACAATGAGCAGAGAGGTGGACAGCACATGGCTATAAATTAGGAGCTTTTATTCTTTTATTTTTAAGAGATAAATAGAGGATAAATAAGGGATTTATTTATCATTATTTTCAAGAGATAATTGTTGGATTAAATTCTTTAATTTTTAAATAAAGTGATAAAGATATGAGAGTGGTGGCCAAGTAAGGGACTCTAGCCTAGTAATTTTGGCTATTAAAGGAAGAGTAAGGCTATTCTTCATTCATTCTTTTCTCTTCAAGAAAACCTCTGCCGAAATTCTCTAAAGTTTCTTCTCTTCTCTCTGCCGAATTCTCTCTGCCATTATTCTCTTTTTCTCTTTTCTTTTTGATTCTCTTTGGCCGAATCCTTCTACACCCTATTCTCTTATTCTTGTTCTCTCAATCTCATAAAAGGCGAATATTGTTGAGGATTCAAGCCAAGGTGTTGTCGACTACACCATTAGGGGAGGAATTTCGGGATATCAAGTGTTGCCGAATTCAATACTAAAGGTAAGGATGTTATTGACATCATTTTGGTTCTTTTCTTTAAGCCGAAATTTAGATTCTAATGCCATTAATATCTTTGGCCGAAACTTTGAAGAGATCTTTCGAGATTTACTAAGTGTCGACTACAAGGAAGGAGAAGTTCTTTTCCCGAAGGTCCACCATAGGCCGCGTGTTCCCTAGTTATTCGGTGAGTTTCGGGATTTAAAATCCAGAAGGTAAGTGTCTATAGCATTCGGCCAAGGCCATGTTTGGTAAATAGATGTGTTTTATTAGTTATTCAAAAGCCGAAACTAATCTATTCAAGTAATCTAGTGATTGCCGATTTCAAGAAAGAAGGATACAAAGTTTCGGGACTTGATTCTTAAGTCAATCGGCAACAAGGTAAGTTTTAGTGTACTAATCCTACTAGGATTTGGATTTATGGTCGAATGGCTCTTTACTAAGTATTAAATGATTGATTAAATGTAGAGATCTAAGATCTAAGGCATTAGATCAAGCTTTTCGGGATTTGGATTGAAAGCATTAAGCAAATCAGGTGTGTACCCCACACTATTTCTCAATAAGTTTTATGGCATGTTTAATAAATATATATGTGATATTAAGAATATGAAAGTGTAAGAAAGTGCCTAAGGTACCATGTTATGGTACAAAGTACTCAGGTACGTTTCCTACTCCTACTAGGATTATGAAATATGTTAATTGTAACATGAGAATAAGAATAAGAATGTGAACTCTGGCATATTTATGCATATTACTATTATATGGGGCATATGGGTTTTATTTTGAAGGGGAAGTGAATGTGGTGACCTAAGACCACGAACACGGTGACCTAAGACCGTGATATCTGAATGTGGTGACCTAAGACCACAGTAATCTGAATGTGGTGACCTAAGACCACAGTAATCTGAACGTGGTGACCTAAGACCACGAATGCGGTGACCTAAGACCACGATATGGAGTGTAGCGGAAGGAGGGTCGACTTAGTAGTCCCCACGGTGTACAGGTTGGTACGGGGGAGTGTAGCGGATGGCTTAATAGGTTTGGGTTTTGGGAATGCGTCGTAACTTGTATGCTATGATATGAATGTGTAATAATTGTTATGCCTGATTCGGTTATGATTTAGTGTTGTGCACACATTGAGTCTGTTGACTCACCCCGTTGTGGGACTATTTTCAGGTGACGAACAGTAATGGACCGGGCTCGGCAGAAGCTTAGGGATGGCCATGCACAGCAAGAAATTTACGATTTGGACGTTTATTTTATTTTAAGTATTTTAAGTTTATTTTGGGAATTATTTGATGTAATAAGGCCATAAGGCCATAGTTGAATTTGTAATATCCCGGGTTAGGGGGCTGTTTTGTGGCTGCATGATATTGCATGTTTGTGGTGTGCTGTGTTGCTATTTTTATGTCTTAGGGGTTTAATTATAGCTTAGGTGTATGCCTGAGTAAATTAGGAAATTTTAGTTTTTGGGTGCTGAGTGAAGGGAGCTAGGGAAGCTGGGGTTTAAGAATTTTCTTTGTGGTTTTATTGCACAAATAAGGAGCTGGCAAGAGTGGCAAGGGGGAGCTTGGTATGGCGTCACATGCAGATGGAGTGGAGGTCCAGTGTTCGAGCTGTATAGCTCTCCTTTTGGCTCTCATTTTGGGACGGCAAGGAGAAGAGGCAGAAGGCAAGTGGAACTCTAACTTGGACTTGGTCTTCTCATTCAAATGGAGAGTGGAGAGGGATTTTAGGAGGTTGACTAGTTCAACCAATTTGAATGTGTGGATGGGAGTTGATTGGGGGGATCATGGCCGAATTTGGGAGAGTTTGGGGGGAGGAATGGACGGCATAGTGGGGTGAGTAGGTAGCCGAAATGCATTTTGGCATTTTGGCACTCTTTTTGATTGTTTTCGGTCACATTTGGTAAAGGAGAGGAAGCTCTTTTCTAGTCTTTTTGGAAAGCCGATTTTCTTCAACAAAGTAAGTCTTCCATTTCTCTCTTGAAACCGAAAGTGTAAGCAATCTATACCATAGCCGAAACTTGACTTTGATTCTTTTAATTTCATCATAGCCGAATGTGCTCATTCATCACCCTTTTTCTTTCAATTGTTTAAGCCGAAACCTATGTCCCTTCTTCTCATACTTTTTCTTCTTTTCCTTCTTGAAACACTAAAGCCGAAACTCCTATTCATCCCATCCATTTCTTTTCTTTCTTAAAACCGAAACACACCTACCATTTTTCCATTTTTCTTTCTTCTCTTCTCAAGACCTTGACCGAATCTTTTATTTTTCTTTTGGCACAAGTCTTGGCCGAATCATTTGTGGCTCTCTTCTGGTGTGGGGTGGCCGAATATAGAGTGTTGGGTTCTTGCTCCAACCGTTTGGAGGTTGGTAAGTTCATTGCCGAATGGTCATTATTTTCTTTCTCTTCTCAATCGATTTCGATTTATTTAAGGGCCGAATATGGTCATTTGGGATGGATTCTAATTTCTTCGTTATAGGATCAGTGGATTGTGGAAGCAAGCAGGAGGAGCCGTTTCCTTCTATCAATTGTTGGTAAGGGGTAAGTGATTGGTTGTTGATTATTTTAATCACCTGGTTTCGATTAGGCCGTGTTTGATAAAGGATTAACTGTATTCTTTTCAAGGTGGTGGCCGATTGTCTTTAAAGGACCATTGTGATTCGGGTCTGGTAGGAAACCAAGCAATAGCAAGGTAAGAGTGATTCGACAACTCTTTTGGTCTATTGGTGTTGGCCGAATAGGCTTAGTGCCTAACCCCTAATGTTTGGCCGATTGTAGGATCTTGTTATCGAGGGGCTTAGATCGTTCTCATTGGGTCTTAGACTCGTATTATCAGGTGTGTATACTAACACACTTATATTTAGTAATATCATTATTAAACCTGTATGCCTATTAAAATTATGGCAGTTGATGGATTGATATGATACCCAATTGGGTATGGGCTTGGATTCGGGTAAGTTACTATCATATTATTATGAGTTATTGATGACTTATATGATATAATGGCTATGGATATATGTGGTATGGGATATGTGGTTAGACATATTGGCATGTTGAGCATGATAGTATGATATGCATAATTACATGAATTTGGCATGTTGATGGGTGATATGAGAGGAGGGAGTATGATATTTTGTGCTGACGAGCACCAGTGCTTTGGTAGCACACTTTGTGACTTTGGGTCACCAGAGGTTTGGCACCTCCAGAGGTTTGGTACCTCAGCGTCTCGTCCCAGTGGCTTAGTACCACAGTGGGTTGGCCCCACAGATGATTATTCGGGATTGACGCCAGTGTTTTGGTAACACACGATGGGTTGGCCCCATCACCAGATTTGTGACTACGGTCACCAGTGCTTTGGTAGCACATTGTGTCTTTGGGACACCAGAGGTTTGGCACCTCATTGCGACTTGTCCCTGTGGTTTGACCACCGTGGGTTGGCCCCACTTGAGATATGGGATCGTCTGCTAGTGTTTTGGTAACACACGATGGGTTGGCCCCATCATCATTGGATTTGTGACTTCGGTCACCAGTGCTTTGGTAGCACAATTGTGTCTTTGGGACACCAGTGCTTTGGTAGCACATTGAAGGATATTGTGTCTTTGGGACACCAGTGCTTTGGTAGCACATTGTGACTATATGTCACCAGTGGTTTGGCACCACCAGTGGTTTGGTACCACACGGGGTAGATAAGGCGATATGGATGGTTAGGATCGGGTTGCATTAATCATGTTGCTATGTATGCTGTGTGTTAGCATGTTGTTTCTTCGGGAGCGGGATTTACACACGGAGTCACTCGACTCACCCTCTCCTTTGACATTTCAGGTGACTCGTAGACGCGGACTTGGAGCCGGGATGGACTCGGGGTGCACATGCCATGCCGAATAAAGTTTTTACTCAGACTCTACTATTTGGGTACTTTAGTTTATTACTTTAAATTGGGTTTCATTTCGGATTGTAAAAGGCCTTTTAAGTTATGTTTTATGTTGTTTATATTTTAAATTGATTTTTAATATGCCTAACAAAGTAACTTGGAATAACTTTTACTAAAATATGGAAAGATAAAGTTTTCACAACTAACACGCAACGTGTTTTAAATTATACCATCGGGTATCACACAAAGTCTTTTGATAAACAAATACAAATGGTTTTCAATTCAAACTTGTAGTTCTTCTAAGTTTAAAAGTGTTTTATGTATCACTAAGAAACTAATAAGGTTTTAAATGGTAATAACTCGTTTAACTACAAATTCTGGCAAAGTTTTCAAAATCCCTGGATTTCAAGTACATCAACTGTTTTTTTCAAAGAAGACTGCTCAAATCTGTTTCAAACACACTGTGTTTTCACTCAGCTTTTAGACGAGAAATCTAGTTTTCCAAAATGGTTTTTCCCCGTAGCATACCAGATTCGGACGTGGTGTCTTGTCCGGGTTTGGGGTGTTACATTTGTGGTATCAGAGCCAAGTTCAAAGGCTCGGCTGTGGGCCTGAGGCCCAAAATGTTTCCAAAAGATGTCTTAAGTGTTTTGGGTTTAAATAAATGGTTTTGAAAGGCATGGCACCGAGTCTCCGGCACCAGTTCGCCCAGGTAAGTACCCCGAACTATTCTCCGTGATTTGATTGGATGTTATATGATTGATGATAGCAATAGTGTGCTACCTTAGAGATTGAAACTGATAGGATTCTGTGAACTTGCGAGAACAACTCCTCATTAAATATTCATAAGACTTGCTTTTTAAACAAGTGGAATAAAAACTGATGCATAAAATTCTTTAATCAGATACGTAGAAAGATTAGACATGAGCACTCGAGGTGGACGTGGTCGTAATACTCGCGGTAGAGGTAGGGGTAGAATGACGGTTTCTGAGCCCGTAGGATCTGGGCAGGGTTCAGAAAATGAGGTACCGGTTCCGCCACCAGCTGGAGGTGGTGAGTTCCAAGATCAGACTGGAGACGACGCAGTGTCACAGGCGATGCTACGAGTGTTGGAAAGGGTAGCTGGGGCTAGTGGTGGTGCAGGAGTTAGGAAATCAGTTCCTGAGCGACTCCGAGCTAACGGGGCCGAATTCTTCCGAGGTGTTTCTGGTGTTGCTCCTAGCACTGCTGAGTACTGGCTAGAGGCAACTGAGCGGATCATGGATGATCTGGACTTGACGACGGAAGAGAAGCTGAAGGGTATCGTATCTCTTCTCCGGGATGAGTCATATCAGTGGTGGCTCACGGTGCGAGACAGTGTGGCTGCAGAGGATCTGACATGGGATTACTTCAGAGCTGCATATCAAAAGAAGTACATCGGGGCTAGTTACATCGACTCCCAAAGGAAGGCATTTCTGAGGCTTGTTCAGGGGAGTAAATCTGTTGCTGAGTACGAGGCTGAGTTTCTGAAGCTGAGTAGGTATGCCAGGGGCATTGTAGCCACTGAGCATGAGAGGTGTGTTCGTTTCGAGGATGGTCTGCGAGACGAGTTGAGGCTGCTGATTGCTCCACAGCAGGAGCGCGAGTTCGCTGTCTTGGTTGAGAAAGCTAAGGTGGCTGAGGGTGTTAAGGAGTCAGTGAGGCAGAGTATGGACAGGAGTAGGCTTAAGAGGAGCTTTGGGTCTTCTGGTTCGTCTGGTAATTCGCAGAAGAGAGCTAGTCCGAGTGGGCAGAATCAGTCTGCTAGGTTTGTTGCTGCTAGGCAGGGACCGCCGCAGTGCAATCAGTGTGGGAAATCTCATTGGGGTGGCTGTTGGACTGGTGGTAAAGGGTGCTTCGAGTGTGGGTCTCTGGAGCATCGCATTAGGGATTGTCCGCGTAGGATGGCCAGGATTCAGTCTGAGAGTCAGAGCCGTAATCAGTTCAGAGGTAATGGACCGCCACCGCAGAGGGGCCGTGGTAATGGCAGAGGTGGTTATGGATCTAGTCGGGGCCGTGGAGCACCGGGCAGAGGTGCAGGTAGTTCTGAGGCTAGGCAGCCGGGGTTGGTGTATGCTGCGAGGCGCCGTGAGGAGGGCGACGCACCGGACGTCATAACCGGTACGTTTTTGATTTTTGGTACTCCTTATACTGCTTTAATTGATGTGGGTTCTACGCACTCTTATGTTGCCAGTAGTATAGTAGAGACACTGGACTTAGACTCTGAGATATCCTCTAGGCAGATGACTGTGATTAGCCCTCTAGGTCACTCTGTAGTAGTAGATAAGCTATTTAGAGAGGTACCCCTAGAACTCCAAGGGGTAGTGTTTGCTGCTGATCTGATGGAACTGCCGTTTGGGGAGTTCGATCTGATTCTTGAGATGGATTGGCTGGTTAAGTACCAGGCGAGGTTGGATTGCGCGGCTAAGCGCATGGTTCTTAAGACGGTTGATGGTGTTGAGGTGGCTATGATAGGTAATAGGAGAGATTACTTATCAAATGTGATATCTGCTCTGAAAGCGGAGAAGATGGTCAGGAAGGGCTGTGATGCGTATGTGGTTCATGTGTATGCCTTGGAGGCTAAAGAGTCTGCTGTTGAGAAGGTTCGTACTGTTAAGGAGTTTGCCGATGTGTTTCCTGAGGAACTTCCGGGTTTGCCGCCAGATCGAGAGGTAGAGTTCGGGATTGATTTGTTACCCGGGACTGCGCCAGTGTCTATTGCTCCGTATAGGATGGCACCAAAGGAATTGGTGGAGCTCAAGGCTCAGATCCAGGAGTTATTGGATCGAGGTTTTATTAGGCCAAGTGTTTCGCCGTGGGGTGCGCCAGTTCTTTTTGTCAAGAAGAAAGATGGCACGATGCGGATGTGCATAGACTACCGCCAGTTGAACAAGCTGACGATTAAAAACAAGTATCCGTTGCCACGGATAGATGACTTGTTTGATCAGCTGAAGGGTGCTGCGGTATTCTCCAAGATTGATCTGAGGTCTGGGTACCACCAGTTGAAGGTTAAGAAGGCTGATATCCATAAAACAGCGTTTCGGACTCGGTATGGGCACTACGAATTCCTGGTAATGCCGTTCGGGTTGACTAACGCACCGGCAGCGTTTATGGATATGATGAACAGGGTGTTTCAGCAGTATCTGGATCAGTTCGTGGTGGTTTTCATAGACGACATCTTAGTGTGCTCAAAGACAGAGGAAGAGCATGATAAGCATTTGAGGGTGGTGCTGCAGATTTTGAGGGAAAAGCAACTCTATGCTAAGTTCAGTAAGTGCGAGTTCTGGCTGAGAGAAGTGACGTTTTTGGGTCATGTAGTGTCAGCTGAGGGTATTCGGGTAGATCCTCGCAAGATTGAGGCAGTTCTGGATTGGAAGCCACCTAGGTCAGTGGCTGAGGTTCGTAGTTTTCTGGGTTTGGCCGGATACTACAGAAGGTTTGTTGAGGGTTTCTCGTTGATAGCAGCGCCGATGACTAAGTTGTTAAGGAAAGAGGTTCCGTTCGTATGGACTGAGAAACAGCAGGAAAGCTTTGACAAGTTAAAGAAGGTTTTGACTGAGGCTCCGGTTTTAATTCAACCTGAGGCTGGTAAGGAATACACAGTCTACTGTGATGCTTCACATACGGGTCTGGGTTGTGTGCTGATGCAGGAAGGTAAGGTTGTGGCTTACGCTTCTAGGCAGCTGAGGCCACATGAGGTCAACTATCCGACGCACGATTTGGAGTTAGCGGCTGTAGTCTTCGCCTTAAAGATTTGGAGGCACTACCTATATGGAGAGAGATCGATAGTCTACACGGATCATAAGAGTCTTAAGTATCTACTGACTCAGAAGGATTTGAATTTGAGGCAGCGCAGATGGGTTGAGTTGCTGAAGGATTACGACTGCTCGATTGAGTATCATCCGGGCAAGGCTAACGTGGTAGCAGACGCGTTGAGCCGTAAGGTTGTGTCGGACTTAAGAGCATTGTTCGCCCATTTGAGCTTGTATGACGACGGGAGTATTCTGGCGGAGCTGCAGGTTAAACCTACTTGGATTGAGCAGGTCAGAGAAAAACAGTTAGAGGATGAGGTTCTGAGTGCGCGAAGGTTGCAAGTGCAGAATGGTGGTTTGGAGGGTTACAGCTTGTCTAGTGACGAGGTTCTGTGTTTTCAAGGTAAGGCTTGTATGCCTAAGGATGTTGAGCTGAGGCAGAAGATTCTTCAGGACGCACACAGCAGTCCTCATGCTATGCATCCTGGAGGTAGCAAGATGTATAAGGATCTTAGGGAGCAGTTCTGGTGGCCTGGTTTGAAGAAAGAGGTAACAGAGTTTGTTGGAAGATGTCTGACTTGTCAGCAGGTCAAGGCTGAACACCAGTTGCCGTCGGGTTTGCTTCAGCCTATGAAGATTCCGCAGTGGAAGTGGGAAAGGATAACCATGGATTTTGTCAGTGGATTACCGCTTACGCCAAGCAAGAAGGATTCAGTTTGGGTAGTGGTGGATCGTCTGACTAAATCAGCTCACTTTATTCCGGTGAGGGTTGACTACTCACTTCAGAAGCTAGCGAAGCTGTATGTTTCAGAGATAGTGAGGTTGCACGGTGTGCCAGTTTCGATAATCTCGGATAGGGATCCCAGGTTTACTTCAAGGTTTTGGAAAGCATTGCATCAAGCATTGGGTACTCGTTTGGATTTCAGCACGGCTTTTCACCCGCAGTCTGACGGTCAATCAGAAAGGGTTATTCAGATCTTAGAAGACATGCTGAGAGGTTGTGTCTTGGATTTCAGAGGTAACTGGGAGGAGTTTCTACCATTAGCTGAGTTTGCCTACAACAACAGTTACCAAGCGAGCATCAAGATGGCTCCGTATGAGGCGTTGTATGGTAGGAAGTGTCGCTCACCTACATGTTGGACAGAGTTAGGTGAACGTCAGTTATTGGGACCCGAGTTGGTAGCTGAGACTGAAGACAAGGTTAAGTTGATTCAAGCTCGATTAAAGGAAGCTTCGGATCGACAGAAGTCTTATGCCGACCTTAAGCGAAGAGATATAGAGTTTGCTGTTGGGGATCGAGTGTTTCTGAAGGTCTCGCCTTGGAAGAAGGTTCTGAGGTTCGGGAAGAAAGGTAAGCTAAGTCCGAGGTTTATTGGGCCGTATAAGGTTTGAGACGGGTTGGACCAGTAGCGTATCAGCTTAAGTTGCCAGCAGAGCTTAGTCAGATTCACGACGTTTTTCATGTTTCGATGCTTCGGAGGTATCGTTCAGATCCGTCTCATGTGGTAGCAGTGGAGGAGATCGAGGTGAATCCAGACTTGTCTATGGAAGAGGAACCTGTGCAGATTCTTGATCGGGATGTGAAGGTTCTGCGTAGGAAGTCTGTGCCTCTGGTTAAGGTACTTTGGCGGAATCATGGTGTAGAAGAAGCGACGTGGGAACCCGAGGATACGATGAGACAGCAATACCCGCAACTCTTTTGATCAGGTAATTTCGAGGCCGAAATTGTTTTTAAGGGGGGTAGAACTGTAATATCCCGGGTTAGGGGGCTGTTTTGTGGCTGCATGATATTGCATGTTTGTGGTGTGCTGTGTTGCTATTTTTATGTCTTAGGGGTTTAATTATAGCTTAGGTGTATGCCTGAGTAAATTAGGAAATTTTAGTTTTTGGGTGCTGAGTGAAGGGAGCTAGGAAGCTGGGGTTTAAGAATTTTCTTTGTGGTTTTATTGCACAAATAAGGAGCTGGCAAGAGTGGCAAGGGGGAGCTTGGTATGGCGTCACATGCAGATGGAGTGGAGGTCCAGTGTTCGAGCTGTATAGCTCTCCTTTTGGCTCTCATTTTGGGACGGCAAGGAGAAGAGGCAGAAGGCAAGTGGAACTCTAACTTGGACTTGGTCTTCTCATTCAAATGGAGAGTGGAGAGGGATTTTAGGAGGTTGACTAGTTCAACCAATTTGAATGTGTGGATGGGAGTTGATTGGGGGATCATGGCCGAATTTGGGAGAGTTTGGGGGGAGGAATGGACGGCATAGTGGGGTGAGTAGGTAGCCGAAATGCATTTTGGCATTTTGGCACTCTTTTTGATTGTTTTCGGTCACATTTGGTAAAGGAGAGGAAGCTCTTTTCTAGTCTTTTTGGAAAGCCGATTTTCTTCAACAAAGTAAGTCTTCCATTTCTCTCTTGAAACCGAAAGTGTAAGCAATCTATACCATAGCCGAAACTTGACTTTGATTCTTTTAATTTCATCATAGCCGAATGTGCTCATTCATCACCCTTTTTCTTTCAATTGTTTAAGCCGAAACCTATGTCCCTTCTTCTCATACTTTTTCTTCTTTTCCTTCTTGAAACACTAAAGCCGAAACTCCTATTCATCCCATCCATTTCTTTTCTTTCTTAAAACCGAAACACACCTACCATTTTTCCCATTTTTCTTTCTTCTCTTCTCAAGACCTTGACCGAATCTTTTATTTTTCTTTTGGCACAAGTCTTGGCCGAATCATTTGTGGCTCTCTTCTGGTGTGGGGTGGCCGAATATAGAGTGTTGGGTTCTTGCTCCAACCGTTTGGAGGTTGGTAAGTTCATTGCCGAATGGTCATTATTTTCTTTCTCTTCTCAATCGATTTCGATTTATTTAAGGGCCGAATATGGTCATTTGGGATGGATTCTAATTTCTTCGTTATAGGATCAGTGGATTGTGGAAGCAAGCAGGAGGAGCCGTTTCCTTCTATCAATTGTTGGTAAGGGGTAAGTGATTGGTTGTTGATTATTTTAATCACCTGGTTTCGATTAGGCCGTGTTTGATAAAGGATTAACTGTATTCTTTTCAAGGTGGTGGCCGATTGTCTTTAAAGGACCATTGTGATTCGGGTCTGGTAGGAAACCAAGCAATAGCAAGGTAAGAGTGATTCGACAACTCTTTTGGTCTATTGGTGTTGGCCGAATAGGCTTAGTGCCTAACCCCTAATGTTTGGCCGATTGTAGGATCTTGTTATCGAGGGGCTTAGATCGTTCTCATTGGGTCTTAGACTCGTATTATCAGGTGTGTATACTAACACACTTATATTTAGTAATATCATTATTAAACCTGTATGCCTATTAAAATTATGGCAGTTGATGGATTGATATGATACCCAATTGGGTATGGGCTTGGATTCAGGTAAGTTACTATCAATATTATTATGAGTTATTGATGACTTATATGATATAATGGCTATGGATATATGTGGTATGGGATATGTGGTTAGACATATTGGCATGTTGAGCATGATAGTATGATATGCATAATTACATGAATTTGGCATGTTGATGGGTGATATGAGAGGAGGGAGTATGATATTTTGTGCTGACGAGCACCAGTGCTTTGGTAGCACACTTTGTGACTTTGGGTCACCAGAGGTTTGGCACCTCCAGAGGTTTGGTACCTCAGCGTCTCGTCCCAGTGGCTTAGTACCACAGTGGGTTGGCCCCACAGATGATTATTCGGGATTGACGCCAGTGTTTTGGTAACACACGATGGGTTGGCCCCATCACCAGATTTGTGACTACGGTCACCAGTGCTTTGGTAGCACATTGTGTCTTTGGGACACCAGAGGTTTGGCACCTCATTGCGACTTGTCCCTGTGGTTTGACCACCGTGGGTTGGCCCCACTTGAGATATGGGATCGTCTGCTAGTGTTTTGGTAACACACGATGGGTTGGCCCCATCATCATTGGATTTGTGACTTCGGTCACCAGTGCTTTGGTAGCACAATTGTGTCTTTGGGACACCAGTGCTTTGGTAGCACATTGAAGGATATTGTGTCTTTGGGACACCAGTGCTTTGGTAGCACATTGTGACTATATGTCACCAGTGGTTTGGCACCACCAGTGGTTTGGTACCACACGGGGTAGATAAGGCGATATGGATGGTTAGGATCGGGTTGCATTAATCATGTTGCTATGTATGCTGTGTGTTAGCATGTTGTTTCTTCGGGAGCGGGATTTACACACGGAGTCACTCGACTCACCCTCTCCTTTGACATTTCAGGTGACTCGTAGACGCGGACTTGGAGCCGGGATGGACTCGGGGTGCACATGCCATGCCGAATAAAGTTTTTACTCAGACTCTACTATTTGGGTACTTTAGTTTATTACTTTAAATTGGGTTTCATTTCGGATTGTAAAAGGCCTTTTAAGTTATGTTTTATGTTGTTTATATTTTAAATTGATTTTTAATATGCCTAACAAAGTAACTTGGAATAACTTTTACTAAAATATGGAAAGATAAAGTTTTCACAACTAACACGCAACGTGTTTTAAATTATACCATCGGGTATCACACAAAGTCTTTTGATAAACAAATACAAATGGTTTTCAATTCAAACTTGTAGTTCTTCTAAGTTTAAAAGTGTTTTATGTATCACTAAGAAACTAATAAGGTTTTAAATGGTAATAACTCGTTTAACTACAAATTCTGGCAAAGTTTTCAAAATCCCTGGATTTCAAGTACATCAACTGTTTTTTTCAAAGAAGACTGCTCAAATCTGTTTCAAACACACTGTGTTTTCACTCAGCTTTTAGACGAGAAATCTAGTTTTCCAAAATGGTTTTTCCCCGTAGCATACCAGATTCGGACGTGGTGTCTTGTCCGGGTTTGGGGTGTTACAGAATTTCTTTATTTCTTTTTACTTTTATTTATTATGTTTACAAATTATTATTTATGGATCAAACAAATTTATTTTAAAAATAAACTCCAAGTGTTTTGTCACCTTAATTAGAAAAAGAAAAAGAGATCTAATATATTATTAATACATTTTCAACTCAAGCCCAACCCAAACAAACTTTCTTTCTAAACACACAATTTTACAAAGTAACAAAAGAATTTTGAATTGGTTTACATCGAGGAACATACCAGATCTGGTCACGGCTCGTGGGCCGGGTTTGGGGTTTTCAATTTGGTATTAGAGCCCAGTTTCAAACCCTCGGCCTGGGGTTTAAGGCCCAAACGTTTTCAAATTGAGCCCAAATGAGTTTTTGAAGATAAGCAGGTTTTCTGGCATGGCACCTAAGTCTCCGACCCGAAGTCCACCAAGTAAGTACCCCTAACCTTTGTGTGAATTATAGTATGAATTGTAGAAGGGTAGAACTGGAATGGCACGTAGAGTAGTATGATAAGTATTTGGAACCCTAGGACTAGTTTACCCCAACTATTACATAAGACTTAATGACTAATTAAACAAACCTATGGCTAAGTCGCCGAGTTAGGGTGTGGCAACCATTGTGCGCATGTCTAGGATTGGATCCGGAAGAGCCTGGTATTTAAGCAGTCCTAGTGACTCACCTCCTCTTCGCAGGAATCCTACCTGGTGCGTAGCTTCGGTTCACCCTAACCAAGAGGACTTATTCATAGGCTAAACCCCTAACTAAAACCCGAAAGGGATTAGCCACATTTTTATGGAAACCCTAGTTTTAAAATGACTAAATTACCCTTTTGATTTATACAAGCTATCCCATAAAATTTTTCTGAAATATTTCTTGATTTACAAAATTACTAAAATACCCCTAGTGGTAAAATTACAAAAAAATGCCCTTGGTTTTTAAAAATTACCGTACTACCCGATTTCAATAAAATTTTCCTTACTTTATAAAATGACCAAAAATCCTAAACTACAAAGTATCGAAATACCTTGACTTTGGAAAATTACGAAATTGCCCCTGACGTACAAAATTACCAAAAATGACCCTAATTTCCAAAATTTTTGCAACATCCCCATTTTGGAAAACAAATTCTCAAAAGTAACCCTAAAGTTTTGTAAAATCTGCAATACCCCTGAATTATTAAACTTTACAAATTTACCCTGATTTGTAAAAATTTACTGAAATACCCCTGGAATTTCAAAATTTCCAAAAATACCCCGGGAATGCAAAATTACCAAAATACCCTTATTGACAAAATCACCAAGGAACCTTATTTTGACAAATTACGAAAATACCCCTGTAGGACAAATTACGAAAATACTCCTGGGTAGTGGAAAAACAGCAACAATGAAAACTACAACATTTCTCTGAATGAACGAAAGTTCATAATTGATTGATGAATGTATGAATGAAAAGACTGTGTGCATGTATGAATACGAAAGAACCACTCCTAAAATTCTTTTCATTAAACTTCTTCGCGAGCAATCAGTGGAATAAAGGCTAATTCATAAAACTTCTTAATCAGATTAAATCGTGAAGTAGAAATAAGTTCTAGGGGACGTGAACTTAGAGATTGTGCCTAGAAAGTATGATGGTTCTATTAAGATCAGAGTGCGCAGCGTAAGCATAGTGCGGTGAGAAGGATTGTACGACTGTTAATAAGTAATTTCGAGGATGAAATTATTTTTAAGGAGGGTAGAACTGTAACATCCTAGATTAGGGGTTATGCGTTCGTGCGTAATTCATGAGATAGTGGGCTCAGTGGGTGTGTTGGATGTGATCTGATGAGTTTTAGGAACCCTAGGATGTAAGGAAATGTGTGGAAATGTATGGAAATGTAAGGAAATGTAAGGAAATGCCTTGTCTTGGAAATGTAGGGAAATGTCCTGGAAATGTAAGGAAATGATTTAGAAATGTTGAGTTTAAAGGAGGCAAACAAACATTTTTGGAAACTTGGAAATGTAAGGAAATGATAAGTTTTAAAGTTTAGAAAGAGGAAATTAAGGCGAGGTGGCCCTAAGAAAATTAATAGAGGGAATTTGACACAAGAACGGGCTTGGAAAAGTGGCCTAGAGATGCCACTTAAGGCCTCTAGAAATGACGCCCGATACAGGAGTATTGGGCCAAGGTTCGAGCTGCATGAGAAGCAAATAAAAGAAATTTTATTTTGCTACAAGGAGCAGAGAGGTGGACGGCACATGGCTATAAATTAGGAGCTTTTATTCTTTTATTTTTAAGAGATAAATAGAGGATAAATAAGGGATTTATTTATCATTATTTTCAAGAGATAATTGTTGGATTAAATTCTTTAATTTTTAAATAAAGTGATAAAGATATGAGAGTGGTGGCCAAGTAAGGGACTCTAGCCTAGTAATTTTGGCTATTAAAGGAAGAGTAAGGCTATTCTTCATTCATTCTTTTCTCTTCAAGAAAACCTCTGCCGAAATTCTCTAAAGTTTCTTCTCTTCTCTCTGCCGAATTCTCTCTGCCATTATTCTCTTTTTCTCTTTTCTTTTTGATTCTCTTTGGCCGAATCCTTCTACACCCTATTCTCTTATTCTTGTTCTCTCAATCTCATAAAAGGCGAATATTGTTGAGGATTCAAGCCAAGGTGTTGTCGACTACAACATTAGGGGAGGAATTTCGGGATATCAAGTGTTGCCGATTTCAATACTAAAGGTAAGGATGTTATTGACATCGTTTTGGTTCTTTTCTTTAAGCCGAAATTTAGATTCTAATGCCATTAATATCTTTGGGCGAAACTTTGAAGAGATCTTTCGGGATTTACTAAGTGTCGACTACAAGGAAGGAGAAGTTCTTTTCCCGAAGGTCCACCATAGGCCGCGTGTTCCCTAGTTATTCGATGAGTTTCGGGATTTAAAATCCACAAGGTAAGTGTCTATAGCATTCGGCCAAGGCCATGTTTGGTAAATAGATGTGTTTTATTAGTTATTCAAAAGCCGAAACTAATCTATTCAAGTAATCTAGTGATTGCCGATTTCAAGAAAGAAGGATACAAAGTTTCGGGACTTGATTCTTAAGTCAATCGGCAACAAGGTAAGTTTTAGTGTACTAATCCTACTAGGATTTGGATTTATGGCCGAATGGCTCTTTACTAAGTATTAAATGATTGATTAAATGTAGAGATCTAAGATCTAAGGCATTAGATCAAGCTTTTCGGGATTTGGATTGAAAGCATTAAGCAAATCAGGTGTGTACCCCACACTATTTCTCAATAAGTTTTATGGCATGTTTAATAAATATATGTGATATTAAGAATATGAAAGTGTAAGAAAGTGCCTAAGGTACCATGTTATGGTACAAAGTACTCAGGTACGTTTCCTACTCCTACTAGGATTATGAAATATGTTAATTGTAACATGAGAATAAGAATAAGAATGTGAACTCTGGCATATTTATGCATATTACTATTATATGGGGCATATGGGTTTTATTTTGAAGGGGAAGTGAATGTGGTGACCTAAGACCACGAACACGGTGACCTAAGACCGTGATATCTGAATGTGGTGACCTAAGACCACAGTAATCTGAATGTGGTGACCTAAGACCACAGTAATCTGAACGTGGTGACCTAAGACCACGAATGCGGTGACCTAAGACCGCGATATGGAGTGTAGCGGAAGGAGGGTCGACTTAGTAGTCCCCACGGTGTACAGGTTGGTACGGGGGAGTGTAGCGGATGGCTTAATAGGTTTGGGTTTTGGGAATGCATCATAACTTGTATGCTATGATATGAATGTGTAATAATTGTTATGCCTGATTCGGTTATGATTTAGTGTTGTGTACACATTGAGTCTGTTGACTCACCCCGTTGTGGGACTATTTTCAGGTGACGAACAGTAATGGACCGGGCTCGGCAGAAGCTTAGGGATGGCCATGCACAGCAAGAAATTTACGATTTGGACGTTTATTTTATTTTAAGTATTTTAAGTTTATTTTAGGAATTATTTGATGTAATAAGGCCATAAGGCCATAGTTGAATTTCGTTATTTCTTTTTACTTTTATTTATTATGTTTACAAATTATTATTTATGGATCAAACAAATTTATTTTAAAAATAAACTCCAAGTGTTTTGTCACCTTAATTAGAAAAAGAAAAAGAGATCTAATATATTATTAATACATTTTCAACTCAAGCCCAACCCAAACAAACTTTCTTTCTAAACATACAATTTTACAAAGTAACAAAAGAATTTTGAATTGGTTTACATCGAGGAACATACCAGATCCGGTCACGGCTCGTGGGCCGGGTTTGGGGTTTTCAATTTGGTATCAGAGCCCAGTTTCAAACCCTCGGCCTGGGGTTTAAGGCCCAAAACGTTTTCAAATTGAGCCCAAATGAGTTTTTGAAGATAAGCAGGTTTTCTGGCATGGCACCTAAGTCTCCGACCCGAAGTCCACCAAGTAAGTACCCCTAACCTTTGTGTGAATTATAGTATGAATTGTAGAAGGGTAGAACTGGAATGGCACGTAGAGTAGTATGATAAGTATTTGGAACCCTAGGACTAGTTTACCCCAACTATTACATAAGACTTAATGACTAATTAAACAAACCTATGGCTAAGTCGCCGAGTTAGGGTGTGGCAACCATTGTGCGCATGTCTAGGATTGGATCCGGAAGAGCTTGGTATTTAAGCAGTCCTAGTGACTCACCTCCTCTTCGCAGGAATCCTACCTGGTGCGTAGCTTCGGTTCACCCTAACCAAGAGGACTTATTCATAGGCTAAACCCCTAACTAAAACCCGAAAGGGATTAGCCACATTTTTATGGAAACCCTAGTTTTAAAATGACTAAATTACCCTTTTGATTTATACAAGCTATCCCATAAAATTTTTCTGAAATATTTCTTGATTTACAAAATTACTAAAATACCCCTAGTGGTAAAATTACAAAAAAATGCCCTTGGTTTTTAAAAATTACCGTACTACCCGATTTCAATAAAATTTTCCTTACTTTATAAAATGACCAAAAATCCTAAACTACAAAGTATCGAAATACCTTGACTTTGGAAAATTACGAAATTGCCCCTGACGTACAAAATTACCAAAAATGACTCTAATTTCCAAAATTTTTGCAACATCCCCATTTTGGAAAACAAATTCTCAAAAGTAACCCTAAAGTTTTGTAAAATCTGCAATACCCCTGAATTATTAAACTTTACAAATTTACCCTGATTTGAAAAAATTTACTGAAATACCCCTGGAATTTCAAAATTTCCAAAAATACCCCGGGAATGCAAAATTACCAAAATACCCTTATTGACAAAATCACCAAGGAACCTTATTTTGACAAATTACGAAAATACCCCGGTAGGACAAATTACAAAAATACTCCTAGGTAGTGGAAAAACAGCAACAATGAAAACTACAACATTTCTCTGAATGAACGAAAGTTCATAATTGATTGATGAATGTATGAATGAAAAGACTGTGTGCATGTATGAATACGAAAGAACCACTCCTAAAATTCTTTTCATTAAACTTCTTCGCGGGCAATCAGTGGAATAAAGGCTAATTCATAAAACTTCTTAATCAGATTAAATCGTGAAGTAGAAATAAGTTCTAGGAGACGTGAACTTAGAGATTGTGCCTAGAAAGTATGATGGTTCTATTAAGATCAGAGTGCGCAGCGTAAGCATAGTGCGGTGAGAAGGATTGTACGACTGTTAATAAGTAATTTCGAGGATGAAATTATTTTTAAGGAGGGTAGAACTGTAACATCCTAGATTAGGGGTTATGCGTTCGTGCGTAATTCATGAGATAGTGGGCTCAGTGGGTGTGTTGGATGTGATCTGATGAGTTTTAGGAACCCTAAGATGTAAGGAAATGTGTGGAAATGAATGGAAATGTAAGGAAATGTAAGGAAATGCCTTGTCTTGGAAATGTAGGGAAATGTCCTGGAAATGTAAGGAAATGATTTAGAAATGTTGAGTTTAAAGGAGGCAAACGAACATTTTTGGAAACTTGGAAATGTAAGGAAATGATAAGTTTTAAAGTTTAGAAAGAGGAAATTAAGGCAAAGTGGCCTTAAGAAAATTAATAGAGGGAATTTGACACAAGAACGGGCTTGGAAAAGTGGCCTGGAGATGCCACTTAGGGCCTCTGGAAATGGCGCCACATACAGGAGTATTGGGCCAAGGTTCGAGCTGCATGGGAAGCAAATAAAAGAAATTTTATTTTGCTACAAGGAGCAGAGAGGTGGACGACACATGGCTATAAATTAGGAGCTTTTATTCTTTTATTTTTTAAGAGATAAATAGAGGATAAATAAGGGATTTATTTATCATTATTTTCAAGAGATAATTGTTGGATTAAATTCTTTAATTTTTAAATAAAGTGATAAAGATATGAGAGTGGTGGCCAAGTAAGGGACTCTAGCCTAGTAATTTTGGCTATAAAAGGAAGAGTAAGGCTATTCTTCATTCATTCTTTTCTCTTCAAGAAAACCTCTGCCGAAATTCTCTAAAGTTTCTTCTCTTCTCTCTGCCGAATTCTCTCTGCCATTATTCTCTTTTTCTCTTTTCTTTTTGATTCTCTTTGGCCGAATCCTTCTACACCCTATTCTCTTATTCTTGTTCTCTCAATCTCCTAAAAGCCGAATATTGTTGAGGATTCAAGCCAAGGTGTTGTCGACTACAACATTAGGGGAGGAATTTCGGGATATCAAGTGTTGCCGATTTCAATACTAAAGGTAAGGATGTTATTGACATCGTTTTGGTTCTTTTCTTTAAGCCGAAATTTAGATTCTAATGCCATTAATATCTTTGGCCGAAACTTTGAAGAGATCTTTCGGGATTTACTAAGTGTCGACTACAAGGAAGGAGAAGTTCTTTTCTCGAAGGTCCACCATAGGCCGCGTGTTCCCTAGTTATTCGGTGAGTTTCGGGATTTAAAATCCACAAGGTAAGTGTCTATAGCATTCGGCCAAGGCCATGTTTGGTAAATAGATGTGTTTTATTAGTTATTCAAAAGCCGAAACTAATCTATTCAAGTAATCTAGTGATTGCCGATTTCAAGAAAGAAGGATACAAAGTTTCGGGACTTGATTCTTAAGTCAATCGGCAACAAGGTAAGTTTTAGTGTACTAATCCTACTAGCATTTGGATTTATAGCCGAATGGCTCTTTACTAAGTATTAAATGATTGATTAAATGTAGAGATCTAAGATCTAAGGCATTAGATCAAGCTTTTCGGGATTTGGATTGAAAGCATTAAGCAAATCAGGTGTGTACCCCACACTATTTCTCAATAAGTTTTATGGCATGTTTAATAAATATATATATGTGATATTAAGAATATGAAAGTGTAAGAAAGTGCCTAAGGTACCATGTTATGGTACAAAGTACTCAGGTACGTTTCCTACTCCTACTAGGATTGTGAAATATGTTAATTGTAACATGAGAATAAGAATAAGAATGTGAACTCTGGCATATTTATGCATATTACTATTATATGGGGCATATGGGTTTTATTTTGAAGGGGAAGTGAATGTGGTGACCTAAGACCACGAACACGGTGACCTAAGACCGTGATATCTGAATGTGGTGACCTAAGACCACAGCAATCTGAATGTGGTGACCTAAGACCACAGTAATCTGAACGTGATGACCTAAGACCATGAATGCGGTGACCTAAGACCGCGATATGGAGTGTAGCGGAAGGAGGGTCGACTTAGTAGTCCCCACGGTGTACAGGTTGGTACGGGGGAGTGTAGCGGATGGCTTAATAGGTTTGGGTTTTGGGAATGCATCATAACTTGTATGCTATGATATGAATGTGTAATAATTGTTATGCCTGATTCGATTATGATTTAGTGTTGTGTACACATTAAGTCTGTTGACTCACCCCGTTGTGGGACTATTTTCAGGTGACGAACAGTAATGGACCGTGCTCGGCAGAAGCTTAGGGATGGCCATGCATAGCAAGAAATTTACGATTTGGACGTTTATTTTATTTTAAGTATTTTAAGTTTATTTTGGGAATTATTTGATGTAATAAGGCCATAAGGCCATAGTTGAATTTCTTTATTTCCTTTTACTTTTATTTATTATGTTTACAAATTATTATTTATGGATCAAACAAATTTATTTTAAAAATAAACTCCAAGTGTTTTGTCACCTTAATTAGAAAAAGAAAAAGAGATGTAATATATTATTAATACATTTTCAACTCAAGCCCAACCCAAACAAACTTTCTTTCTAAACACACAATTTTACAAAGTAACAAAAGAATTTTGAATTGGTTTACATCGAGGAACATACCAGATCTGGTCACGGCTCGTGGGCCGGGTTTGGGGTTTTCAATTTGGTATTAGAGCCCAGTTTCAAACCCTCGGCCTGGGGTTTAAGGCCCAAAACGTTTTCAAATTGAGCCCAAATGAGTTTTTGAAGATAAGCAGGTTTTCTGGCATGGCACCTAAGTCTCCGACCCGAAGTCCACCAAGTAAGTACCCCTAACCTTTGTGTGAATTATAGTATGAATTGTAGAAGGGTAGAACTGGAATGGCACGTAGAGTAGTATGATAAGTATTTGGAACCCTAGGACTAGTTTACCCCAACTATTACATAAGACTTAATGACTAATTAAACAAACCTATGGCTAAGTCGCCGAGTTAGGGTGTGGCAACCATTGTGCGCATGTCTAGGATTGGATCCGGAAGAGCCTGGTATTTAAGCAGTCCTAGTGACTCACCTCCTCTTCGCAGGAATCCTACCTGGTGCGTAGCTTCGGTTCACCCTAACCAAGAGGACTTATTCATAGGCTAAACCCCTAACTAAAACCCGAAAGGGATTAGCCACATTTTTATGGAAACCCTAGTTTTAAAATGACTAAATTACCCTTTTGATTTATACAAGCTATCCCATAAAATTTTTCTGAAATATTTCTTGATTTACAAAATTACTAAAATACCCCTAGTGGTAAAATTACAAAAAAATGCCCTTGGTTTTTAAAAATTACCGTACTACCCGATTTCAATAAAATTTTCCTTACTTTATAAAATGACCAAAAATCCTAAACTACAGAGTATCGAAATACCTTGACTTTGGAAAATTACGAAATTGCCCCTGACGTACAAAATTACCAAAAATGACCCTAATTTCCAAAATTTTTGCAACATCCCCATTTTGGAAAACAAATTCTCAAAAGTAACCCTAAAGTTTTGTAAAATCTGCAATACCCCTGAATTATTAAACTTTACAAATTTACCCTGATTTGTAAAAATTTACTGAAATACCCCTGGAATTTCAAAATTTCCAAAAATACCCCGGGAATGCAAAATTACCAAAATACCCTTATTGACAAAATCACCAAGGAACCTTGTTTTGACAAATTACGAAAATACCCCTGTAGGACAAATTACGAAAATACTCCTGGGTAGTGGAAAAACAGCAACAATGAAAACTACAACATTTCTCTGAATGAACGAAAGTTCATAATTGATTGATGAATGTATGAATGAAAAGACTGTGTGCATGTATGAATACTAAAGAACCACTCCTAAAATTCTTTTCATAAAACTTCTTCGCGGGCAATCAGTGGAATAAAGGCTAAATCATAAAACTTCTTAATCAGATTAAATCGTGAAGTAGAAATAAGTTCTAGGGGACGTGAACTTAGAGATTGTGCCTAGAAAGTATGATGGTTCTATTAAGATCAGAGTACGTAGCATAAGCATAGTGCGGTGAGAAGGATTGTACGACTGTTAAGAAGTAATTTCGAGGACGAAATTATTTTTAAGGAGGGTAAAACTGTAACATCCTAGATTAGGGGTTATGCGTTCGTGCGTAATTCATGAGATAGTGGGCTCAGTGGGTGTGTTGGATGTGATCTGAGGAGTTTTAGGAACCCTAAGATGTAAGGAAATGTATGGAAATGTATGGAAATGTAAGGAAATGGAAATGTCCTGGAAATGTAAGGAAATGATTTAGAAATGTTGAGTTTAAAGGAGGCAAACGAACATTTTTGGAAACTTGGAAATGTAAGGAAATGATAAGTTTTAAAGTTTAGAAAGAGGAAATTAAGGCAAAGTGGCCTTAAGAAAATTAATAGAGGGAATTTGACACAAGAACGGGCTTGGAAAAGTGGCCTGGAGATGCCACTTAGGGCCTCTAGAAATGGCGCCACATACAGGAGTATTGGGCCAAGGTTCGAGCTGCATGGGAAGCAAATAAAAGAAATTTTATTTTGCTACAAGGAGCAGAGAGGTGGACGACACATGGCTATAAATTAGGAGCTTTTATTCTTTTATTTTTAAGAGATAAATAGAGGATAAATAAGGGATTTATTTATCATTATTTTCAAGAGATAATTGTTGGATTAAATTCTTTAATTTTTAAATAAAGTGATAAAGATATGAGAGTGGTGGCCAAGTAAGGGACTCTAGCCCAGTAATTTTGGCTATAAAAGGAAGAGTAAGGCTATTCTTCATTCATTCTTTTCTCTTCAAGAAAACCTCTGCCGAAATTCTCTAAAGTTTCTTCTCTTCTCTCTGCCGAATTCTCTCTGCCATTATTCTCTTTTTCTCTTTTATTTTTGATTCTCTTTGGCCGAATCCTTCTACACCCTATTCTCTTATTCTTGTTCTCTCAATCTCCTAAAAGCCGAATATTGTTGAGGATTCAAGCCAAGGTGTTGTCGACTACAACATTAGGGAGGAATTTCGGGATATCAAGTGTTGCCGATTTCAATACTAAAGGTAAGGATGTTATTGACATCATTTTGGTTCTTTTCTTTAAGCCGAAATTTAGATTCTAATGCCATTAATATCTTTGGCCGAAACTTTGAAGAGATCTTTTGGGATTTACTAAGTGTCGACTACAAGGAAGGAGAAGTTCTTTTCCCGAAGGTCCACCATAGGCCGCGTGTTCCCTAGTTATTCTGTGAGTTTCGGGATTTAAAATCCACAAGGTAAGTGTCTATAGCATTCAGCCAAGGCCATGTTTGGTAAATAGATGTGTTTTATTAGTTATTCAAAAGCCGAAACTAATCTATTCAAGTAATCTAGTGATTGCCGATTTCAAGAAAGAAGGATACAAAGTTTCGGGACTTGATTCTTAAGTCAATCGGCAACAAGGTAAGTTTTAGTGTACTAATCCTACTAGGATTTGGATTTATGGCCGAATGGCTCTTTACTAAGTATTAAATGATTGATTAAATGTAGAGATCTAAGATCTAAGGCATTAGATCAAGCTTTTCGGGATTTGGATTGAAAGCATTAAGCAAATCAGGTGTGTACCCCACACTATTTCTCAATAAGTTTTATGGCATGTTTAATAAATATATATATATGTGATATTAAGAATATGAAAGTGTAAGAAAGTGGCTAAGGTACCATGTTATGGTATAAAGTACTCAGGTACATTTCCTACTCCTACTAGGATTATGAAATATGTTAATTGTAACATGAGAATAAGAATAAGATTGTGAACTCTGGCATATTTATGCATATTACTATTATATGAGGCATATGGGTTTTATTTTGAAGGGGAAGTGAATGTGGTGACCTAAGACCACGAACACGGTGACCTAAGACCGTGATATCTGAATGTGGTGACCTAAGACCACAGTAATCTGAATGTGGTGACCTAAGACCACAGTAATCTGAACGTGGTGACCTAAGACCACGAATGCGGTGACCTAAGACCGCGATATGGAGTGTAGCGGAAGGAGGGTCGACTTAGTAGTCCCCACGGTGTACAGGTTGGTACGGGGGAGTGTAGCGGATAGCTTAATAGGTTTGGGTTTTGGGAATGCATCATAACTTGTATGCTATGATATGAATGTGTAATAATTGTTATGCCTGATTCGATTATGATTTAGTGTTGTGTACACATTGAGTCTGTTGACTCACCCCGTTGTGGGACTATTTTCAGGTGACGAATAGTAATGGACCGGGCTCGGCAGAAGCTTAGGGATGGCCATGCACAGCAAGAAATTTAAGATTTGGACGTTTATTTTATTTTAAGTATTTTAAGTTTATTTTAGGAATTATTTGATGTAATAAGGCCATAAGGCCATAGTTGAATTTCTTTATTTCTTTTTACTTTTATTTATTATGTTTACAAATTATTATTTATGGATCAAACAAATTTATTTTAAAAATAAACTCCAAGTGTTTTGTCACCTTAATTAGAAAAAGAAAAAGAGATCTAATATATTATTAATACATTTTCAACTAAAGCCCAACCCAAACAAACTTTCTTTCTAAACACACAATTTTACAAAGTAACAAAAGAACTTTGAATTGGTTTACATCGAGGAACATACCAGATCTGGTCACGGCTCGTGGGCCGGGTTTGGGGTTTTCAATTTGGTATCAGAGCCCAGTTTCAAACCCTCGGCCTGGGTTTTAAGGCCCAAAACGTTTTCGAATCGAGCCCAAATGAGTTCTTGAAGATAAGCAGGTTTTCTGGCATGGCACCTAAATCTTCGACCCGAAGTCCACCAGGTAAGTACCCCTAACCTTTGTGTGAATTATAGTATGAATTGTAGAAGGGTAGAACTGGAATGGCACGTAGAGTAGTATGATAAGTATTTGGAACCCTAGGACTAGTTTACCCCAACTATTACATAAGACATAATGACTAATTAAACAAACCTATGGCTAAGTCGCCGAGTTAGGGTGTGGCAACCATTGTGCGCATGTCTAGGATTGGATCCGGAAGAGCCTGGTATTTAAGCAGTCCTAGTGACTCACCTCCTCTTCGCAGGAATCCTACCTGGTGCGTAGCTTCGGTTCACCCTAACCAAGAGGACTTATTCATAGGCTAAACCCCTAACTAAAACCCGAAAGGGATTAGCCACATTTTTATGGAAACCCTAGTTTTAAAATGACTAAATTACCCTTTTGATTTATACAAGCTATCCCATAAAATTTTTCTGAAATATTTCTTGATTTACAAAATTACTAAAATACCCCTAGTGGTAAAATTACAAAAAAATGCCCTTGGTTTTTAAAAATTACCGTACTACCCGATTTCAATAAAATTTTCCTTACATTATAAAATGACCAAAAATCCTAAACTACAAAGTATCGAAATACCTTGACTTTGGAAAATTACGAAATTGCCCTTGACGTACAAAATTACCAAAAATGACCCTAATTTCCAAAATTTTTGCAACATCCCCATTTTGGAAAACAAATTCTCAAAAATAACCCTAAAGTTTTGTAAAATCTGCAATACCCCTGAATTATTAAACTTTACAAATTTACCCTAATTTGTAAAAATTTACTGAAATACCCCTGGAATTTCAAAATTTCCAAAAATACCCTGGGAATGCAAAATTACCAAAATACCCTTATTGACAAAATCACCAAGGAACCTTATTTTGACAAATTACGAAAATACCCCTGTAGGACAAATTACGAAAATACCCCTGGGTAGTGGAAAAACAACAACAATGAAAACTACAACATTTCTCTGAATGAACGAAAGTTCATAATTGATTGATGAATGTATGAATGAAAAGACTGTGTGCATGTATGAATACGAAAGAACCACTCCTAAAATTCTTTTCATAAAACTTCTTCGCGGGCAATCAGTGGAATAAAGGCTAATTCATAAAACTTCTTAATTAGATTAAATCGTGAAGTAGAAATAAGTTCTAGGGGATGTGAACTTAGAGATTGTGCCTAGAAAGTATGATGGTTCTATAAAGATCAGAGTGCGTAGCGTAAGCATAGTGCGGTGAGAAGGATTGTACGACTGTTAATAAGTAATTTCGAGGACGAAATTATTTTTAAGGAGGGTAGAACTGTAACATCCTAGATTAGGGGTTTTGCGTTCGTGCGTAATTCATGAGATAGTGGGCTCAGTGGGTGTGTTGGATGTGATCTGAGGAGTTTTAGGAACCCTAAGATGTAAGGAAATGTATGGAAATGTATGGAAATGTAAGGAAATGTAAGGAAATGCCTTGTCTTGGAAATGTAGGGAAATGTCCTGGAAATGTAAGGAAATGATTTAGAAATGTTGAGTTTAAAGGAGGCAAACGAACATTTTTGGAAACTTGGAAATGTAAGGAAATGATAAGTTTTAAAGTTTAGAAAGAGGAAATTAAGGCAAAGTGGCCTTAAGAAAATTAATAGAGGGTATTTGACACAAGAACGGGCTTGGAAAAGTGGCTTGGAGATGCCACTTAGGGCCTCTGGAAATGGCGCCACTACAGGAGTATTGGGCCAAGGTTCGAGCTGCATGGGAAGCAAATAAAAGAAATTTTATTTTGCTACAATGAGCAGAGAGGTGGACGCCACATGGCTATAAATTAGGAGCTTTTATTCTTTTATTTTTAAGAGATAAATAGAGGATAAATAAGGGATTTATTTATCATTATTTTCAAGAGATAATTGTTGGATTAAATTCTTTAATTTTTAAATAAAGTGATAAAGATATGAGAGTGGTGGCCAAGTAAGGGACTCTAGCCTAGTAATTTTGGCTATAAAAGGAAGAGTAAGGCTATTCTTCATTCATTCTTTTCTCTTCAAGAAAACCTCTGCCGAAATTCTCTAAAGTTTCTTCTCTTCTCTCTGCCGAATTCTCTCTGTCATTATTCTCTTTTTCTCTTTTCTTTTTGATTCTCTTTGGCCGAATCCTTCTACACCCTATTCTCTTATTCTTGTTCTCTCAATCTCCTAAAAGCCAAATATTGTTGAGGATTCAAGCCAAGGTGTTGTCGACTACAACATTAGGGGAGGAATTTCGGGATATCAAGTGTTGCCGATTTCAATACTAAAGGTAAGGATGTTATTGACATCGTTTTGGTTCTTTTCTTTAAGCTGAAATTTAGATTCTAATGCCATTAATATCTTTGGCCGAAACTTTGAAGAGATCTTTCAGGATTTACTAAGTGTCGACTACAAGGAAGGAGAAGTTCTTTTCCCGAAGGTCCACCATAGGCCGCGTGTTCCCTAGTTATTCGGTGAGTTTCGGGATTTAAAATCCACAAGGTAAGTGTCTATAGCATTCGGCCGAGGCCATGTTTGGTAAATAGATGTGTTTTATTAGTTATTCAAAAGCCGAAACTAATCTATTCAAGTAATCTAGTGATTGCCGGTTTCAAGAAAGAAGGATACAAAGTTTCGGAACTTGATTCTTAAGTCAATCGGCAACAAGATAAGTTTTAGTGTACTAATCCTACTAGGATTTGGATTTATGGCCGAATGGCTCTTTACTAAGTATTAAATGATTGATTAAATGTAGAGATCTAAGATCTAAGGCATCAAGCTTTTCGAGATTTAGATTGAAAGCATTAAGCAAATTAGGTGTGTACCCCACACTATTTCTCAATAAGTTTTATGGCATGTTTAATAAATATATATATGTGATATTAAGAATATGAAAGTGTAAGAAAGTGGCTAAGGTACCATGTTATGGTACAAAGTACTCAGGTACGTTTCCTACTCCTACTAGGATTATGAAATATGTTAATTGTAACATGAGAATAAGAATAAGAATGTGAACTCTGGCATATTTATGCATATTACTATTATATGGGGCATATGGGTTTTATTTTGAAGGGGAAGTGAATGTGGTGACCTAAGACCACGAACACAGTGACCTAAGACCGTGATATCTGAATGTGGTGACCTAAGACCACAGTAATCTGAATGTGGTGACCTAAGTCCACAGTAATCTGAACGTGGTGACCTAAGACCACGAATGCGGTGACCTAAGACCGCGATATGGAGTGTAGCGGAAGGAGGGTCGACTTAGTAGTCCCCACGGTGTACAGGTTGGTACGGGGGAGTGTAGCGGATGGCTTAATAGGTTTGGGTTTTGGGAATGCATCATAACTTGTATGCTATGATATGAATGTGTAATAATTGTTATGCCTGATTCGATTATGATTTAGTGTTGTGTACACATTGAGTCTGTTGACTCACCCCGTTTTGGGACTATTTTCAGGTGACGAACAGTAATGGACCGGGCTCGGCAGAAGCTTAGGGATGGCCATGCACAACAAGAAATTTACGATTTGGACGTTTATTTTATTTTAAGTATTTTAAGTTTATTTTGGGAATTATTTGATGTAATAAGGCCATAAGGCCATAGTTGAATTTCTTTATTTCTTTTTACTTTTATTTATTATGTTTACAAATTATTATTTATGGATCAAACAAATTTATTTTAAAAATAAACTCCAAGTGTTTTGTCACCTTAATTAGAAAAAGAAAAAGAGATCTAATATATTATTAATACATTTTCAACTCAAGCCCAACCCAAACAAACTTTCTTTCTAAACACACAAGTTTTTCCTAAGTAATAAAAGAGTTTTTAATTGGTTTACATCGAGGAACATACCAGATCTGGTCACGGCTCGTGGGCCGGGTGTGGGGTGTTTCAGTGCCTTCTTAGCAGACCCAAACACGGCCTTGCCTCAATTTACATGGGCGTGTGCCACAGGCGTGTCCATGCTGTGACCTGTTTTAATTCCACTCGAATTAGGATACTTGGGGGCGATGAAAGACATTTCGAAAGCCTATATAAACACCCTAAGTGTGACCTAAGAGGGGGTATCCAGGTAGGCTAAGGAGCCAAGCCAGAGAAGCCAAAATTGTGGGATTTACTCGAAGAAAGCCAGGTGATTCATCTTAAGAAGCCGGAATCATACTCAAGACGGAAGACTTTCCCTTCAATTTCCTTCAGCAGGTTTTAGGGATTTTCTTATGTTTTGTTTTATATTTTCTTCTGAGATGTATTCTTTTATAATTATGAACTAAACTCCTCAAATACCTGAGGGGGATGAAACCTAAGACGGATCTTGTTATTGTTTTTTGAACTATATGATAAATACTTGATTTGTTCTTAAGTATGTGTTCTTAATTCTTGTTTTGATATTTCAGGATATTGATTCAAGTACTGATGTGCTTAGGAAGTGGAGCAAAAGTCCCTGTTTAAGAATAGATCTAGCATAGTTAAGCGGAGTTGATCGCAACCCTAGAAATAGGATGACGAAAATCTGTCAGATTAAGGTCAAACCTAATATGGGAGTCCATAGATCGAGTTAATGCAATTCTAGGGGTTTTAATTAGAAAGAGATTTCAATTAATCAACCTAGGGTCAGACGTTAGTAGCCTCGAAAGAGGTATTAATATAAACTAGGGAATCCTACGGATCAGGTCAAGTGAATAAATCGCCTGGTTCAGAGTTAAATAACAAGTGAAGTTTAGGTGGATTCTTCCTCGGGTATTGTCTTAGTCAATTGGTTTTTACCATAAGTATTTTCCCCAATTCATTCTCTTTGTCTTAGCATCTTTAGCTTAGTAGTTAGTCAATTTTAGATTAAATAATAATTCACTTTTATTTTAGGCTAGATAATAAAAAGAAAGTCAGTATTAATACTTTTGGTTTCCTTGGGTTCGACATTACGGTCTTGCCACTAAACTATACTACTGTTCGATAGGTGTGCTTGCCTCAATTGTTGTCATAGTTAGTTTCTAGGCTCGATCATTCATTATATAATTTTTAAGACTTTGACACACGATCAAGTTTTTGGCGCCGTTGCTGGGGAACTGAAATATTAAGAACGCTTAATTTTTATTACTTTAGCCATATTTTATTTTCGCAATTAAATTTTATTTTTACTTTTCTAAAATTTCTTCTTTGCTTCTGGCAGTAGTTTATGACTAGAAGAAACCCGTCAGGACCACTACTTTACGATAGTGAAATTGAAAGCACAGTTCGCAGAAGCCGAAGAGAAATAAGAAGAAGCCTATAATACATACAAGAAGAGCAAGAAAACGAAATTACTACTACCGAAGAGATGGCTGAGAATAATCCGCTACCTCCAGAGGTGGCCGAAAATCATGCTCCTCAAACTATGTATGATTATGCTAAACCTAATTTAACAGGAGCTTGGTCAAGTATTGTTAGACCTGCTATTGCTGAAAATAATTTTGAACTGAAACCTAACACAATTCAGATGGTACAGCAGTTTGTTCAGTTTGATGGTTTGTAGGATGAAGATCCAAATAATCACTTGGTGAATTTCCTAGAATTTTCCGACACTTTCAAAATAAATGGAATTTCCGATGATGCCATTCGTCTTCGGTTGTTTCCTTTTTCTTTGAGGAATAAAGCTAAACAGTGGTTGAATTCTCTTCCACGAGGATCAATCACTACATGGGAACAAATGACCGAAAAAGTTTTGTTGAAATATTTTTCGCCGGCTAAAATGGCTAAGTTGAGGAATGATATCTCTTCTTTTGTGCAAATGGATTTAGAGACTCTTTACAATGAATGGGAGAGATACAAAGATCTATTGAGAAGGTGTCCACACCATGGATTACCCTTGTGGCTACAAGTCCAAACTTTTTACAATGGTGGGAACCCCTCAACCAGGCAGTTCATTGATTCAGCCACTGGCAGAACCCTGAATAACAAAACACCTGGGGCTGCCTATGAATTCATTGAAGATTTGTCACTGAATAACTATCAGTGGCAAGTCACGAGGACAAGGCCAACAAAAGCCGCTAGTGTTTTCAACCTTGACGCAATAACCATGCTATCAAACCAGGTAGAACTTTTGACTAAGAAAATTGATGGTTTATGTGGTTCTTTGCAGGTACATCCAACTATGCAGTGCAAAATGAATGGAGGAGGGATGAACAACACAGGCTATCCACCTTACAACCTGAGCGCTGAGAACGAGCAAGTTCACTATATGGGTAACAATTTTAAATCTCAAAATAACCCTTATAATAATACTTATAATCCAGGTTGGAGGAACCACCCCAATTTTTCATGGGGTGGTCAAGGAAATCAGGGACAACAACCCCTTTCAAACTTCCAACAACAGCCCTACCCACAGGAAAAGAAGACGAACCTTGAGGAGATGCTGACAAAATTCATCGCAGTGATAGAAACTCGTTTCCAAAACACCGAGACAACACTTAAAAATTAACAAGCATCGATTCAAGGGATCGAGAACCAGTTAGGACAACTTGCCAAGATCATATCAGAACGACCACAAGGAAGCCTGCCAAGCAAAACTGAAACTAACCCAAAGGAGCAACTTCAAGCCATAACAGCTCATGACAGTGAAGGGTTAGATAAGCCCAAATTAAGGCAAGAGAAAGTGGTAGAGGAAGGAAAGGTTGAGGTAAACCATGACAAGCCAAAACCGATAATTAAAGAGTACCAACCTCGTATACCATATCCCGGTGCGATGAAGAAAGACAACACAGACGAACAATTCGATAAATTTCTTAAACTTCTAAAGAAATTATATTAACTTACCGTTTCTTGAAGCTCTTTCGCAGATGTCAGATTCAAGGAAATTTTTAAAAGAGCTTTTAACAAACAAACGGAAGTTAGACGAGGAGTCGCATGTGGAACTAAACGCAGTGTGCTCAGCAATGTTACAAAATAGACTACCACGAAAATTAAAAGATCCACAGAGTTTTACAATTCCTTGCTTAACTGGGACTTTATCTGTTGATAATGCTTTAGCTGATTTAGGGGCAAGCATAAATGTTATGCCTTATAAAATGTTTAAACAGCTAGGTCTAGAGAAACCCAAACAAACTAGGATGAGCATTCAATTAGCTGATAAAACTATTAGAATTCCTAGGGGTATAATCGAAGATGTTCTCGTGAAAATTGATAAATTCGTATTCTGATAAATCGTAATTGTAACATATTTTAACCCACATTTAATATGCTTTTCGATGATTTATTCCTTGATTTTTATAAAAAGGTGCTTGTAATCCTTTCTTTTCATGTCTTAAACCCAGGAAAGCACCCGAGGATGAAAATAACACAAATTGTGCCCAACACAGAGTAAACGGGCCTTAGTGCGAAAGTGACACGGCCTGACCCAAAGTCCAGACGGCCGTGCCTCGACGATTACCTAGAGCACGACCTCAACTCCGACTCACACGGTCGTGACCCAAATTAGAAGTCCTAACACGGCCTGACCCCGAGTCACACGGGCGTATGACATGGCCGTGTCTCTGTCGCTAGAAAGAACAATTTCAGTCAGAAAAGGATACTTACGGAGAAAGAATCACATTCCAAGAGCCTATATATATATCCCCTAAGTGCCACCTTTGAGAGGGCATCAAAGCTAGGCCAAGGAGCCAAGTCGAGAAGGTCAGAATTAGGAAATAACGTGAGGATAGCCAGTTGATCCATCCCAAGAAGCCAGAGTTATACTCAAGACGGCGAAATTCTCCTTCAATTCCTTTAGGGTGTTTTAGGGATTTCTTATGTTTTGTTTTATCTTTTCTCTTGCGATGTTTTCTTTATTCATTATGAACTAAAACCCCTCAGATACCTGAAGGGGATGAAACCTAGACGAATCTTGTTATTTGGTTTTTAAGTTATATGATGAATTACTTAGTTTGTTCTTAATTATGTTGCTTAATCCAAATCTAATGTGCTTAGGTGGAGGAGGAATAGACCCTGCCTAAGAGAAGATCTAACATAATTAAGCAGAGTTGATCGAACGCCTATAGATAGGGTTACGAGATTTTGCCGGATTAGGGTGAAACCTAATATGGGAGTCCATTGATCGGTTTACTGCTATCCTAGGGGGCTATTATAAGAGAACGAGAGTTCTACTAATTAACCTAGCGTTAGATGTTATTCGCCTCGAGAGAGGGTTTAGTATAGGTTAGGGAGTCTTATGGATCAAGCTAAGTAAAGAGATCATATAATTAAGGGTTAGATAACAAGTGAAGTCTAGGTGGATTCTTCCTGAGGGTATCGTCGTGATCAATTGAGTTTTCTTCAAGTTATTTTCCAAATCGTCCTTTTTTTCTTTGTGTCCTTAGTTTAGTTCTTGTCAATTTAGTTTAAAGCAATCTTCTTTCTAATTTTAAGGCTAAATAATAAAAAGAAAGTTAGTATTAATACTTTTAGTTCCTTTGGGTTCGATAATCCGGTCTTGCCTAAGCTATACTACTGTTCGATAGGTACACTTGCCTTTAATCATTGTCAGAGTTAGTCTCCAGGTTCGATCATTCTTTTATAAATTTTTAAAGCTCTGATTTCAGCGATCAAGTTTTTGGCGCCGTTGCCGGGGAACTAAAATATTAAGAAAACTCTATTTTTATTTTTTTCTATTTTGCTGAAAATTTCTTTCTTTCTTTTTCTAGCAGGTACCTCTAGTTTATGACTCGAAGGAACCCGAGAGGACCTTTGGTATACGACAGTGATATTGAAACAACCGCTCGTAGGAATCGTCGGGAAACCAGGCGAGCCCTAAATTACATAGAAAGAGAAGAAGAAGACGAATCCAATCCTACTGAAGGGATGGACGAAAACCACCCACCACCACGTGATGTGGGGGACAATAATGCTCCACGCACAATGTTTGATTATGCGAAACCGCATTTGATAGGAGCAGAATCAAGTATTATTAGGCTTGCTATATCTGCTAACAATTTTGAATTAAAGCCTAACACAAGACAAATGATTCAACAGTTTGTTCAATTTGATGGTTTGCAGGACGAAGATCCAAACACGCATATAGATAATTTTTTAGTGTTCTGTGATACCTTCAAAATAAATGGCGTTTCTGATGATGCCATACGTCTTCGGTTATTTCCTTTTTCATTGAGAAATAAAGCTAAACAGTGGTTAAACTCGTTACAACGAGGGTCAATCACTACATGAGATCAAATGACCGAAAAGTTTTTAATGAAATATTTTCCACCGGCCAAAACAACCAAATTACGGAATGATATCTGTTTTTTTGTGTAGATGGATTTAGAGACGTTGTACAATGCATGGGATAGATTTAAGGATCTCTTGAGGAGGTGCCCACACCATGGCCTACCCTTGTGGCTACAAGTTCAAACCTTCTATAACGGTGTAAACCCCTCAACGAGGCAATTAATTGACTCAGCCACCGGCGGAACTTTGAACAACAAAAATCCAGAAGCAGCATACGAGTTCAGTGAGGAGATGTCACTGAATAATTATCAATGGCAGGCTTCAAGAACCAAACCAACAAAATAATTATCGATGCAGTGACCATGCTATCAACGCAACTAGAGATGATGAATAAAAAGCTTGATAGTTTATGTTCCGCGCAGGCGCATCCAATCATGCAGTACGACACAAGTGGAACTGTGGCAAATCCTAAGTACCCACCGTACCAACCGGAAGCAAAAAGCGAACAAATGAACTATATAGGTAATAATTTTCGATCCAATAATAATCCTTATAGTAACACTTGCAATCCAGGTTGGAGGAACCACCAAAATTTTTCGTGGGGAGGACAAGGAAATCAAAGGCAACAACCTTCTCAAAATTTCCAAAATCAGCCTTATCCACAAGAGAAGAAAGCAACCCACGAGGAGGTGCTAACAAAATCAGTAAACACAGAAAAACGCCTACAAGACATCGAGAGAACACTTAAAGATCAACAAGCGTCAATTGAGAAACTTACTGAGTCATGTGAGGAACTCACTAAGACGGTTGGATTACTTACTAAGATGATCTGTGCAATACGAGCAGAAATTTTTCCTAAAGGGACAAAACAGGTAAAAAGCAGTCACACTAAGAAGTGGAATAGAATCAGGCGACCCAAAGAAATAGACCCCAAACGAAGATAACAAGGCAAGCGATAAGGAGATTGAGGATGTAACTCCGGTACGCAATGAGAACAAACCACCAATCCCATATTCAGCAAAGTTAAAAAAGGAACAAATTGATGCCCAATACAGTAAGTTTCTTGAACTTTTTAAACAAATACATATTAACTTACCCTTTGTTGAAGCCATTTCACAGATGCCGAAGTACGCAAAATTCTTAAAGGAACTCCTGATGAATAAACGAAAACTTGAAGAAGTGTCAACGGTGGAACTTAATGAAGAGTGCTCAGCCATCCTCCAAAATAAGCTACCAACCAAATTAAAAGACCCAGGAAGTTTTACTATCCCTTGTTTAATTGGTAGCTTGAACATTAAGAAAGCATTAGCTGATTTAGGTGCCAGTATAAATTTAATGCCTTACAAAATGTTTAAACAATTAGATCTTGGGGAACCAACAACAACTAGGATGAGTATTTAGCTAGCAGATAGATCCATTAAATATCCTAGAGGAGTTATCGAAGATGTCTTGGTAAAAATTGATAAATTTATTTTCCCTGTTGATTTTGTTGTGTTAGACATGGATGAAGACATTAATGTTCCTTTAATCCTAGGGCGTCCTTTTTTAGCCACTGCTAGAGCTCTTATCGATGTAGGTGATGGTAAACTCGCTCTAAGGATAGGTGATGAAGAAATCATTTTTCAAATTTATGATGCCATGCGAAATTCTAAAGAACAAGATGATTCTTGCTATTTTGTTGATACTACTGACCATATTATTCAAAACTCATTACAGGAAATAATACATGACTACACGATGAAACTATTCCTGACTTAAGAAGAGGGGGAAGAAGATGAAGACGATAAGTTGAATCTGAATACATCGTCATCCAGACAAATGAAAGAAGAAAGCATTGGAAATGATGATGAAATAAAACAGAAACCCTCCATCGAAAAACCACCCAAATTGGAATTAAAACAGTTACCAAAACACTTAGAATACGCATTCCTCGGGGACAATTTTACGCTACCGGTAATTATCTCTTCAGAATTAGAACCCAAGGAAAAAGAGGAGCTGATAAAAGTGCTAAGAGAACATAAGAAAGCCATAGCTTGGAAAATTTCTGACATCAAGGGAATAATCCCTGCGTTCTGCACCCACAAAATTTTAATGGAAGAAGAATACAAGCCATGTGTGCAACCCCAGAGATGGTTAAACCCCAACATAAAAGAAGTGGTCAAAGCTGAGGTAATTAAACTTCTAGATGTAGGAATAATTTATCCTATTTCTGACAGCACTTGGGTGAGTCCTGTGCAGGTAGTTCCAAAGAAAGGAGGAATGACGGTAGTGCCCAATGAAAAGAATGAGTTAATTCTCACAAGAACAGTTACAGGTTGGAGAGTCTGTATAGACTATAGAAACCTGAATAATGCCACCAGAAAAGATCATTTCCCTCTGCCCTTCATATATCAAATGTTGGAAAGATTATCCGGGCACATGTACTACTGCTTCTTGGACGGACTCTCCAGCTACTTCCAAATTCCCATAGCTCCTGAAGATCAAGAGAAGACGACATTTACATGTCCATACGGTACGTTCGCTTATCGTAGAATGCCTTTTGGATTATGTAATGCTCCTACTACTTTTCAATGTTGCATGTTGGCAATCTTTGACGAACTCGTGTAAGACATCATGGAGGTATTTATGGATGATTTCTTAGTATTCGGTAATTCTTTCCATCTTTGCCTTAAAAATTTAAAACGAGTTCTAATGAGATGTGAGGAAACAAACCTTGTTTTGAACTGGGAAAAATGTCACTTTATGGTTAGAGAATGAATTGTGTTGGGACATAAGATTTCTAGTAAAGGGATTGAGGTAGATAAAGCAAAGGTTGAAACCATAGAAAAACTACCTCCCCCTAGCTCTGTTAAGGCTATTAGAAGCTTTTTAGGACATGCAGGGTTCTATAGAAGATTTATTAAATTTTTTTCTAAAATAGCTAAGCCTTTGACAAAATTACTAGAAAAAGATATCCATTTCAATTTCAATCAGGAATGTTTAGATGCATTTAATATCCTTAAGGATAAATTAATAAATGTGCCGATTATAATTGCACCTGATTGGAACTTACCCTTTGAACTAATGTGTGATGCAAGCGATTTTGCAGTAGGTGCAGTTTTGGGACAATGAAGAGACAAGCATTTTCAGCCAATTTACTACGCTAGCAGAACATTAACACCTGCACAAGAAAACTACACCACCACAGAAAAAGAATTGGTAGCTGTAGTTTTTGCTTTTGATAAGTTTAGACAATATTTAATATTGTCTAAAGTTGTCGTTTACACTGACCATTCGGCTTTTCGTTATCTTTTAAACAAAACTGATGCAAACCCCAGGCTCATACGATGGATTTTACTTTTACAGGAATTCGACTTGGAAATACAAGATAAGAAGGGAGCCAAGAATCTTGCAGCAGATCACCTTTCTAGACTTGAAAATCCATACACCAAAGAGCTCGACGAAAGTGAAATAAATGATTCATTTCCCGAAGAACAACTCTTCTCTATAACACATTCTGAGGTGCTATTGTTCACAAATATTGTGAATTATTTTGCAGCTAACGTATTGCCAAGAAAATTAACACATCACCAAAAAAAGCGATTCTTTGCTGATGTGAAAAATTATCTTTGGGAAGATCCCTTTCTTTTCCGCATATGTGCAGATCAGGTAATTCGAAGATGTGTTACAAAGACAGAAGCAAACAAAATCTTGGAGCATTGCCATTCTGGGCCGTCAGGAGGACACTACAGTGGGATTAAGACAGCACACAAAATTCTCGAATCAGGTTTTTATTGGCCCACTCTATTTAAAGATGCCAACATGTATGTTGCCTCATGTGATAGATATCAAAGAATAGGTACTATTTCTAGACGTGATGAAATGCCTCAAACATATATGTTATCATGTGAAATATTTGATGTATGGGGTATTGATTTCATATGACCATTCCCTAGTTCGTTTGGGAACAAGTACATTCTAGTAGCAGTTGATTACATGTCAAAATGGGTAGAAGCGAAAGCTTTACCTACCAATGATGCTAGGGTAGTAGTCAAGTTTCTCAAGAAGCTGTTTTCCCTATTTGGCACACCAAGAGCCATCATTAGTGATAAGGGTACTCATTTCTGTAATACTCAATTTGAAAAAGTCCTAAAAAAATATGGAGTATACCACAGGACAGCGACCCCATATCATCCTCAAACCAGTGGGCAAGTTGAGGTAGAAAACCGAGAACTTAAGCGCATTCTAGAAAAAAACGGTTGAATCAAATAGAAAATATTGGGCTGCTAAAGTAGATGATGCTTTATGGGCCTATAGAACAGCTTTCAAAATACCTCTAGGGACATCCCCTTACAAACTTGTATACGGGAAAAGCTGTCATCTACCATTCGAATTAGAACACAAAGCTTTTTGGGCAATAAAATTTTTAAATTCTGACCTCAAAATTGCAGGAAAGAGAAGAATGATGCAGATGAACGAGCTGGACGAATGGAGAACGGAAGCCTATGAGAACTCAAAACTATACAAGGAATCAACAAAGCGACGCCACGTGCTCGTCTCAAGAATTCAAAACAATTCGAAGTAGGAGACCTGGTCCTACTATACAACTCAAGGCTTAAACTATTCCCGGGAAAGCTGAAATCAAGATGGTCAGGCCCATTTATGATCAAAACAATTCTCCCATATGGCACCATCGAGGTAACTCATCCCACCAAAGGCACATTCAAGGTAAATGGTCACCGACTTAAAATTTATAATGTTGTAGATTTTGGAGATATGAGAGAGGAGCTTATGCTCCATGAGCCTTCTTTTAGAACCGAAAATAGGGAAAGTCTATCTTAAGACTATAAACACGCACTTCTCGGGAGGCAACCAGAGCACTAACCCACTAACATTTTATTTTCATTTTCTAACACCACACTAAAATAGTCAAAAGAAGTGCAATTTTTTAACAAGGCCTTGAACACGGGCGTGTCCATGGCCGTGTGAAAGACAGGGAACCACCCACGAGCATGCCAAGAGTCGTGCCCAAACAGGGAAAAATCTCTATCGATTAACACGGGCTGCAATACCAGACCACGCCCGTGCCATCTAAGCGTGCAAGGACACTAACTTATCGAGCACGGGAAACACACGCCCGTGTACCACAACCGTGCGAAGCTACTAACTTGCACACCACGGGCAAAACACGGCCGTGCCAAACGGCCGTGCGAAGATACTGACTTGCCACACACGGGCTACACAAGCCCGTGCGTCCTAACCATGCTAAGAAACCTGAACACGCCCAAACCTAAAAATCGCGAAAAACACAGACGATTTCAAATTGACACGGGCGTGGCGTAGAACCGTGCCCCCTCTCCTATATATAAAACTTAACCGTCATCCCCCTCAAACCTAACCCTAAAATCAATTTTAAGCCTACCTTCTCCCAAAATCCGGCCACACAACCAAATCTCTCCACCCAAAACCGCCTCCCCTCGCCGTTTTCTCCAAAAACCACCCAAAACCAGCCACACGCCCGCACCACAGCCGTGCTACCAAGCACCACGCCCACGCCACCACCATGTTTGTGCAGCAGAACCACCGCCACCGTCGTGCCCCACCCGTGTTGAGCATTTCACACCATCCCTAGTTCCCTTTCTTGATTAAATATTTGATAAACTTTATTGCATTCTTGTTTATTTACAGATTTTGTTTAGATTTAGTCTCAAATGCATGATTTTTAGGAAATTTGTTTTAAGTACCCATAATATTCATTGGTTAGATTTTATACTCATTTTATTCTTGAATTTTAAAATTGATACATTGCTCTGCCCACCATTGTTTGAGAAAAATTTTTCGCTTGCAATTCAACATGCTCACAAATTCTCAAATTTTTCATGCCTTAAATGTGGAATATGACGGCTGTGCTATTGTGGAAGCTTGAAACTGCTTTATATTTGATTACAAATTTTAGGTACCATGTCAACATCCCGAATCAAACGAGCAGCCCCAACCAAGAAAAGAAAGGGGCCCGGATCATCCTCCGCAAGTGCCTCTACCGAGCTTCGACACCCATTCCTCAGATTCCCTCAAGCAACTCAGGACGAACGGTACAAAGCAGTCCGGGGTAGACCACTATGCACCGGCAGGCAAATTGACTGTAACGCAGTGCAGCAAGTTGGGCTCACAACAAATATTCAAGCATTACTCTAAACCGACACGTGGGGGAACTTCTTCTCAATCGACGAGCCAACATATTTAGAGCTCACATTGGAATTTTGCACCACCTTCACATTGCAAACAGTGATGACTCAATTCGATGACCCGGGTGCTATCCAATTCCATCTAGGAGGCTCAGTGCGTCGATTAAGTGTACCACAATTCGGCGCGGCTCTCAGACTTTACACGCTTAAATTCATAGAAGAAAACCCACTTGCCGAATTAAACCGAGAGCTCCACTGTACTCTGCTCGAATGTTGGCAAAGTCTACGCCCCACTACAAGCCAATATGACCCAGCCGCTCTAAGGCGATGGTACTTTCCCCAGCCCTAAGGTATATGCACGCCATTCTCGCGCACACCATTACAGGGCGCAGAGAGAGCACCGGCGTCGTAAACAAGCACGAAGTCTACTTCCTATCATGCATGTCTGAAGGACAAGTTTTCGACTTGGCATATTTTATCGCATGCACGATTCAACATCAGACAGAGCCGCACAGAAAGGGGATTTTGTCAATAGGGCCATACATTACGAGGCTAGCTCAACACTTCAACCTCCTCAACACCGACGATCAGATCACCTCCCTCACACTGATAGGCAATATGGTACCTCAAGGCATCGAGACGATGCTACACATGAGGATGATCAAACAACGTCGAGGTACCAACCCCCTCAGTACAAACTGCAGACACCCACAAATGAGGGAGAGGACGAGGACATTCCTGACGATGTCCCACCACCATCAGAGGAGGCACCGAATTCGAGCCAGTACCCATACCGAGCAGCAACATCATTGGCAAACATCTCGGCACGTCTCGATCGATTCAAGATGCATTTCGTTGGAAACGCTCGGCGCTTTGATGGGTTAGAGGCAACGCTTCAACAAATATGCCAGCACCTACACATTTCATCATCGGCACCACCATCAGATCCAACCAACGATGAGGACTTCTGAGTCCTTTTAATTTGTTACCTTACATTATATTTTCTTCATTTTAAGTTTTTCTTTTGTGTTATTTTTTTTTAATTTGAACTTTTCTTATTACAAACTTTCACAATTGGCTATCTAATTATTCAAAGCAGTCCTAACCACATATCTATTACATTGTCAAGAACTAGTGATTTTGTAGAATACAATACACACTCCACAAACACAAACGCACAACTAGGAAAAAATACACAAAAAGAGTCACCTGATGCCACACACTTTCCACATCCTCCAAGGATTTCATCCGTATATTCAGGAAGTAACACCTTCCCTTTTATATTTTGATTACACACTAATTTTCATTATTTATCTTTGTACATTGAGGGCAATGTACATCTTAAGTGTGGGGGGTAAACATACCTAACTTTTTGCATTATTCTCAAAACCATGATTTAGTCTTGTTTTTATGCAAAGTTTTCATATTACTAATTAGGATGAAATTTCTGATGATTTGTGATTTTTATTGACATGTTTTAAAATAAGTCATAGTCAATTGTACATTGATGATTAAATTTAAAAGAATACTAGAGAATTAAGCATGATAAGTCCCTTTTTCACGAATTAAAATTGTGCTAGGTTGTTGATCTAAATTTAAACACTACCATGAAATTTGAAATTTACAAGGATAATGTCAAAACACCCATAATTTTTGTAGGATTTTGAACTTTATAAAGCATACATTCTTTTTCATGCTTATTTCCTTGATTATGAGTGTGTCTACCATGAAATGTTATTCTAGAACTTGCCTTGTTTATGCATGTTAAGACCATATTTTTGATTTGATATACAAAGATGATAAAGGCACCTAGGTTTTAACCCATTAACTCCACTAAATAGCCTACCTTTACAATTAACGCCTAGTGAACCCTATTGATCCTAAAAACTCTTTTTATTGACTCACCTACTAATATTAACCCAAAGCCTCTTTGTATTCACCCTTTCTTTTGACTACCCCTAAATCGAGGATTGAGTTGATCAAGTTACCTAAGTTTATGATTATAGTAGTTAAATCAATCTTGTATTACTTAGGTTGTTCTTAAAAAAAAAATTCAAAGTATTCAAATCTTAGTAGTATGAAAAGAGAGCTTACACAATCAAAATCCATTCTCAAAAGAGAAGCTCGTATTAGTAGGTTTATTAATTTTTAGTTGGGGATATTTCAGTATATTTAGGTAGGTACTCATCAATTCAATCCCGATTCTAACCCTCTAATTTCAGCCTTTAACCACACCTTGACCCTAGCCCCGTTGCAACCCTGATAAAGACCTTTTTGATCTGTTTATCATCTCATATTACAGTGGTGAAGATTTGATTTTTAGGCAAGCCTATGGGATTAACTTTTCAGGTACGACTTATGAGCGATCTTTCCCTGAACCTTAAACACTTTAGAGTGATTTGAGTGAACCTTAAAGTGAGGACATCAATCCTTGCCGGCTTTGAATTGAAAAGGTAGTTATTTAAATAATGGGAGACACCTATGTTTTCGAAGTACAAACTCATGACTTATCTCGTTTAATTCTTTAGGACTCTTTAAATTGAATTATCCATGTATGAATTATCTATGAATTATGATAAGGCATTGTTGATAAAAAATTGTAGATTAGGGAAAGTTCATTTTAATTGTAAGTTGAGAATTTTACTTGAGGACAAGCAAAAGCTTAAGTGTGAGGGTATTTGATAAACCGTAATTGTAACATATTTTAACCCACATTTAATATGCTTTTCGATGATTTATTCCTTGATTTTTATAAAAAGGTGCTTGTAATCCTTTCTTTTCATGTCTTAGACCCAGGCAAGCACCCGAGGATGAAAAGAACACAAATTGGGCCCAAAACAAAGTAAACGGGCCTTAGTGCGAAAGTGACACGGCCTGACCCAAAGTCCACACAGCTGCGCCTCGACGATTACCTAGAGCACGGCCTCAATTTCGACTCACACGGCCGTGCCCCAAATTAGAAGTCCTAACACGGCCTGACCCCGAGTCACACGGGCGTGTGACATGGTCGTGTCTCTATCGCTGGAAAGAACAGTTTCAGTCGGAAAATGATACTTAGGGAGAAAGAATAGCATTTCAAGAGCCTATATATATCCCCTCAGTGCCACCTTTGAGAGGGCATCAAAGCTAGGCCAAGGAGTCAAGCCGAGAAGGTCAGAATTAGGAAATAACGTGAGGATAGCCAGTTGATTCATCCCAAGAAGCCGGAGTTATACTAAAGACTGCGGAATTCTCCTTCAATTCCTTCAGGGGGTTTTAGGGATTTCTTATGTTTTGTTTTATCTTTTCTCTTGCGATGTTTTCTTTCTTTATTATGAATTAAAACCCGTCAGATACCTGAAGGGGATGAAACCTAGATGAATCTTGTTATTTGGTTTTTAAGTTATATGATGAATTACTTAGTTTGTTCTTAATTATATTGCTTAATCCAAATCTAATGTGCTTAGGTGGAGGAGGAATAGACCATGCCTAAGAGAAGATCTAACATAATTAAGCGGAGTTGATCGAACGCCTAGAGATAGGGTTACGAGAATTTGTCGGATTAGGGTGAAACCTAATATGGGAGTCCATTGATCAATTTACTGCTATCCTAGGGGGTTATTATAAGCGAACGAGAGTTCCACTAATTAACCTAGGGTTAGATGTTATTCGCCTCGAGAGAGGGTTTAATATAGGTTAGATAGTCTTACGGATCAAGCTAAGTAAAGAGATCATATAATTAAGGGTTAGATAACAAGTGAAGTCTAGGTGGATTCTTCCTGAGGGTATCGTCGTGATCAATTGAGTTTTCTTCAAGTTATATTCCAAATCATCCTTTTTGTCTTTGTGTCCTTAGTTTAGTTCTTGTCAATTTAGTTTAAAGCAATCTTCTTTCTAATTTTAAGGATAAATAATAAAACGAAAGTTAGTATTAATACTTTTAGTTCCTTTGGGTTCGATAATTCGATCTTGCCTAAGCTATACTACTGTTCGATAGGTACACTTGCCTTTAATCGTTGTCAGAGTTAGTCTCCAGGTTCGATCATTCTTTTATAAATTTTTAAAGCTTTGATTTCAGCGATCATATCCCCAGTAGACTTTGTCATTTTAGACATGGATTAGGACAACAATATTCCTTTAATTTTAGGAAGACCCTTTTTAGGAACTGCCAGGACTAAATTTGATGTTGGTACATGAGAACTCCTACTCCGTATAGGTGACGAATCAATCAGTCTTCAGGGTCTTGACTCGTCTAGGACGTCAAGTAATCAAGGTGAGAAAATTAATTTTATTAATGACCATTCGGTTGAATCTTCTTTTCAGGAAGCACCACAGAACTACACAACTGAGCCAGGTTCTAGACCTCACACCAAAAAGAAAATAACTCATGAGGAACGAAGTCTTCAGATCGATGAATTAGAAGAGTGGAAGACACATTTCAAGGAAAAACTAGGAATACACGAAGCAAAACCGAATAAACTCCATGATAAACCTAAAGATGGGACAAACCAATTTTAGATTGGGGATCAGGTATTGTTGGCTAAAACAGACACTCGGATCGCCACCTCAGACCTTGATACAAACGAAAAGATCCCTTTTAAGGTACTCAATTTATTCCCTTACAGAACAGTCTAGGTAAGTAATCCTATATTCGGCACTTTTAAAGTAAATTCTACTCGACTCGAGCTATATATTGATAATAGAACTAATAGCATGAGAATGGATTTTCAACTCCTCAAACCAACGTGATTATGCGAATGAGAGGTAAGCCTAGCTTAAGACTTTAAATGAGCGCTTCTCGGGAGGCAACCCGAGCACTAACCCCATTAATTTTTACATTTTTATTTTTACTTTTAATTTTCCTTTTTAGCACCTAACTACAAACTAACCAAAGTGTAGATTTCCATACCACACGGCCTTGCACACGACCGTGTGGACACCACGGATTTCTGTACCAATGTGGCAGAGATAGTACGACATAAGATGAAAAATATCTTCAAGCCACGGGATCCGAATAAACACCACACCATGTGATACAGGCCGGCTCGGGATGAGTCGAAACGTATATGAGTTGCCCAATCGTCTACGAGGAGGGAATAAGCCTTTGGAAAATAATCAGAAAATATAAATGAGTTTGCGGAAGCTTAAGTGAATAAAATAGGGGATGGTTCGGTTTGGTCGAACAAAATAAAAAAAAATAAAATAGATAAAGGATAATTTAATGGAGATGGATAAAAGAATTTAAACAAGAAGCGATTCAACACTAAAGAGTGTCACCCCGGATTCTATAATGTTTAAGGTGGAAAATGGTAATCGATGATGGAAATGGAAATACGAACTTAACTTAAGAAAGATTCAACACTATATAACAGTGTCACCCCGTTTCTTATATCGTTAAGGTGGAAAGATGAAGATAGGTTGATGAATGCCACACCAAACAAAATTTGGTGATAAGTTCAAACAAGCCGAAGACGCCACAAGCAAAGCTTGATAAGTCTAACGAAACTTGCACGAAAATGAAGAGGAGATAAACTCACTCATAACATTTTATTGAAGTCTGAATTGTCTTAAATGAGAATTACATAGCCTTTTTATAGGCTGAACAAAGGCTAGCCAATAGTCTTCTAATCTTGGCTCTTAACCCTTAAGTTTTTGAAAGGGTACCAGCAACCTTTAACCCTTAACCCTTGAGTTTTTGAAGAGGCATCTAACAACCTTTTAACCCTTAAGTTTTTGAAAAGACACTAGTAACCTTGTCCCTTAACCCTTAGGTTTTTTTTTGAAAGGGCACCAGCAACCTTGTCCCTTCATGTTCACCAAAAGGCACCTGGCAACTTTGTCTCTTCATGTTCACCAAAAGGCACCTGGCAACTTTGTTTCTTCATGTTCACCAAAAGGCATTGGGAAGCAGTTTGATGTAGAAAAGCCAAGAGATGACCAAGATATGTTGGAGGAGGTAACAATTGTGGGGGAGCCAACTATAGTTGATTTTCCAACATCTTATAGAGCTAACTAATTATACAGACAAGGGCTCGTCTCAGTTAGTATACTTTGTAAAACACTGGGAATATAAGCAAGCAAATGTTGTTCGTCTTCTTAGAGAAGAACTTGACAATCTAAGCAGGCAAAGGCAGGAATCTGAGCTCAAGGGGATTGAAGTTTGAATATTGAGTTGCTCTGGGCGTGCTCGTATCACCATGAGATACAGCCGTGGTCGACACTATTTCATAAACACGGGCGTGGCAACCTACGCACAGGCGTGGGAGAAACGAATGAAGTAAAACACAGCCGTGCGATACGGTCGTGTGACACAACACGCCCATGGTACACGGGCGTGGGGATGTACCAGATCTGAAATTTCTATTTAAAACACCCCTCTCCCCTTCTCACCTACTCCCTATTCCTCTTCTTCCATATCCTTTACAATCCCCTTCCTTTTCATTTTTCTAACTCTTGATCTACACCATATCCATGTCAAAGAAACGGAAGGATCCTAGCATAGTCTCCCTCTGCAAGACCGATCTACATAAGTTCATGCCGGCCGCTTCATTAACTCGACAGGACAGGGACCCTTGATTCCATTTCTATTTTCGTTTTCTTTTCTCTTCTCCTTTATTTTCCTTTTCTTTATTTCTCGTTTCCTTAATTTAATCTATTTTATTTTGTTTTCTTTGATTTAGGTTCTAAAGGTTGTTAGGGAATCACCACACCAAGCCTTAGAAATCACACTGATAAACCGTAAAAGTAACATATTTTAATTCCACATTTAGTATGCTTTTGGATGATTTAAGCCTTGATTTATGTAAAAAGGTGCTCTTCATCCTTTTTTTCCATGTTTTTTACCCAGGAAAGCACCCGAGGATGAAAAGAATGAGAAACGGGCCTAAAATGGACCAAATTGGGCCAAAGAGAAAATCGACACGGCTTGGACTTAAGCCCACACGGTCGTGCCATGTTAATCTACTAGAACACGGCTTGATCTCGAGTCACACGGCCGTGCCTCATTAAAGAAGTTCGAACACGGCTTGAAGACCAGTCACACGAGCGTGTGACATGGCCGTGTCCTTGTCGTGGCAAAGAGCAATTTCATTCGGATTTGGATACTTAGGGGTGAAGAAACACATTCCAAAAGCTTATATAAACCCCCTAAGTGTTACTTGAAAGGGGGCGGCTAGCTAGGCCAAGGAGCCCAGCCAGAAAGGTCAGATTTGTGGAAAATCACTCGAAGATAGCCATTTGATCCATCCTAGGAAGCCAAAATTCTACTCAAGACGGCAGATTGCTCCTTCAATTCCTTCAGGGGGTTTTAAGGATTTCTTACGTTTTGTTTTATCTTTTCTCTTGAGATGTTTTCTTTTATTGTTATGAACTAAACCCTTCAGATACCTGAAGGGGATGAAACCTAAGACAGATATTGTTATTGTTTTCTGAACTATATGAAAAATATTTGACTTGTTCTTAATTATGTGTTCTTAATTCTTGTGTTGATATTTTCGGGATATTGATTCAAGTCTGATGTGCTTAGGTGGAGGAGCAAAAGTCCCTGCTTAAGAGTAGATCTAGCATAATTAAGCGGAGTTGATCGCACGCCTAAAGATAGGGTGATGAGATTTTGCCAGATTAGGGTGAAACCTAATATGGGAGTCCATAGATCGAGTTAATGCGATTCTAGGGGTTTTAATTAGAAAGAGATTTCAATTAATCAACCTAGGGTTAGACGTTATTCGCTTCGAGAGAGGGTTTAATATAACTTAGGGAATCTTACGGATCAAGTCAAGTGAATACATCGTCTGGTTCAGTGTTCGATAACAAGTGAAGTCTAGGTGGATTCTTCCTAAGGGTGTCGTCTTAATCAACTGAGTTTTTCTTCCAAGTATTTTCCCCAATTCATTCTTTTTTGTCTTTGCATCTTTAGTTTAGTTGATAGTTAAATATAGAAAACCATTCACTTAATTCTTAGGCTAAATAATAGAAAGAGAGTTAGTATTACTACTTTTGGTTCTTTTGGGTTTCGATATTCCGGTCTTGCCTAAACTATACTACTGTTCGATAGGTGCGCTTGCCTTAAAAATCATTGTCAGATTTAGTTTCTAGGTTCGATCATTCTCTTTATAAATTTAAGACTCTAATTCCAGCGATCAAATTTTTGGCGTCGTTACCGGGGAACTAAAATATTAAAAACGCTTAATTTTTATTACTTTAGCCATTTTTTATTGCAATTTATTTTCATTATTATTATTATTGTTATTATTATTATTATTTTTTTACTTTGCTAAATTTTCTTTTATTTGATTTTGGCAGATAGAGGAGATGGCACTAAGTAACTATCAGTGGCAATTTATGAGGACAAAACCAACAAAAGCAGCTGATATCTGCATCCTCGACCCAATAACCATGCTATCAAACCAGCTAGAGATGATGAATAAAAACATTGATGGTTTGTGTAGTCTCTTGTAGGTACATCCAGTAATGCAATATGACTCGAATCTAAGAGGCGTGGCGAATCCTGAGTACCCACCCTACTAATATAGCATGGAGAACCAACAAGTCTACTATATGGGTAACTATTATAGATATCAAAATAATTTTTATAGTGACACTTATAATGCAGGTTGGAGGTACCATCCCAATTTCTCGTGGGATGATCAAAGTAGCCAAAGACAGGAACTTCCTCAAAAGTTTCAACAACCACCTCACCAACAGGAAGAGGAGTCGAGTCTTGAAGAGATGCTGGCAAGATTCAAAGCAGCCATAGAAAATCCAGATTTCCAACAACCACCTCACCAACAGGAAGATCCGGTAGTGCAGTACGAAACAAGTGGAGGTGTGGCGAATCCTGAGTACGCACCCTACAGACATGGCATGGAAAACAAACAAATGAACTAGATGGGTTTTCAACAACCACCTCACCAGCAGGAAATGAAGCCGAACCTTGAGGAGATGCTAATGAAATTTATCTCGAACGCTGAAATAGCGCTTAAAAATCAGCAAGCTTCGACTCAAGGGCTCGAGAATCAAATAGGTCAGCTTCCTAAGCTGATCTCAGAAAGACCACAAGGTATCTTACCAAGCAACACTAAATCTAACCCAAAGGAACAAATTCAAGCCATCACCGCCCAAAATAGTGAAGGGTTGGACAAACCAAACCCAAGGGAAGAACCTATGGTAAGTGAAGGTAAGGTTGAGGTGAGCCATGATATACCAAAACTGGCAATTACGGAGTACCAACCTCGTATACCATATCCTGAAGCAATGAAGAAGGACAACACAGAGGAACAGTTTGGAAGTTTCTTATACTTTTAAAGAAATTACATATTAACTTACCGTTTCTCGAAGCTCTTTCGCAGATGCCCGATTATAGAAAATTTTTAAAAGAGCTGTTGACAAACAAACGGAAGATAGACGAGGAGCCGCATGTGGAATTAAACGCAGTATGCTTAGCAATGTTGCAGAATAGACTACCACGAAAGTTAAAAGATCCAGGGAGTTTTACAATTCCATGTTTAATTGGTAGACTAACTGTCGATAATGCATTAGCTGATTTATGGGCAAGTATAAATGTCATGCCTTATAAAATTTTTAAACAACTAGGTCTACGGAAACCCAAACAAACTAGGATGAGTATTCAATTAGCTGATAAAACTGTTAGAATTCCTAGGGGTATTATCGAAGATGTTCTTGTAAAAATTGATAAATTCATTTTTCCCAGTAGATTTTGTTGTCTTAGACATGGATGAGGATAATTCGATTCCCTTTATTTTAGGAAGATCCTTTTTAGCAACTGCTAGGACCAAAATTGATGTTAGCACAGGAGAACTCATACTTCAGGTAGGTGATGAATTGATCAGTTTACAAGCTCTTGACTCGGCCAGGACAACAATTGATGAAAGTGAAAAAGCAAATTCAGTTGATAACCAGGTTGTTCAACTTTCACCACAAGGATACAAACCTGAGCCAAATCATCGACCTCATGCCAACATAAAAGAATTACACAAGGAGCGAAGCCTTAAGGTTGATAGATTAGAAGAGTGGAAGACACACTTTAAGGAGGAACCAGAACCGCACAAGGAAAAATCGAAGGAGCCCCCAAAAGAGTTCATAGGGACATCAAACCACTTCAAAATAGGAGACCAGGTACAGTTAGATAGATCAGATCCTCGAATCACCATGTCAGACCTAAACGCAAACGAAAAAATCCTCCTTGAGGTGCACAATATCTTCCCATACGGAACAATCTAGGTAAGCAATCCCATATTCTGCACTTTTAAGGTACACGCTTCGCAACTCAAATTTCATCAAGAAAATAGAACTGTAAGTATGAGGGAAGATATTCAAACCTTTAAACCTCCCTAATTTTTCAAATACGAGGAAAGTCTAGCTTAAAACTATAAACGAGCGCTTCTCGGGAGGCAACTCGAGCACTAACACAATTCATTTTCACATTTTGTTTTCAAATTATTTTCTTTTCTTCTTTTCTTTCTGAATACTTAATTGTAAACTAACCAAAAGTGCAGATTTCCAGGCCACATGGCCTTGCACAAGGCCGTGGTCGTGGCCATGTGTACAATAAGAATCTTTGTACTAACATGGCAGACACAGTACGAATCAGACTCAACTGATTTTTGAAGTTCACAGACCCAACCACTCCAACACTGGCACTGACAAAAGCCCAGTCGTCACTGACTTCTCAGAAATGGGCGTGGCAATCCGTAAAATGGGCGTGGGTGAATCAGCAAGCCTAGACACACGATCGTGCGAGGCGACCGTGTGAAGCGACACACCCACGATCCATGGGCGTGGGGGAACATCAGACTCCAAAACTCTATTTAAACCACCCCCTTCCCATTCTTCCCACACCCATCCTCTTTTTTTTCCTTTTTTTTTCCCCTTTCCATAACAAAGTCTCCAAACTCTTGAGCTACACATATCCATGTCGAAGAAGCGGAAGAAGGGAAGCGTAGTCTCCTCAAGGGAGACCCCTATACATAAGTTCATGTCGGCCGCTTCATCCATACAACAAGCCAAGGGTCTTTGAGACCAATTAGTTTCTATTTTTCTTTTCTATTTTGCTTCAATTTCCTTCTCTTTGACAATCTTATGCTTAATTTAGTTTAATATATTTTAGTTTCTTAGTGTCAGGTTCAAAAGGATGCTTGGGAATCACACCACTTCCGCCACTGCCAGCTCCTCCGCAGCCTTAGAGGTCACACCCACCTCGTGAACCATCCAACAATAAGGACTCCTCGGTCCATCCACCTTTTCTTTTAACTTTATTTTACTTTCTATTTTCCTTCTCTTTAGTTTTCTTATATTTAGTTATATATTTAGTTTATTTTAAATGTGTCTTAATAACCCCTGGCTAATTCTTCACGAGCTTCACAATTTCTTCATCTAGCGCAGAGTTCGGAAGAAGCTACCACCCCTCGGAACTTCCACTTCAAGGAAACCATCCAAATTCAGGAAGTTTCACCACTCTCTTCTTATTAAGTTTTATATATATCTTTGTACATTGAGGGCAATGTACATCTTAAGTGTGGGGGGTGAATATTTATTTGAAGAAAGTGCCTAACTTTTTGCATTATTCTCATATTCGGCCTAACTTTCTTCATTATTCTCAAATCCTTGAATTTAGTCTTGTTTTTAATCAATTTTCTCATATTGCTAATGAGGATGAAATTTCTAATGATTTATGATCTTTATTGACATGTTTTTGAATAAGTTATTGATAATTGTGCATTGATTATTAAATTTGAAGAATATTAGAGAATCAAGCATGATAAGTCTATTTTTCAGAATTAAAATTTTTGCTAGGTTGTCTACCTGAATCTGAATGTTACCTTGAACTTTGAAATTCACGAGGTTGATGTCAAAACACCCATAATTTTTGTGAGATTTTGAGCCTTATAGAGCATATATTCTTTTTCGTGCTCACTTTTTGATTATGAATGTGTCAACTTTGAATTGTTATTCAAGAACTTGCCTCGTTCATACATATCGAGACCACACCTTGATTTGATATACAGAGATGATTAAGAAACCTAGGATTTAACCCACTTAATCCATAAAAAGCCTACCTTCACAATTAGCCCCTAGTGAACCCCGTTTAATCCTAACAACGCTTTTTTTTTTACTTACCTACTAATATTAACCTTAAACCTTTCGTGTTTATCACCATTCTTTTTTACTACCCTTTTTGTCGAGATCTGATTTGATCAATTGCCTGGTTATTTTTTATTCCAGTATACAAAATTATCTTGTGACTTGTTCTTAAAAAAATGAAGTATATTCAGTATTTGTTTTATATGTTTAAATTCCAAAATATTGAAGAAGAAGCTCGCATTAGAATATTAGTAGTAAAAATTTTCATTTGATGTAATTACTTATTAGTTCATTTTGTTCTAGTTAGGTAAATTATCAATTCAGTCTCAATTGTAACCTTCTAATTCAGCCTTTATCCACACCTTTAACCCTAGCCCTGTTACAACCCTTTTAAAGACCTTTTGATCTGTTTATCATCTCATTTTATAGTAGTGGAGATTTGACTTTTAGGCAAGCCTATAGGATTAACTTTTCAGGTTCAACTTTTGAGTGCTTAATTTTGAACCTTAAACGCCTCGAGTGATTTGAGTGAATCTTTTGTAAGGATGTCAGTCCTTGTAGGTTTTGAATTAAAGGTAATTATTCAGGTAAGGGGAAACACCTAAATTTTGGTAATACAAATGTATGACTTATATTGTTTGAATCTCTAGGACTCTTCGAGTTAGATCATCCATGTATAAATTATCGATGAATTATAATGAGACATTGTCGATAGGAATTATGAATCATGGAAAGTTCGTTTTAATTGTGAGTTGAGAATTTTGCTTGAGGACAAGCAAAATCTTAAGTGTGGGGGTATTTGATAAACTGTAAAAGTAACATATTTTAATCCCACATTTAGTATTCTTTTGGATGATTTAAGCCTCGATTTATGTAAAAGAGTGCTCTTAATCCTTTGTTTTCATGTTTTGTACCCAGGAAAGCACCCGAGGATGAAAATAACAAGAAACGGGCCTAAAACGAGCCAAATTGGGCCAAAGAGGAAATTGACACGGCCTGGACTTAAGCCCACACGGCCGTGCTGTGACACCCTGGTTCTAGGGGTTAGGCGTTTGGTGCTTAGCTCGGGTGTTGGCACACTCTAGGGTGTGGTTGGGTAAGTTTTAGGGGTCCGGAGAACCCTAGGTAGTGGGGGAACGCTTTGGAAAATTTTTAGTTTTAGGGGTTAAAAGGGGGAGCTGGGCGAGGGGTGTCTTAAGAGAATTATTTGGGAGTTTATGTCACAAGAAAGGAGCTGGTGGAGTGGCAGGATAGGCGCCACTAAGGCCTTGTGGGTGTGACGCCATTTGCAGGGGGGAAGGGGCTCAGGTTCGATTCGCAAGAGCAGCAGATGGGCATTGTTTTTGCGTCATCTTGGTGGGGTGGATGGACGGTTTTGAAAGGCTTAAAAGGTGGAGAAGACTTGGTCATCTTTTTTTTTGAATTTGGCTAGATAGGTTTGACTTTTTCAAAGTTTTTGAATGGGTGGAAGGGAGGTATTTTAGGAGAGTTTTGAGGATTATTTTTGGGGGGTTGGAGCTTGGCCTTCTAGTATAAATAGGGGGGGAGGTGTTCATTCCATTCATCTTTTTGGCTTTCTCTCCCTTGCCACTTTTTAGCCTTTCCTTTTAGCCTCCATTTTCATTTCCTCCTCATACCTCAACCACACCAAAACGCCTCTCTCTCTCACTTATTCATCTGAGCCGAAACTTCAAGTCCCTTTCTCCTTCCATTTTTCTTATCCATTTCACTCGTTGCTAGACCATAAACTCTCCTCATTTCTCTGATTGCCGCAACACCTTTTGAAGCACCCTAGCACCCACTTCTTTGTCTTCTAGTTTTGCAAAGCCGAACCTACACCTTACCTCCGTGCCAAAATCACTTTCTTTTATTTAAACTTAACGTTACCAAATATTGGAAGTAGATCTCTTCGGGCCTTGGTGTGCAATCAGTTAGTGAAGGCACTTTGGGGATTTGTAGTATTCAGTCAAGCTTCCGCAATCGAACTCGGTAAGAAGGAGGTGGTGTTTCGGAGAGAGTTAGTCAAGCAGCACTTCGGGATTGGATCGTTTGTGCTATTAAGGTGCGTAATCATCGCACAATTCCTCGGTTTGATTGCTAACGTTTAAAACTATGTATAATGGCTTAAGTGATGAGAACTGGTGATGGTAAGATTATTTATGATGTATTTATGTATGTATATATATTTATATACTTGTGTGATATGATGATTTAACATGTAACATCTGCATAATTGCATGAGGTTGGGGTTGATTCGATGAAGGAGGAAGTGTACACAAGGTGTACGTGGTCTAATGATAGCTCCGGCTACATTAGCGCTTGATGGTTAGCTTCGTGCCACCTCAAGGGAGATTTTGGCTAGGTGCCCGTCTCGGCGGTTGATTGCTATGTGCATCACCGTAGGCAGATTGCGATATTGTGATCACTTGGGTTGATCGGTGGCTCAGCCACGGCCTTGAGCAGCGAGCTTGCCAAGGTAAGACGTTTTGGATCACGATGTGATCGGTGGGTTAGCCACGGCCTTAGGCAGGGAGTCTGCTAAGGTTGGTGTTCGGTTGGACAATGGGTTGGGCTGAGATGCACATGGGCATGACTTGCTATGTGAATTGTTTGGTATGGGGCCAAGCCCATACGCGAGAAATCTGTGTTGTGATTATGCACTGAGTCATTAAGACTCACCCTATTTTTTTTCTAACATTTCAGGTGACACGTAGTTTGGACCGGGATCGGAGAGGACACATGGTGGCCCATGCAGAAGAAGGGATTAAACGTTTTAGGCTTACTTTAAGTATTTGGTTTTAAATAGAATATGTAATAAAGGCCTTTTGACTCTTATTTGTTTTTTTGTAATTATTTTATTAGTATTTATTATGGTTTGAAGAATTTGAAACACTATGTGAAGATGATTATATTTTTCCAACCTACCTATTCAATTTGGCTTGTATATATTAATCTTTTAGTATGAGTATATTTTAATAACAAAGTTTTAATCATAAGTTTAAATAAACATTGATTTTTCAACAGTTAGCAAGTTTTAAATTTTTCTAAGTTAAATAGATTTTCCACCGACTTTTCCGCACTAACATAACCAGATTCGGTCGTAGTGAATGGGCCGGGTTTGGGAATGTTACAGTTTGGTATCAGAGCCCGGTTCAAAACTCGGTTTTGAGGGTTTTGGGCCCAAAAACGTTTCCAAAATGGGCTTTTCAAAATGTGGGCTTTTATAAAAAGTTTTCAGGTTATTCTGGCATGGCACCTGTACCTCCGACCCGAAGTCCACCAGGTAAGTACTTCGGACTCTCTTGAAGTGATCTGTTTGTATGAATTGATTTGGGCTTAGTTTGGGCTCGTAGAATAGAATAATAGGATCTGTTGGACCCTAGGACTAGACTACTCAAACACGTGCATAAGATTTAAAGTGCCTAATAAACAAACCTGTGAAGTAAGTCACCGAGTTAAGGTGTGGTAACCACTGTACGCATGTCTAGTAGTGGCATTCAGTAAGAGCTTGGTATTTAAGCAGTCCTAGCGACTCACCTCCTCTTTACTTGAATCCTACCTGGTGCGTAGCTACGGTTCACCTTAACCAAGAGGACTTGTTCATGGGCTAAACCGGTTATTAAAACCCGAAAGGGAATTAGCCTTGCTGTTTTTAAAACCTTCTGTTTTAAGAATTTTTCAAACTTACCCCTTTGGTTCATGAAACCCTAAATTTGATTTTGAGGGACGTTTGTCGATTTACAAAATTACCAAAATGCCCCTGTGTTATAAAATTACCGTTTTACCCTTAATTTTTGATAAAATGTTTTTTACTTGGTAAAATACCAAAATCTCGAGTTTTCAAAATTAAGATACCTTGGTTCGTGAAAATTTACGAAAATACCCCTGTGTTAAAAATTACTAAAATGCCCCTGACTTTCAAAATTTTCGGTTTAACCCCAAGTTTAATAAAATTTTCTTATTTTTGCAAAAGTACCCAATTTTCTGTATGGCAAAAATAATACTCCGACTTTGGAAATTTACAAAATTACCTTGTTGACAAAAAATTACCAAAATACCCCTGGTTTTTAAAATCCTGCTATATCTTTAATTTGCGAAATTTTCAAAAATACTCTTCAAATTTTTTGGAATTTCAAAAAGATCCTGACTTATTAAAGTTTTTGAATCGCTCTGTGTTATTACCAAAATACCCCTCCTTAGGAAAAATGACGAAATTACCCCTGGGTAGGAAATGGAACTTGATTGCTCGAAAGAACTACTCTCGGAAACTTCTATGCATAAAATTACTCGTGGATAAACAGTGAAACAATAATTTCTAATCCATAAAACTTTCTAAGCAGATTAAATCGACGCTAGCTATGAGTTCTAGAGGGCGTGGTCGCAATACTCGTGGATGTGGTAGAGGCAGTTTTTGGTGATTGTTGTTTTGTTGCTCGTAAGTACGTTAGCTCTTTAAGGATCAGAGTGCGCAGCTATAGCGTAGTGGGAGGAATTGGACTGTTAGTTTAGACAAGTAATTTCGAGGACGAAATTATTTTAAGGAGGGTAGAATTGTGACACCCTGGTTCTAGGGGTTAGGCGTTTGGTGCTTAGCTCGGGTGTTGGCACACTCTAGGGTGTGGTTGGGTAAGTTTTAGGGGTCCGGAGAACCCTAGGTAGTGGGGGAACGCTTTGGAAAATTTTTAGTTTTAGGGGTTAAAAGAGGGAGCTGGGCGAGGGGTGTCTTAAGAGAATTATTTGGGAGTTTATGTCACAAGAAAGGAGCTGGTGGAGTGGCAGGATAGGCGCCACTAAGGCCTTGTGGGTGTGACGCCATTTGCAGGGGGGAAGGGGCTCAGGTTCGATTCGCAAGAGCAGCAGATGGGCATTGTTTTTGCGTCATCTTGGTGGGGTGGATGGACGGTTTTGAAAGGCTTAAAAGGTGGAGAAGACTTGGTCATCTTTTTTTTTTGAATTTGGCTAGATAGGTTTGACTTTTTCAAAGTTTTTGAATGGGTGGAAGGGAGGTATTTTAGGAGAGTTTTGAGGATTATTTTTGGGGGGTTGGAGCTTGGCCTTCTAGTATAAATAGGGGGGGAGGTGTTCATTCCATTCATCTTTTTGGCTTTCTCTCCCTTGCCACTTTTTAGCCTTTCCTTTTAGCCTCCATTTTCATTTCCTCCTCATACCTCAACCACACCAAAACGCCTCTCTCTCTCACTTATTCATCTGAGCCGAAACTTCAAGTCCCTTTCTCCTTCCATTTTTCTTATCCATTTCACTCGTTGCTAGACCATAAACTCTCCTCATTTCTCTGATTGCCGCAACACCTTTTGAAGCACCCTAGCACCCACTTCTTTGTCTTCTAGTTTTGCAAAGCCGAACCTACACCTTACCTCTGTGCCAAAATCACTTTCTTTTATTTAAACTTAACGTTACCAAATATTGGAAGTAGATCTCTTCGGGCCTTGGTGTGCAATCAGTTAGTGAAGGCACTTTGGGGATTTGTAGTATTCAGTCAAGCTTCCGCAACCGAACTCGGTAAGAAGGAGGTGGTGTTTCGGAGAGAGTTAGTCAAGCAGCACTTCGGGATTGGATCGTTTGTGCTATTAAGGTGCGTAATCATCGCACAATTCCTCGGTTTGATTGCTAACGTTTAAAACTATGTATAATGGCTTAAGTGATGAGAACTGGTGATGGTAAGATTATTTATGATGTATTTATGTATGTATATATATTTATATACTTGTGTGATATGATGATTTAACATGTAACATCTGCATAATTGCATGAGGTTGGGGTTGATTCGATGAAGGAGGAAGTGTACACAAGGTGTACGTGGTCTAATGATAGCTCCGGCTACATTAGCGCTTGATGGTTAGCTTCGTGCCACCTCAAGGGAGATGTTGGCTAGGTGCCCATCTCGGCGGTTGATTGCTATGTGCATCACCGTAGGCAGATTGCGATATTGTGATCACTTGGGTTGATCGGTGGCTCAGCCACGGCCTTGAGCAGCGAGCTTGCCAAGGTAAGACGTTTTGGATCACGATGTGATCGGTGGGTTAGCCACGGCCTTAGGCAGGGAGTCTGCTAAGGTTGGTGTTCGGTTGGACAATGGGTTGGGCTGAGATGCACATGGGCATGACTTGCTATGTGAATTGTTTGGTATGGGGCCAAGCCCATACGCGAGAAATCTGTGTTGTGATTATGCACTGAGTCATTAAGACTCACCCTATTTTTTTTCTAACATTTCAGGTGACACGTAGTTTGGACCGGGATCGGAGAGGACACATGGTGGCCCATGCAGAAGAAGAGATTAAACGTTTTAGGCTTACTTTAAGTATTTGGTTTTAAATAGAATATGTAATAAAGGCCTTTTGACTCTTATTTGTTTTTTTGTAATTATTTTATTAGTATTTATTATGGTTTGAAGAATTTGAAACACTATGTGAAGATGATTATATTTTTCCAACCTACCTATTCAATTTGGCTTGTATATATTAATCTTTTAGTATGAGTATATTTTAATAACAAAGTTTTAATCATAAGTTTAAATAAACATGGATTTTTCAAAAGTTAGCAAGTTTTAAATTTTTCTAAGTTAAATAGATTTTCCACCGACTTTTCCGCACTAACATAACCAGATTCGGTCGTAGTGAATGGGCCGGGTTTGGGGATGTTACACGTGCCATGACAATCTACTAGAACACGGCCTAATCTCGAGTCACACAGCCGTGCCTCATTAAAGAAGTCCAAACACGGCTTGAAGACCAGTCACACGGGCGTGTGACATGGCCGTGTCCTTGTCGTGGCAAAGAGCAATTTCATTCGGATTTGGGTACTTAGGGGTGAAGAAACACATTCTAAGAGCTTTATATAAACCCCCTAAGTGTTACTTGAAAGGGGGCGGCTAGCTAGGCCAAGGAGCCAAGCCAGAAAGGTTAGATTTGTGGAAAATCACTCGAAGATAGCCAGTTGATCCATCTTAATAAGTCGGAATTCTACTCAAGATGGAGGTTTTCTCCTTCAATTCCTTCAAGGGGGTTTTAGGGATTTCTTATGTTTTTTTTTTTTATCTTTTCTCTTGAGATGTTTTCTTTTATTATTATGAACTAAACCCTTCAGATACCTGAAGGGGATGAAACCTAAGACAAATCTTGTTATTGTTTTCTGAACTATATGATAAATATTTGACTTGTTCTTAATTATGTGTGCTTAATTCTTATGTTGATATTTCCGGGATATTGATTCAAGTGTGATGTGCTTAGGTGAAGGAGCAAAAGCCCCTGCTTAAGAGTAGATACTAGCATAATTAAGCAGATTTGATCGCACGCCTAAAGATAGGGTGACGAGATTTTGCCGGATTAGGGTGAAACCTAATATGGGAGTCCATAGATCAAGTTAATGTGATTCTAGGGGTTTTAACTAGAAAGAGATTTCAATTAATCAACCTAGGGTTAGACGTTATTCGCTTCAAGAGAGGGTTTAATATAACTTAGGGAATCTTACGGATCAAGTCAAGTAAATACATCGCTTGGTTCAATGTTAGATAACAAGTGAAGTCTAGGTGGATTCTTCCTAAGGGTGTCGTCTTAATCAACTGAGTTTTTCTTCTAAGTATTTTTCCCAATTCATTCTTTTTTGTCTTTGCATCTTTAGTTTAGTTTATAGTTAAATATAGATAACCATTCACTTAATTCTTAGGCTAAATAATAGAAAGAGAGTTAGTATTACTACTTTTGGTTCCTTTGGGATTCGATATGCCAGTCTTGCCTAAACTATACTACTGTTTGATAGGTGCGGTTGCCTTAAAAATCGTTGTCAGAGTTAGTTTCTAGGTTAGTTTCTAGGTTCGATCATTCTCTTTATAAATTTAAGACTCTTATTCCAGCGATCACATACCCACCCTACGAACCATCTAACAATAAGGACTTTTCAGTCCATTAATCTTTTCTTTTAGTCTTATTTCACTTTTTATTTTCTTTCTCTTTCTCTTTCTTGTATTTAAATATATATTTAGTATATTTTGAAATATTCTTATTATTTCCTGGCTAACTCTTCACGAGTTTCTCAATTTCTTCATCTAACGCAGAGATTGTGGGCGGCCACCATACCACCACCAAAGATGCCTCCTCCAACTTATCTTTCACCTCCGAATCAAGTTTCCATACTTCCAACTCAAGGAACCCATCCAAAATTCAGGAAGTTTCACCTCTCTCCCTCTCTTTTGATGTTGCTACTGTATTGTGAACATATATCTTTGTACATTGAGGGCAATGTACATCTTAAGTGTGGGGGGTGAATTTTATTTTTAAAAGTTCCTAACTTTTTGCATTATTCTCAAATCCCTGAATTATGTCTTGTTTTTAAGTAATTTTCTCATATTACTATTAGAACAAAATTTCCTTTGATTCATGATTTTTATTGATATGTTTTGGATTAAGTCATTGATAATTTGCAGTGATGATTTAAACTTTAGGGGACTAGAGAATCAAGCATGATGAGTCTATTTTGAAAAATTAAAATTTTGTTAGGTTGTCTACCTGAATCTAATCATTACCTTGAAGTTTGAAATTTACAAAGTTGTTATCAAAAACCCATAATTTTTGTGAGATTTTGAGCCTTTTAGAGCTTAAATTCTTTCGTGCTCACTTTTTGATTATGACTGTGTCAACATTGATTTGTTATTCTAGAACTCGCTTCGATTATACATGTCAAGACCACATTATTGATTTGATATATAGAGATGGTAAAGGCACTTAGGATTTAACCCGCTCACTCCACTAAAAAGCCTACCCTCACAATTAACCCCTAGAAAACCCCTTTGATCTTAACAACCCTTTTTATTGACTCACCCACTAATATTAACCCAAAACCCATCTTGTATTTGTTATCACCATTTCTTGACTCCCTTTTTGTCAAGATATGATTTTGAGCAATTGCCTAACTATGTTCTATATTTCAGTTGTTAAAGTTCTTTCTTCTTAATTGTAAATATGGTTTTCTGAAAAAAAAACGAAGTTATTCAGTGTTATTACTATGTTTGAGCTTAAGCAATTAATTCCATATTCTGAGAAGAAGCTCGTGTTATTAGTGTTTCTTTTTCAATTAATGTAATTATTTAGGATTAGTTGATTTTTCTAGTTAGGTAATTTGTCAATTCAATCTCGATTCTAACCCTTTAATTCAGCATTTATCCACACCTTTAACCCGAGACCCATTACAACCCTTTTTAAAGACCTTTTGATCTGTGTATCATTTCATTTTATAGTGGTGGAGATTTGATTTTCATGCAAGCCTATGGGATTAACTTTTCATGTTCGACTTTTGAGTGGTTAATTTTGAACCTTAAACACCTCAAGTGATTTGAGTGAATCTTTAGTAAGGATGTCAACTCTTGTCAATTTTGTATTAAAGGTAATCATTTAGATAACGGGGAACACCTAATGTTTTCGAGCTATAAATGTATGACTTTGATTGTTTGAATCTTTAGAACCCTTTTGGTTAAATTATCAATGTATAAATTATCTATGAATTATGATAAAACACTATTGATGAATATTATGAATTGAGGAAGTTCATTTTAATTGTGAGTTGAGAACTTTGCTTGAGGACAAGCAAATGCTTAATTGTGGGGGTATTTGATAAATCGTAATATATACATATTTTAATCCCACATTTAGCATACTTTTGGATGATTTATCCCCTGAATTGTGGAATTTGGTGCTCCTAGTCCTTTAATTTTATGTTTTATACTTAAGAGAGCACCGGAGGATGAAAAGAATGAGAAACGGGCCAAAAATGGAGAAAATGGGCAAAGTATGAAATCAACACGGCCTGGGCCCAGGCCGCACAGTCATGCCTCCTTAGCAGACCCGAACATGGCCTAGCATCGATTTACACAGGCGTGTGCCACGGGCGTGTCCGTGCCGTGACCTGTTTTAATTCCACTCGAATTAGGATACTTAGGGGCGAAGAAAGACATTTCGAAAGCCTATATAAACACCCTAAGTATTACCTAAGAGGGGGGCGCCTAGGTAGGCTAAAGAGCCAAGCCAGAGAAGCCAGAATTGTGGGATTTACTCGAAGAAAGCCAGTTGATTCATCTCAAGAAGCCGGAATCATACTCAAGACAGAAGATCTTCCCTTCAATTTCCTCCAGGGGGTTTTAGGGATTTTCTTATGTTTTGTTTTATATTTTCTTCTGAGATGTATTCTTTTATAATTATGAACTAAACCCCTTAAATACCTGAGGGGGATGAAACCTAAGACGAATCTTGTAATTGTTTTCTAAACTATATCATAAATACTTAATTTGTTCTTCATTATGTATTCTTAAATCTTGGTTTAATATTTCAGGATATTGATTCAAGTATTGATGTGCTTAGGCAGTGGAGCAAAAGTACCTGTTTAAGAGCTAATCTAGCATAGTTAAGCGGAGTTGATCGCAACCCTAGAAATAGGATGACGAAAATCTACGGGATTAGGGTCAAACCTAATATGGGAGTCCATAGCTCGAGTTAATGCAATTCTAGGGGTTTTAATTAGAAAGAGATTTCAATTAATCAACCTACGGTTAGATGTTAGTAGCCTCGAAAGAGGTATTAATAGAAATTAGGGAATCTTACGGATCAAGTCAAGTGAATAAATCATCTGGTTCAGAGTTAAATAACAAGTGAAGTCTAGGTGGATTCTTCCTCGGGTATTGTCTTAAAAAAATGGTTTTTCCCATCAGTATTTTCCCCAATTCATTCTCTTTGTCATAGCATCCTTAGCTTAGTAGTTAGTCAATTTTAGATTTAATAACAATTCACTTTTACTTTAGGCTAGATAATAAAAAGAAAGTCAACATTAATACTTTTGGTTCCCTTGGGTTCGACATTCCGTTCTTGCCACTAAACTATACTACTGTTCGATAGGTGCGCTTGCCTCACTCATTGTCATAGTTAGTTTCTAGGCTCGATCATTCATTATATAAATTTTTAAGACTTCGACACACGATCAAATAACAACAGATCTCATCAAGTATAATCATTCACAAGTGGCTTAAATCCACAAATATCAAACTTGCAGAAACATAGGGATATTGGGCCTATGCTCAAAAACCAAGATAATGCTTTTACCTTAACTGAACGATGAACGAAGAAGCTTTTGATTGCTTCAGTCACTTGCACCCCTTCACTCCACTGAAATACCTAGTACCCAACAAACCACCACATCACAAGAAAAAGACAAGAATCGCAATTAGAACATGTAAGAAGAAGCATTCAACTTTCAGAAAAGATAAAAGAAACGGATTTGAACACATAAAGAAATATCCGCGAATCAAAGGAGGGGACTTATGAGTACCTACTGATTTGTCAGAACTCTTGCAAGACTGAAACCACAACACCACAGCAAAGTATGGAAATAGTCGGCCAAACCCAAAAACAAAAGAACACCGAAAGAAAAAAATAGAGAAAGGAAGGAGGGATATACGATTCAGCCAGATTTGAGAAAAGAAAATGAAAATGAGGGAGAAGAGCCAGTCAGCTAGGATAGAAACCAAAAAGAACCAAAAGCCGATGATTGAATGAAAATAAAAAGGAGAATTCGACAGATACATGCCGAAAATGACAAACATTTTCCCCAGCTGAATTCTCAAAGCTAAAGTTCCCCCAAACGGCACAGCACTTCAACTCAATCAAACTCCTTGATTTTCTCCTAGTATCTCTCCCCTTATCCCTCCTTGAATTACTCCACCGATTTCTTCTCAAGTCCCCTAACAACTCCATTCAAATTTTATTCAAACTCCCTTAGCTGTGTTTCAGTCAAACTCCACTACCTACACAGCTCAAGCAACAAAATAAATACTCCATTGCGTAACCCAGGACTTGAACCTCAGACCTCACAGTTACACAGCACACCACTTGCCCCTAGACCACAAGCTATTTTGCCATAAAACAAGCACTATCATTTATAAGGCCTATATGCCAGTGTCCAGATTCATTTAAGAGCAAAACTAAAAATTCTTCAAAAGCCAAGACTTGAACCCAGGCTTCTCAAACACTCCCATACACACCCAAATCACTTTCTTGCACAACTAAATATTTATGTGCAGTTGCCTAACTATTCCCTTATTCAAAACCTATTTCTTCTAGGCCCAAAATTCGGGGCGTTACAATTCACCCCTCCTTAAATAAATTTCGTCCTCAAAATTTCCAATTATCAGATCTGTCGCATAACACATACTCTACCACTACGCTTTCACTGTGCACTCTAGTTCCAAGTTAGGTATATGGCAAAACGACGAGGACCCAACTTGAGCACCTCTATGGCCTCTACCATGGTCTCTTGTACCTCATCCGTGTGTACTTCTTGTGCTCATTGTCTATTTGCGTTTTATCTGAACTAACAATTTTATGCAGATTGGTTTACAGTTCTAGTTCTTTATTAACAGATGTCTTATGAAAAGCAGTAATTTAGAGTTTTTTTCGCACAACGCAGTGTCTATCGGTGTCTACTGGTTTACTACAGTTTTAGTATACCCTACTAAAGAGTTTGCAGTACTACCTTTAGTAGTCTCGGTACTCCTACCTATGGCAGTTTCAATCAAAATCAAAGTACAGTTTTCAGAGAGAACTTACAGGATCGGTGCGAAGACTCGGTGTGCCACACAAATAAAAAATCCTCTAGAACACTTCAAATTATTTAAAAGAAACTTTTAGAAATTTAAAGTTTAAAAACCCAATACACAGTCGAGTTTTGCAACTTGGCTCTGATACAACTAAATGTAACACACCATACTTGGCCTAGACGTTATGGCCGAATCTGGTGGTGTCACATTGAAGTGTATAGCGTAAAACTTGTTGTCATTAAAATCCTCAAAATTGATTAATCATTTTGTTATTAAACGGTGATTCCAAAACAGGTTGTTCATTTCCAAAGCGTGCATCATTAAAAGCTAATTACTTTTAAAACGTTACTAATTTTCAAAATGTCATTTATGGCGAAAGTTTTTTAGGAAATGTTTGCGAAAACATGGTGTCTTTGAAAACAGTTACCTTTTGAAAACCCATCTTTTCCTAGAACTAGCAGTTTGTATCAAACTAAATAAATAAAAACCCCAATTTAAAGTTTTTAACTTTAAAAAGGCCTTATTACATAAAAATACCCAAATTCAGTTACTTATAAATCAAAAGCTAAAAGCAAAAGCTAATGCGGTTGTGTGGCCATCATCGAGTCCCTCGCAGCACCGACCCGCCTACAACTGGGGATTACCTATATAGTTAAAGAGAAGGGTGAGTTTACGAAAACTCAGTGTGTAATCCCCTAACAAGCAAAAAGTCAATTATACAGTAGGTAAATTCAGTTTGGGCCTAAACCCATTACAATAACAGTCCAGTTCAGTGTGGGCCTAAGCCCTTTCCTGTAACAGTAAACGATTGAGCATGAGCCCAACACAATGCCAGTAATCAGTAAGGCCTTTGCCCAATTTCAGTAATAGTATCAGTGGGGCCTTGGCCCATAACAGTAACAGATATCAGTCAGGTAGTGAACAGTATGTAATATCATTAATCGATGCAATAACAGTACAATATCATTAATCAGTGCAGATATGTAGTCAGAAATCCTACCCAATCCAGACTCTACGCACCACTCCGTCCAATCAAACACACCATGTGGGGATAAAATCGACCCACCCAGCCAAACACACCAAGATTAGCACTGGTTGCGGCACTAAAGAGTATTGCAGCAAAGCTGCCAGTAAAACAAACGACATATAGCCATCAGTAGGTCCACAGTAGTCTTGGGTTACCCATGCAACCTTATCAGTACAGTACACTTCCATGCAATATGTCATGACATAATATCATATGTGTATGCAAAATGTCATGTTCAATCATAGTCATACATATCATAGAGCAAATCAGTCATACATAACATAAGGACATAACAGTCATTTCATCTCCTAGGGGTATAATAGTCATTTTACCCTATTGGGGTATTTCGGTCATTTTACCCTGTGAGGGTATTTCGGTCATTTCAACCTATGGGGTTATTTCGGTCATTTTACCCTATGGGGGCATTTTGGTCATTTTGCCCAATGGGGGCATTTCGGTCATTTTACCCTATGAGGGTATTTTGATCATTTTACCTTATGGGGGCATTTCGGTCATTTTACCCTATGGGGGCATTTCGGCCATTTTACCCTATGAGGGTATTTCGGTTATTTTACCTACTTTGGGGTCTCGGTGCAGATATTGACCTCTCGGAAGGTCTGGAGTCACCTCGAGCGACTCCGGTAATGTAACACCCCAAACCCGACCTAGAAGTTAGGTCCGAATCCGGCGTGTCACATCAAAGGCATAATTCGAATGATTTTGCTAATTAAAAATTTAAGGCCCAAAAGCCCAAAATCCTTGAGTCTTGTTAAGTAATGGAAAAAAAAACCATTTTATAATTTTAAGTACTTCGAAAACCAAGTTTAAACGTAAGAGATTTACTCAGGTTTAATAGTTAAGTAAACAGTTGAAACAACAAAACCCAAAGTCTAAAGTCAAAACAGAGTACAAGGCCTTATTACATCCAACGAAAATAAGCAATTAAAACTATGTCTTTTGAAACAAATAAATAGAAATTTAAACATCTTGTAGTGCGGCCATTTCCGAGTCATCTCCCATGTCGAGCCATTTACTAAAGATCACCTGGTTACTGCAACGTGCTATACTATCCTTGCCTCGAACCGTGTCCCATCGAGTTCTAATAGCCCTTCCTTAGCTACTAATTAAGAGTATCCTCTAGATCCTTCCTAACGATCCTACCACGCTTGCGATCTTTGAATCTTATCCAACTCCACTTTCGATCCTGCGGCCTAAATTCGCCTTTTGAGATTAGTATGGTGACAGAGACAATTTGGCACCAATAGGGAGAAGAGGAGAAATGATCGGCTAGAACTAAAGGTAAACAAGAGAAGGAATTTAAAAAAAGAAGGTATGGGAAATTCGGCCAGAGAGAAAACCAAAATTTCGGCAAAGGAATTATGGGTTTTTTTTTTGGCAAATGGAAGAATTCGGCTAATGGGGAGAAAAAGAAATGTAATGGAACCCAAGGAGTCTCTCAAAGGAATTCGACACCTCCTTTTATAGCCAATAGCCGAATCCTACCTTCCCCTACAGTGCAATTCGGCACCAACTCTTCCCACCTCTCATCTCGTAATTTTTCTCCATGGTATCTCCCTTATCTCATCTGAAATTCCTTCCTTTATCAGCTCACAAGACCAATTCAAACACTTCAACAAAAGAGTCCAAATTCCACACAACTCTGGCCGTCCACTATGCAAAATAAACACTCCAAAAACACCTTACCACTATTCGAACCTTCGACCTCTTCACGCCACCTTGTAGCTCCCCTAGTGACGCCACCTTGTCACTAGACCACAAGCCCATTTGTGTCTTATTTTCCCCTCAATCTGCTTAAAAGGCCTAATGCCTGATACTAGGGTCCACTAAAGCAAGAAAAATAAATTTTTCCCTATGGTCTTCCCTATCTCTAAGGCTTCAAATAATCCCGATAATACCTTAAAATTAATATTCTAAGTGCTACTCCTACATACCAACCTCAGTGCACGAAAATTTAGAGCCTCGAGATTTTTGGGGCATTACAACCCAATAGGCCCAAATCTACTAGGCCCAAATTCGGGGCGTTACAAATCTACCCCCTTAAAGAAATTTTGTCCTCGAAATTTCCAACTAATAGGGTAGTCGTGTAACAACTACCCCACTAAGCTACCGCTGCGTACTCTGATCCCAACGTCTTTAACACACATCCAAAACATCCACCTATCGCAGTAGATAGGTTACAATTTCTACAATCCTTTCTAAAATCCTTAACATGGACTGCGATACTGCATCTTCTGTAGCGACAGCCCGTTCATATGGTCCTGTTTTAGCTACTGGTAAGGCCGGAGCCTTTCCTACTCCAATGTTAGGCATATAGCCCGACGCCGACGACCTAGCCCTAACACTTCCATGGCCTCTGCCGCGGCCTCTTGCACCTCTTCTAGCGCTCATCGTTGCTTGTTTCTGAATTAAATTTTTTTATGAAATTAATTCGTAATTCTACTGTTTAAAGCGCGTGTCTTATATAAGTAACAATTTTTTTTTAAGTTATCTCGTGGTTAAGAGTCCACTACATGCTTAAGTTTCCTACAGGCTTTAGTCTCTAAAAACCTACTTTAAAGTAGCCCATTATCTATACAGTTCCATAATTTAAACAAATGTTGTACAGAAAACTTACTTTGCTCGACGTTGAGGGCTCGGTGAACCACACTTCAAGAATCCTGCAAAAACTTTTTACTCTACTTGTTTTAAAAACCCCAAAATCTAAGGCCCATTTTACAGCCTAAGCTTTACAACCAAGCTCTGATACCACTAAATGTAACACCCCAAATCCATCCTAGAAGTTAGGCCCGAATCAAGCGTGTCACATTAAAGGCATAATTCAAACAATTTTGCTAATTAAAAATTTAAAGCCCAAAAGCCCAAAATCTTTGAGTCTTGTTTAGTAATGGAAAAAACACCCATTTTATAATTTTAACTACTTCAGAAGCCAAGTTTAAACGTAAGAAAATTACTCAGGTTTAATAGTTAAGTAAACGGTTGAAACAACAAAACCCAAAGGCTAAAGTCAAAACGGAGTACAAGGCCTTATTACATCCAAGAAAATAAGCAATTAAAACTATGTCTTTTGAAATAAATAAATAAAAATTTAAACATCTTGTAGTGCGGCCATTTCCGAGTCCTCTCCCACGTCGAGCCATTAATTGAGGATCACCTGGTTACTGCGACGTTCTATACTATCCTTAGCCTCAAACCATGTGCCACCGAGTTCTAATAGCCCTTCCTTAGCTACTAATCAGGAGTGTCCCCCAGATCCTTGCTAACAATCCTACCACGCTTGCAATCTTTGAATCTTATCCAACTCCACTTTCGATCCTGCAGCCTAAATTTGCCTTTTGAAATTAGTATGGTGACAGAGACAATTCGGCACCAATAGGGAGAAGAGGAGAAGTGATCGACTAGAACTAAAGGTAAAAAAGAGAAAAAAATTTAAGAAGAGAAGGTATGGGAAATTCGGCTAGAGAGAAAACCAAAATTTCGGCAAATGAATGATGGGTTTTTTTCGGCAAATGGAAGAATTCGGCTAAGGGGGAGAAAAAAATGTAATGGAACCCAAGGAATCTCTCAAAGGAATTTGACACCTCCTTTTATAGGCAATAGTCAAATCCTACCTTCCCCCACATCCCAATTCGGCACCAACACTTTCGACCTCTCATCTCCTAATTTTTCTCCATGATATCTCCCTTATCTCATCCGAAATTCCATCCTTTATCAGCTCACAAGACTAATTCAAACACTTCAACAAAAGAGTCCAAATTCCACACAACTCTGGCCGTCCACTATGCAAAATAAACACTTCAAAAACACCTTGCCACTATTCGAACCTTCGACCTCTTCACGCCACCTTGTAGCTCCCCTAGTGACGCCACCTTGCCACTGGACCACAAGCCCATTTGTGTCCTATTTTCCCCTTAATCTGCTTTAGAGGCCTAAAGCCTGAGACTAAGGTCCACTAAAGCAAGAAGAATAATTTTTTTCCTATGGTCTTCCGTATCTCTAAAGCTTCAAATAATCCCGATAATACTTTAAAATTAATATTCTAAGTGCTACTCCAACATACCAACCTCAGTGCACAGAATTTAGAGCCTTAAGATTTTTGGGGTGTTACAACCCAATAGGCCCAAATCTACTAGGCCTAAATTTGGGGCGTTACAGGTAATCTAAATGGTCATAAGAGTGTTAATGGGCCCGAGGCCCATTACTCGGCCCAAGTGGACCCACACGCTCGTGCGGCCCGTTCAGCCCAGATTTCGCCACGACTATGAAACCTGTATAGCCCAGTCTAGTATTTGCCACAAATCGTGGATTTCATCCGTGTAGGAACCACGAGCCTATTGGGCTTGCACGGCCCCTTTTCGGCCCAACGTGACCCATGACGACCAAAGCCATGAGATCGCTCATTGCGGCATCTACAGTCAAACACCATGTTTCGTGGGATTAGATTACCACACGAGCGATTGCACGCCCATGTAGCCTCAAACGCCGTGTTTTCTGGCTTTTCAGCTTTTGCCGATTTGCAGTTAAGGCGGTGTGATTACACACCTGTTTACGCAACCGCTCCAAATTTCTCAAGCACCCAACCATGACTGAGTAATATGCTATTTACTCCTCTTAGACCGCTGACTAAAACGATCGAACGCTACTTGCCGACTTATTGCAAACAACAGATCTCATCAAGTAGAATCATTCACAAGTGGCTTAAATCCATGAATATCAAACTTGCAGAAACATAGGAATATTCTGCCTATCCTCAAAAACCAAGATAATGCTTTTACCTTAGCTGAAAGATGAACGAAGAAGCTTTTGATTTCTTGAGTCACTTGCACCCCTTCAGTCCACTGAAATACCTAGTACCCAACAAACCACCACATCGCAAGGAAAAGACAAGAATCACAATTAGAACACGTAAGAAGAAGCATTCGACTTTCGAAAAAGATAGAAGAAAATGGATTTGAACACATAAAGAAATATCAAAGAATCAAAGTAGGGAACTTATGAGTACCTACCGATTCATCAGGACTCTTGCAAGACTGAAACCACAACACCACAGCAGAGTATGGGAACAGTCGGCCAAACCCAAAAACAGAAAAACACCGAAGGAAAAAAATAGAGAAAAGAAGGAGGGATGTACTATTCAGCCAGATTTGAGAAAAGAAAATGAAAACGAGGGAGAAGAGCGAATCAGTTAGGATAGAAATAGAAAAGAACCAAAAGCCGATGAATGAAACAAAAGAAAAGGAGAATTCAGCAGATGCATACCAAAAATGACAAACATTTTCCCCAGCCGAATTCTCAAGGCTAGAGTTCCCCCAAACGGCACAACACTTACTCTCAATCAAACTCTTTGATTTTCTCCTAGTATCTCTTTCCTTATCCCTCATTGAATTACTCCACAAATTTCTCCTCAACTCCTCCAACAACTCCATTCAAATTATATTCAAACTCCCCTTAGCTGTGTTTCAGTCCAACTCCACTACCTACAAAGCTCAAGCAGCAAAATAAATACTCCATTGCGCAACCCAGGACTTGAACCTCAGACCTCACAGTTACACAACACGCCACCTTGCCACTAGACCACAAGCTCTTTTGTCATAAAACAAGAAATATTATTTATTAGGACTATATGCTAGTGTCCAGATTCATTTAAGAGCAAAACTAAAAATTCTGCAAAAGCCAAGACTTGAACCCAGGCTTCTCAAACACTCCCATACACACCCAAATCACTTAACCATTGAAGCAGACATTCATTTATGTCACTTTCTTGCACAACTAAATATTTATGTGCAGTCTCCTAACTGTTCCCTTGTTCAAAACCTATTTCTTCTAGGCCCAAAATTCGAGGCGTTACAAACCATACCTTTCTTACATCTTAGATATCAAATCGACAGAATCAAATATTGAATAGGTATGGACAATTAATGAATTTACTAATGTGTTCCCGAAAGATTTTTCAAGGTTACCGCCAGAAAGAGATGTTGAATTTGTAATTGAAGTGGCACCCGGAATTGCTCTAATTTCGATTGCTCCATATAGAATGGCTCTAACTAAACTGAAAGAATTGAAAGCACAATTGCCAAAACTTTTAGACCGAGTGAATCACCTTGGGGTGCTCTAATTCTATTTGTGAAAAAGAAAGACGAAATTATAAGATCACAAAAATTTGAATAAAGTTAGCATAAAGAAAAAATAATAATTTGTTCAACCAGTTGAAAGGACCTATTGTATTCTTGAAGATTGATCTTAGATCGAGTTATTACCAGCTTCTAGTTCAAAAACCAGATGTACCAAAAACTTCCTTTAGAACTAGATACGGACACTATGAGTTTCTTGTAATGTCATTTGGTTTTACTAATGCCCTAGCTGAATTTATGGAGTTGATTAATTAGATGTTTCAGCTGTATTTAGGCAAGTTTTTTGTGGTATTCATCGTTGATATTTTGATTTATTCAAATAATGAAATTGAACATGCTCAGCATCTGAGAACAATTTTTCAGACTTTGCAAGAAAAACAATTATATGCAAAAATCAATAAATGTGAGTTTTGGTTGTGAGAAGTAGAATTTCTTAGACTTTTAATATTGCATGATGGTATTCTTGTTTATCCAAATAAAATTTTCGTAGTTGTAAATTGGATGCCTCCTAGAAATGTTTCTGAGGTACGTAGCTTTCTAGCTTTAGGAGGGTATTACTGACGATTCATTAAAGGTTTCTCGATGATTGCATTACCGTTGAAGAAGCTTTTACAAAAAGATGTCAGTTTTGTCTAGTTTGAAAGGTGTCGACATAGTTTCAAGCAGTCGAAAGCCATGTTGACTCAGCCTAAACTTAGAAAGAATTCGTTGTTTACAGTGATGCTGCAACAACCCATTTTTAGTCAAATCGGAATAGTGGTTTCGGAACCACAAATTTGAAGTCAAAATAATTATTTTTATTATTATTTTATTGTCTATAGCATGATAATATCATTGTGTGAAATTTTCATTAAGAAATTTTATCATTTGAATGCTTAATTTGATAAAAAGGACTAAATCGCATAAAGTGAAAAACTTGTGTTCTATTAGCTAAAAGTGTCTAATAGCTATGAAACCTTAGAGTGAAAGTCCTTATGTTGTAATTAGACCATTTATAGTATGAGTGGACAAAGATGGACATCTTTTTAATGGTTTTCAAGATTAATGAATAAGGTTAAATAGGTAATTTGGTTAATTAAGGTAAAATAAATAAAACCAAAATCATATTTTATTAGTTATCATCTTCTCTAGCTGAAAATTAGAAGGGGGACACCATTTTAGAGCTTGTAGCATTTGGCACCTTCATTGGCTCAATTATAAGTTTGTTTTTGTTTCGTTTTTAATGATTTCTATGTTTTTGAGATCGTTGCAGCTTAGTCTAGCTAGCCTAGGGACTATTTGCAAAAATGTTAAAGATTTTAGATGTTTCCATTGATGAATACATGAGTATTTTGATGTTTAATTATACATTATGAATGTTTGATGATAGTTATACAAGTTTTGTTAAGTGAATTTTAGTGAAAATGCAAATTAGAGATTAATTTGTGAAAAGTATAAAATTCATGGTTAAATGTGAAATAAATGAAAAATATGGGCTGCTAGGGACCTATTTGTAATTTTTCTAGCATGGGTTATGATTAAATTGCATTAATTTGTGTTTTAATGAAATAAGGACTAAATTGTAAAAGCTGTGAAACATTAGGGGAAAATGTGTAAAAGTGCTTTAAAATGTGATATGGACTAAATTGAATAGAGATAATTAAATAAGTTAATTTTGATTACATATAGACCAAGAAAAGTGAAACTCGGATCTAGACCGAGGGAAAAACAAAGTTCTCGACTAATCGACCAGTTTATCCATTTTTACATCTGAGGTAAGTTCTTATGTAATAAGTTTTGTTGTAAATATATTTTAAATGCTTTGATATTGCATAAACTTTGAATACAAGACTACGAACATGTTCGACAATGATTTGATGATGATTCGGCATTGGAAATCCCGGTTGAACCTTAGGAATAGATGGGATACTAGTGACATGTCATTAGGGGATTATTGTGATTATGTGATCCGGGTGCTGCTCCTATACATCCTAACAATGGTTGAGTATACCGGCATGTGTTGAGGTTACTAGACAGCTTGTGTAAGGAGCACCGTGTAGCTACATCTTGACCCACAGCTTGTGTGAGCAGGCTCGTTAATAGCTCTAGTGTGAGCAGTATATGTGATATGAGATTGAATTAGCTTCGGCTATATATGTGGCACTTCGGGTGCAATTTTTCCATGTATCCGATTGTATTCCGAATGGTCCAACGGGTAAATGAAAGATGTGGTTGAGTATGAGATTGATACTAGGTGGTACAGGTATGTACATGAACTGTATAAGCTTAAAACGAAGAAGTTGTGAAGTTCTTATAAAAGATTATGATTGAATATGTGAAAGGTGTGTTAGTTAAATGATCTATATGTGGTTATATTAATTTTTTTGAATTGTATATCTATGATTAAATTGATTTTATTTCATACGATCTTACTAAGCTATAAAGCTTACTTTGTCCATTTTACCATGTTTTATAGTGATTCCAAAGCTAGCTCAAATTCGGGGATTGTCGGAGGCTTTGTCACACTATCCAACTATCACTTTGGTACTTTCAAGCTTATGGTTTGGTCATATGGCATGTATAGGATTATGGTCATTTTGATATGTATTTTAGTAGTGGGTTTTGCCATTTGAGCTGGCTTGTGAATGTTTATGTTTTGGTTTGTATATATAGCCATTTGAGTTGGATTATATTGGTGAATTTGATGATGTATATAAGTGTGCAAATGGCCTTTGTTTTGAGTTTGGTAATTGCCTAATAATGCTAGTTGTGATGAGTAGTTGTAATTGCCTAAGAATGATATGTTTGTGATATTAGGTAAAATAATGCATGTTTGAATGTGTCCATATTGATAATTTGATATTGTAAGTATTAGGTATGAAATTATATGGCATATTGTGAAATTTGGATTTTTATTGATGAGAAATGAAATGGTATAGAATATGCTTGATTTGATGTTGATTTATAAGTCTATTGATGCTATGTTTTGGTGTTATTAATGTTTGGTGTAGGTGTGCATAAGATAGGGTAGTAAATTGGCTTGGTAAATAGCCTATTTTTGTCCACATGGGCAGACACACGGGCGTATGTCTCAGCCGTGTGTGACACACGATCATGTACACAGCTGTGTGTCCCCTGGTGTTGAATTAGAAACCAAGTCAGTATGCTCCACACGGCCTCACACACGGGCTTGTGACTTGACCGTCTTGCATAAGTCAGTATACCCTACAGGTTTGGCACGACCTAGTACACGGCCTGGCACACGGATGTGTATGGCCATTTTTAGGGCACATGGGCGTGTGTGTTGGACGTGTGACCCAAGTCAAAGAGTTACACGAGGTCAGACACAGGCTAGGACACAACCACGTGCTTCTATTTTGAATGTCCACACGGCCTGTGACACGAGCATGTTCTTGGCCATTTGAGACACACAGCCGGGCCACACGGGCATGTGTCCCCTATTTTTGAGAAAATTTTCTAAGTGTTTTAAGAGTTTCCAAAGTTATCGGTTTAGTCCCGAACCGTTCTCAATGCATGTTTAAGGCTTTGTAGGCTCGTATTATGGACAAAATGATTGGTTGTGAATGAATTGTATTTGAAATGATTAATTTGTATGGGAAATATATGTTTTAATGTGTGATAAATTCAGCAATGCTCTGTAACCCTATTTTGGCTTTGAATACAGGTGAGGGGTGTTATAGATGCTTCTAATGGGTTGTGTATTGATACAAGATGGAAAAATTATAGCTAGTGTTTCTCGATAGCTGAAGCCGCATGAAAAGAATAATCTTACTCATGGTCTGGAGTTAGTTGAAATTGTGTTTGCATTGAGGATCTGCCGATATTATTTATATGGTGAGAAATGTCACATTTTCACTGGCCACAAAAGCCTGAAGTATTTGATGACACAAAGAACTGAATTTGAGACAGCGTAGATGGCTAGAGTTGTTGAAAAATTATGATCTGAACATTGATTTTCATCTAGGTAAAGCAAATGTGGTTGTTAACTCTTTAAGTGAAAAGTCTCTGTTTGCTCTAAGAGCGATGAACACTCGCATTATTTTAGAGCATGATGGTTCTATTTGCAGTGTTATAGAGTTACAGAGAAATGATATTGACGTGCTAGCTAAACGAAATCTGGTTGAAAGTGGTCATATGATCGATTTTAGTACTGGTGATAATGGCAGTTTATACTTCCATAATCGTTTTCTGTACCGAAAGGTTAAGAATTGATATGAGACATTTTGGATGAAGCTCATAGTAATGCCTATTCGATTCTTATGGGTAGTACTAAAATGTATTGTGATATGAGGTAGATGTACTAGTGACTGGCAGTAAAATGAGAAATCTCAGAGTTTGTGTCAAAATGTTTAGTATGTTAGCAGGCAAAAGCTGAACATCAGGTTCCGTCAGGTTTATTACAACATGTAATGATTCTGGAATGGAAATAGGAGTGTGTTACAGTGAATTTTGTATCAGGTTTGCCTTTATCACCTAAAAGGAAACAACAATTTGGGTTGCTGTTGATAGATTACTAAATCCCGACATTTTATTCCGGTCAGGAAAAAATTCTCGTTAGAGAAATTAGATGAGTTGTATATCTCTAAAATTATCCGATTGCATGGTGGGCCACAGTTTATTATTTCCAATCAATATCTACGATTTACCTCCAGATTTTGGGGTAACCTTCACGAAGCTCTGGGGTACAAAATTGAATTTCAATACAACTTTCCGTCCCTAGATAGACAGACAATTAGAGCAAGTAATTAAAATACTCGAAGATATGTTACGATGTTGTATAATCGAGTTTAAAGGTAGTTGGGAGAAATTCCTTTCGTTAGTTGAATTTGTTTATAATAATAACAAATGGTATTAGTACCATTTCAGGGGTTCTAAAATTTTGAAATTTTGCAATTTGGCCCTATTTCATGTTCAGGTTAACAATTAAGCTTTCGTATATTCAATTGAGTTTCAGGAAAGTCTACTGATCATATAATGACTGAAATTTTGAAATTTTTATATATTTAAATGGTTTATTTTCAATTTTTTCATCGGTAGTTGCTCCAATAATGGTTGTAGCATCCGTAACTCAGACTTGGCAATCAGGTCGGGCAAGGGGTGTTATAAGAAAGAACCTGCTAAGGAATAAACAAGACATGTTAGCCCATGTGTTAACTAAACTAGGAGGTAAATAAAAATAATCACTCTCTAGCGGAGTTGGCTAAAGAAAAAGGAAAAACGCGGAGTTTAATTTGGTATTTGGTATCTCCTTGTGGTTTCACACTCAAGAAAATCATGTAGGATTCCTTAAGATGTTTATGCGGGTTTTCATTCTGCAAATCGTAAAAAGTTGGTAATAAGTGTATCAAGCTTGACTTTAGTTCAAATTATGCATCCATTGATGGATAAGCGATACATAATGATTGATGTTCATTCGGTGCCTCAGTAAGTTGCCTAATGGTACAAGGTTCACAAGGTGGATTTTCATTGATTCTTGTATCATAAGGTAGTTCGCTGACGATTTCTGTCACTGCTTTACTTCTCTAACTTCGTTGTCCAAAACTTCAGACCCATATCTGATTTTTTTCTCTTCATATTGCTTGAGTGGCTTTCTCAATTTTTGGGTTAAATTGTAATAGTTCTATTGGATCTAACTTGGTCGTAAAGTGAAAATAACAAAAGTAGATTTTTTCCAATCCCCGACAATGGCGCCAAAATTTGGTGGGTGTTGAATCCACTAAAAATATTTTTTCTACTGCTAAATAGTAAATAAATAGCAACATAGGGACTAGGGTCGATCTTACAGAGACTGGATATCTAAAATTACCATTTGGTTTAACCAGGTTATGCCCCAAGTAACTGTCGTGCCCATGATACGTAATGATCTAAGCAAAAATAAAAAAGGGGGGAAATCTTATTAAAATAAAAATAATAGAAATAATTAAAATCAAAATAACTGTAAAAATAAACAAAAAAAAAATTATATTGAAGAAACTGATGTGATGATATTCTACCATTATGCTTGATTTTGGTTCCAATTCTAAATTGGTCCTTGATAAGAAGTCTTTTCCTTCTACCAATAAGTCAGTTATAGTGATCGTGGGTGCCTTAGACCACCAACCCTTTTGTGTATAAATCAATTGTGGGAACTGACCACCTACTGACGTACTAATATCTAGAGTGTAATTCCAGCAACCAAATATAAGAGTTAGGTGGTTTTCGCAAGTATACAACGAATCATGAAAGTACTCCGAGAATCGTACCCAAGAGAGGTAAATCTAAATTAATAATAACTTTGGCGTTAAAATATCTAATTAGTATTTAAATTAAATTATATTACGATAAAACATAAAGAGAGAAAATTGTAATAAAAAGAAGAATAAATAAATTACATTAAAAGGAAAACAGAAAACTAACTTTTTGACTCAATCAATTCAAAGTATGGAAGACTAACTTGCTTTGGTAGTTGAAACCAATTACTATTTCAGGTTCTAGTCAATCAACTAGTCACTAACCTAACAGGATCTCTCGATCTTCCACTAAACTAACGAGTCGGCAAGAACTACTTATCTCTTGACCTCACAATCCAGACCGGATTGGGGTAAGTTGTTCATGGATAGGCAATGCCAATTTTGGGTTTATTCCCACCTAGATGACTTCTTAGGTTTTTTAGACCTAAGGTTTAAGTTCTTCCTATCCCAACCAGTTGATTCGCTAAGAAACCCTACATAGAAATTAGTTACTCCCATGTCCACTCGCTAAGCCCCTATAAGAGGATTAGTTCCTCATGGATATCATAAATAACATGAACTTGATTGAAAAGATAAATATGAAAAATAGATCAAGAATAAGGTTTTAAGACAAATCCTGATTTGTATTGAATATTGAAGGCATGGAAATCCACAATGAGTTGATGAATCTACAAGTCAGATTCTCCAAAGAACAAGAATGAAAATAAAACTAAATTAAAATGGAAATCCTAAGTATAAAAGAAACTAAAAAATGAAAACTAAATAAAACTTGCAACCTAAACTAGAATAAAAGATTAAATATCAAGAAAAGATGTTCGCGTGCCTTCGAATGATGTCCTGCACACTCACCAAATATGTTAGCCTTCATTTAGGCCTATTTTGGCCCCTAATGAAATTGTTTTTATTCAACTTCCTTAAATACACAATATGGTTTAATCTACTACAATGAATTGCGACAGATCATGAACTCCTAAAACCTAACCCTTATAAAATAAACAACCATGAATCACGTGTCCACGATTTAGCAGTTCGGTAGCCTTACAAAATAGAAGGGCCCAACTTGAATCAATGGCCTCGACTATGTGAGTTGTTTAAATTCAACTGTTATTTCTCTTAACGGATCCAATCAACCTCTCAATTGGACAAGCCAATGTGTTCTTTGGTAGATTGAGTACAACAACCAATCGTATCAGTTCTTCAAATTGTATGCCTATCAAAACCAAATCAATTAGCTTTTCTTTACTTGGTGCCAATACAAATTTATGATACGACAAATTCTATCTCCTAAACAGGAGAAATATAAAAAATGAAATGAAAGTTTTAAGGTACGGTTTCAAATTTCACAGCTCTCTCTAAGATTGAATATCGACCTAAAGCTAGATCAGGAGTTCAGTTACTCATGAAAATAAACATACTTAAATTAGGATTTTAATTAATATTAATTAAAAAATAAAAAAGAAAATTTGAAACGCAAAGGCACAATTTGTGCAAGCAAAAGAAAGAGAACAAAATTGACCCAGCGAAAAGAATTGAAATTCAATTTTAAATATATGGTTTTGTTTGTTTCATGTAAAATTTTTTATGGAAAATATCTCCTCATTTTCTGTTGTTTATTTGAGTAAAATGCAAATAGTCAAAGAAAAAGTTTTTACAAGTCAAAGGAAAATCCCTTGTTATTTCTATAAAATATCTTAACCTTTTCAAATCTGAAAGACATTTTACACATCTTACCTTACCTTGCCTAGACCTTCAACACTTCACCAGTTTCTCCCTCTTCAATGGTGACACATCAGGTCTTCAAATGAGTTTGGTTTCTTCTTCGTTTCTTCTTTCCTATTATTTTCCTTCTCTCACTATGGCTTTCTAGCTTACCCCTACTTTAAATTGATTTTGGAAAACCCAAAATAACTCATAATTTTAAATTGTTTTTTTATGAATTTGAACTCTACATTTTCATGCTTTCTTTTATTGCTTATTTTCTTTTCTATTACATACAAATCAAAATTTACTTACTCAATTACAATGATTTATTTTAGGGGAACTTTTTTTTTCCTTTTTTTTCATTTCAAGGTTTATAATTTATTGTAGTGTGTTTAATTTTTTTATTTCAATTCTTATTAATAGTACAACTAATCTCTCTTGAATCTTTTTACGTAATTTTGAAAATGAATTTTTACACACTTTTACTTACTACAATTGATCCCATTTTAGACCTGAGCTTTCTCAATTATCTTAATTGTATTTTCCATTTCATATTGTTGAGTGTTTTAGAATGGGTGTCCTTTTCAAAAGGGATAAATTGTGTATTTATATGATATGGTTATTGTTCATAGACATGACGTTTGGTGCCCATGTATGCCAACACTGTAACAGCCTAATTTAGGGGCTAGTCGGAACAGTGGTTTCGGAACCACTAATCTGAGGTCGGAGAAAATTATTTTAATGTTATTTTATGTGTTATAGCATGATTAAAAGAGTGCATGAAAATTTTGGTGCTTTAATTTTAGTAATTGCATGCTCTATTGTGAAAACGGACTAAATCGCATAAAGTGTGAAAGTTCCATTTTACAAGCTAAAGGTGTCTAAAAGCCATAGAATATTCATTGCAGGCCCTTAATGTGCAATTATACCCTTAGATATAGGGTGGCCGGCCAAAGGGGACAAACAATGTCAAAATTGGTCAAAGTTGTTGGAATTAGGTAGATTAATTGACTTGTATTAATAAAATAAAGAAAGAAAAGATATCATTTTTCTTCTCTTCATCTCCACTGAAAATTAGCAGCAAAATAGGGGTTTGAGAGCTCAAAAATTTCAGCAAGCTTTTCTCCTTAAAAGTAAATGTTTTGTTGATCAATTCTTGATAATATTTGTACTTTGGGAACCCTTAAAGCTTAAGCTAGCTTAGAGTTTTTCCATGTGAGCATTTATGTTTTTTGCTGCATTTTTATAGAAGAAAATGAGTCTAAAGTTTAAAAAACAACTTTTGTGAAAGGTGTTACCATGAAAACACCTACGATAACCTCTTAGTAACAGTTGTAAAATAGGTGTTAAATGTGTGAAATAATGAGTATTGAGAGTTTCTATAAGAGAAATAAATGTTCACCTAGGCTCGTTAAAGGAAGAAATTTTATTAGAATTGATTTACGAAGAAATTTGATTACAATTGATTTATGAGCCTAGGGGTAAAATAGTCATTTTGTGAAAGCCTAAGGGCAAAATGGTAATTTTGCCAAAGTATGATTATTGAAATGTACTAATTAATGTGATATTTAAATAAGCTAATTTGCTATTATAGACCAAGAAGAACGAGGAATAAACCTTGACCGAGGAAAAGGCAAGGTATAGGACTAGATCGGCAAATTGGCCTATTTTGAAATCGAGGTAAGTTTGTGTGTAATAAATTCAACATCATGTTTTTAAGTTTTAAAATGTTTAATATTAGTGATGATGAATATTATTTCAATGAAATTGAGTAAAGATGTTGAATGGGAAAATCATGAAAATTTTCGACATTGAAGTTTCGATTGGACTTTAAGAAGTGAGAGGATATCATCATTAGGACACGAGATTGGTAAGGTCCCGTATAAGACCATGTTTGGGACATAGCCTCAGCACCAAATTGAAATCATGTATAAGACCATATCTAGGATATGGCATCAGCATCGAATATGGAAATCGTATAAGACCATATTCAAGATATAGCATCGACATTGATATGAGATCCCGTATAAGACCATATCTGGGATATGGCGTTGGCATCGAGATGTGACCCCATGTAAGACCATATCTGGGATGTGGCATTGGCGTCGTTTTTATGTGTATGATGATGATTGTGTATCCTCGGGTAATTCAAGTGAGTCATAGAGATAGATAGTTAAGTTGTAATAGAGATGAGATTAGTGCTAAAGTTTTGTGGTGAAGTGATATAGGTACATGTGAGTAATTCACGAGAAATGTTTATAGTAAGTGACATAACATGTAATTGGTAAGAGTAAGCATGAGTAAGTTATGGCAATGTGCTTGAGATTTTGTGATTTTATTCAATGCAATGGATGGATGGCGCTATGAGCCTTTATGTTGCTATTTATTTCATGCAAAATTACTAAGCTTTATGCTTACCACTCTCATTTCCCTTTTCCTTGTAGTATCACCAAGCTAACTCTGGGTTCGTATGACGTCGAAGTTCGGAATCACACTATCAACTTCTCTTTGGTATAGCAAAGTTAGATTTATTTTGAGTATGGCATGTATAAGACTTGGTCATTTTGTTATGTCATAATTTTTGGCCAAATTGTTGTCTATTACTGTTGTTCAATTTATTTTGTAAATGATCATTGGAAATTGGCCAGTACTTGACAAGTTCATCTATTCAATGTTGATGAAATTCAGGAATTGCATGCTTGTGTGGATGTTTTGAATTTGAGTTCTTAGAAGTGCCTTATGGTCATGATATATGTTGACTTAAATTAGTATAAGTATGGTTGCTTTGTAGGGTGGCATTTGGCTTGGTAGATAGCCTTACAAATGTCCACACGGGTAGACACACGGGCGTGTGCCTAGGCTGTGTGTGGCACACGGTCAGCCTATGGGCGTGTTGATAAGCTGTGTGTCCCCATGCATGCTAGGTTGGCAAGTCAATATGCTCAGTAGTAAACACATGGGCTAAGACATGGCAATGTGTCTTGACCGTGTGGGAGACACGACCTAAGACATTGGCATGCGCCTGGGCCGTGTGAAGTCTGCATTTGAAATTAGGAATTTAATTCGAACACGGCCTAAGGACACAGGCATGTGCCTTGGCTGTGTGACCTTATTGAGATGATGATGTCATAAACAGAATCCCAAGGTTTTCACACACGGGTGAAGACATGGGCGTGTCATGGCCGTGTGAGGGACACGGGCTATGGACACAGACGTGTGTCAGGCCGTGTGAAAACCTCTGTAGGTTTGAATTGAAAAATAAATCCACACGGGTGTGGATCACGGGCATGTGATATGCCACACAGGCGTGTTCCTTCCTTCACACGGGCGTGTGGCCCTGCTTTGTGTCAAATTTTTTTTGAGTGTTCAAAAGTTTTTAGTTTGGTCCCGAATCATTCCGGGTGCATGTTTAGGGTCTTGTAAATCTATAATAAGGACATTATGGTCTCAGATGAAAAGTTTTTATTTGAAATGAAGTTCTTAAGGATCGATATTGTATGATTAAGCAAGTTAAGTACGGTAATGCCTCGTACCCAGATTAGGTGTCGAATACACGTAAGGGGTGTTACATTTAGTGGTATCAGAGCTACGGTTTAGTCGATTCTCAGACTAACGTAGCATAAGTATGAGTCTAGCTATACATGCCATACATATGAGTATTTACATAATGATAGTGTGACGACTCTTGACGATTTGAATTGTGTTTTTATATTATAAATGGATCTAAATCGAGCTGCAGCCGATTATGCTACGAGTAATGCATAGGCTCCCACACAAGGGACCGCACTAGTAGAGAGTAGACCCCAGACTTTAGGTCAGGGAGAAGAGGCTCGAGAAGTCTTTCTTCATATGATGAGCAACTGGTACACTGAGTTTATTCGAGCAAATCCTAATGCTCCACCCCCACCTATTGCTCAGCCCACTCCTGTAGCTCCCCTAGTGGTAGAGGTAGTAAGAAGAGAAAGGCCTCCGGTCGATAAGATTCGAAAACAAGGAGCTGATGAATTTGAGCTAGTAAAAATGATGATCCGGAGAGGGTGGAATTCTGGCTTGAGAATACCATCAGAGTATTCGATGAGTTGTCATGCACACCTGATGAGTGCATGAAGTGTATGGTATCTCTCTTGAGAGATTTGGCCTATCAATGGTGGAACACCCTTGTGTCGGTGGTACCAAGGGAGAGTGTTAATTGGGAATTCTTCCAAGAGGAGTTCCGGAAGAAGTATATTAGTCAAAGATTCATCGGCCAGAAAAGAAAGGAATTCTTGGAGCTAAAACAAGGTCGAATGACAGTGACTGAATATGAGCGTAAGTTCGTAAGGCTTAGCAAATACATTCGAGAGTGTGTATCGACAGAAACCATTATGTGCAAAAGGTTCGAGGACAGGTTAAATGAGGATATCCACTTATTTGTGGGTGTCCTAAAACTAAAAGAATTTGTGGTTCTGGTAGATAGAGCCTGTAAGGTGAAGGAATTGGTCAAAGAGAAAAGGAAGGCTAAAATCGAGTCTCGCGACTCGAAAAAGAGGCAATTAGGCAAGTATTCCAATCCTCATCCAAGAAGTCAAGAGATTTCACTACTCGATCAGCCACCCCAGCTGGATTTTCAAGCAGAAGTAAGGGTAGACAGTACTCGGGGTCTAAGGCTCAGACCACTTCGGTTACTAGTGTTGGCAACGCTCAACCAAGTAGACCAGAATGTCCGTAGTGTGGCAGACGTCATCCCGATGAGTGTCGAGCAAACGAGAAAGTTTGTTTCAAGTGTGGATTCCAAGACCATTTTATCAGGGATTGCCCCGAGGCGGGTGAGAAAGAGAAACCTCAGAATGCAAGATCGAGAGGTACTGCTAGAGAAAGGCCATAGAGAAACCCTTGAAATGAAATGAGTAGTAAGATACATCTAGAGAGCAGACTGCAAGAGTTGAGGGTAGAGTACTGGCGAGAACATATGCCATTCGCGCTTGCGAAGAGGCATCCTCCCTCGACGTAATTACGAGTACATTTTCTCTCTATGATACTCATATTATAGCATTAATTGATCTGGGATCTACCCACTCGTATATTTGCATGAAATTAGTCTCTAGCATGAACATGCCTGTAGAATCCACTGAATTTGTAATAAGAGTGTCAAATCCCCTAGGGAAATGTGTATTGGTTGATAGAGAATGCAATGGTTGCCCTTTGATGATTAGGGGTCATTATTTTCCAGCTAATCTCATGTCATTGTCATTTGATGAATTCAATGTCATCCTTGGGATGGATTGGTTAACTACTCATGATGTGATAGTGAATTGTGGAAGGAAGTTTACTGAGTTGAAATGTGAAAGTGGAGATCTTATTCGTGTTGAATTAGACGAGCAAGACAGATTGCCAGTAGTGATATCTTCCTTGTTGACTCAGAAATATCTAAGAAAGAGGTATGAAGCTTACCTTGCCTTTGGGATGAATGCTAGAGAGACTGAGTTAAGAATTGAATCAGTGCCCATAGTATGTGAGTATCCTAATGTTTTCCTAGAAGAATTGCCAAGGCTACCTCCGGTTAGAGAGATTGAATTAGATATTGAGTTAGCTCCTGGTACTGCCCCCATTTCTATTGCTCCATACTGAATGGATCCAACTGAGTTAAAAGAACTGAAAGCACAGTTACAAGAGTTAACAGATAAAGCTTCGCAAGACCGAGTTATTCTCCTTGGGGTGCTCCCGTATTATTTGTGAAGAAGAAAGATGGTTCCATGATGTTTAATAAGGTAACTGTGAATAACAAGTAACTGTTGCCAAGAATCGATGATTTGTTTGATCAATTGAAAGGAGCCACGATGTTTTCCAAGATAGACTTGAGTTCTGGATATTATCAGTTGAGAGTCAAGGACTCGGATGTACCGGAAACCGCATTTCGGACAAGGTATGGCCACTATGAATTTTTGGTCATGCCTTTCGGTTTAACCAATGCCCCTGCAGTTTTCATGGATTTGATGAACAGTATCTTTCGGCCATATTTGGATAAATTTGTTGTAGTTTATATCGATGATATATTGATCTACTCTCGGGATGAGAACGAGCATGTCGAGCATTTAAGAACGAATCTGCAAATTTTGAGAGATAATCAATTATATGCCAAGTTTAGTAAAAGTGAATTTTGGCTTAAGGAAGTTGGATTTTTGGGGCACATTGTCTCCGGAGATGGAATTAGAGTCGACCCGAGTAAGATCTCAACAATTGTAGATTGGAAGCCGCCAAGGAACGTAACCAAGGTTAGGAGTTTTCTGGGCCTAGCTGGCTAAAATAGGCAATTTGTCAATGGATTTTCCATGATAGCTACTCCGATGGCGAGGTTGCTACAAAAAGATGTAAAGCTTGAATGGACAGAAAAGTGCCAACAGAGTTTTGAGAAACTAAAGGCGTTGTCAACTGAGGCTTCAGTTCTAGTACAACCCGAACCAGGAAAAGAATTTGTGGTTTACAACGATGAATCCTTGAATGGATTGGGTTGTGTACTTATGCAAGAAGGCAAGGTGATAGCCTATGCCTCTAGACAATTAAAGTCGCACAAGAAGAATTACCCGACCCACGATTTACAATTAGCCGCAATTGTATTTGCACTAAAGATTTGGAGACTCCATTTGTATCGTGAGAAATGTCGGGTGTTCACCGATCATAAGAGCCTAAAGTACTTGATGACTCAAAAAGAATTGAATTTAAGGCAGAGAAGATGGCTAGAACTAATAAAAGATTACGAGTTAGTAATTGACTACCATCCAAGAAAGGCTAACGTGGTCGCCGATGCCTTGAGTAGGAAATATTTGTTTGCACTAAGAACCATGAATACACGTATAGCTTTGTCAGATGATGGTTCTATTATAGCCGAATTGAGGGCTAGACCAATGTTTCTTCAAGATATTTGTGAAGCTCAGAAAGGCGGCAATAATTTACAAGCTAAAAGAGTTCAATGTGAGTCAAATGTTGAGTCAGACTTTTAGATAAGTCCTGATGGATGTTTGATGTTCCGAGATAGGGTCTATATACCCAAAAATGATGAACTTATATAGAAGATTCTGCATGAAGCACATAGTGGATGTTTGTCTGTACATCCAGGTAGCACGAAGATGCATAACGACTTGAAGAAATGGTATTGGTGGCCAAGTATGAAGAAAGACATTTCTGAGTTTGTATCGAGATGTCTAATTTGTCAACAAGTGAAGGCTGAACATCAAGTACCCTCGGGTTTACTTCAGCCTATTATGGTTCCCCAGTGGAAATGGGACCGTATTACTATGGACTTCGTGATGGATTTGCCGTTGACACCGAAAAAGAAGGACGCCTTATAGGTAATGGTTGATAGACTTACAAAGTCAGCCCATTTCTTACCAATACGGACTAATTATTCGTTTGATAAGTTGGTCGAATTGTATATTTTTGAGATTGTGAGACTCCACGGGGTACCGTTGTCGACTATTTCGGATAGAGATCCGAGATTTACATGCTTCGGAGAGAGTAATATAGATACTTGAGGACATGCTTCGATGTTGTGTTTTGGAATTCCAAGGTAATTGAGAGAAATACTTACCGTTGGTGGAATTCGCCTACAATAATAGCTTTCAGTCGAATTTGAAGATGGCGCCTTATGAGGCATTGTATGGGCGTAAGTGTCGAACGCCTTTGTATTGGACAAAACTCAGAGAGAATCAGATTCACGGGGTCAATTTAGTCAGAGAAATTGAAGATAAGGTAAAAGTGATACGTGATTGTCTGAAAGCTACCTCAGATAGACAAAAGTCCTATTCAGATTTGAAACGGAAAGATATTGAATTTCAAATAGGTGATAAAGTGTTTTTGAAAGTATCACCATGGAGAAAAGTCCTCAGATTTGGCCGAAAAGAGAAATTGAGTCTGTGCTTTATCGGACCATATGAGATTATCGAGAGGATAGGGCTGGTAGCTTATCGTTTGGCTTTGCCACCTGAGTTGGAAAAGATTCATGATGTCTTCCGCATGTCTATGTTATGTCGATACTGTTAAGACCCTTCGCATGTGATTATACCATCAGAGGTAGAAATTCGACCAGACATGACTTATTACGAAGAGCCGGTTAAGATTTTGGCACGAGAAGTCAAGCAGTTGAGAAATAAAAGCATAGCCCTTGTGAAAGTACTATGGCAAAGACATGGGGTAGAATAGGCTACATGGGATCCCGAGGAGACTATGAGAAACCAGTATCCCAACCTTTTTACCGGTAAGATTTTTGGGGATGAAAATCCTTAAAGGGGAGAATTGTAACAGCCCAATTTAGGGGCATGTCGAAACAGTGGTTTCGAAACCACTAATTCGAGGTCGGAGAAAATTATTTTAATGTTATTTTATGTGTTATAGCATGATTACAAGAGTGCATGAAAATTTTGGTGCTTTAATTTTAGCGATTGCATGCTCAATTGTGAAAAAGGACTAAATCGCATAAAGTGTGAAAGTTCCATTTTACAAGCTAAAGGTGTCTAAAAGCCATAGAATAATAATTGGAGGCCCTTAATGTGCAATTAGACCCTTAGATATAGGGTGGCCGGCCGTAGGGGACAAACAATGTCAAAATTGGTCAAAGTTGTTGGAATTAGGTAGATTAAGTTGACTTGTATTAATGAAATAAAGAAAAGAAAAGAAAAGATATCATCTTTTCTTCTCTTCATCTCACCGAAAATTAGCAGCAAAATAAGGGTTTGAGAGCTCAAAAATTTTAGCAAGTTTTTATCCTTACAAGTAAGTGCTTTGATGATCAATTCTTGATAATATTTGTACTTTTGGAACCCTTAAAGCTTAAGTTAGCTAAAGGGGGACTATTTTGCAAAATGTTTGAAAGTTTAGAGTTTTTCCATGTGAGCATTTATGTTGCTTGATGCATTTTTATGGAAGAAAATGAGTTTTAGTTGTTTAATAAACAACTTTTGTGAAAGGTGTTACCATGAAAACACCTAAGAGGACCTATTTGCAAAGGTTTTAAAATATGTCTTAAATGTGTGAAATAATGAGTATAAGAGAAATAAATGTTCACCTAGGCTCATTAAAGGAAGAAATTTGATTAGAATTGATTTACAAGCCTAGGGGTAAAATAGTCATTTTGTGACAGTCTAAGGGCAAAATGGTAATTTTGCCAAAGTGTGATTATTGAAATGTATTAATTAATGTGATAATTAAACAATCTGATTTGCTATTATAGATCAAGAAGAACGAAGAATTAACCTTGACCGAGGAAAAGGCAAAGTATCGAACTAGATCGGCAAATTGGCCTATTTTGAAATCGAGGTAAGTTTGTGCGTAATAAATTCAACATCATGTTATTAAGTTTTAAAATGTTTGATATTAGTGATGATGAATATTATTTCTATGAAATTGAGTACAGATGTTGAATGAGAAAATGATGAAAATTTACGACATTGAAGTCCCGGTTGGACTTTAAGAAGTGAAAGGATATCATCATCGAGACATGAGATTGGTAAGGTTCCGTATAAGACCATGTTTGGGACATGGCCTCGCAGCAAATTGAGATCCCGTATAAGACCATATCTGGGATATGGCATCGACATTGAATATGAAAATCATATAAGACCATATTCGGGATATGGCATCGACATCGATATGAGATCCCGTATAAGACCATATCTGGGATATGGCATTGGCATCGAGATGTGATCCCATGTAAGACCATATCTATGATGTGGCATTGGCGTCGTGTTTATATGTATGATGATGATTGTGTATCCTCAGGTAATTCAAGTGAGTCATCAAGATAGATAGTTAAGTACTAATAGAGATAAGATTAGTGCTAATGCTATGTGGTGAAGTGATACAGGTACATGTGAGTAATTCACGAGAAATGTTTACGGTATGTGACATGACATGTAATTGGTAAGAGTGAGCATGAGTAAGTTATGACAATGTGCTTGAGATTTTGTGATTTTATTCAATGCAATGGATGGATGGCATTGTGAGCCTTTATGTTGCTATTTATTTCATGCAACCTTACTAAGCTTTATGCTTACCCCTCCCATTTCCCTTTTCCTTGTAGTATAGCCAAGCTAACTCTGGGATCATACTACGTCGAAGTTCGGAATCACACTATCAACATCTCTTTGGTATAGCAAAGTCAGATTTATTTTGAGTGTGGCATGTATAGGACTTGGTCATTTTGTTATGTCATAATTTTTGGCCAAAGTGTTGGCAATTAATGTTGTTCAATTTATTTTGTAAATGGTCATTGGAAATTGGCTAGTACTTGAGAAGTTCATCTATTCAATGTTGATGAAATTCATGAAGTGCATGCTTGTGTGGATGTTTTGAATTTGAGTTCTTAAAAGTGCCTTATGGTCATGATATTTGTTGAACTGAATTGGTATAGGTACGGTTGCTTTGTAGGGTGGCATTTGGCTTGGTAGATAGCCTTACAAATGTCCACACGGGTAGACACATGGTCAACCCATGGGCATGTTGATAGGTCATGTGTCCCCATGCATGCTAGGTTGGCAAGTTAGTATGCTTAGTAGTAAACACACGGGCTGAGACACGGCCGTGTGTCTCGAACGTGTGGGAGACATAGCTTAAGACAAGGGCATGTGCCCGGGCCGTGTGAAGTCTGCAATTGGAATTAGGAATTTAATTCGACACACGACATAAGGACACGGGCATGTCCTTGGCCGTGTGACCTTGTTGAGATGATGACGTCATAAACAGAATGCCCAGGTTTTCACACACGGGTGAAGACACGGGCGTGTCATGGCCGTGTGAGGGGCACAGGCTATGGACACGGGCGTGTGTCAGGCCGTGTGAAAACCCCTGTAGGTTCGAATTGAAAAATAAATCCACACGGGTGTGGAACACATGCATGTGATATGCCACACGGGCGTGTGCCCCTGCTTTGTGTCAATTTTTTTCTAAGTGTTCAAAAGTTTCTAGTTTGGTCTCAATTCATTTCGGGTGCAAGTTTAGGGTCTCGTAGACCTATAATAAGGACATTATGGTCTGAGATGAAAAGTTATAATTTGAAATGAAGTTCTTAAGGATCGATATTGTATGATTGAGCAAGTTAAGTACGGTAATGCCTCATACCCGGTTCAGGTGTCGAATAAGGGTAAGGGGTGCTACAAACACGTACCCTAATCTAGGGTTAACACATGTTTTCTAGATGTCGATTCGCCTACTTGGTGGTGCAAAAATCTCAGTGCGAACCACGTGGGTCGACGGGTCAGGACCCAATGAGGTAACCAGGTAGTGGGTCGGTAATAGTGAGCATCATAACATTTTTTCCCCCACCTAGTTCAAAAAAGAGTTAGAAAGTGAATCTTCAGAGAACTTGATTTCGTGAGGCGGGAGAGATTTCTAAAGGAGAAGTTTATTGCATTCGTCTTTTACCTTAACTTTGTATATACACTTAGCCACGTGTTGAAGAATGATACAGTTGTACACAGTTGATTGTGCCTTTATTATCGAATATATGAACCGTTAAAGTGTAAAACCCTTTTAAAATGAGGTTATTGAAACCTTAAAAACCAAACTATTTGAATTTGAAATTTTGAAGGAGTTGTTGCTGAGAAGAATAATATCAGAGGTAATTTTTTTTAAATTCCTATTATTCTTGTAGTTTTTTTTCTTGGGTTTATCCGAACACGATGGTTAGGGCGAGGGGAGGTGGTCGTGTTATTCAGGGTGACCCTTCATAGTGCCATGAAGTAAACATTTCGGTGAAGGCAAAATCTTATGTTTGTACCACCAAAAAGGAAGAAATGAATCGTGTTTTGGCTACTCGTGAAATTTAACTACCTAGTTTCGCGTACGACTTCTGAATCGCTGATGGATTAAATCTATTAACTGACACAACCGATGACAATTTCTTACTTCCATTACACGTGATAGAAGCGAGTTTCTATCTACCACCCCATCCTTTCTTCTGCCATCTTCTTGATGAATACAGGATAGCCCCTAGATAGCTATCTTGGTTTTCATGGTGGGTAGGAATGGTGTACTTCATCGAATGTGGTCGGCGAGAGGAAATGCCGTTGATTACCATTTTCAAGAACTTGTACCAACTGAAAGCCTGCAATCAAGGAGGTTCGGTGGGTCTATTTTATTTTTCGCCTCATGAAAATGTAGAATCAATTATCTCGAACTGGTCTTTGAATTTTCTTCTAAACTGCTATAAATACATTGGGGTTACGTGCAAGTTTGGAAATGGCTTTGATTTTCCAATCGAATTGTTAATACCTAGTAAGAAAATGTGCCCAGAAAAATGATATCTTATATCTGAAGTAGGGTTGGTCAATATTACAAGCTTCGCCAAGGTCGTGTACTAGATTTGGACAAAGTGTTAACTTGTAGAAACGTATTTTAGTATTGTCTCATAAATCTGAACCCTAACAGTTGGCGACCAATTGATGATAAAAATGGTGCAGACATCATGACTGTGTTTCTCGCACAGATCCCATGGCCTCCTAGAGCCATTGATGATTTAGTGCTTATACTCTTAGGAAGGAAGGAAGAGTCTAAGAATTATTTTTATACCTTTTGTAAACTAAAGCCTCGTCTGTGGTCCTCTAAACCTTTAGGGGATCCAAAAAATGGTGTGAACCCCCTTATGATAACTAATGGTGCTGATGACACACTTATTGGTGATGTAGGCATAGTTCACGTTGTTGAGGAGAACTCAAGAGAATCCACAAGTTTATCGAGGGAGATTGACTAATACATGGAAGTTCATCCATCATGCAAAATGTATGAGGTAGTCCCTCTGGTACTTCTGCCGGGGAAGGAAGTGTTAACAGTAGAAAGAAACAAAAAAACTACAATTGGAGCTGAGAATGTTATTCTAAGTAGTGAAGATGAAGATAGTCCTATAAGGGAGCTTCATCAAAAGAAATGGAAAGATCACGCTACAACATCTGGTGATATGGCCAACATTGTTACAGTCCTTGTTGTGATTCCTTCTCCTTCTGGTTTTCTTGCATCTCCACCTCCACAAGACCACCTACAGGGGATACATTTGTTGGTCACGGTACTCCCGGAGGTTCAATGAGATTTATGTCCACTGGTGGTGAGACACAAGCATTGTTCCCATGGCACGAACACCTAAGTATACAAAAATTTCTCTATTGTCATAGAGAGGTAAGCAAGCAGTTGAGAGATTGCATTCCTCAAGAAGCGAAGGAACATGTTTTTCATACTGCCTCATCCAACTTTGTGAAGAAACCAACATTAAAAGAGCTAATATTTTCTCTTCAAGTGGCTTTGGCAGAAGCTAGTATGGTAAGTGTACGGATCATTGAAGGCATTAATAAGGAGAAGGTAAAGAAGGTGGAATTTGAAAATGTTCACCTATCCACTACGGGGGCTTTGGAGAGGTCTCAAGAGTTGCATAAGTAGTTGGATGAAGAAAATAGGAAACTGATGGAGCAAAATAAGAGGTTACAAGATTGCCTTTCTCTCATTGAAAAAGACATTGAGAAATTGCATGGAGAAGTTGTAGGGGAGTGAGCTGATAAACTTGTTTTGGATGAGACCATTAAAAGCATGGAAGAGAGGCATAAGCTTGCATTGACTAATTTGGCGAAGAGTAATGAAGATGGTTTGGAAAAGTACAAGGTAGATACCATGCAAAGCTTTCAAGATTATTTGCCAGAATTGAAATATAACTTGTTTGTATTCTCAAATAGTTGGTGGTCCCTTTGATGCTCGTAGGGTAAACTTCGATGCCCCCGGTGACGTCATAGGTGCCCAACTGGATTTCGATGTGTACTTTCCTTATAGAGCTTATTGGGAGAAATTTGTAAAAGAATTGAAGAACTCCAGCAAGCTTTATTTTTCTGATGATCCTGCTGAAACATGTATAGCTCCCATTGCTGGGCATGAAAGGGATGGAAATGAACAACACGATGAAGGAGAAGATGAAAAGCTTGCCGACCTCCAGGATTCTAGTGCTAATTTATAAATTCATTACTTTCATTGTACTTGTTTTCTATCTATTTTGAAATGGAAAATCTATGTTTTCTTTTAATTAAAACGACATGGTGTTTGATTGTGAATTTATTTGAAAAAATTACATAACCAAGTTGCCACAACAAATGACTTAACAAATATTATTTAAGTAATGATCAGGAAATCAACTAACACAAATGAGATCATTCATGATGTTAAATTGAATGAACTTAGGCTATGATCTTAAATTAGCGAGCTATTTAGAGTAGTGATATTGAATGAGCTAACTCAAAGAAAATTGTTCATGATATTAAATTTAATGAACTTAGGTTGTGATCTTAAATCAATGAGTCTCAATGATATCTATTGCAATATTAAACCAACGAGCTGTTTGGAGCAGCGATATTAAATTAGATATTTCAAATAAAATTGTTCATAATATTAAATCGAATGAACTTAGACTAAATCAGCGAGCCTTAACATTATTAACAGTGATCTTAAATTAGCGAGCTAATTGGAGTAGCGATATTGAATCAACTATCTCAAAGAAAATTGTTCATGATATTAAATCGAATAAATTTAGGTTGCGACCCTAAATCAGCAAGCCTTAACGATATCAGCTGCGATATTAAATCAGCAAGTTGTGTGGAGCAGTGATATTAAATTAGCTAACTCAAAAAATTGTTCATGATATTAAATCGAATAAACTTAGGCTGCGATATTAAATCAATGATCTATTTATAGTAGCAATATTGAATCAACTAACTCATAGAAAATTGTTAATGATTTAAAATCGAATAAACTTAGGTTATGATCTTAGATCAACGAGTTGTTTGGAGAAGTGATGTTAAATCAGCTAACTCAAAGAAAATTGTAACATCTGGGAATTAGGGGCTTTGCGTTTGTTATATTTTTGTGTGTTGGTATGCTTTATTTGTTAATTTGTTATGTTTGGGGGGCCCTGGGAAGGCTCGGGGTTAAGCTGAAGCCTTAGTGGAAATTTCATTTTTGGGCAGCTTTAAGGGAGAGCTAGCTGGGACAGGCTTTAAGGATTATTACTTGTGTTTGATGACACAAGAAGTGCAGTGGTAAAGTGGCAAGGAGATGCCACTTAGCATGCAAGGAAGTGGCGTCACAAGGGAAGCTGAGAGGGAGAGTGTTCGAATCTTTGAAGCAGCATAAGAGGGTATTATTATTTTTTTTTTGGCTCAGGCAAGGGAGGCGGCTGGATGGTAATCAAACTCTGGAGGAAAGAGGGAAGACCTGGTCAAAGAATTTGAATAAGTGGTGGAGAGGCATTTGGGGAGTTTGAATCATTCAAACCGATTCACATAAGGGGAGGAGAGTGAATGTAGGAGAGGAGAAGGGAAGTGGCTGGATTTTTTGTTAGTGTTGGGGGGAAATTCGGTCAAAGTGGAGTCCCTTGGTTGTGGAAGGCATTCGGTTTTGGTGAAGGTTTAGGTGCCGAAATTTTGAGGTGTGTTTAGCAAATTTGGTGTTGAGAGCTTTCTCTTTTTCGGTATTTGGTGTTTCTCATCTTGTCAGCTTCTGTTCTTTTCTCTGTTGGCTGAAAGCTCCTAAGACTATTGTTGTTCATCTCTTCTCTGGTAAAAGCCGAAACCTCTTGGGCACTCTTTTCCCTTCAATTCTTTTCTTTTCTTTCTTCTCTCATTTATTCCATTCTCAAGCTTCAATCTCTTTGTCGAATTCTCATAAGCTCCCATTCTTCTTTTTTGTTTCATCCCATTCTTGTGTCTTGGGTTGCCGAATCCTTTCCTACACCCTAACCCTCTCTTTTTCTTTTGTTCATACTCATTTTACATTTCATATCCCCTTAGCCGAACCCTCCTATCACCTTTCCCATTTCATTGTTTTCTTCCATATGTTCTTCATAGCCGAAACCTATCCCTCATTTCTTCTCTTTGAGATTTGCTTTTACTTATCACTTTAGCCGAATCTCCCTCGTATGTTCATTTAATTTCATTCGTTCTTGTTTCAGTGGATTGCCGTCACTCTTTCTCCTAACTTTCTCAAATCGATTTCTTCCTGTTTGGTGGTAAGCGTTCTTCTTCTCTTTTGATTCTTCCTTTTCCTTTGCTGGTGGTTAAACCGAAGGTGTTAACTTGGTATTTTGGGTGCTTTGGCTGAATGTAGGAGGGGCTTCGTTTTCGTATTCTTTTCTGCATCTGGCCAACGGTTGAAGATTATTGGTAAGTGATTGATGGCCGATTGAGTAGTAAGGATTCATGTGGTTTTGCTAGGCCGAAAGATCACTTCTTGTTGTTTATATTGGAGAACCGATTCTAATCTGGTATTTGTGTAGGGACTTCAGCGATTCCTTAATTCAAGTCTATTAGCTTCCGGGTTCTGTCAATCTAGGTAAAAAACTCCTTCGTTTGAGCATATATTCTCATTTTCATATTCTTCAATGCCTTAACCCGGTCTTCTGACCAAGATCTTTTTCATGGATTCGAATACCAGCCAAGTAAGGGAGGGGGTTGGACTCGTAGTGCCTACCCCTAAGTTCAAAAAATGTGCGGTGTCCGCCGTACGAGACTTTACACCGGGTTTTGGGCTGGCTTCAGATCGGGATAGGCAGATCGCTGTGATCCCTGCGAGTGAGGGTGTTAACGAGATTGATCATTTAGTTCTTTGTGTTTACAGGTGTGTAATTCCCACATCTTCTTGGTATGTTATTATTATATATATGTATGCTATTTGGAAAGCCGAAAGTGCAGTAACGGCTATTGTGTTACCCATAAAGGGTAAAACTCGTAACATCAGGTGAGTTATTCTCCGATTATGCTTGATAGTATTGACGTTACATGATTATGCATATGCTTTGAATACCTTGGGTATGCCATTATATGTTGCATTTACACCACTATATTCGTATGTTGCATGGACATGGGGGTATGATTATGATGAAAGGGGCAGTGTTTTCGGTGGCTGTGCCACATATTCCGGTGACGTTGTCACAAATATTTCGGTGGCCTTGCCACATACTTTGGTGACGTGGTCACATAATATCGGTGGCTATGCTAGATGTTTTGGGGATGAGCAGCTGACTGCAGCATGACTGCCATCGATGGTGTGTAGCGGTGAGGGTCGATTATAGAAATCCCTACTGGTGTGATTGGCAGGAACAGGTGGTGTGTAGCGGATGGATATTTAGGCTGCGTTGGGTTTTGCATCATTTTGCATATGTTATCTACTATACTGTGCTGTATGGCTAAGGCCCAATCCGATTCCGAATGGGCTTCGCCCAATGTGATTTTGTAAGGGGCTAAGGCCCAGATGGTATGTGAATGGGCTCGGGCCCAGTAATGGTGCATGTGAGGTAATTGCACACTGAGTCTTCTTGACTCACCCCTTCTGCTTAATATTTTTGTAGGTAATACTCAGTGCAGTGGATTTGGGCCGGAGAGGACTTCGAGGTGGCCATGCACGGTTTTAATAAATAGAACTTTTCTTTTCTTTAATTTTTGGGATTCTGTTATGTAATAAGGCCGCTAATATCTTTGGTTTGTTTTAGTTGGAACTTTACACACTTTAATTGATAAGTTAATTGGTAAATGTTTTAAATAAAATGCAAATTAAGTATTCTCAAAATTTAACGGACGAATTTACAATCGATAACAAGACAACAAAATTAAGTTATCTTAAAGTAACATCAAGCATTTTCAAATGTCACCTAAATGCAAGATTAGGGCTAACTACAATTGTTTTATAAAATGAACACTGAGTTTTCCAAAGAACCACCGAGTTTGAAGTCTGTCAAAAGAGATTTTAAAATTATTCAGACGACTATGAAGTTTTATAAGAATCTTTTTTTGTGTGACATACCAGATCCGGTCGTGGTGTTTGGGCCGGGTTTAGGGTGTTACAAAAATTATTCATAATAGATAAACTATATAACATTTGCAAAGAGCATACCTTTATTGAATAAATGTAACACCCCTTACATAGTCCGATCGTCAGACCGAAGTAATGAGATGTTACGAACAATTAACAAACAATTTCATACAAATTATTAATGAAAAGATCAAATAAATATTAAATAACCACATATAAGCATTTATAAACACATTATTCAATCTATTTCAGGTAAATATTAAGTATACAGAAGCTTAAAAACAATTCGATAATGAATAGGGATCAAATTGAATCAAAAATAAAAAGTTGAGAAAAATCTGAAAATAGGGGTCACACGGCTGTGTGCAAAAGCTTAGCCTATGTGTGATGAATCAAACAGTCATGTCATTAATCGTGTACGAGAGCTCAGCCCATGTGAGATAGGCCACACGGCTGTGTCCCTAGACTATGCAACTAACTGTGACTTTGTGCACCAAAATCACCTAAATTTTTACAGACCACACGACTGTGCATGAGCTCATGTATGGCACACGACCGTGTGCCAAGCTGTGTGTACTTCGAAAATGCCTTTTTAAGCAAGCTATTCAACCATGACCACTTAAGCCACATTTCAACCTATTTACATAACCTTTAAGGTGAACAAGATTCAAAATGACCATAACAAGTATAACACATCCTTGGTACATGCCAAGACCAGAAAGAACAATTCACCAACACTTGAGTTCGGGATTGCCACTGGATGCTAGATCGATAATCGAATATTAAACAAGCCATATGTTGAGTAAAAAACACTAGTATTTCTATAATATGAATATTAAACATAATATGATACATACTAATGCATAAGTTAAATGTAATGAACAATATGCACATTTTACATGTACTTTCACATTTTCATAGCTTCAATTTCTAACTCAAATCAACATTAACATGGATCATCACCCTTTCAACACAAATTCATTGAAAAGTCAACATTAATGTATCATTTCATCTCATGATTCATTGTATGCAATCTAAAGTTCATATTCAACTTTATTTTAATTCAATTCTACGTTGCAATCTCAGTTTCCAAGTTCATTTTTCCTTATTAACATGACTCAGACTCAGACGGATATATGGATCCAACCAATACACCAATTTGGCACCCAATGTCTGATAGACAAATCTGTAATAATGAATTGCACCCTGTGCTGGCCGGTAAAATTGGCAATAAATGTGCCCAACACTAGTTGATATAACCGACAAATGGGGTGCCCAGCACTCCCCGACATGTAGACGTAAAACCCTAAACTCTTCTTATCCTATGGCATGCCAATTATTCTCGACCCTACCCGAACAATTAATGGAGTAATAGTTTCTCACATTTCATTTATAGACATTTCTCCATTTCAAATTCATAATCACAGTCAACCAATCCCATTTTCCACCTATATATAATAGCATGTTTAATCACAACATTAACACAATTTCACATTTCAAATAATATCTAATATTTTTGAATCTATTCAATTCAAACCTTAATAAAAATAACCATTCCAATCACAAAATTTCCAATTCATTGAATTAATTATAACTCACCTTATGAACTTACCATACAATGCAATGAAACAATTGAGATAGTTCGGATTATAGAAACACAAACTGTGAACTCTTAGCTATTCGTCGACGACCTTGTCTTTCCTTTCTTTTTCCATGAGTCTAGGTCGATGTTAGCTAAAGATTAAATGAAATATAATAAATTAATAATACACAACCAAATTCACATTTACTTGCTAAATTATACAAATTTTGCATATTATTCAATTTAGTCCCTAAAATCGAGACTAGCATAACTTTCAAATTTAGCTTCCAATTTTTATATCATTTCCACTCTAGTCCTAATTGAGATTCCTATTTTTCATTTTTACCAACAATTTCAAAATTTATTCACTTTAGTCCCTATTGAACAAAACCATCAATTTACTTTACAATTTAATCCGTTTTCAACTCTAAACATAAAATCTATCAAATTAATCCCTATAGATTCAACTATCCAACAATTGTAGCATCCTTAACTTTTAACAGTACTTATTTAACAGTACTTAAAATTATGACATGGGTCGAATAGTTTAAACTACTGGGATTTCGAAAACATAAAACTTACAAGAAAATAACTAAATTTAACTAACCAATTTGAAAACCAAATATGAAACCCTTGATGGTCGAACTTCTCTTCCTCTTCTTCTAACTTTCGAGTTAGGAAGATTAAAACGATTTTAATTCTTTTTCATCCCACTCACTTTGTAACATCCCAAAATTTAGAATTTTTTGTGTTGCATTATATCTTGCGCGAGGCTAGTTAAATTATTAATCGTGTATGTTTTAAGGTCCTAAGAAGGCTCGGGGTTTAATTGGGCCTCAGTAAAAATTTGGTATTTTAGCACTTTAAGGAGATATAGTAAGTGACCTCAATGCTTATGGAAATAAGTGAGTAAATGGCTAGCATAAATGAGCATTTGGTAAAGAGGAAGTGGCGTCACATGAAGGGCTTTAGGGGAAGAGGTTCGAACCCCATTTGGTACAAATTTTGATTATTTTTTTTTTTGTGCTATTCATTGAGAGTGTCGGCCATGATGGTATTTTAGGCAAGGTGGACATTTTAAATTATGGAAAGGTGGCTAAGGTTTATGTAACAGACCAATATTGACCCTAATCGGAACAGTGGTTTCGGGACCACGAATCCGAGCCCGAGAAATATTTTAATATTATATTTTGTGTTTATTATATGTGATTTAGTGAGTGTGAAAGTTTCGTAGAAAAATTTAGTCGTTTAAGTGCTTAATTTGATAAAAAGGATTTAATCGTGAAAAGCGTAAACGTTGCATGCTAAGGTGAAAGGTACTAAATTGATTGTGGCTTTTAAAGTAGATGTTCTAAAAGGGCAATTAGCCCATATACAACAAAGAGGAACGGCAATGGGCCACTCCAATTACAAATTATATGTTAGTTTAATTTTATTATAAAGTTATATTAGTGTATTTATAAATAATGTTAATATATATATGTTAAATACAACATTAAATAATAAAAACAAGTGGGAAGAAAGAGAACATACCTTGTTCTTCTTCTTGGCCGAATGTTGGAGGAAGAAAACTCCATTGTTGAAGCTTTATTTTCGGCAACTTAGGGAGCTTGATTAAGGTATGGTCGGTTTTTAGTTTTTGAAAATTTTTACGTTTTTGAGATCGTTGCTTCGTATATTACCCGACCCATGCCTAAATTTTTGAAAATATTATGTATATAGGATTCGGCCATTAACATGCTTGGATGGTTTTGATATTTGATGGATTTAGATTAAATATATGTTAAAGATTTACAAGTTTTGTATTGAAGTTTTTGGTGATTTTGAGTAAATAGGGCTAAATTGAAAAAAATAAATTTGTGAAGAGTTAAAATGACAAATAAATGAAATGCATGGACACACATAGCTGTGGGGAAGATTCGGCCTAGCTATGGTGTTAGGAAATTTTGCATATTTTGAGTTTTGTGTAAATAGGACCAATTTGTAAAAATGGGAAACATTAGGGGCAAAATGGTAAATTGCCCATTTGTGTGTTTTGGGACTAAATTGAGATGAAATGCAATTAAATGAGCTAAATTTTAATGTGTTTTAGATCAAGAGCAAAGAAAAACGGAATTAGACCGGGGAAAGACGAATGTTCTCGAATAGCCGATTCGCACGGACTATCAACAACCGAGGTAAGTCCTTTAGCTAAAATATGTCAAAGAATTAATTATGATTATATTAAATAGTAAGAATTGATGAATTTTAGTACCTATTTATAACATGGCCGAATGTATATAGGTATACTAGGTTGATGATTAAAGTTGGTTATGTGATGTGAATTGTTGGATTGTATAATGATATAATGATTTTATTGGTTTAATGTGAGCAAGCTCAATTGAATTGGACTTATACATATAATAGTTATGAAGTGTGTTTGGAACGTTTAAATTACATAGATATGTTTCGGGCTTTCACGCCTAGCAGGCTTTGTGCCGGTGTTACTTTTCGGGCTTTCACGCCTAGCAGGCTTTGTGCCGGTGTTACTTTTCGGGCTTTCACGCTTAGCAGGCTTTGTGCCAGTGTCACTTATCGGGCTTTTACGCCTAGCAGGCTTGATGCCGGTGATGTGTTTTACAAAAGAGAAATCGAATTTTTGTTCAAGGCAAATTAAAGCTAATTTATTGAGTTAATGGCTCAGGTAAGCATGTAAGGTATGTTATGCTTAATATTACTTGAGTCGAATTAATATTATGAGAATTGTGTTATATGTGTTTGAAGCTAATATTGATGGGTATGATATGATGGATTTCGAGGTTGATTGCACTATTATGGAAATTCGGTCTTCAAATAGAAATGTTAAAAGTAAAGGAAATTTTAGTACGATAGTACGGCTGATACGAATGCTTTATTTATACGATTTGGAGTAAATGTGATTACAAACATACAAGTTGAATTATTTTTAATTTAAATGTTTAATGTTTGAATACTATATTATTAGGAGCTTAGGACTTACTAAGCTAGTAAGCTTATTTCTGCGAAATGTTTCCTCTGTTTTATAGATTAGGTGCAAGCTACAAGCTCGTCGGGATCGTTCAGAAAGTCGTCCACACTATCAAACTATTTTGGTACTCTTTCATTTTGGTTTTCGAATGAAGGCATGTATAGGAAAGACTTTGACTTTGTTTTGATGAAAACTTTTGGTTCATGTATATAATAGCCATGCGAATATGGCTAAATTTTTAGTTAAGTATGCTTTTTGTGCTTTTGATACAAATGTCGGTTTATGATGGTAATGTTTGTGCATTTTTAATCGAGGTTTAATCGTTTTTGATAAGGAAATGTATGTTTACGAAATGAACCTTTGAATTAGGTATTGTGGTAAGTAACCAATGGTACACTCGATTATATGGAACCATAGTTGTGTTTGGTTAATAAATCGATGATGTTAGGATATTACGCGAATGTTTTAGGTATAAGCTAATTTGCATAAATGATTAAAATGCATGGACAGTATGAGTTGTATGTGGGTATGTTCGGTTATAAACTAGTTAATCATATTTTGCAATGAAATAGTTTTTAGTTAGCAGCAGTGATGTGATTTTAAAAAATCACCAAAAATAGGATAAATTGAATTAGAAAGTGAATAAGATATAGAATTGAAGCTTATTGTGTCTATTTTCATATGAAAGAAACAGAGTAGGCAAAGAAATTTTATATTATGAGATATTTAAATTTGAGTGAGACTTGTTCTGAATGAATTCGTGATACCCTGTTCTGTCTTGGAAAAATTGTTAAAAATTGTACAAAAATAATTATGGAGTATAGTTTATATGTTTAGAATCCTTAATGAGTCTATTTTTGATTTGAATAAACAAGAACATTATTGAAATTTTTTACAATGAGATAACTGAGTTTTTGTAAAGATAGGTCAGAATTATCAAACAGTGATATAGGGGTAAATTTGATGAATAAACTGTACTAATTGGCCACATGAAAAATTCTGGAAAAATTATGGTAGAAATTTATATGAGTCTAGTTTCAAGGAAAATTTACGGATCTAAATTTTGAGTTTTGTAACTCGAGTTATGGTCAATTTAGTCAGCATGACGCAGTTGGACAGCTTTAAATTTTTATGCCCCAAATTAGTAGTCAAGTCTAGTAATGCCACATACTCGACTCCGGCAAAGGTTTCGGGTAAGGGGTGTTACATTTGATTGGTATCAGAGCTACGGTTTAGTCGATTCTAGGACTACTGTAGCGCGTGTGAGTCTAGCTATACATGCCTTTATCATATATTGATATTGTGGTGACTTCTGACAGCCTGAATTTTGTTTTATATAGCAAATGGATACTGATCCTGAAAGAGCCGTAGCAGATGATGTAGAGAGTGTAGCGCCTGACCGTGCACACGGATCAGCGCCGGTAGACTCTCGACCTGTTTCGGGTAGTTACGAGGGAGAGACTAAACAAGCCTTTTATCACATGATGAATGAGTGGTTTACCCAGTTCATTCAAACTAACCCGGCTGTACACCAACCTCCACCCCCGAATAATCCAACTCCGATTCCACCAGCACCCCCGATTATAGATCAGATGAGATCTAGTAGGCCTCTAGTTGATAAAATCCAAAAATTTGGGGCCGAAGAATTTAAAGCCAATGATAATGATGATGCAGAGCAAGCCGAAATGTGGCTTGATAACACTATTCGGGTACTTGATGAGCTATCTTGTACTCCAGATGAATGCTTGAAGTGTGCTATATCTTTACTGCGAGACACTGCATATCACTGGTGGAATACGCTAGTATCAGTAGTTCCGAAAGAAAAAGTGACATGGGATTTCTTCCAGAATGAATTCCGTAAGAAATACATCAGTAAAAGATTCGTTGATCAAAAACGAAAAGAATTCCTTGAACTGAAACAGGGGCGAATGACCGTGACGGAATATGAACGGAAATTTGTCAGGCTCAGCAGATATGCTAGAGAGTGTGTTTCTACTGAAGCTATTATGTGCAAAAGATTTGAAGATGGCCTGAATGAAGATATAAAGATGTTTGTTGGCATTCTTGAAATTCAAGAGTTTGTGACTCTAGTTGAGCGGGCTTGCAAAGCTGAAGAGCTCGGGAAAGAGAAAAGGAAGGCTGAGACAGAAGCTAGAGACATTCGTAAAAGATCTTCGGGTAAGGTCTTTCATCCCACATCCAAGAAGTTCAGAGATGACTACAACCGACATAAAGCTACTACAGATCTACCTAGACGGGATCGACCTCCTGTGGGCTCCCGAGCTACCTCGATGGCCAGTGTTGGTAACGTTCCACAGAATCGAGTTGAATGCAAGCACTGTGGGAAATGGCATTCTAGGAGCTGTAGATTTCATGATCAGTCCTGCTTTAAATGTGGATCGTCAGATCATTTTATTAGAGAATGTCCGATGTTAGCTGAGCAGAATACAGTTCAGAACATTAAGCCGAGCAACACGACAGTGCGAGGCAGACCATCCAGACACTCAGGCAATGTAGGTGGTAGTCAGAAAGGAACGAAGAACACTACAGTTTGATCTGAGGCTAGAGCTCCAGCTAGAGCTTATGCTGCACGAGCCAGAGAGGATGCTTCCTCCCCCGACGTCATTACCGGTATTTTCACCCTTTATGATACTACTGTGATTGCACTAATTCATCCTCGTTCGACTCCTTCATATGTGTGTGAAACTTTAGAATTCGGTAAGACTCTGCTAGTTGAGTCTACCGAGTTTGTGATTCGTGTGTCCAACCCTTTGGGTAGATGTGTGCTTGTTAATAAAGTGTGTAGAGGTTGCCCGTTGATGATTCGGGATTATTGCTTCCCAGCTGATTTAATGTTGTTGCCCTTTGACTAATTTGATATAATCTTGGGTATGGACTGGTTAACTTCACATGAAGCAGTAGTGGATTGTAAAAGAAAGCTTATTGACCTGAGATGTCAAAACAGTGAGACCATCAGAATAAAATCCTGTGATGTAAATGGGTTTCCGACAGTAATATCTTTGATGTTAGCCCGGAAGTATGTAAGAAAGGGGTGTGAAGCTTATTTGGCTTATGTACTGGATAATAAAATGTCCGAGAAACAAATTGAATCTGTATCAGTCGTATGTGAATACCCCGATGTGTTTCCTGAAGAACTACCGGGTTTACCACCAGTACGAGAGATTGAGTTCGGCATTGAATTAGTACCGGGGACGACTCTAATTTCGATAGCTCCGTATCGGATGGCACCTACTGAGTTAAAAGAATTGAAAGCACAGTTGCAAGAGTTGACAGATAGAGGCTTTGCACGACCGAGCTTCTCCCCTTGGGGTGCACCGATTTTATTTGTGAAAAAGAAAGACGGGACTATGCGAATGTGTATCGACTATCGGCAATTAAATAAAGTAACTAGAAAGAATAAGTACCCGTTACCTCGGATTGACGACTTGTTTGATCAGTTGAAGGGGGCTTCAGTATTTTCGAAGATAGATTTGAGATCGGGCTATTATCAGTTGCGAGTCAGAGATACAGATGTACCAAAAACTGCGTTCCGAACGAGGTACGGACATTTTGAGTTTTTGGTTATGCCTTTTGGACTCACTAATGCACCTGCTGTTTTTATGGATCTAATGAATCGAGTCTTCAGACAGTTTTTGGATCGGTTTGTTGTAGTGTTTATTGACGATATACTGATCTATTCCAAAAATGAAACCGAACATGCTGAGCATTTGAGATTAATGCTACAAACTTTGAGAGATCAACAACTGTATGCGAAGTTTAGTAAGTGTGAGTTCTGGATGAATGAAGTTAGCTTTTTGGGCCATGTTGTTTCAGCATCAGGTATTCGGGTGGATCCAAACAAAATAGCAGCTATACTCGATTGGAAACCACCAAAGAATATTTCCGAGGTCCGAAGTTTCCTAGGCCTGGCGGGATATTACAGACGATTTGTAAAGGGTTTTTCTGTAATAGCTACACCTTTGACGAAACTCCTACAGACAAGTTTGAGTGGTCGGAAAGGTGTCAGAAAAGTTTTGAGCAGTTGAAAGCCCTTCTAACCGAAGCTCCAGTGTTAGTCCAGCCTGAATCGGGTAAAGAATTTGTTGTTTTTAGTGATGCTTCCTTGAATGGGTTGGGTTGCGTTTTAATGCAGGATGGCAAGGTTATAGCCTACGCTTCGAGACAATTGAAGCCGCATGAGAAAAATTATCCGACTCACGATCTGGAACTAGCGGCCATTGTTTTCGCATTGAAAATTTGGCGTCACTATTTATTCAGCGAGAAATGTCACATTTATTCGGATCATAAAAGTCTAAAATATTTGATGACTTAGAAAGATTTAAATTTGAGACAACGCAGATGGTTAGAATTGCTGAAAGACTATGAATTAGTGATTGACTACCATCCAGGAAAAGCTAACGTTGTTGCAGATGCGTTAAGTCAAAAATCATTGTTTGCTCTTCGTGTAATGAACGCACAGATAACTCTGTCTGGTGATGGTTCGATTATAGCTGAGTTACAAGCAAGACCGATGTTTATTCAACAAATTTGTGATGCACAGAAAGTTGATAAAGATTTGATTGCTAGTCGAATTCAATGTGAAAAAGGTGCAGAATCAAATTTTCAGATTGATGCAAATGATTGTTTGAATTATAAAAGCCGAATGTGTGTTCCAAAGAACTCAGATTTGATACCGACGATTCTGAGTGAGGCCCATAGTGGTTAACTATCGATACACCCGGGTAGCACTAAAATGTATAACGATTTGAAACAGTTCTATTGGTGGCCTGGGATGAAACGAGATATATCTGAGTTTATTTCCAAGTGCTTAATCTGTCAACAAGTAAAAGCTGAATATCAGGTACCGTCCGGACTACTTCAAACAATCATGATACCTGAATGGAAATGGGATAGAATTACAATGGATTTTGTATCCGGTCTTCCTATGACGCCGAGTAAGAAAGATGCCGTATGGGTTATTGTTGATAGACTGACTAAATCAGCTCATTTTGTACCGGTACGTACCGACTATTCACTTGATAAGCTTGCCGAATTGTATGTGTCGCAGATTGTAAGGTTGCACGGTGTATCGAGTTCCATTGTTTCAGATAGGGACCCGAGATTCACATCGCGGTTCTGGAAGAAATTGCAAGATGCTCTAGGTACTAAACTTCATTTTAGTACAGCCTTTCATCCGCAAACAGACGGTCAATCTGAGCGAACTATTTTGATACTTGAGGATATGTTGAGGTGTTGCGTTCTCGAATTTGAAGGTACGTGGGAACGATACCTACCTTTGGTTGAATTTGCTTACAATAATAGCTTCCAATCTAGTATAAAAATGGCACCTTATGAAGCTTTATAAGGGTGAAAATGTCGCACACCGTTGTATTGGACTAAGCTCAGTGAAAATAAGATACACGGGGTTGATTGGATTAAAGAAATAGAATAGAAGGTGGTTGTTATTAGGAGTAATTTGAAAGCTGCTTCGGATCGTCAAAAGTCCTATGCCGATTTGAAACGTAAGGACATTGAATTTCAGGTCGGAGATCGGGTGTTCTTAAAAGTTTCTCCGTGGAAGAAAATACTCCGATTTGGTCGGAAAGGCAAGTTGAGTCCGAGATTTATCGGACCGTATGAAATCATCGAGCGTATAGGGCCTGTTGCTTATAGATTGAAATTGCCCCTTGACTTAGAAAAGATACACAATGTATTTCACGTTTCGATGCTTCGCAAATATAGATCGGATCCGTCCCATGTGATCACACCATCAGAAATTGAAATTCGATTCGATTTGACATATGATGAAGAACCAATCCGTATCTTAGCACAGGAATTGAAAGAGTTGAGAAATAAAAAGATTCCACTAGTAAAAATACTATGGAATAGACAAGGGACTGAAGAGGCTACGTGGGAGCCTGAAGATTCAATGAGGCAACAATACCCGAAATTGTTTAACGGTAAAAATTTTCGAGGACGAAAATTCTTAAGGGGGAGCATTGTAATAGACCAATATTGACCCTAATCGGAACGGTGGTTTCGGGACCACGAATCCGAGCCCGAGAAATATTTTAATATTATATTTTGTGTTTATTATATGTGATTTAGTGAGTGTGAAAGTTTCGTAGAAAAATTTAGTCGTTTAAGTGCTTAATTTGATAAAAAGGATTTAATCGTGAAAAGCGTAAAAGTTGCATGCTAAGGTGAAAGGTACTAAATTGATTGTGGCTTTTTAAGTGGATGTTCTAAAAGGGCAATTAGCCCATATACAACAAAGAGGAACGGCAATGGGCCACTCCAATTACAAATTATATGTTAGTTTAATTTTATTATAAAGTTATATTAGTGTATTTATAAATAATGTTAATATATATGTTAAATACAACATTAAATAATAAAAACAAGTGGGAAGAAAGAGAACATACCTTGTTCTTCTTCTTGGCCGAATGTTGGAGGAAGAAAACTCCATTGTTGAAGCTTTATTTTCGGCAACTTAGGGAGCTTGATTAAGGTATGGTCGGTTTTTAGTTTTTGAAAATTTTTACGTTTTTGAGATCGTTGCTTCGTATATTACCCGACCCATGCCTAAATTTTTGAAAATATTATGTATATAGGATTCGGCCATTAACATGCTTGGATGGTTTTGATATTTGATGGATTTAGATTAAATATATGTTAAAGATTTACAAGTTTTGTATTGAAGTTTTAGGTGATTTTGAGTAAATAGGGCTAAATTGAAAAAATTAAATTTGTGAAGAGTTAAAATGACAAATAAATGAAATGCATGGACACACATAGCTGTGGGGAAGATTCGGCCTAGCTATGGTGTTAGGAAATTTTGCATATTTTGAGTTTTGTGTAAATAGGACCAATTTGTAAAAATGGGAAACATTAGGGGCAAAATGGTAAATTGCCTATTTGTGTGTTTTGGGACTAAATTGAGATGAAATGCAATTAAATGAGCTAAATTTTAATGTGTTTTAGATCAAGAGCAAAGAAAAACGGAATTAGACCGGGGAAAGACGAAGGTTCTCGAATAGCCGATTCGCACGGACTATCGACAACCGAGGTAAGTCCTTTAGCTAAAATATGTCAAAGAATTAATTATGATTATATTAAATAGTAAGAATTGATGAATTTTAGTACCTATTTATAACATGGCCGAATGTATATAGGTATACTAGGTTGATGATTAAAGTTGGTTATGTGATGTGAATTGTTGGATTGTATAATGATATAATGATTTTATTGGTTTAATGTGAGCAAGCTCAATTGAATTGGACTTATACATATAATAGTTATGAAGTGTGTTTGGAACGTTTAAATTACATAGATATGTTTCGGGCTTTCACGCCTAGCAGGCTTTGTGCCGGTGTTACTTTTCGGGCTTTCACGCCTAGCAGGCTTTGTGCCGTTGTTACTTTTCGGGCTTTCACGCTTAGCAGGCTTTGTGCCGGTGTCACTTATCGGGCTTTTACGCCTAGCAGGCTTGATGCCGGTGATGTGTTTTACAAAAGAGAAATCGAATTTTTGTTCAAGGCAAATTAAAGCTAATTTATTGAGTTAATGGCTCAGGTAAGCATGTAAGGTATGTTATGCTTAATATTACTTGAGTCGAATTAATATTATGAGAATTGTGTTATATGTGTTTGAAGCTAATATTGATGGGTATGATATGATGGATTTCGAGGTTGAATGCACTATTATGGAAATTCGGTCTTCAAATAGAAATGTTAAAAGTAAATGAAATTTTAGTACGATAGTACGGCTGATACGAATGCTTTATTTATACGATTTGGAGTAAATGTGATTACAAACATACAAGTTGAATTATTTTTAATTTAAATGTTTAATGTTTGAATACTATATTATTAGGAGCTTAGGACTTACTAAGCTAGTAAGCTTATTTCTGCGAAATGTTTCCTCTGTTTTATAGATTAGGTGCAAGCTACAAGTTCGTCGGGATCGTTCAGAAAGTCGTCCACACTATCAAACTATTTTGGTACTCTTTCATTTTGGTTTTCGAATGAAGGCATGTATAGGAAAGACTTTGACTTTGTTTTGATGAAAACTTTTGGTTCATGTATATAATAGCCATGCGAATATGGCTAAATTTTTAGTTAAGTATGCTTTTTGTGCTTTTGATACAAATGTCGGTTTATGATGGTAATGTTTGTGCATTTTTAATCGAGGTTTAATCGTTTTTGATAAGGAAATGTATGTTTACGAAATGAACCTTTGAATTAGGTATTGTGGTAAGTAACCAATGGTACACTCGATTATATGGAACCATAGTTGTGTTTGGTTAATAAATCGATGATGTTAGGATATTACGCGAATGTTTTAGGTATAAGTTAATTTGCATAAATGATTAAAATGCATGGACAGTATGAGTTGTATGTGGGTATGTTCGGTTATAAACTAGTTAATCATATTTTGCAATGAAATAGTTTTTAGTTAGCAGCAGTGATGTGATTTTGAAAAATCACCAAAAATAGGATAAATTGAATTAGAAAGGGAATAAGATATAGAATTAAAGCTTATTGTGTCTATTTTCATATGAAAGAAATAGAGTAGGCAAAGAAATTTTTTATTATTAGATATTTAAATTTTAGTGAGACTTGTTCTGAATGAATTCGTGATACCCTGTTCTGTCTTGGAAAAATTGTTAAAAATTGTACAAACATAATTATGGAGCATAGTTTATATTTTTAGAATCCTTAATGAGTCTATTTTTTATTGAAATAAATAAGAACATTATTGAAATTTTGTACAATGAGATAACTGAGTTTTTGTAAAGATAGGTCAGAATTATCAAACAGTGATATAGGGGTAACTTTGATGAATAAACTGTACTAATTGGACACATGAAAAATTCTGGAAACATTATGGTAGAAATTTATATGAGTCTAGTTTCATGGAAAATTTCCGGATCTAAATTTTGAGTTTTGTAACTCGAGTTATGGTCAATTTAGTCAGCATGACGCAGTTGGACAGCTTTAAATTTTTATGCCCCAAATTAGTAGTCAAGTCTAGTAATGCCACATACTCGACTCCGGCAAAGGTTTCGGGTAAGGGGTGTTACAGTTTATAGTAAGGAGGAAGATAAGGGATATTGATGGAAAAAATCAAAAGAAAAAGGCAAGATAAGGGAGCATGTTGGCCTTTTTCATTGGAAATGTTTTGGAATGTTTTTATGGTCAATTTTTTACCGTTTTGGTTTGGTGCACACGGTTTTGAGAGGTAATAGGGGAGTGCCAAAATTCTTTAGCATTTTGGTGAATTTTGGCACTTGAGTGATTATTTTTTTCTTCTTAGCATTTTGGGTGATCTTTTAATTTTTCCAATCTCTTTCCTCTTTGCCGAAAATTCCAAAGCCAAAGTGAACATTTTCTTTTCTTTGCTTTGGCCCAAACCTCCTAGCACATTTGTGCATTCTTTTTCTTTTGTTTGGCTGAAACACTCATCTTTTGCCCACCTCCCCTTTGATAGCTGAACAATCTAGCACTCATCCATCCATCCATTCTTTTCTTTTGACCATTTCATCAATCTTTTCTCTTCTCTAAAATTGACATCACTTTGAGATCACTTTTTCTTGTTTGATTTTCCTCTAAAACTGAATCTATTATCATCCCATCTCTTCACTTCTTCTTTTCTTTTCGTCTTGGACAATCTCTTCTTGAGCGAATCGGTAAGTGACCTTATATCCCTCTTTTCATTTCATTTTATTTTCATTTTTCTTCCTAGTCGAATATATGTGTTCATCATTATTTGGTTATTCTATCTTGTTTCCCTATCAAAACATCTATCTCCCCATCACTCTCATGTTGTGATCAATATCTTTTTCATAGTGTTATAGAGGGTGGCCGAATACCACATCATCATCTAATCATCTCTAGTCATAAGACAATTGTAGGAATCAGGATTATCATCGATTAAGGTAAGAAGTTCTTTCATAGTCCATTTGATATCTCTATTTGGTTATTGTGTTAATCGGATTGAAGGTTGGCTAACTGATTATGTTGGTAGGGACGAAATTGTTCGATATTCTCTCCTTATTTAGTGGTAAGCCGAACCCTTTGTCATTAGACAATCTATATTTATATCGTAATATCGTTCTGACTAAGATTTAAACCAATGGAGGCTTGTGGTGCTGTTTCGAAAGGAAAGGCGAGTGGAGAACTCAAAAGAAGTGGATTTACTATTCCTACTCCTAAATTCAAATGAAGGGCGGTATCGACGGTTTGGGATTTTCCACCGGGTTGTGGACCATCATTCGGTGAGAATTGACAAATCGTGGTCGTTCACGATTTTGAAAGTAAGTATTATAGATCGCTTGGTTTAGTTTTGGTTTAATAAAAATCTCGTCCGTTAGATTAATCGAGTGTTATGATATCATAGGTGTTGACGATCAAGAAGGCCTAGTACTTACCGTAATCAGGTGTGTAATCTCACACTATTTTTCTGTGGGTTCTAAGATTCGATATCATATTGGAAATAAATCGTTATGATTAAAATCGTAATATGGTGTAAACTGGGAAATTGGCCAAAATTACACTATTTTGATAAATTTGTCAAAATCGGTATTAACACTGTGAGAATTACGAAAATGCCCCTAATGGGCTGAATTACGAAAATGCCCCTAATGGGCCGATTTGATAGATTGCCCTAATTGGCCGATTTGCAAAGTGTTATAATGGACCGAATTTTTGTACTGAATCTCTGAATTAATGATTGTTGTTTATATTTGTAAATATCATAATTTACTATGTATGTTGCATTTATATAATTTTGCATGGGATGGGAAAAATGTTGAAGAGAAGTGATTCCGGTGGCACTGCCACAAAAATGTTTGTTAATATGATTCACTATGATTCTGGTGGCTTGGCCACAACCAAAATATGTTATAAATGGTAAAATGCCTGCGATTGGTGTGTTTGGCGGGGTGGGTTGACTTGATCCCCACAGGTGTGATGGGATGGTACGGGTGGTGTGTAGCGGATGGATTATTAGGTTGGGTTGGGTTGCATTACATTCATTTGATTTATTTGATACATTATTATGTAAAAGGGGCTTAGGCCCAAAATTTTGCTAAATGGGTCCTGGCCCAGTGGACGACGGTAAGGGGATTATAAACTGAGTTCTAGTAACTCACCCCATTTCCTTAACCCTTGCAGGTAATGCTCAGTGACGTGGACTTGGGCCATGGATGACTTGTTGGGAGCCATACTTCAAAAATGGTTTTACTTGGACTTTAGATTTCTATTTCGTTCACTTTATTACTTTACTACTTTGAGTTAAATGTTGTAATAAGGCCTCTGGATTATTTTATTTTACTTTATGTTTGACGTACTTATATTTTGCTCGAATTACTTTAAATGGGATTTTTCTAAAAACTTAAATAAAGATTTTTCTAAAATGGATACACATATGGATTTTATAATAAACTTACATAAATATTTTTAACTCGGAAATTTTCTCTCAAAATTTCATCAATATTTTTCAAAAGTCATGGTTTGTAAAATCATTAGTTCAAATTTATCGATTTATCAATCAATCTTTGAAGTTAGTAATATTTTGTCAAATATTTTAAATCAATTTTTTTTCTTGATTTTAACAAATCAATACCTATTTACTTACGAATGAAACGGACTTAAATATATTTTCTCATGTGACATGTCAGATTCAGCCACAACACATGGACCGGGTTTGGGGTGTTACATTTTATGGTATCAGAGCCCGGTTGCAAAACTCGGCTGTGGTTTGGGTTCAAAATCATTTTTCCAAAGCTATTTAAAATCTTAAATTATACATGCATGTTCTAAAAGAAGTATGGCACCACGGGTATCCGGCACCAAGTCAAGTAAGTAATATGTTATCATTTTATGATTTTGATTACTGTGGTATGACTGTAGAAATACTCTAGAACTTTTTGTTTTAGGAGATGAAACTATAGAGATTGAGACTGTAGGATACGTTTTGCGAAAACGACTTTACTTATTAAATTTCATAAAACATTGTTTAATAAACATTGAAATAGTATACTGATTCATAAGACTTTTAATCAGATTAAATTGAATTAGCCAATATGAGTGCTAGAGGACATGGACGCGGTAGACGTCGCTGTGGTAGAGGCTGAGGTGCTAGAGTTGTGTCTGAGGCGTCAGGACATATGCCGGAAATGGACGCACGAGCGTCACCTGTGACTGAAGCTGGGTCACATGATTTTATGAGAGAGGACGACGCTTTGTCCCAAGCAATGTTGGGAGTTCTGGAAAGGGTTGCTGAGGCAAGAATTGGGCGGATAGCTCGTGGGTCAATTTCGGAACGACTCAGATCGAATGGTGCTGAGGTTTTTAGGGGTATCTACGGTGTAGCTCCAAATGTAGCAAAGTACTGGCTTGAGGCGGTGGAGCGGATCATGGACGATTTAGATTGCACCGACGAGCAGAAACTGAAAGGAGCTATGTCATTGTTGAGAGATGAGGCGTATCAATGATGGCTCACTGTTCGAGAAGGTACTCAGGTTGATCGCATTACCTGGGAATTCTTTAAAACCTCATTTCAAGGAAACTATGTTGGGGCTAGCTATGTGGATGCCCGAAGGAAGGAATTCCTGAATCTGGTTCAATGAGGTAAATCTGTAGCAGCATACGAGGCGAAATTTCTGCGTTTGAGTCGGTATGCTCGTGGAATAGTGCCAACTGACTATGAACACTGTGTGCGTTTTGAGGACGGGTTGCGTGATGAGTTGCGGGTACTGATAGCCCCACAGAAGAAAAGGAATTTTGCCACACTGGTAGAAAAAGCCATGATAGCTAAAGAGGTTAAACACTCGGAGCGGCAAAATTGAGACAAGGATAGGGGCAGGAATAAGAGAGATTCGGGGTATTCAGGTCCTGCTAGAGGGTTTCAAAAGAGGCCTAGGAATGAGGAGCCAGCTCGACCTAGAGTACTAGCTGCTACCAATCAGTTACAACCATGTGTGGATTGCGGAAAAAGACACCCGGGTGAATGCTGGAAGAGAACTGTTGGTTGTTTCAAATGTGGTTCCAAGGACCATCAGCTTAGAGATTGCCCTCGACAGACTGCTCAGACTCAGGATGTTAGTAACTATGATGCACAGCCAGCTAGAGGCGCTCAACAGCCGCCGAGAGGCCGTGGAACAGGTCGAGGTGGTAATGGTGTAGGACGACGTCAGGGTGCACCGAGTAGAAATACCGGTAATAGGGGTAACGTGGAGGCGAGATAGCCAGGTTTGGTTTACGCGGTCAGAAGTCGAGAGGACGGCGATGCATCGGATGTCATAACCGGTACGTTCTTCATATCTGATGTACCTGTTACTGCTTTGATAGATATTGGATCCACCCATTCGTATGTTGCTTGTGCTGTATTTGAAAATCTGAACATTAGATTTGAGATTACTGTTAGAGAGACAACTGTAATTAGTCCTTTAAGACAGTCAGTGTGAGTGAATAAGTTGTTTAGAGATGTGCCCGTAGAAATTTAGGGGAATATATTTCTGGCGGATTTGATGGAACTGCCATTCGGCGAGTTCAATCTTATTTTGGCTATAGACTAGTTGGTGAAACACCGTGCGAATTTGGATTGTGCTGCAAAGCAGATGTTACTAAGAACTTCAGAGGATAAGGAAGTAATGGTAATAGGTGAAAGAAGAAATTATTTGTCTAATGTGGTATCTGCTTTAAAGGCAGAAAAGTTGGTGCAAAAGGGGTGTGGAGCATTCCTAGCCTTCATTAGTACTTTGGATGCCAAGGAATTGTCGGTGGAAAGTGTTAGAATGGTGAAAGATTTTTCGGACCTCTTTCCCGAAGAGCTTCCAAGATTGCCTCCGGATTGGGATGTAGAGTTTGGCATCGAGTTGTTGCCAGGAACGGCTCCGGTGTCCATTGCTCCTTATAGAATGGTGCTGAAGAAGTTAGCGGAGCTTAAAGCTCAAATTCAGGAGTTGTTGGATCGCGGATTCATTCGACTGAGTGTGTCACTGTGGGGAGCGTCGGTCTTATTCGTTATGAAGAAGGATGGGTCGATGCATATGTGCATCGATTATAGGCAATTGAATAAGTTGACGATCAAGAACAAGTATCCATTGCCGAGAATCGATGATCTGTTTGATCAACTGTGAGGAGCTTCGATTTTCTCGAAGATAGATTTGAGATCGGGCTATCACCAGCTTAAGGTCAAAGAGGCGGATATTCATAAGACTGCGTTTCGAACTCATTATGGGCATTACGAGTTCTTGGTGATGCCATTTGGTTTGACTAATGCACCAGCTACATTTATGGACATGATGAACCGGGTCTTCCAACCCTATTTAGACCGGTTTGTAGTGGTGTTCATTGATGATATCTTGGTGTACTCAAAGACTGAAGAAGAGCATGATTCGTATCTACGAGTTGCACTGCAGATTTTAAGAGAGAAGCAAATGTTTGCCAAATTTAGTAAGTGTGAATTCTGGCTGAAGGAAGTGAACTTTTTGGGGCATGTTGTGTCTGCCGAAGGAATTAGAGTTGACCCCCGTAAAGTCGAGGCTGTCCTGGATTGGAAGCCACCGAGGTCAGTGGTAGAAATCTGAAGTTTTCTAGGTTTGGCTGGGTATTACAGGCGATTCGTTGAAGGGTTTTCGTTGATTGCTGCACCCTAACTAAGCTATTGCGTAAGGAAGTACCGTTTGTGTGGTCAGATAAGCAGCAAGAGAGCTTTGAGAAATTGAAGAAGATTCTGACAGAAGCACCAATATTGATTTAACCTGAGGCTGGAAAAGAGTTTATTGTTTATTGTGATGCGTTACACACAGGCTTGGGATGTGTGTTGATGCAAGGAGGAAAAGTGGTGGCTTATGCATCTCGTCAATTAAGGCTGCACGAGGTAAACTATCCCATGCATGACTTGGAATTAGCTGTAGTGGTATTTGCTCTGAAGATTTGGAGACACTATCTGTACGGTAAGAAATCGATTATCTACACGGATCATAAGAGTCTGAAGTACCTCCTTACCCAGAAGGAGTTGAACTAAAGACAACGGAGGTGGATAGAACTGTTGAAAGATTATGACTTCACAATCGAGTATCATCCTGGGAAGGCTAACGTGGTGGCTGATGCGTTAAGTCAAAAGGTGATATCGAATTTGGGAGCGATGTTTGCTCACCTCAGCCTTTATAAAGGTGGTAGCCTATTGGCTGAACTTCAGGTGAAGCCTACATGGATAAGTCAGATCAAGGAAAAGCAGTTGACAGATGAAGCGTTGGGTTCTCGACTTCAGCATGTGGAAGGTGGTGAAATAGAAGATTTTGGATTGAATAGTGATAGAGTATTGTGTTTCCGTGGAAGAATTTGAATGCCCAAAGATTCAGAATTGAGACAAATGATTCTGCGTGAGGCGCATAGTAGCCCATATGCTATGCACCCTGGGGGAAGTAAGATGTATCGAGACCTCCGTGAGCAGTATTGGTGGCCAGGGTTGAAACGGGAGGTTACTGGTTTCGTGAGTAGGTGCTTAACATGTCAGCAAGTGAAGGCGGAACATCAATTGCTGTCGGGATTGCTACAGCCGGTGAAAATTCCATTATGGAAATGGGAAAGGATAACGATGGACTTTGTTAGTGGGCTACCTTTAACGCCTACTAAGAAAGATTCTGTATGAATAATAGTGGATCGATTAACTAAGACTGCTCATTTCCTACCTGTTCATACGGATTATTCATTGCAGAAATTGGCCAAGTTGTATGTAGCAGAGATCGTGAGGTTACATGGGGTGCCAGTGTCTATTATATAGGATAGGGACCCTAGGTTTACATCACGGTTTTGGAAGGCTTTACATGAAGCTCTGGGTGCAAGGTTAAATTTCAGCACGGCATTTCATCCGCAGTCAGATGGTCAGTCGGAGAGAGTGATCCAGATTCTAGAAGATGTGTTAAGAGGCTGTGTGATCGACTTCAGGGGTAGTTGGGAGGATTTCTTACCTTTGGCAGAGTTTGCATACAATAACAGCTATCAATCCAACATCCAGATGGCACCCTACGAAGCGTTGTATGGTCGCAGGTGTCCTACTCCTACTTGTTGGACTAAGTTGGGGGAACGACAGTTATTGGGTCCTGAGTTGATTTCGGAGACGGAGGAAAAAGAAAAGGTAATTCGAGCGCGATTAAAGGAAGCTTCGGATAGACAAAAATCGCATGCGGATCTTAAGCGTAAGGATATAGAGTTTGTGGTGGGAGATCAGGTCTTTCTAAAGGTCTCGCCTTGGAAGAAGATCTTTAGATTTGGACAGAAGGGCAAGTTGAGCCCTAGGTTCATCGGACCTTACCGGGTACTGAAGCGTGTTGGACCAGTGGCTTATCAACTTGAGTTACCTCCGGAGTTAAGTCAGATACATAGCGTATTTCATGTCTCTATGTTAAGGCGTTATCGTTCGGATCCATCTCATGTTGTACAGTGGAGGAAGTTGAGTTAAGACCTGACTTATCTTTTGAAGAGGAGCCAATACAGATTGTAGATCGAGATGTTAAGGTACTGATAAGGAAGTCAGTACCGTTAGTCAAAGTTCTATGGTGTAATCACGGATCTGAGGAAGCTACATGGGAGCCAGAGGACGCGATTCGATAGTAATATCCTCATCTCTTTTAAATAGGTAAATTTCGAGGCCGAAATTTTCTTTATGGGGGGTAGAATTGTAACATCCCAAAATTTAGAATTTTATGTGTTGCATTATATCTTGCCTGAGGCTAGTTAAATTATTAATCGTGTATGTTCTAAGGTCCTAAGAAGGTTCGGGGTTTAATTGGGACTTAGTAAAAATTTGGTATTTTAGCACTTTAAGGAAATATAGTAAGGGGCCTCAATGCTTATGGAAATAAGTGAGTAAATGGCTAGCATAAATGAGCATTTGGTAAAGAGGAAGTGGCGTCACATGAAGGGAATTAGGGGAAGAGGTTCGAATCCCATTTGGTACAAATTTTGATTATTTTTTTTGTGCTATTCATTAAGAGTGTCGGCCATGGTAGTATTTTAGGCAAGGTGAACTTTTTAAATTATGGAAAGATGGCTAAGGTTTATGGTAAGGAGGAAGATAAGGGATATTGAAGGAAAGAATAAAAAAAAAGGCAAGATAAGGGAGCATGTTGGCTTTTTTCATGGGGAATGTTTTCATGGTCAATGCTTGACCCTTTTGGTTTGGTGCACACGATTTTGAGAGGTAGTAGGGGAGTGCCGAAATTCTTTAGCATTTTGGTGAATTTTGGTACTTGAGTGATTGTTTTTTTCTTCTTAGCATTTTGGGTGATCTTTTAATTTTTCCAATCTCTTTCCTCTTTGCCGAAAATTCCAAAGCCAAAGTGAACATTTTCTTTTCTTTGCTTTGGCCGAAACCTCCTAGCACATTTGTGCATTCTTTTTCTTTTGTTTGGCTGAAACACTCATCTTTTGCCCACCTCCCCTTTGATAGCCGAACAATCTAGCACTCATCCATCCATCCATTCTTTTCTTTTGACCATTTCATCAATCTTTTCTCTTCTCTAAAATCGACATCACTTTGAGATCACTTTTCTTGTTTGATTTTCCTCTAAAACTGAATCTATTATCATCCCATCTCTTCACTTCTTCTTTTCTTTTCGTCTTGGACGATCTCTTCTTGACCGAATCGGTAAGTGACCTTATATCCCTCTTTTCATTTCATTTTATTTTCATTTTTCTTCCTAGTTGAATATATGTGTTCATCATTATTCAGTTATTCTATCCTGTTTCCCTATCAAAACATCTCTCTCCCCATCATTCTCATGTTGTGATCAATATCTTTTTCGTAGTGTTATAGAGGGTGGCCGAATACCACATCATCGTCTAATCATCTCTAGTCATAAGACAATTGTGGGAATCGGGATTATCATCGATTAAGGAAATAAGTTCTTTCATAGTCCATTTGATATCTCTATTTGGTTATTGTGTTAATCGGATTGAAGGTTGTCTAATTGATTATGTTGGTAGGGATGAAATCATTCGATATTCTCTCCTTATTTAGTGGTAAGCCGAACCCTTTGTCATTAGACAATCTATATTTATATCGTAATATCGTTCTGACTAAGATTTAAACCAATGGAGGCTTGTGGTGCCGATTCGAAAGGAAAGGCGAGTGGAGAACTCAAAAGGAGTGGATTTACGATTCCTACTCCTAAATTCAAACGAAGGGCGGTATCAGCGGTTCGGGATTTTCCACCGGGTTGTGGACCATCATTCGGTGAGAATCGACAAATCGTGGTCGTTCACGATTTTGAGAGTAAGTATTATAGATCGCTTGGTTTAGTTTTGGGTTAATAAAAATCTCGTTCGTTAGATTAATTGAGTGTTATGATATCATAGGTGTTGACGATCAAGAAGGCCTAGTACTTACCGTAATTAGGTGTGTAATCTCACACTGTTTTTCCGTGGATTCTAAGATTCGATATCATATTGGAAATAAATCGTTATGATTAAAATCGTAATATGGCATAAACCGGGAAATTGGCATAAATTACACTATTTTGATAAATTTGTCAAAATCGGTATTAACACTGTGTGAATTATGAAAATGCCCCTAATGGGCCGATTTGATAGATTGCCTAAATGGGCCGATTTGCAAAGTGTTATAAGGGGCCGAATTTTTGTAATGAATCTCTGAATTAATGAGTGTTGTTTATATTTGTAAATATCATGATTTACTATGTATGTTGCATTTATATAATTTTGCATGGGATGGGAAAAATGTAGAAGAGAAGTGATTCCGGTGGCACTGCCACAAAAATGCTTGTTAATATGATTCACTGTGATTCTGGTGGCTTGGCTACAATCAAAATATGTTATAAATGGCAAAATGTCTGCGATTGGTGTGTTTGGCGGGGTGGGTTGACTTGATCCCCACAGGTGTGATGGGATGGTACAGGTGGTGTGTAGCGGATGGATTATTAGGTTGGGTTGGGTTGCATTACATTCATTTGATTTATTTGATACCTTATTATGTAAAAGGGGCTTAGCCCCAAAATTTTGCTAAATGGGTTCTGGCCCAGTGGATGACGGTAAGGGGATTATACACTGAGTTCTAGTAACTCACCCCGTTTCCTTAACCCTTGCAGGTAATGCTCAGTGGCGTGGACTTGGGCCATGATGACTTGGTGGGGGCCATACTTCAGAAATGGTTTTACTTGGACTTTAGATTTCTATTTCGTTCACTTTATTACTTTACTATTTTGAGTTAAATTTTGTAATAAGGCCTCTGGATTATTTTATTTTTCTTTATGTTTGACGTACTTATATTTTGCTCAAATTACTTTAAATGGGATTTTTCTAAAAACTTAAATAAAGATTTTTTCTAAAATGGATACACAAATGGATTTTATAATAAACTTATATAAATATTTTTAACTCAGAAATTTTCTCTCAGAATTTCGTCAATATTTTTCAAAAGTCACGGTTTGTAAAATCATTAGTTCAAATTTATCGATTTATCAATCAATCTTTGAAGTTTGTAATATTTTGTCAAATATTTTAAATCAAAATTTTTTTTCTTGATTTTAACAAATCAATACCTATTTGCGTACGAATGAAACGGACTTAAATATATTTTTCTCATGTGACATGTCAGATCCGGCCACAACGCATGGGCCGGGTTTGGGGTGTTACACACTTATTTTGTTTTTATTTTATTACATTTGTTATTTAATTTTTTTAATCTTTATCTAATACTTAATTAAACTAATTTTTTTATTACAAACATAATAAGAAATCGACCACTAATGTCTTAATGGTAAAATTACTATATAAATCCCTTGCCTTGAATTCTAATTATAATTCCCAAGCGAATTTCACTTTTATCACTTATGTGATTTAGTCCCTGTACTTAAATTAAGCACTAATTCAACGAAATTAGCTAATCGAAATTCAATTTGCTTCTAATATAACTCCATAAATATTTAATACAAATATTTGCGAGTCCGGTTTACGAAATCGGGGCTCCAAAACCTCACGTTCCAACACCACTGACATCCAGGTCGTTACAAAAAGAGAGTAGAGCATTCATGCATAATATTTTTTTCGGTGGCATGCATTCCATGTGCGAGGTAGAATAGGGCCATCCATTTTTTTTCTATTTTATAAGCTCTATAGCCTATTTTTTCAACAACTTTATAGGGTATCCCCTAATTAGGGGCCATTCTTCCTTATTGTGGTGCTAGGAAACTGGCTTTATTGTTTCACAAAACTACTTGTTCTTCACTCTGGAATTATAGTACCAAGTGACTTGTTGAGCTCCCACAACATTCCTGATTTCTTTTTTTTCCTTAACTTAATCAATAAGGTCTAAGTTGAATTGGATGGCCTATTGGTTCACATTTTCATCAAAATAAGATGTCATGTGAGATCGCAAGCCTATCTTAGCAGGAATTACTGCTTCTGGTCTGCAGATACAATGATATATTAAATTTAAATAATAGCATTCTACATTGCAATCTTATGTTGAACTTTAGTGAGCTCCTTTTTGTTTAGGTGGTGAGTTTTCCCTTGTAAAGCTTGTAAAATAGGGGTAATCCATTTTCTTCTTGGTTCAGATTGAGCACTTAATGAGTGTTACAGCTTAGGGTGGCTCTATGCTTGATCTGCAATAATTTGATATGGCAAATTAGGCTTTCCTAGTATACTTAAGGAGCTTATTCTCGAGAAAAGTAGCACGTTTTTCATAGTTTTTTGTAACTTTTAAATTTTAAATTAATAAGTGTAAATGTATCAATTTTACTCATTTTGTGACCCAATTTTTCCAATAGTGACATTAAGGACCTAATGTGTGGTTGAAGGATGTGTTGAAGGTTGAAAATGAGTGAAAATAGAACCAAAGGCAAAGGCATCGCAATTTTCATACCTTGGAATCGCGATACCTCCAACAGTGTGGAAGATTAGAGACCACCCTTCAGTGGTATCGCGATATCCACTTTGGTATCGCTATACCCACTCTTCAGAGAAGAACTCAAGGCTTGAAACTACCTGAGGTGTCGTGATATCCTTTTCTGGGTATCGCTACACTAACATCATGAGGGGGACAAAATTTGACAAAAAGGGTAGTCTTTGTCCACCCGATCCACCAACCAACCAATGCCCGTGTAGGGCTAATTTTGGCAACAAAAATCCATCAACATTCAACCTAAAACAACTAATTTTGGTTGAGGAGGAAAGAGACACACATTAGCTTAGTTTTCTCTAGGTTTTCTCTTAGTTTTTCTGTAATTTTTCTAGGTTTTTAATTTCCTCTTCCTCCTTCTTAGTCTTAGAGTTTATTTTTCTGCATTTACTTTTTGTTCTTGATGTTTTTAGTGTTTGTTAAGTTAGTTATCATTGTAGCTTAGGTTTATTTACACTTTCAGTCTTTATACATTGGTTGTAAGACACTTCTACTTTAGTTTAATGTATTTCAGTTTCTTTTACTTTCAATCAACTAAAGTTTGTTCGTTTTATATTTATTGCTTTAAATTTTCTTGTTGAATGCCTTTAGTTTCTTGTTCTTTAAGTTTTCTTGCACAAAAATCCAAGCCTTTATATTTTTCTTAAGCTTTACTTTAATGACTTCTTTGCTTTTCATGTCCATATTCATTCTCTTTATTTTTAGCATGAGTAGCTAAACTAAAAAAAAGGTTGGTTGATGAAAATGTGGGTAAGCTGATTTTTGTACAAAGTACTCAATTGAATACACCCAAAAACTTAGGAAGTGATGCCCCTAAGGGAATATCAAGGTAAGTGAGACCAAGAGGTAATCTTTTTGTGCACCCATTCATTAGTCCCAAATTAGTCGGTGAAATCGAGATATAAATCAGATTAATTTGTCTAAGTTGGTAAAATTGAGATCGAAAGATAAAATGGTGCCATTTAGTAATTTAAGCAATTTAAGTCCCTCGTTTGAGAACCGGCAAACCACATCGAAATCAGCCAACCACCGTTAGTCCTTTATTGGTTAATTTCTTAGTTTTGTACTCTTTGCAATTTAGTTCCAAAATTAGCATATTTAATTTTTCTTGCAGAATTTTCTTGTTATGGTTTGTCGTACTATAAAATCATATCAATAGCCACTTAGACTCTATAGTGTACCGTTATCTATCACTCAATCTCCATCTCCTTTGGGTTCTATCCTTGGAATACTATGGTGTTCAATAGTAACACTACAAATATTACAACAGACATGTATGCTTGCAGTAAAACCGCACTTTAAATTTTTTTTATAAAAACCGTTTGTTTTATATGCACGTGCGAATGTGGTCAAAGTTATTGGTGCCATGGTCGGGGAGATGCTGCAAGATTGAGTAATTTTTAGTGTACATTTTAAGTAGATATAAGTAGTAAAAGTAGGATTAATAGATATGACTTCGTATTTTTATTTTAATGAGCTTCTTAACCTTATCTTGTTGATGATTTATTGGGAGTCATGTTTGATGCTGACTACAGGTGGCTTGAATGACTGTTTGTGTATAGTGTGGATAGTTTGATAACGCTTAGCTAGGATGATTATGGCCTTTATGGGGGATGATGATACGATCCTTGTTATGATTCGTATAGTTACACGTGTTTGGTAGAAAATGAAAACAAAGAATGGTAAGGTAATTGCTCGACATATGACCCATACGACCTTATCCTTCAATTTCATTGTAACACCCCCAACCCGGCCAAAACGTAACGACCGGATCCGGTATGTTACAAGGTGAAGTAAAAACAAAGTTTTTTTTAATTTAGGAAAAACCGTAGGTTTGTAAAATTCTCGATTAGGGTGATGACTTAAAAAAAACAGTGATTTGTTAGGAAAGAAAATTTCAATTTGTGTTAATCAAATATTCATTATGTTTTAGTGATACTTGAAGGAAAAACGTATATTGGAATTACTCGTATTTGAGAAATCCCATTTTTACTTCGAGATTAAGTTTGCATGGAGTCAGGTTTTAAATAGACGGTAAATAAATAAAAATTAAAACCCAAACATCAATTTAAGAAGGCCTTATTACAACAAAAATTCCCCAATTTAAAATTTAATTAAAGCAGTAAAAAGTTTGCGAAAAGAAAAAAACCTTATGGCCTCCACGAGTCCGCCTCGGCTCCCAAATTCACGGTCTACTGACTACCTGAAAAGTTAGGAAAAAAGGGTGAGTCATAGAGACTCAGTGTGTAAAACCATCAAAACACATAACACGGCCCACGGCCTACAATCTCACATTTAACCCATACATGTTGTTATACCACTACATGAATGCATCAACCCAGCCCAACCTAGTATTTTCCATCCTCTACACGCCATCCCGTACCAACCATCACACCATGGGGATTTCTACAATCAACCCTCCATCCGCTACACGTCGTCTTGACAGTCATGCTGCCAATTTCAATATCGATCACTATGTGACCTTGAAATCCACTGTGGCTTAGCCATCGATCACCATGTGATCTCATAAATCATTTGTGGCAGAGCCACCGATCACTATGTGACCTTATAAATCAATGTGGCAGAGCCACCGATCACTACGTGACTTTGTCACTTCCCCTTTATCATCATTCCCATATCCCATGCACAGCATATATGTCATCTCAAATGTAACATGCTAATAACAAGGCAATGAATTATCACATATATCCAACCTCATATTAAGTCATTATAAACACGTACCTGGCACTCCTTGCCTTACCCACAAGGGTATTCAACTGTACACACAGCCTTCTCCGGCTTTTCAGCCCATATTAATAATAATACAGTTAAAATAAAGTGTATTAGGGTTTACACACCTGGTAACACGCAAGATAATACTCTACGTCGACACTATCGATAGCAGAAACGACTGCTGTCTGCCTACGACTCTATTCTGAAGCCGGTCCACAACCCGGTGGCCAATCTCGGACTGCTGACACCGTACGTTTCTTAAACTTAGGGGCTGGGTTCATGGGTCCAACCCCCTCCTATGCCTGATCGGTATTGGATTCCATCAAAAGATCTTGTCAGATGATACTATAAGGAAATATGATTGTTTAACAACAACACAGGGTTAAGATAACGAATACGATAAGCGAACCTAAACAAAAATCTAAAGAGAACACCCCTTACCTTAAAATCCCGACAAGAGAGATAGGGCCCAGAGATTAACGATTTCCGGCTTGAGATAGAACAAATAAAGAAGAGAAAAGATGGGAAACAGATTTCTGCTTGGCAAGAAAGGGTATAGATGTTACCTTAGATGCTGTTATGTTGCTTTACGAGAACGCTAGGAAGGGGATGGGAATTCGGCTAGCAAAGAAAATAAGAGGAAGAAAAGTGGAGCACACCCTAGCTGATAGATGAGAAAGGAAATGAAAAAGAATAGGATTTGGAGCTACAAAATTCGGCACCTATACTCCCAAAGCCGAAAATGCACAAAAGAAATCTACAGGGTCCTATGGCCTAAGTGAATTTCGGCACACCCTAACACAACCCAAAAAATCGATTCCCCCCTCTACCAAGTGTTTGAAATTTGGCCAACACCAAGATCACATGCCCATCCCTTTCTTTTCTCCTCAATTTCCTCCTGATCACCTATTTGAATTATTTTGAATGCTTCAAACTACACTTTTTCCTCTCAGCCACTCATTCAAGTTATTTGACTCAGTCCACTCTCCCATCCTGAAGTGTCCCAGCCAAACTCTGCTTCTGCTTCCCTTGACGCCAAAAATAGCTCCCAAAATGAGCTTCTTGTGACTTGAACCTGCTCCCTCTCTGCTTCCTTGTGGCGTCACCTTCTACCTCTTATGTGGCGTCACCTTACCACTTTACCAACACCTTGCTTTTGTCAACCAAATACAAACAATATCCCTTAAGTCCTGTCCTAGCAAGCTCTCCCCTAAAAGTGCCCAACACTAAAATTTTGGCCAAGGTTTCGGCTTATCCCTGGGCCTTCCCAGAGACCCCAAACACACATAAACAACACACAGAGCATACCAAACACATAGAAACAAGATAAATGCAGAGCCCCTAAATCCTGGATGTTACATTCATACAAAGACGAGAATACATATTGGAAAGAACCTAAAAAGAACCACTATCGACCCAACTGGGGGATCTCTTTTAAAGATGGTATGTCTGAATGCAAGGAAAACATGCAAGCCATTGAAATCAACTTGACTTGGTGTTAGAGGTCATCAAACATCGAGTTAAGGACCAAACTCTGGAGGACGAGTGGGTCAAACTGGATTTTGGCAAGGTTGAGAAGGAGGGCTACTATACCATTATAGAAAAAGCAGCCTTGAAGGTTAACTGTCTGTAACACCCTCAACCCGACCTGATTCACCAGATCCAAATTCCAAGTGTTACATTACTATTACAAACTTATACATGGTTAAGACATACAAATTTCCAAAGGAATACTTCTTATTTAGTAATACTGGTCGTCAAAGTTACGTTTGGGCGTACCCTATGTACGGAACCAACAAGTATAATTACACACCACATTGGCTTGTAATCTTTCCCCCTAATCAACCTCTAAATAATATAGTTGACTTCATTTATTGACTAACATATTCGATTCACTCTATTAGGCTTACAAAAAAAATTTGAGACTTGTAAAAAAATGTTTCTATTGGACTCGACACACTCGTGCAATCCCCGCTCTATATGCATGAGTGCCCACTTCGCCACACCTTTAGTTTAGCCTTAACGTCGTCCCTCCTAGCGCTTCTTTTACATGAGACATAAAACATAGAGAGGTAAGTTCAATATAACTTAGTGAGAAAACCCTCTTTTACCTAAGCCCTTATTCAAGGATTTCATAATTTGTTTCTCGATCACAACTTTGTCCCTATCGATTGCACAAAGTTTGCCATAACCTTCCATGCTAGCTTTTCCTCCAAAGCTAGTCCACACTTTCCAACTCTTATAACACTATGTACATCATTCATTCAAAGTCTACCCATCGGTGTTGTCTTTAGATGATAATCATTAGAGTCGTTCTTCAGATTACACCACGAAGGCATTCCTTTCAAAAAATAGCCACAAAGGCTTTCCTTTCAGAGTCGTGCCACAAAGGCATCCTTTTAATAGAACTTGCCACAAAGCATTCATTTAGTTAAGATAGCCACAAGGGCATCCATTTAACAGAGATCACCACAAAGGCTTCCATCTAATAGAGATCTCCACAAAGGCTTCCATTTAATAGAGATCTCCGCAAAGGCTTCCATTTAATAGCGATCTCCACAAAGGCTTCTATTTAACAGAGATCACTATAAAGGCTTCAATTTAACAAAGATCACGACAAAGACTTCCATTTAATATAGATTGCCACAAAGACTTCCATTTAACAGAGATCGCCACAAATGCTTCCTTTCAGAAATAGCCACAAAGGCTCACTTTTACAGAAATTGATGTTTTTCACTATAGGGATTTCCCTACACTTAATATCGTGAGGTTTGCCCCTCATCGCTGGTACTCACCCAACCGTCCTTTACATATTCCATATGATGTCATAGCACAGTCATGGTCTTACCCTATATGGTCTTCAGAGTGCCATGTCCATGGACTTGTCCTTATCAGAGATTTGTGTTTTTAGACCCGTCAGACCCCTTTATACGACTCTGGAGATAGACACAGGCATTTCATGCAAACTCATACTTAACAGACTTATTCCTTTTAAACTTCTTTATAATAGATGCATTCATGCTTATAGATGCAATGCACTTCATATCAGACTCCTTCAAACCGTGACTAACTCATGATAAACATGTTCAAGCTTTCAGACATATATGCATGCATACCATTCTTTTCCTTCTCAGAGTCACAGAGTCATGCTTTACCAGTTTCAATTTCATGCTTTAGTCACTTAGCACAGAAATATTTAGACTACAAACATACATGTAAGAGTTAGTCTTAGAGATTCCCCTGGTAACCTTAGTAGCAGCTTGGGCTCTAGTTTTAAGTTCTTCTCAGAGATTACGGTGACCATTACCTCAGTAAGAAGAAATCACTAATTAAGCTCAAAATTTCTACTCTAGTTTAAGGAATACTTTCTCTCCATTCTTCAAACTTAATAATAGTAGGATTTTATTTTTGAAAGAGAGAAAGCGTTTATTCTATTTTTCTTTAGACTCAAACTAAAAATACTTATTGGAAAAGGAAAAAGAATAACTCCCTTTTCTGTCTTGGTCACCTAGATTTATATAACCCTCATCCATACGATAACTTGACACGTGTTACAATCCAAATCAAGATGTCGTATGGGTGGTTCACAATTGTAAGGAAACGTGTATGACAATCCACCTATATATTCATATAGATATTCGTGATTTCATTTCATGGTTTATGACTGACTACCTGTAAAATGTAACCAAGATCATACCAGATAAATTTAGCATGCAATGCCTTTTGGTGGTACCCCTGACACTTGAAATTCTATGACAACTTACTAAGTTCCTTTCTTAAAACCCCTCATTACTCCTAAGCTAACTACACACCTTACATTTTTCCACCAAAAGCAACGTTGGACAGGTAGTACTATGCAAACCTATTCTCTTCAGAGACTTTGCCCAGTGGCGTACTCGTAAACTTCAACTCTTAGTCGAATCTAACATCTTACCTTCTCAAGACATTTTCTGAATTTTTTGCAATATTAAAATATCAAGGCTTCACCCATATCTTAATTACTTTAGTGCACTTTCTATTCTTACTTTTAGCTCATATATTTGCCCCGTCATGTACTCTGGAGCACACTAGCCTTTCTATTCATCCCTTGTAATTATACGGGGTTCGCTCACTCTATGTGCCATCAAAAATTTTGGGCGAATCCTTCCTAATCAAACACACTTCTTGATCACTATGTGCCAAACTAGTGCTCGCCAACATCAAGGAGTCGCAGGAGTGCTCAAAGGGTTCTTATACTTAGTCTAGTTCTAACACTATGCCTTTTTGAAACTTATCTTATCTATCTTATCTACCTAAACAGTATCCAAACACTAAGGTTTCATCGGTCGGGGTGTTACAAATACTCATCAATATTGAACTAAATCTTCCACATCTTTTGAAGAAATAAGGAAGGTGAGGGAAGGAGAAATAAGGAGGTGAGCCCAATAGATAAAATTGGGCGTGAAAGGAAACAATTTCCTGCACCTAACTATTTCTAGTGTTTGAACCATTTTGAGCCATATTTTCTTTAAATTCCTACTATCCTAAGCCTCAAAACATTACAAGCATAGAAGACCTATGTGACTTAAGCATTCCCTTTGCATGAATTTTCTTGAATTGTTAATAATTAACCTGGTGCATATTTTTTATTCATATAATTGTATCGACTAAGTATCTGTATGACTTAAATTACTGGTAATATGATTGAACATTTGGTCATTTGGATCACTTCTAAGTTTGTTAGTTATTTAACTTAGTGAACTAGACAAATTTACTTTGAAAGTTTTCAAGTTATCAAATTATCAAGATTAAGTTGCATGTGAGATAGATTTGATACAAATTTAGTAGTTGCCTACCATGTTTCTTAGTATTTAAAATAATCCAAAGGACATTGTCTGCATGTTGTGTGTTTAGACTTGGTTTGCTTGAGGACAATAAAAAAGATAAATGTAAAGGTATGATCTACCACAACTGATCATGTTATTTGTATCCCTTTTCATATAATTATAGCTTGTTTAATAGCAAGATTAAGTCTATTTAGTAATAATTTATGTTTTTACAGTTTAAGGAGTCAATTTATTACTTTTAGTAGTTTTTATAGTATTTAATACCTAAATAAGGTTATATGGTTATGTAGGATGTATCGGGAGCTAAAATTACAACTTCTAGACAAAACTACTATCGATGTCGTGACACTAGGCCATGAAAGTTGCAACATTGAAGATAGATGCAATAACAAACTTTTGGGGAGAAACTGTCGTGAATGTTGCAACATTGAGACCTAAAAGTCACAATATTAGTTCCACATCGCGACGAGGAAGGTGCTCTACGTCACGACATTGCAACGATTCTCCGAGTGTGGCAATTCAAGGTCTTCTCTAAGTTAAGCCATAACTGACATATTAAATGGAGGGGCATTTTAGTCTTCGAATTTTCATGTATATAATTAACTTTGTAATTAGAATTAAAAAGGACTTAGTCAGAATCCCTCTATTTCGCAGTTTAGACATTGCGAGCAAAGAATGTTTCGAACACGTGTTGTTATTTCAATTTATCAATGAGCATTCTGTTATTTATTCTCTTTATTTATATCTCTTTTTTTAATTTAATTAATTGAATGCTTGTATGAATAGAAGGATAAAATATGTGCTATTATTAAAATCTTGCATGGTTGTTTGAGTAACTGATTATATAATTGAGTGTTTATTTATCTAAATTTGGGTATTTATTCGAGTTTGCTGAAATTCTTAGTATACTAGAATTGACGAACCTAGTGGAATAACTAGACAGATGAGACCAAAAGGGTATTCTATTGTGTAAGCCTTTAGTAAACTTGTGCTGAGCGGTGGACCAAAAGGGTATCCGTATGCTTGAGGGAGACCAAAAGGGTATCTTAGGTAGTAACTCTTAGCAAGGATGAGACCGAGATGGTATTCTTAATTAAGATGGTAAATAAATCAATTAAAGTAAATACTGGCTTAATTGATAACTAGTAATTCAAGCAACTTTGGTTAAGTAGCTCACATCGTTTAAACATGGAATAGGAAGTTTCCACTAGTTTTATCCTTAGGTTTAGTTTTAATTTAATTAGTCTTATTGCAATTTTAATATTGGATTTGCACTACTAATTTGTAACTTGACTAGACTAGTACTTGTTTTCGGATACCTGATTTTGTAATAGCTTTCACCAACTTAGCAATCCATTGTGTACGATCCTCAGAATACTTCTTGTAACACCCATACTTAGTCTGGTCGTCAGACCCGAGTTATAGGATGCTACAATAAATGACAGAATAGAAGAATGCTAATCATAAATCAAAAGATTAATTTAAACATTTAATAATATCATACATACACACAAATCATGTTTTACAAATAAAAACGAATCAAAATTGAGCTTATAATCTCTAGAGTTGATTCGAAATCAAAAGGGTACAATTTTGAAACTTTTACAAAAGGAAGGGCAGATGTGCTGTAACACCCCAAACCCGGCCTAGACGTTACGACCGGATCTGGCATGTCACATGAAAGGAATGTCTAAAAAAACTGTGCGTTCGTTAAAAAGTTCGTATTCTTTTTGGAACTTCGCGTTTTGTGGTTTGTTTATAAAAGCCGATTCATTCAATGCCCATTTTACAAAGTTGTTATTAATTTGAATAAAATTGTATTTGTTGTGAAAATCGAGCTTAAGTAATTTTGAATAAAAAAACGATTTATTATCATTTTAGGAAAATCCCATATTGAACATTTAATAATAAACAGTAACCAAATTGAAAGCTAAAACCAAATAAAATACCAAAGGCCTTATTACATATCAAAATCCCAAAAGAAAAAGTAAGTTTAAATATAAGAAACGAGTTTACGAGAAAACATTGCAGGGCCACCACAAGTCTGCCTCGGCTCCCAAATCCGCGATCTACTGATTACCTGAAACATTTAAAAAGAGGGGGTGAGTTTACGAAAACTCAGTGTGCAATTCCCCTTACGAGTGATACTGGGCCTAAGCCCACAGAAGCAGATTGGGCCTTAGCCCTCACAATAACATACTTGGCCGAAGCCCACATAAATCGAATCGGGCCGTAGCCCTAACATCACAATATAGCAGATAACACATGCCAAATGATGCAAAACCCAATCCCAGCCTAAGTTTCCAACCTCTACACACCGCCCGTACCTGCCAATCACACCAGTGGGGATTACTAAATCGACCCTCCATCCGTTACACACCTTCGAAGGCAGTCGCTGCAGTCAACTGCACATCGCCCTTATAACGTGGCATAGCCACCAGATAATGTGACAGAGTCACCGGATTCATAATATTGTGACATGAGTCACCAGATAATGTGGTAAAACCACCGGAACACTTCCCCTTTCATATCATATCCCCAACCCCATGCAAACATAATAATTCGTGTATGCAGTATGTCATGTATGCAAAACATATATCAAATATAAGAATAACATGAATTACCATCATAATCAGATAGACATAAAACAACAAAATCAAGCTAATCAACCTCTAAGGGTATAATCATAATTTTACCTACCAAGGGTATTTTCTTAATTTACCCACCAAGGGTATTTTCGTAATTTACCCACCAAAGGTATTTTCGTAAATTCGCACCTGCAATGGCCTTTCCGAAGGCCTAATGTCGCCACTAGCGACTCAGCTACCATTTCCGGTCGTACCAGACAATTGGGCCTAAAACCCGATTTCGGCCCATCCAGGCCCACACGCTCGTGTGGCCCACCTAGGACAAATCTAGCCACGTATATAAGTTTCACCTAGTCTAGTTCACTATATACTATATCATCATACAATTTATTCAATTGGGCCTATAGGCCCATTGGGCCCACTTCGGCCCATCGCGGCCCCAACCCACAAGAATACTACTGATGGCCTCAACTATCGCGTCGAAGCCCCACACGTGCGCTCGCACGCTCGTGTGGCTACTATTGTCGTGACCGGCACTTCGGCATTTTCTGCTCTGCAACTAGAGTAGAGAATTACACACACCTGATTGGACTCTGGTGTTAATCCGCGCTCCGACCACTCCTGTGCCCAAACGCCCTCCAAGGTGTGTTAACCCTCCTCCTGGAATGCTCCTTATATAGCTAGCTCTTCACCTTCATTCTTTGTATCTTTCCGATGTGGGATCCCTTCGTCAGTAGAGTTTAAATTCAACTGAAACTCTTGCCGTCCAATCCGCAAAATAAATACTCCCTTGCTTCTCATGAGATTCAAACCCAGGCTCCCTTGCAACATAATCCACGCCGCTAACCACTTGGCCACAAGCTCCTCTTGTGTCTTAAACCATGCGCAACTAAATATAAACTATGGCCTAAATTCTAAGATCCAAGTAAAAAGAAACCAAAATGCAAAAGCCAAGACTTGAACCTTGGACCTCCATCCTTCCCTGTGGCGCCACCCCCTTGTCTCTTATGTGGCGTCACTTTGCCACTACACCACACACTCCACTTGTGTCATTTTCCTCCACATTTTATTCTGAAGGCCTACCTGCCAACTTCCAGGGTTTTTTCCACCTAAAACCAAAATTTCCCTAAATTCAAAGTTTGATCCCGGGACTCTATAAAGGCCCTCTAACCTTCCAAAATCACTTACCTAATAAGTCTAACTTGCATTAATACCGTTCTCTAAAATTTTAAACGCTACTACGCCTAAGGCCCATTGGGCTGAATCCTACTAGGCCCAATTTCAGGATGTTACATGTGCCAAAAGGGGTCACACGATTGTGTGCTCAGGCCGGGTAACTCTGTAACACCCCCTAACCCAATTCAGTCGTCGGAGGGGTTATGAGGTATTACCTAACGATCACAACAACATTTGAACACTCATATAGCAAAATTAGACTGTACAATACTATGCTACCAAGCTGAATTTATAAATAAATATATGTTATAAAAAAAAACTCATGCCAATATAAAATCTCACAGTAAATTCAACATGTATATGCAAACATAGTATAATTTATGCGCATAACAAGAAAATAAAAAAGGAATTTATTAATAAAACTAACACAAATCACTGTCATAGCTCCTTTGGTCTCTTTTGAACCTGGTTAGTTTCCAACTCATTTGCTTATACTTACTTACAAAGTCAATTGACTATTTTATGAATTCATTTAAAAACAATTAATTGGTTAAACTGAATGCCATCAATGCTTGATATTTACTCAACAAAATAAGATATATATATATATATATACTTAACAAAAATTATGCGCATGAAGTATCGTTATAACAAGACCAAATGTGCATCATTTCTCATCAATGTTTAAGCAAAATGACCATGTCCATTTCAACCATTTTGAACGTCTATATAAAACCATATATGCTCAATGTGCATACCATAATCATATATATAATAAACCAAATATAAATACCAATTTAATAAACCTAAAACATACTCATGCTAGCCATTACCACTGAATATCAATATCCAACCCACAATTGATCAAATTATAAGTATAAATATTCGATCATCAACCAAGAACATATAAAACAGCTCACTTATCACAACATATACATATCATGATTAAACTTACACCACCATAGCATATAATACTTAAACTCGATTAATGCTCATTATTCCAACATATTCAAATTTTACTAAACTAATATTATAACATGTAATAATCATTACGATAATCAAGTATGCATAGTTTAGATATCACAAATAAAGGCAAACGTAAACCACAACCAAACATAACCAAACTTTAACATGTAAATTAAGTCATTTTTCGCATGACTTAACCATTATACATATATGAAATTTAAACATCTCCAAAAGAATTATTAGCTTATACATGCCATAAGTACCAAACCAACTTTTAAAAGTAACAAAATATTGAAGATAGTGTGGATGACTTTATTAACGATCCCCGAGCGCGTAACAATCTCCAAAATCTATAAAATAGAGACAAGAAAAACACATCCAAAGTAAGCTACCATAGCTTAGTAAGTTATAAGCATCAAAAACTCCAAATTCAATTTAATAGTCTAATGTCATCTAACTAAGTCATGCTACTAGATCATTTAGTCAATATCTTACCACATTCAAGGCAATTTATTAATCATATACTCAATTTCAACTAAGACCAATATGCATCTGCTCAACCACAATATACTACATTACTCTCAAACACAAAACCGAATGCATTTAGCATTCCATCATCGTATAACATTAATATATTCGAGCACAAAGCCATTAAAACCAATCTATAATTATACATACTTTCAATTTATAATATCCATCACATAGAATCAATACTCACCTGCACAAACTTTGTAACACTCCAAACCCAGCCCATACGTTTCAACCAGATCTGGCATGTTACGGGTTTGATGTTGAAAACATACTTCCTTTTCAGTTTTAGAAATCGTAAATTAAGTAGGCAATAATTAATAAATAAGTGACATTTAAAAAAAAACCTTGTATTATTATTATTCCGTATAATTATACCCTTGACAAAATTTCATAAGTTGCAAATATTAAAAACTACTTAGATGAATATAAACTATTGGGCCTTATTACATAAATATTCCCAAAATTAAAAACTTAAAGAAAAGCCGAAATAATCTATAAAGGTAAAAATTTGATAGCCCCTCGAGTCCGTCTCGGCTCCCATGTCCACGATCTACTGCTCATCTGAAAGAGTAGAAAAAAATAATAGGGTGAGTCACCAAGACTCAGTGTGCAAATCCCGAAAACACAAAAAAAGGCTTGGGCCCACAAACACATTATGGGCCTTAGCCCATACACAATGGAAACAATCATAATTACATGATAATTAATAAATGATGAATGGCCCAACCCAAACCTAGAAATCCATCCTCTACACACCAACCCGTACCAACCATCACACCTTGGGGATTTCTACAATCAACCCTCCATCCGCTACACACCATAACGACAGTCGTACTGCCTATTCCTGTTATTCAGGAATCATTAAATGTGGCATAGCCACCGATCACTATGTGAACTTAATAATACTTCGTAGCATTTCAACAGCTGAGCTGCCTGTCATAAAGACCGATCACTAGGTGACCAATGTGGCAAAGCCACCGATCGCTATGCGACCTTCTTCCCCTTCATCATATCAATCCCACCCCATGCATACACATACAAAGAAAACATCATACAGACTTTCATATATTTCAATACACATAGAGATGTCCATGATTACGTACCTGGCATCCTTGCCTAACCCTTTTAGGATTTTATTCGACTGTCTACACAGCCACTTTCCGGCTTTTTAGCCCATAACACATAAATTACAGTTAAAGAGTGTGTTAGAGATCTACAAACCTCATTACCGTTAGAACGAGACCCTCTAAGTCGACGCTATCCATAGCCAACACCACCGCTATCTGCCTAAGGTGTTGTTCAGAAGTCGATAATGAAACATTAGGTTAAGGCACAACTAACGAAAAGAAAACGGTTGATCATCTTAAGGAGAATTGAAATCCTTACCTTGAAATCCTGAAAAGTGATATGAGATTCAGGGACTAGTGTTTCCGGCTTTTAGATCTAAGAGATCTACTTCAACTCCCGATGTCGCCCAACAAGAAACCATTAAACCATTAGCTTTTCGGCTTTGTCTTCCAAAAACCGAAAGAGAAAGTGAAGAGATAGGAAAATCGGCACTCACCTTAACACAAAGAATTCGACTACCCCTTTGAGATTCCGGCTTTTTGAGAAGATCAAGAAGAGAAGATAATAAGAAGAAATCCAAGGAGTTTCAGCTTTTAGTTGAAGAAATCGGCAAGAAGAATAGGGAGTATTTGGCTATGGAGATGAGGAGAGAGTTCAAGGTTTCGGCTTTTGAAAGAAAAGATGTTGAGAAGATGAGGAGGTTTCGGCTTTTGAAGAAATCAAAAGGAAAGAAATTGCAGAGGAAGACTGAGAATTTTGGCACAAACAATGAAGAAAAGAGTAGGGTTTAAATGCCGAAATTGATGAGCTACCCCCTATTTAAGAAATTTCAGCACTTACCTATCAAAAACCGAAAGTGCCCTTCCTAATAACTAAAAATTAAGCAAATAAAAAGGGAAAATTCGGTACCCCTTTGCCATAAAGAAACCGATTTCTTCACTGCTCTAGGTGATGGAATTTCGGCCAACACCTAGCCTTGCAGATAGCTCCTATCTTTTCTCCTTTTATCTTCCATATTATCAACTATAATATCTACATTATCCTATTCACATAAATCCTCCTATTTTTGAGCCTTGTTGCCATCCACTCCACCTAACCCTAATGCCAAAAATTAGCTAACTTAAATTAAAAGAATTGGGCTCTATAAAACTTAAATTTGGGCCCCTTACTCCCCTTGTGTGGCGTCACCTCCTTGCTCCCTAAGTGGTGCCACTGACCACTGGGCCACAAGCCCATTTTGATATTTTAAACTCAGATACCACCTTTTAAACCCTATAGTGCCCAAACAAAAATTTAACTAAGGCTTCAGCCCAATCCTGAGCCCAATTTGGACCCCTAATGCTCAAATTAACTCATTACACATATTCACCAATTAAATGCATAGGCCCAAAAATTCAGGATGTTACAAACTTGAGCTATACATCATAGTAGTTCATCAAGAAATTTGAAGATTTAATTGTAACACCCCAAACCCGGCCCAAACACTTCGACCAAATTTGACATGTCACATTTGAAAATTTCAAGATAGCAGTACATTTGAAAGTTCATGTAGGGAAGAAGTTTTTATTAGCCCAATTCTTGTGTTTAGGTGACATTTGAAAACACTTATCGTATTATTTAATTAATCTAGGAGTTTGACGTAAAATTCTTTTTATAAGAAAATCGTTAAGCAAGTAGTAAAGAAAACTTCCATCTGCTTTTATAAAACGTCTTATGAAGTAGATTGTATTTAATACGTCCAAAGTTTTTTTAAAAAAACCAAATTTAACCAAATTAAAACTGGCCTTATTACATAACCAAATCCCAAAAATTAAAAAAGAATAAAGTTCTAATCAATAAAACCAAACATGGCCACCTCGTAGTCCCTTCCGGCCCAAATCCACTGCTCTACGTATCACCTGCAGAATGTTAAATTGAAAGGATGAGTCTAATGACTCAGTGTGCAATTTTCAAACACCAACACTAGGCCCAAGCCCTTTCATGTATCGATTTGGGACTTGGCCCCTTGCATAATCATATTGGGCGATGCCCACTCGAATCAGATTGGGCCTTAGCCCTATAGCATAGTATGGCAGTCAGCATATGCAAAATGATGCAAAGCCCAAACCCAGCCTAATATCCATCTGCTACACACCACCCGTACCAGCCAATCACACCAATGGGGATTTCTACAACCGACCCTCACCGCTACACACCATCGATTGCAGTCATGTTGCTCATCACCAAAGTTGTGACAGAGTCACCAGGTTGAAATGGCAAAAGCCACCAGAAAAGAGTGTGGCAGAGCCACCAGATCATCAGAGTTGTGACTGAGTCACCAGGCTAAAATGGCAAAAGCCACCAGATACACTTCCCCTTACATTCATGGCATACCCCTCTTATGCAACATAAAATCATGATGTATGCATGCAATAGATATCAAAATGTATCAGATGTTCAGAATGTCCAAATAATCATGTTGGTATAGTTATATATTTAGCACAGATATAAGTCACTAACCTGATGTCCTGCTTTAAACCTCCATGGGTAAAACAATAGCTAATGCCGAAGTTCCGACATTTAACAGACCATATACATATTTTAAAGTAACAGTGATAAGGTGTGAATATTACACACCTGTATACGAGGAGAACTAAGCTCTCAACACTATCGACACTCTCGGAAGAAGGAACGACCGCAATCTTCCTAATCTGCTCTGAAGCCGGTCCACAACTCGATGGCCAGTCTCGAACGGCTGACACTGCGCCGTTTAAACTTAGGCGCTGGGACTACGGGTCCAACCCCCTCCCTTACTTGGCTGGCATTCGAATCCATGACAAGATCTTGATTAGGAAATAGGGTTTAAGGCTTTGAAAGGTAACATAAAGAATGAGAACTCAAATCGATGGAATTCCCTTCCCTTAAACAACAGAAGCCGAAAGCTAGCAGACTTGGCTTAAGAAACCGATTGAGTCCCTACACAATCCCAAATCAGAATCGGTTCTCAAAATAAACTAAAGAAGTGACCGGTCGGCCAAACACCACTTACTAAGGCCCTTTTCACAACTTGTCACACGAAAAGAGATGCTAAAGCTACTGCCTTCTACAATCGGTCAGTACCCAAAGAAGTGAGTCAGAACATCGATTAACCAAACACAGAGACGAAGGAAGAAGAACGAGAAGAAAAGAGAACAAAAGAAAAGAAAGGCTCCTTACCGAACGCAGAGGGTCAATAATCAGCTACTTAGCAAAACGACAGGAAGGGTGTCTCCGCTTGAAGAAAAAGGAAGTTTCGGCTTCTACAAAGATATGAAATAAAGATGAGAAGGGAAACAAATAAAACAAGAATAAGTTTCGGCTATCAGGAATCAAGAAGAAATGGCTAGGAAGATTCGGCTAGAGTATAAAGAAGTCAACGAAAAGAATGTATGTAGGAGATGATTCGCTCAAGAGAAGGAAGAAATGGAGGAGTCAGAATGTTGAGGAGGGGTTCGGCTAAAAGGGAAGGTAAAAGGCTAGGTGAAGATTTGGCCAACACTTACACAAAAAGAAGAATTGGAGAGAAAAGAAAGAAATCTAGGAATAGAGAATGAAAATGCCGAAAAAATGCCAATGAAAACTGAAAACATACCAAAAGAGAATGCTCAACACTCAAAAATGGTTCAGTTCCTCTCACAAACCCCCCAAATGCCGGAATACCTTGCTAAACTTCCCCCTAAAGCCAAAAATGCACTTCCCAACACTCCAACAACCGGCCAACTCTCCCCCTCACTCCTAAATCCCATATTTTCCTCCTACAATCACTCTCCTCCCCACATTCAAATCTGTTTAAAAGATTCAACATCCACCTTTCACTCATGGCCACACCTTCAAATTGTTTGACCCTTTCAACACTCCCCCTTGAAGTGTCCTAGCCGAACTCCACCACCTCACCTCCTGGCGTCAAAATAACTCCAAAAAGGCAATCCATGCGACTCGAACTTGCTCCCTCACTGCTCCCTTATGGCGTCACCTACCAGCACCTTATGTGGTGTCTTTTTGCCAATTTGCCACTATCCTTCTTGTGTCATCAAACCCAAACAATAATACTTAAAACCTGCCTCAGTTAGCTACCCTCCTAAAGTGCCCAGACTTGAAATTTCGGCCAAGGCTTCGGCTTAACCCCGAGCCTTCCCGGGCCCCCAAACATAACAAATTAACAGATGGAGCATACCAAACACCCAGAAACATACTAAATGCAAAGCCCCTAATTCCCGGTGTTACATTAATTCATTCAACCATTCCCGATCTACTCAAATAAATCGCACACCTAGTGCTAATATTTACTCGGAAATATATATCGAGTTTGTACACTTAATGCTCAATATTTAAACTCGCACACTTAGTACTCAATAATCATATTCGCACACTTAGTGCAAGATTCACATCCGTAATCGTTTATACTCGCACACTTAGTGCCTAAATTCCATTACTCAATAAACATTAATATAAATTCATCAATTCCCTTTGAATTCGGCAACATCAATCTTTCATGTAATTCAATTCGGCTCATATACTTAAATTGGTTTAAATTTAATCAACAACAAAGAAAGAAATTTACTTAATAACTTACCTCATATATCGACGGACAGTTGGATTCGACTACTCAACGATTTTTGATTTTCCCCGATCCATGTCCGATCTTTTTGGTTCTTGATCTAAAAAGTTCCAAATTAATCTGATTCAAATAGAATTTCATTCATTTAAGTCCAAATACACATAATTGAGCAATTTACTAATTTACCCCTAACATTATACACTTTTACAGTTTAATCCAGTTTTCACAAAACACAAAATATGAAGAATTTGCATATAAAATGCTAGGGCCGAATGTTCATTAGGCTTATATAAGTCCTCCCATTTCACTAATTTCACAATCTAGTCCTTCAATTTAGTATTTTTCGCAATTTAACCCTAAATGCTCAAAATTACCAAAAATCCCAATACCAAAAATGTTAATCTAACACATTTATTTTATTTTCTAACATCAAACATAAATTTCAAAATTTCAAGATGGGCTTTATAGTATTGAAAGCAACGATCTCAAAAACGTAAAAATTAATAAAAATCGAACTCAAATCGCTTACCTAATTGAATTTGTAAGGACCGAAAATATCAAAGCTTAAACTTTCTTTTCTTTCTTTTAGTTTTGGCCAAAAATAATAAGAAAGATGAACACTTTCATCTTTTATCAAATATAATATATTAACATATATTAAAATATACCATAATGTCATAAAATATAATAAACAATTCAATTCATTAATTCATGCATATTGGCCGGCCACTAATTCCTATTTATGGCCAAATTGTAACCTTAATATTCCATAATATAAAAACAATCATAATTTGGCCCTTATACATCAACCCTTAAATTTTCCATTTTACGCGATTAAACCCTTTTTCATCAATCGACCTCCAAACACTAAAATTTTTAAACGAAACTTTCACAAAAGCAACTTCACACATTTTAAACATAGAAAATAATATTTAAATATTATTCTGACTCGAATTCGTGGTCCTGAAACCATCGTTCCAATTAGGGTCAAAATTGGGCTGTTACAAACTCACTGTGTGTAACACCCCAAACCTGGCCTAGAAGTTAGGCCCGAATCTGGCGTGTCACATGGAAGTGTTTTTGAAAACCTTATTTCTTGTTGGTAAAACTTGTTTGAGAGTTAAAGCCTCTTCGTTAAAACTCAAAACACTTAAGCAAATGCTAACTACTTGAAAACTGAATTACTTTTAAAACCTTATCTATTTAAAATAAACAATTTACGAAAATATGATGTTTAGAAATAGAGTTGTAGAAGCATTTTAAAAACGTTGCGGAAACGTAGTGTTTTGAAAACAATTACCATTTTGGAAATTGTATTCCACCTTTAGCAGTTAGAAAACATCATAAATAGATATCAGAAATAATAAGTTAAAAATAAAGAGGCCTTATTACAAAATTATTAACCCAATAAATTAACAGAAAATGACATAAAGCCGCTATGTTTAACTTTAAAGCATATCTGACATGTGGCCACCTCTGAGTCCCTCGCAGCTCCAAACCGTCTAAGACTGGGGATTACCTGCACAGTTAAAAACAGGGTGAGTTTACGAAAACTTAGTGTGTAATCCCCTTACTAGAGTAATAGTCAGTATACAGAAACTAAAACTGAAACAGTCTGGGCCGAAGCCCTTTAACAATAACAGTACAGTCCTGTTCAAAGCATACGTTGGCCATAGCCCACTACCATATCATTTGGGTCACATCCTATACAGAATCAATTGGGCCTAGCCCAAACCAATAACAAAACAAGTGGGCCTAAGCCCAGTACAGTAATAGATCTCATAAACAGATATGCAACAGTATGAGGATGCATCCCACCCCGATCCAGCCAACACACCACCCTACCAACTAACACACCATGTGGGGATAAAATCGACCCACCCAGCCAACACACCAAGCTTAGCACCGGTTGCGGCACTAAGTCAATAGAACGGCTCGGCGCCGTAGACAGAATGATGGAAAGCCATAAATATCACAACAACGCTGCCAGTTAACAGAACGGCTAAAAGCCGTAAACAGAATGGTTATAAACCATAATCAGGATGACACAGAGCCATAATCAGCATGGCACAAAGCTATCGGTGACTGTAATAAGTTTGGCACATAGCCATCAGCGATGGTAATATAATCGGCACACAGCCACGGGTAATTATGATCGACACAAAGTCATCAATATATATGTTAGGCACATAGCCACGGGTAAATACGGTTGGCACAAAGCCATAATCAAGATGGCACAGAGCCATATTTATCGCAGAAAGGCTGAAAGCCTTGTACAGAACGACAATGGGCCGTACACTTCCTCTATAACTTTGTCCCAACCCCATGCAATATGTCGTGTACGTTATGCTGAATCATCACAGGTGTATGCAAAATGACCATACTCAGTAACAGTCATTTAAACATGTAATAAAAGCATATTAGTCATACAACCACAGTCAAGTTAGTTAAAATACGGTCATATGATCATAGTCAAGTCATGGCACAAAATCAGTCTTTTACTCTCAGGGGCAAAATAGTCATTTTACCCTATAAGGGTATTTCGGTAATCCTATCCTATAGGGGTAATTTGGTAATTCTACTCATAACTAATCCATGTATGTAGTGCATCTCAAACATAATCAATCATACAATTAACACATACAACACTAGTACTACCACGAGGGTACAACGGTCATTTAATCGATTAGGGGTAAAACGGTCATTTTGCCTCGTAAAGGCATCTCAGTAATTTTACCCTTCGAGGGTATTTCGGTAACTTTACCCACAAAGGGTTTTCAGTAACTTTACCCATAGAGGGTATTTTAGTAATTTTGCAAGCCAGGGGTATGTTGGTAATTTTGCAAACCAGGGTATTTCGATAATTTTGTAAACCAGGGGTATTTTGGTAATTCCACAAATCAGGGGTATTTCGATAATTTTGTAATCTGAGGGTATTTTGGTAATTTCACAAATCAGGGGTATTTCGATAATTTTGCAATCTAAGGGTATTTCGGTACTTTCACAAATTAAGGGTATTTCAGTAATTTTATAAACCGAGGGTATTTTAGTAATTTGTAAACCAAGGGTATTTCAGTAATTTTAAACCAAGGGTATTCTAAACAGAGATATGAGATTCCATAGACCAGTTCAATATCTACTACACAATCATACAATTTATTCATATGGACCCACGGGCCTATTGGGCCCACTTGGCCCCTTTCAACCCATCGTGGCCCAAACAGTCCAAACCCACAAGAACACCCATGATGGCCTCAACTATCGCGTCGAAGCTCCCACACGTGCGCTCGCACGCTCGTGTGGCTACCATCGCCGTGTGATCGGTATTTCGGCATTTGCCGCTCTACAGCTAGAGTAGTGCGAAATAAACACCTTATAGGAATCTGGAGTTGATCATCACCGCAAACACTCCTATGCCCAAACTCTAACCAAGGTATCCTTACTCTCCTCATAGATTGCTCTATTTAAAGGCAGCTTCTCCCCTTCTCTCATGCTAGCTTCCCGATGTGGGAGCCCTCCTTCAGCAGAGTTTAAATCTATCACAACCACTTACCGTCTGAACTTAGCAAAATAAATATCCCTTTTTGCTTGCAATTGGATTCTAACCATTACCCTCTCCTATGCTACAGACGCTACATGCCACCACAACACAAACTCCTTTTGTGTCTAAAACTATGCGCAGCTAAATATAAGTCTATGGGCCAAAGTCTAAGTTCATTTAAAAGGAAATCAAAATGATTTGCAAGCGTCAAGACTTGAACCTTGGACCCCTTGCTTCCTCTATGGCGTCACTTCCTTGCCTCCCATGTGGCGCCATTTTCCACTAGACCACAACTCCTTTTTAGTGTCATTTTTTCCACATTTTATTCTTAAAGCCTACTTACTTACTCCCGGGGTTTTATTCACCTAAAACCAAAATTTTCCTAAAGCCCTGGTTTGATCCCAGGACTTCATGGAAGCCCCCTAACCTTCCAAAATCACTCACCTAATAGGTTCAACTTGCATTAGTGTCGTTCTCTTATTCTAGAAAATTTTAAACGCTCCCGTGCCCAAGGCCCAATGGGCCCAATTCAACTAGGCCCAAATTCGGGTCGTTACACTGTGACTGTATGGTTTAAATTACCAATTTTACCAAAAGATACACGACCATGTAGCTAGGCCGTGTATCAATTGGGAACCCTGTGTCTCAAAAGAATCCTACATTTTAGGGGTCAAACGGTCGTGTCACCAGCCCATATGTGACACACTGTCGTTTGCTAGCCCGTGTGGTACAAAATATGCCATTAACTACCCAATTCATGCCAAGACAAACCAATGGCTCAAATGGTGCATATTTTGCCATTTAAACCTGCATAAAACCAACTAATACTTGTACCAATACATGCATTTAGCCAACTATAAGACCATTCAACCATACCACATGAAATGGTCACATTGCCAAGCTTAATAACTTAGGTATTCATCAACTACTCAAACAAAACACTTCCATCATTTTAACATTTCAAACTTAACCTAAACATGTCATATATCAAATCCTAATTGTCACATCTCGAAAACTGGGTTAGTAGAAATGGGCATTAGATTGTGGGCTCAAGAGAAAAATTGGGTTTTGTGTCATAGAAGCTAAAATAAGATAAAATAGATAATTAGTTAATAATAGTAAAAATAATATTAATTAAATAATAATGGTATTAATAATTGGGGCAGTAGTAAAAATTAATAGAGACTAATTTGGAATAGTGGTTAAAGTAGAGGTTAAATGTGTAAATTAAAACTAGTTGTTAAAAAGGGAGTTATTAGAACAAGGGAGAAATTTGGCTATAAAAACCCAATTTAAAAAAAAATAGTTGGCTATAAAAGCCATCTGCTTTCCCAATTTCTCTCCATGCTTTTTCATTTTAAAAACTTGTTAGATCTAGATTGGAAAATTTTCTCTCAAAAATTTCTGCATCTGTCATATTTTCTTGGCATCCAAACACTTTTTATTCTTTCAAATTTCCAAAATCATTCTTTCTTCTCCAATTTCTCACCTAAACTTACCTCGTTTTTGCTCAATAGTGCAAAATTGTGGAGATTTTTTAACTAAAGGTAAATCTATTGTTTTCTTATGTATTAAATTTTTATTAGGTATTTTTAATTTGAATTTCCATAGATCTAAGTAATGAAATTAAAGATCCTTGGTTTTAAAGCTATCTTTTGCATAAAAATGGTGAATCTCATAATAAAGAGCTAAGAGATGTTTTAAAATGATTTTCAGTGTATTTTGAGATTAAGAGGTTTGCGAATTCAATTTATCAAAATATTTAAATAATTACATGAATTAAATGTTTTTCTTTTGGGAATGAGGATGAATAGTGGTTTTTTATAGAAAAATAGTGTCTAGTAATATTGAGTTGAACTATTAGCCTAGATCTATAATTAGGCACAAGTTATGTAACAGCCCGATTTAGGGGCTAGTCGGAACAGTGATCTCGAGATCGCTAATCCGAGGTTAGAGAAAATTATTTCCATGATATTTTATGAGTTATAGTGTGATGGTGTAAGTGTGTGAAAATTTTGGTGCTCTAATTTTATCGATTTCTTGCTTAATCACGAAAAAGGACTAAATCGCATTAAGTGCAAAAGTTTCATTTTATTAGCTAAAGGTGCCAAATAGCCATAGAATGTTAATATGAGGTCTTTAAAAGGCAATTAGACCTTTTGTAAATGGTTCGCCGACCATAGTATATCATAGGAGACAAGAATTGACAAATTGGTCAAGGTTGGTAATAGTTGTTGACTAATTGATAAATAGAATAAAATAAAGAAAATATGATATCCATCTTTTCTCTTCATCTTTCTCCACTGAAACTAGCAAGCAAATACGGGTTTTTGAAAGCTCAAAATTTCAGCAAGCTTTTCTCCATTCAAGTAAGTGATTTTAATGATTTTTCTTGAAGATGGTTGTACTTTTAGAACCCTTAGAGCTTAAGCTTTCAATTGAGGGGACTAATTTGCAATATGGTGAAAATTTTAGAGTTTTTCCATGAGATATTTCATTGTTATTTGCTGTATTTTTATGGAATAAATTGAGTCTTAGTTGTTAGATGAACAACTTTTGTGAAAGGTGTTGTCATGAAAACACCTAAAAGGACTTTGTTGGAAAGGTTATAAAAATGGTTGTAAATGTGTGAAATGTTGGGTTTTGATGATATCCATAAGAGAAATAAATGTTCACCTAGGCTTGTTGAAGATAGAAATTTGATTAGAATAAATTTCCGAGCCTAAGGGTAAAATGGTCATTTTGCCAAAGTTTAAGGGCAGAATAGTAATTTTGCCAAAGCATGATTATTAAAATGATTTAATTAATGTGATGATTGAAACGAGCTAATTTTCTATTATAGAGCAAGAAGAACCAAGAATCCACCACTGTAACATCCTTAAATAGGGGTTCTTGCGTTTTATTATTTGCATGTGAATGACTTGAGTATGATGCTAGATAGGGTGCCTTAGGGTCTGGATATGAGCCAAGGGTAGGCTCGGGTTATAGCAAAATTATTATTTTTGGGCACTTGTTAAGGGGAGCTGAAGGAGCTGAGTGTTAAGAATATTGTGTAGCAATTTTTGGCACAAGAAGTGCCTTGGTAAAGTGGCAAGAAGGCGCCACTTAGAGCTCAGGGAAGTGACGCCACAAGCTGGGGGAGGGAGCCTTGGTTCGAGCTGCAGGAATCCCTCCTTGGGGAATTTCTTTTTTACGCCAGAATTGTGAGGAGTTGTGCTCAGGTGGAACTCTGGTGGATAGATGTTGAACAAGTCAACAGATTCAAAACGGGTGGAGAAGAGAAATTTGTGGAGTTTGAAGAATTCAAACTTGTTTGAATGGTTGGTCAGGAGAAAAACGATGAGAGAAAAGAGGGATTGAAGTGCGGGAAGGCTTAGCCGAATTGTGGGAGTGGCTAGGAGAGCTTGAAGCATTCAATTTTGGTGTGTGGTTGGTGTGCCGAAATTGGGTTGCTTTGGGGCATTACTTTTCGGCATTTGGGGTTGGTGTTTCACTTTTGAACTTCAGTTTTTCCTTTCATTCTAGTTGTGCCGAAATCACCTTCTCACACTTGTTCACTATTGCATTTTGGTTCTTTTTCTCTTCTCTCAAAATACCCTTAGCCGAATGCTCATCTAAACTTCCCTTGGTGCCTTTTCTCTTTCTTCTGAAGTGCTTAGCCGAATTCATCTTGAACACCACACCACCATTGCCGAAACCTCTCTACTCTTCTCTTCTTGTTCCAACACTTGGGCCGAATATCAACCATTGTAAATCTCTCTTTTTTCTTCTTCTCTCGTTGCTTGGTGGATCGACTTCGATATTTGGAGGGGGTAAGTTTTGTTTTGGCCGAATCTCCCTTATCTCTTCTTTTCTTTCTCTATCGACTCATATGGAGAAGAAGCCGAATTTAGGCATTTGCTTTGCATGATTCTTATTCATCTATGAAACCGAATTCTCTTGGCACCCATAAATGTTCTTTTGGGTTTTGTGACAGCGGATTCATCGTGGACCATTCGTCATCGCTCCTAATCGGTTTCGCTGGTGTAGAGGGGTAAGTGTTTCAATCGTTCGACATCTCTCTTTTTATGGTTAATGCCGAAGGCAGATATTCCACATTCCTTTGGTACTTGGCCGAATACAGGAGGGGGTAATTGATGCTATTTCGTATGGAGTTTTCGGGATTTGTTAGCGGTGAGTCAAGCCTAGAACCTTCGGGATCTATCGACTTAGGTAAGGGATCTAACTCCGGGATTCTAGTTCTTTATATTTTAGTTTGCTTCTTTAACCTGATTTGGTGATAAGGTATATTATGGATTCGAAGGCTAATCCAGCAGTAAGTGGAGTTAGATTTGAGACTCCAGCCCCTAAGTTCAAAAAGAGGGCAGTCTCAGCGGTTCGTGACTGGCCACCGGGGTGTGGGCCAGCATCTGAGCAGGAGAGTAGACAAATCGTGGTAGTGTCGATTAACGACAGTACCGACGTGGAGAGGGTAGTTTTGCACGTGATCAGGTGTGTATCTCTTACACACTTCATATTCAATGTATAATATGTTAATAACTTAAACACTGTTAAAAGCCGGAATATGTGAGGATATCGATAAGTTACCCTTATGGGTATGAGCGAGGACTCCGGGTAAGTTCGTTCTGATAGTTAATGATATTTGATTTCTGATGAATATATGTTATGTTGCAGTATATTGTTGATCGATAAAGCATGTTAGTACTGTATGTATAAGCATGTGAATTAAAGTGGGTGTTATGAGAGGAGGGGGAAGATGATTGTTTGTGACTTTGGGTCACCAGTGTTTGGCACCACCAGTGGTTTGGTACCACATATGATATTTGTGACTTTGGGTCACCAGTGGTTTGGCACCACATTGGATATTTTAGCGACTCGTCCCAGTGGTTTAATACTACAGTGGGTTGGCCCCACATATTACTCTGGAAGGGGATTGTCACCAGTGGTTTGGTACCACAAAGTGGGTTGGCCCCACATATGGATAATTGTGACTTTGGGTCACCAGTGGTTTGGCACCACTAGTGGTTTGGCACCACCAGTGGTTTGGTACCACATTTATACTTTGATCGTGACTTTGGGTCACCAGTGGTTTGGCACCACCAGTGGTTTGGTACCACACGGGGTAGATTATGGAGTTGTGGATGGCTAGGTTTGGATTGCATGGCATATTTACTTGATTATGAAACTGTGTAAGAGTGTTGATATAATCGGGAGGGGGATTATACACTGAGTCTCGGTGACTCACCTCTTCCCTTATCTTTTACAGATGACTCGTAGATCGCGGATGTGGAGCCGGGCAGACTCGAGGTGGCCATGCAAATTGCTTTCGGTTTTAGTTTGTTCACTATTTTGGGTACTTTATTTTTAATTTGGTTTTATTTGGGTTTGTAATAAGGCCACTAATAAATATTTTGGGTTTATTTTATTTTGTTTTAGTTTGTTATATTTTGCTTAAATAAACTACTTGACATGTTTAAATAACCGGGTTTTCTAAACTTTACCATCGGGTAAGAATAAATAAGTGATAACAACAATCGGCTCAAACTCCTTTTAAATTGAGTTACTTTAAGTCAAATGTTTTAGAAACGGTTTTCAACCTTACACCTCAATAACTTCGGGATTTCCCTAAAATCACATGGTTTTCCTAAGATAAACGATAACATGCAGTTTTCTCAAAAAAAAAAAGAGTTCTTCTTTCAAGAATTTTAAACATCCAACATATTGTCGAATGACGATTCTTTCAAATCGAACCTACAACTTGTTTTGGTCAAAATACTGTACCCTGTGACATGCCGAATTCGATCGTAGTGTATTGACTAGGTTGGGGATGTTACAACCACGATTAGGGAAAGAATAAAGTCTCAGACTAGATCGACGATCTATCTTATTTTCAAATCGAGGTAAGTTTGTATGTGATAAATTCAACGTTATGTTAGCACATTTGAGAATATTTAGTATTATATTGATACATGATGTTCTACTAAATTGAGTATTTAATGTTGAATGAGTAAGTTGAGATGTTGAAGTCGTAGTGGACTATAATGAATGTAGAAAAATGCTATCATTGAGGCATGAAATAGATAAGGTCCCGTAAAAGACCATGTCCGAAACATGGCCTCGGCATCGAATTGAGATCCCGTATAAGACCATATCCGGGATATGGCTTCGGTATGGAATATGAGAATCATATAAGACCATATCTAGGATATGGTATCGATACTTGAGGTGAGACTTCCGTATAAGACCATATCCGGGATATGGCATCGGCACTCAGAGGTGACCCCATGTAAGACCACATCTGGGGTGTGGCATTGGCTTTGTACTTATATTAATGACGATAAAAATGTGTCTTTGAGTATCCCTAGTGATTAATGGGATAAACAGATGAGTTTGGAAATAGAAATAAGATTAGTACTAAAGACATGTGAATGAGTGAATATAGGTACTCGTGAATGATTCACGAAGAACTAATTACGACATGTGGCGTGGTATGTGCTAAATAAGGGTAAGTATGAGTAAGTATGGCAAGTAGCCTATAACCTTGTGTATGGTTAATTATTGTCATGGATGGATTTTATCATGAGCTTATTGTTGCTATTTATTTCCATGCAAACTTACTAAGCTTTATGCTTACCCCTTTTTATTGCCCTTTTTCCTTGTAGTATTGCCAAGATAACTCGAGAAACGTGGAACGTCGGAGTTTGGAAGTCACATTATCGACATCACTTTGGTATAACAGTTTAGACTTATTTTGAGTATGGCATGTATAGGACTTGGGTATTTTGTTAAGTCGTAATTGTTAGCCAAAGTGTTGGCTATGTATGTTATTAAAGTCATTTTGTAAATGGTCATTGGAATTGGGCCAATACTTGATAAGTATATATATAAATTCTATGAGGATGAAATTATGAAGTTTATGCTTGTATGAATGTTTTGAATTGAGTTCTTGGATGTGTCTTTGGGTTATGAGTTGTGTTGATATGAGTTGGAGTAAGCATGTTTGCAATGCAGGGTGGCATTTGGCTTGGATAGCCTTTTTAATGTCCACACGAGTAGACACACAGGCGTGTGTCGAGGCTGTGTGAGACACACGGTTAGCCCCATGGGTGTGTTGATCGGCCGTGTGTCCCCTTGCATGCTAGGCTTGCAAGTCAGTATGCTCAGTAGTAAACAGACAAGCAGAGTGATAAACCGTATTATATACATATTTTAATCCCACATTTGGCATACTTTTGGATGATTTATCCCTTGAATTGTGAACTTTGATGCTCCTATCCTTTAATTTCATGTTTTATACTTAGGAGAGCATAGGAGGATGAAAAGAACGAGAAATGGGCCAAAAATAGAGAAAATGGGCCAAAGTAAGAAATCAACACGGCCTAGAGTTCACCTCACCGTCGTGCCACTTTAGCAGACTCGAACACGGCCCTGGGCTCGATTCACACGGGCATGTCCCTGCCGTGACCCGTTTTAATTCCACTCAGTATAGGATACTTATGGGCCAAGTAAGGCATCCCGAAAGCCTATATAAACACCCTAGAGGGCAACCTAAAAGGGAAGTTCGACAAAAGGCATCTGTTAGGGCTTTTGACAGGGGGCAAGGCCAGAGAAGGCTGAATATAGGGAATTACTCGAATAAAGCTAGTTGATCCATCTCAGAAGCCGGAATCACGGTCAAGACTGAGGAGTTTCCCTTCAATTTCCTTCAGGGGGTTTTAAGGTTTTTCTTTATGTTTTGTTATTTAATTTCTTCCGAGATGTATTCTTTTATAAACATGAACTAAACCCCTCAAATACCTGAGGGGGATGAAACCTAAGACGGATCTTGTTATTGTTTTCTGAACTGTATGATAAATACTTGATTTGTTCTTAATTATGTGTTCTTAATTCTTGCTTTAATATTTCAGGATATTGATTCAAGTATTGATGTGCTTATTCAGAGGAGCAAAAGTCCCTATTTAAGAGTAGATATAGCATAATTAAGCGGAGTTGATCGCACTCCTAGAGATAGGACGACGAAAATCTACCGGATTAGGGTCAAACCTAATATGGGAGTGCATAAATCGAGTTAATGCAACACTAGGGGTTTTAATTAGAAAGAGATTTCAATTAATCAACCTAAGGTTAGACGTTATTAGTCTCGAAAGAGATAATAATATCAATTAGGGAATCCTACGGATCAAGTCAAGTGAACAAATCATCTGGTTCAGAGTTAAATAACAAGTGAAGTCTAGGTGGATTCTTCCTCGGGTATTGTCTTAATCAATTGATTTTTTCAAAAGTATTTTTCCTAATTCATTCTCTGTGTGTTGGCATCCTTAGCTTAGGAGTTAGTTAGATAAACATCAATCTCTTTTATTTTAGGCTAGATAATAAAAAGAAAGTCAGTACTAGTACTTTTGGTTCCCTTGGGTTCAACATTCCGGTCTTGCCACTAAGCTATACTACTGTTCGATATGTGCGCTTGCCTAAATCGTGGTGATAGTTAGTTTCTAGGCTCGATCATTCATTATATAAATATTAAAACTCTTATACACGATCAAGTTTTTGGCACCGTTGCCGGGGGTCTTAAATATTAGGAATGTAACGCCCCAAATTTGGGCCTAGTAGAATTGGGCCTATTGGGCTTTGGGCTTTGGGTCTTAAATACCTTGCCTTGTTGCCGAAATCTACTATAGCCAAATCACTTTTTGCCGAAGTCTCTCATAGCCAAACTCTTTTATTGCTAAAGTATCATCATCTTCTCTTGCTAAAATCCCTATTAGTGCCGAATCTTTGTTGTTCTCCTCCATCAGAAATCGATTGTTATCTACTATCAGTCAATGTTAAAAGCTGAATCTTGTTCAGTAGCTATCTAGGCCGTAGGAGCAAAAGTGGATTCGGTAAGTATTCAGTTAACCGCTTAGTATGTTTTTTTAAAAGCTGGAGGGCTATCTAACTTCTCATTGTCATTAATCTTGTATTAACAAGGGTATGGTTCAGAGATCGCAAGCGTGGTAAGGATCGTTAGCAAAGTGTAAGTGTACCCAACTCGATTATGGTTTAAGTAAATGGCCGAATGTGAGTATGATCTATAGGGGTGACTTGTGTGGATTATGAGTCACTTGAATTTTGATAATGTATGCGTGGGTACAGATCTACGGGATACTCGGGAATAGTAGCTAAGGAAGGGCTACTAGAACCGGTGGCACACGGTAAGGATACGGTAAGGCTTCGGCTTTTGGTAAATATTTTGATTAACTATGGGTGATTGTTTGAAGGTTGGTTGGTTGTAGGTTCAAGACCAAACCAGGTGTGTACAAACACTACACAAACATGATATCGGCAATGCCGGAAAGCCGAAAAGCCAAAAGTGGCTAAATGGGCCCGGTGGGCCCTGAGGCTAAGTTTGATGAAATTGATTGATTTGGTTATATGAATTGAGTTAGTCATGCATGTTACATGATCTGGAATTGTTTTGGGCCTAATAGGCCATATGAATAAGATCTGGGCCTAATGGGCCATAAGGATGTGATTTGGGCATAATGGGCTATATGAACGTGAAATGGGCTTGATGGGCTTTATGGGGACGTAGACAAGTATGCTAAGGTTTAATGGACTTTAGGCCTAGTTCTGAACAACTCTTAAACCGCATAAGACTTAATTTAATAATCAACATGTCCGGGGACAAGTTGCTGGGTTAGAGTGTGGCAACGGACATATGCATGTCTAGGATTGGATCTAGGGAGAGTTTGGTACTTAAGCTGTCCTAGTGGCCCACCTTCTCTTCTTTGGAATCCTACCTGGTGCATAGTGTCTGTTCACTTTAGCCGCAAGGACTTGTTAATGGGCCAAAGTTTATAACTAAAACTCGTGAGGGACCAAATACCCCTGATTTGAAAATTACCAAAATATCCTTAGATTTGCAAAATTACTAAAATACCCCTGATTTGTAAAATTACCAGAATACCCTTGATTTACGAAATTACCAAAATATCCCTGACTTACAAAATTTCCAAAATACCCCTATTTTGCAAAATTACCTAAATACCCCTGTAGGGTAGAATTATGAAAATACCCCTGGGTAGTGAAATGACTAAAATACCCCTAAGTGCTTAATGTGTGAAATTGTGTATGTTGCATTCATGAAATATATGTTGCATTTGGGTGGGTTTTGATGATACGAATGAATATTTGAGGATCGCATAGTCGCTTGACGACTGTGGATCTGCCGGTGGCTTTAAGCCCATTATATGCTTAGCAGCCTTGCTGCAAAGTTGAGTAGTGCCGCTGTTGGTGCTACCTTTGGAGTGTAGGGATGGGTGGGTTGATATTTATATCCCCACAGGAGTGTAGGGTTGGAAGGGAAATGGAGTGCAGGGTTGGATTTGGGATGGGTGCATTGCATTCATGTGATACTGATGTGATATGAGGTCATTGTGGGCTAAGGCCCAAGACCACCGTTTTTTATAAGGCTTAGGCCCAATGTGATAATTGTATGTTGATTGGATTACCAAGGGTCGTACACACAGAGTTTCGAAACTCACATCCTTTTTATTAAATGTTTCAAGTGATCCTCAGTAAACGGCTCAATGTGGGAGAGGACTCGGAGATGGCCACACTACAAGATACTTAGAAGCTTTATTTATTTGTCTTAAAAGACATGATTTTAATTACTTATTTTTGTTGGATGTAATAAGGCCTTGTACTCCGATTTGACTTTAGATTTTGAGTTTTTTTGTTTTTGTTTCAAATGTTTACTTAATTGTTGAACTTGGATAAATTTCTTAAATTTAAACATTGACTCTTATCATTACTTAGCAAGATTCTAGGATTTTGGGCTTTTAGACCTTAAAATTTTAACTTAGTAAAATCGTTTTGAATTATGCCTTTGATATGACATTCCCGAATTCGGCCATAACGTCTGGGCCGGGTCTGGGGCCGGGTCTGGGGGTGTTACAAAGAACGTTCAATTTTTATTACTTTAGCCATTTTTCTTTTATTTATTTATTTCTTTCTAATTTTTATTTTTAGTTTTCTAATCTCTTTATTATTTGTTCTGATAGGTTTTTCTAGTTTATGACTAGGAGGAACCTGTCAGGACCGTTGCTTTTTGACAGTGAAGTTGAAAGTACAGTTCACAGAAACCGGAGAGAAATAAGGCGAAGCCTACAGTACATAGAAGAAGAGCAAGAAGACGAAACCAATAATACCGAAGAGATGGCTGATAACAATCCGCTACCTCCTATGGTTACCGCAAATCCGGTGAATCAAAATCCTACTCCTCGTACTATGTATGATTATGCTAAACCTAATTTAATAGGAACTGAGTCAAGTATTGTTAGACCTGCTATTGCTGCAAATAAATTTGAACTGAAACCTAACACAATTCAGATGATACAACAATTTGTTCAGTTTGACAGTTTGCAGGATGAAGATCCAAACATTCACTTGGAGAATTTTCTAGAATTTTGCGATACTTCCAAATAAATGGCGTTTCTGATGATGTCATTCGCCTTCGGTTGTTTCCTTTTTCGTTGAGGAACAAAGTTAAACAGTGGTTGAACTCGTTACCACGAGGATCAATCACTACATGGGAACAAATGACCGAAAAATTTTTGTTAAAATATTTTCCGCCGGCTAAACGACTAAGTTAAGGAATGATATCTCTTCTTTTGTGCAGATGGATTTAGAGACACTTTACGATGCATGGGAAAGATACAAGGATTTACTAAGAAGGTGCCCTCACCATGGGTTACCCTTGTGGTTACAGGTTCGAACCTTTTACAACAGTGTGAACCTCTCAACCAGGCAGTTGATTGATTCAGCCGCCAGTGGAACCCTGAATAACAAGACCCCTGAAGTGGTTTATGAATTTATTGAAGAGATGTCACTGAATAACTATCAGTGGCAAGTTATGAGGACAAAGCCGACAAAAGCTGCCAGTGTTTTCAACCTCAACGCAGTCACTATGCTATCAAACCAGGTAGAGCTTTTGAATAAAAAGATTGATGGTTTGTGTAGTTCTTCACAGGTACATCCAGTTATGCAGTGCGATATGAATGGAATAGGGCTTAGCAATACAGAATAGCCACCTTACAACCCGAGCGCTGAAAACGAGCAAGTTCACTATATAGGTAATAATTCTAGACCTCAAAATAACCCTTATAGTAATACTTACAATCCAAGTTGGAGGAACCACCCCAATTTCTCATGGGGTGGTCAAGGAAATCAAAGACAACAACCCCCTCCAGGCTTCCAACAACAACCCTACCCACAGGATAAAAAGCCGAACCTCGAAGAGATGCTAACAAAATTCATCGTGGTGTCCAAAACTCATTTTCAAAACACCGAAACAACACTTAAAAATCAACAAGCATCGATTCAAGGGATCGAAAACCAATTAGGATAGCTTGCTAAACTGATCTCTGAACGGCCACAAGGTAGCCTGCCAAGCAACACTGAAACAAACCCAAATGAGCAACTTCATGCCGTTACAGCTTAGGTTAGTGAAGGGTTAGATGAACCCAAAGTGAGGCAAGAGAATGTGGTAGAAAAAGGAGAGGTTGAGGTAAGCCATGATAAACCAAAACTGATAATTATAAAGTACCAACCTCGTATACCATACCCCAATGTGATAAAGAAAGACCACACAAATGAACAATTCGGTAAATTTCTTAAACTTCTAAAGAAATTACATATTAACTTACTGTTTCTCAAAGCTCTTTCGTAGATGTCAGATTCAAGGAAATTTTTAAAAGAGCTTTTGACAAACAAACAAAAGTTAGACGAGGCGTCGTATGTGGAGCTAAACGTAGTGTGCTCAGCAATTTTGCAAAATAAACTACCACAAAAATTAAAAGATCCAGGGAGTTTTACAATTCCATGCTTAATTAGTAGTTTACCTGTTGATAATGCTTTAGCTGATTTAGGGGCAAGCATTAATGTTATGTCTTATAAAATGTTTAAACAGCTCGGTCTAGGGAAACCCAAACAAACTAGGATGAGCATTCAATTAGCTGATAAAACTATTAGAATTCCTAGGGGTATAATTGAAGATGTACTTGTAAAAATTGATAAATTCATATGCCCAGTAGACATTGTCATTTTAGACATGGATGAGGACAATAATATTCCTTTAATTTTAGGAAGACCCTTTTTAGCAACTTCTAGAACTAAAATTGATGTTGGTACAGGAGAACTCATACTTCGTGCAGGTGACGAAACGATCACTCTTTAGGCTCTTGACTCGGCTAGGACGTCGAGTAATCATGGTGACAACATAAACTCTACTAATGACCATTTGGTTCAAACTTCTTTACAGGAAACACACCAAAACTACACAACTGAGTCAAATCCTAGACCTCATGCCAACAAGGAAATAACTCATGAGGCACGAAGGCTTCAGATCGATGAACTAGACGAGTGGAAGACACATTTCAAGGAGAAACTAAAAACACATGAAGCAAAAATGAGGCACTCCATGTCAAACTTAAAGATGGGACATAGCAATTTAAGATCAGAGATCAGGTATTGTTGAACAAAACAGACCCTCGGATCGCCACTTCAGACCTTGATACAAAAGAAGAAATCCCTTTTGAGGTACTGAATATCTTCTCATATGGAACAGTCGAGGTAACTAATCCTAAATTTGGCACTTTTAAGGTAAACACTACTCGACTCGAACTATATAATGATCATAGGACTGATAGTAGGGGAGAGGAGTTTCAACTCCTAAAACCACCATGAATGTGTGAATGAGAGGTAAGTCTAGCTTAAGACTTTAAACGAGTGCTTTTCGGGAGGCAACCCGAGCACTAACCCTACTAATTAGTTTGTTTTCACTTTCATTCATGTTTTAAAGCGTAGATTTTCATACCACACAGCCTTGCACACGGGCGTGGCTGTGTGGACACCACGAGTAGGTACACTGACATGGCGGAGATCGTGTAACAAAAGGACAAAAATTTTTCCCAAAACACGGGCTACGATAAAATGCCACGGTCGTGTGATGCGGCCATGGTCGAAACTGCCTAAAGAACACAGGCTGTGACAAAATAACACACCCGTGCTTTTAGGCCGTGGCCGACACTGATTAATCAAACATGGGCGCGGTAACCTCTACACAGTCGTGGGAGAAACGGATAAAGCACCACACAACCGTGCGATACGACCGTGTGACCTAACATGCCCCTGGCACACGGGCTTGGGAATCCACCAGATGCCTATTTTCTATTTAAACCCCCATTTTTTTCACTTTCTCTCCAATTTCTTCTTCAATCAAACCCTAGCCACCACACCCTTTCTTTGACTATTATCTCTCCCCCTTCATTTCCCTTTCCCCCTTTCCCTCATTCTTTCTTTACACCACTATTCCCATGTCGGAGAAGCGAAAGGACCCTAGCACAGTCTCCCCGTGCAAGACCGATCTACGTGAATTCATGCCAGCCGCTTCATTTATCCGACAAGCCAAGGAAATTTGAGTCCATTGAATTTTTCTTTTTCTTTTCTCTTCTCCTTTATTTTCCTTCCCTTTATCTTTCTTGTCTTTAATTTTTATTATTACATTTTGATTTTTTTGATTTAGGTTCAAAAGGCCGTTTGGGAATCACCACACTACGACCATAGACACCATCGCCACATTAATCTATGCCCAACTTACCGTTTCTTTTCCTTGATTTCATCCAAAATTCAGGAAGTTAACTTCTTTCCTTATCATACGATTTTATATATTGTAGATATCTTTCTTTGTACATTGAGGGCAATGTACATCTTAAGTGTGGGGGTGAATTTTATTCAGAAAACTTTTTTTGCATTATTCTCAAATCCCTGAATTTTGTCTTTTCTTTCTCATATCACTATTAGAACAAATTCTGATTGATTTATGATTTTTATTGATATGTCTTGAATTAAAACATAGGCAGATGTGCATTGATTGTTTAAACTTGAAGGCTTCAGAGAATCAAGCATGATAAGTTGATTTTTGAAAATTAAAAATTTGCTAGGTTGTTTCCTCAAGTTTAGGTATTATCTTGAAATTTGAAGTTCACAGGGTTGACATCAAAAACCATAATTTTTGTGAGATCTTGAGCCTTTTAGAGCATATATTTTTCTTGCTTACTTTTTTATTGTTTATAAGTGTGTCAATATTGATTTGCTATTCTAGAACTTGCTTCGATTATGCATGTCAAGACTACACTTTTCATTTGATACACTAAGATGATAAAGCCACCTAGGATTTAACCCACTTACTTCCCAAAAGGCCTACCTTCATGATTCACCTCTAGTGAACCCCTTTGATCCTAATAAACCATTCATTGATTTACCCTTAATATTAACCCAAGACTTACTCTTTTTGATTCATTAAGAATTTTTCCTATTGTATTAACCTTTTTATCGAGGTTTGATTTGAGAAGTTACCTAACTATGTTTTCCATTTCAGTTGTTAAATTCTTATTATTGTACTTGATTTGTTCCTTTAAAAAAAACAAAAACAAAAAAAAAAGTTGAAAGTATATCCATTATTAGTTCTATATTTTTTTGAGCTTAAATAGTAAATCTCACATCTTTAGAAGAGCTCGTATTATTAATGTAATTATTCATTATTAGTCTATTTTTCTAGTTAGGTAATTTGTCAATTCGATCTCGATTCTAACATCCCCTTTTAGCCTGTGACCACACCCCCTAACCAAGCCACGTTACAACCCTTTTTAAAGACCTTTTGATCGATGTATCATCTCAATTTATAGTGGTGTAGATTTGATTTTCATGCAAGCCTATGGTAATAACTTTTCATGTTGACTATTGAGTGCTTAAATTTATTGTCCTTTAAACACTTCGAGTGATTTGAGTGAAACCTTAGTGAGGATGTTAACTCTGTGATATTTTGAATCAAAGATGATTACTTAGATAAGAGGGAATACCTATGTTTTCATGAATAAAATACTCAACTTGGATTGTTTGAAACTTTGATGTTCTTTTAGTTGAATTCTCAATGTATGGTTACCTATGGATTATTTCGAAACATTATTGATAGGAGTTATAAGTTGAGAAGAATGAATTTTAATTGTGAGTGAGGATTTTGCTTGAGGACAAGCAAATGCTTAAGTGTGGGGGTATTTGATAAACCGTAATATATACATATTTTAATCCCACATTTGGCATACTTTTGGATGATTTATCCCTTGAATTATAGAATTTGATGCTCTTAATCCTTTAATTTTATGTTTTATACTTAGGAGAGCATAGGAGGATGAAAAGAACGAGAAACGGGCCAAAAACGGAGAAAATGGGCCAAAGTAAGAAACCAACACGGCCTGGAGTTCACCACACGGCCGTGCCACTTTAGCAGACTCGAACACAGCACTGGGCTCAATTCACACGGGTGTTTCACACGGGCGTGTCCCTGCCGTGACCCATTTTAATTCCACTCAGAATAGGATACTTGTGAACCAAGTATGTAACATCCTGAAAAAGGGCCTATGCATTTTTGGTTTAATTGTATGAAATGACATGTCTTATGTGTTATGAATGCATTTTGAACATTTTTGGAAACCTGGAAATGTATGGAAATGTTAAGTTTAAAAGAGGAAAGTGAACATTTCTGGAAACTAAGAAAGGTAAGGAATGATTTGGAAATGATTCAAAAGAGGAAAGTGAACATTTCTGGAAACTTGGAAATGTAAGGAAATGTTAAGTTTAAAGGAGGCAAACGGAAATTTTTGGAAACTTGGAAATGTAGGGAAATGTCAAGTTTTAGAGTTTAAAAAGAGGAAACTAAGGCAAGGTGGCCTTAAGAAAATTAATAGGAGGAATTTGACACACAAACAGGCTTGTCAAAGTGGCTTGAAGGCACCACTTAAATGCCCAGCAAAGTGACGCCACAAGCTTGTGTATTTGGGCCAGGGTTCGAGTCACTTGGGGAGCAAATAAAGGAGTTTTATTTTGCTACAAGGAGCAGAGAGATGGACGGCTACAAGGCTTCTAAAAGAGGAGTTTTATTCTCTTCAAATTTTGGCTAAATAGGAGATAAATAATAGATTTACTTTAGATTATTTTCAAGAGATAAATAAGGGATTATTCTTTTAATAAAGTGATAATTCAAAGGATTAAGTTATCAAAATAGAAGAGTGGTGGCCAAGTAAGGGATTCCGAGTAGTAATTTCGGCTATAAGAGGGAAAAAAATAGGGCTACTCATCAATTTTTCTTCCTTCTCTCTCTCTGCCGAATTTTCCTTAGCCAAGTAGCCTCTCTTTCATCGATTCTTTTCCTCTCCAAAATCCTTCTTTTCTTCTTTTCTTCTTTTCTCTTCTACTGTCAAAGCCGAAACCTTTTATCCCTGTCTAAGTCTCCATAGCCGAACCTTGGTGGGACTTCAAACAAGGGTGTGTCGACTTCTTCAAGTAAGGGTAAGGATCTATTACTGTTATTTCTTTCTTCTTTAAACCGAAAGTCAAGGTTCTAATGCCATATACATGTTGGCCGAAACTTTGAAGGAAAGCTTCGGGATTCTGTGACTGTCGACTACAAGGAGGAAAGTTTCGGGATTTCAAATCATAAAGGTAAGACATATATATAATCGGCCAAAGTTCTATCTTAAGTACTTAGATCTATTTGTTTTAACCGAAAACTAACCGATTCAAGGGATCTAGTGATTAGCCAATTTCAAAGGAGAAGAATACAAGTTTCCAGGATTTGGTTAATCATCAAAACGGCAACAAGGTAGGTTTTAAGAATACGAATCCTACTAGGATTTGGTTTTATAGCCGAATAGGCTTTATGCTAACATATTAAGGTTACCAAATGTAGGAATTGAGATCTAACGCAATAGATCAGTTTTTCGGGATTTCAAGGAATTCGTTAAGCAAATCAGGTGTGTACCCCACACTATCTTTAATACGTTATATGGCAATATTTAATATAAGTATGTATAAGAATGTGAATATGGCTAAGGTACCCTAATGTGGTACAAAGTACTCAGGTACGTTTCCTACTCCTACTAGGATTATGAAATATGTTATATTTTAACATGTGAAAAGTGACATGAATGTGAATTTAAGTATGATATGCATGATATGAATAATATGGGGCATTCGGGTTATATGAGAAAGGGGAAGTGAATGTGGTGACTTCGGTCTCACTATCTGAATGTGGTGACTTCGGTCACATTATCTGAATGTGGTAACTTCGGTTACATTATCTGAACGTGGTGTCTCATGACACAATTATTTAATCTGGTGGCTATGCCACGAATTTTATATGGGCGATGAGCACGTCGACTGCAGCGACTGCCTTCGATGGAGTGTAGCGGAAGGAGGGTTGACTTAGTAGTCCCCACGGTGTGCAGGTTGGTACGGGGATGTGTAGCGGATGGCATCTAGGTTTGGGTTCGGGTTTGCATCATTATCTTGAATTATTATGTGAACATGATATGTATGGTATGCCTAAATCTATTAAATTTTAGTGTTGGTTACACATTGAGTCTGTTTGACTCACCCCGTTGGGGAATATTTTTCAGGTGATGAGCAGTAATGGACCGGGTCGGCAGGGGCTCAAAGGTGGCCATGCACAGCAAACAAATTATTTAATCTGGACATTTTATTTTATTTAAGTACTCTACAATTTTATTTTGGGTTTTGTTTTATGTAATAAGGCCATAGTGAACTATTTTATTTCTGTCTTATTGTTTAATTATGTTTACAAATTTTTATTAAGTTAAAGATTAAGCAATTTAATTTTTGAATATACTCTATATGTTTTATCACTTAAAATTAAAAAGGGTTTTCAATATAAAATCGAATTCGTTTTCAACTCAAGCCCAACCCAAAACAATATTTTTTTTTAAAAATCGCACAAGTTTTTCCTAAGAAGCAAAAGAATTTGAACCGGTTTTTCTTGAGGAACATACCAGATCCAGACCAGGCTCGTGGGCCGGGTATGGGGTGTTTCAAAGTAAGGCATCCAGAAAGCCTATATAAACACCCTAGAGGGTAACCTAAAAGGGGAGTTTGACAGAAGGCTTCTGTCAGGGCTTTTGATAGGGGAGAGGCCAGAGAAGGCTGAATATAGGGAATTACTCGAAGAAAGCTAGTTGATCTATCTCAAAAGCTGGAATCACGCTTAAGACTGAGGAGTTTCCCTTCAATTTCCTTCAGGGGGTTTTAGGGTTTTTCTTTATGTTTTGTTATTTAATTTCTTCTGAGATGTATTATTTTATAAACATGAACTAAACCCCTCAAATACCTAAGGGGGATGAAACCTAATACGGATCTTGTTATTGTTTTCTGAACTGTATGATAAATACTTGATTTGTTCTTAATTATGTGTTCTTAATTCTTGCTTTAATATTTCAGGATATTGATTCAAGTATTGATGTGCTTATTCAGAGGAGCAAAAGTCCCTGTTTAAGAGTAGATGTAGCATAATTAAGCGTAGTTGATCGCACTCCTAGAGATAGGACGACGAAAATCTGCTGGATTAGGGTCAAACCTAATATGGGAGTCCATAAATCGAGTTAATGCAACACTAGGGGTTTTAATTAGAAAGAGATTTCAATTAATCAAACTAGGGTTAGACGTTATTAGTCTCGAAAGAGAGAATAATATAAATTAGGGAATCCTACAGATCAAGTCAAGTGAATAAATCATCTGGTTCAGAGTTAAATAACAAGTCTAGGTGGATTCTTCCTCGGGTATTGTCTTAATCAATTGATTTTCTCAAAAGTATTTTTCCTACTTCATTCTCTGTGTGTTGGCATCCTTAGCTTAGGAGTTAGTTAGATAAACATCAATCCCTTTTATTTTAGGCTAGATAATAGAAAGAAAGTCAGTACTAGTACTTTTGGTTCCCTTGGGTTCGACATTCCGATCTTGCCACTAAGCTATACTACTGTTTGATAGGTGTGCTTGCCTCAATCGTGGAGATAGTTAGTTTCGAGGCTCGATCATTCATTATATAAATATTAAAACTCTTAGACACGATCACAGAGACACGGTCGTGTGTCTCAGCCGTGTGGGAGGCACACCTTGGACATAGGCGTGTGCCCAAGCCATGTGAAGTCTGCACTTTAAATGTGGAATTTAATTCGACACACGGTCTAAGGACACAGGTGTGTGCCTTGGTTGTCTGACCATACTGATATGATGACGTCATAAAGAGAATGCCAAGGTTTTGGCACACGGGCTAAGACACGGGCATGTCGAGGCCATGTGGGGGACACGAGCCAGGGACACGGGCATGTGTCCGGCCGTGTGAAATAAGTCAGTGTCGACCACGGGTAAAAGACACGGGCATGTCTTAGGGGCACACGGACCTGTCCCTAAGACAACATGGGCGTGTGGCCCCTGTTTTGATGAAGAATCTTCTAAGTTCGTAAAAGTTCCCGGTTTAATTTCGAAACCTCTCGGAAGTATGTTTAGGGCCTCGTAGGCCGAGAATGAGCAGAATATGGGTTTATATGGAAACTCTTTATGGTAAAAAGAAATTTTATAGCCCAATGTGATATGTTTAAGCAAGTTAAGTTAGGTAATGCCTCAAATCCAGTTTCGGCTTTGAACACGGGTAGGGGTGTTGCAAGTTAGGGGTTAGAAGGTAGAAATTAAGGATTTAATTAAGTTAAAAAGAAGAAATTAAGTGAAATAGATTGTACAAAATAAGTCGAGTAAGTATGTGTGAGTGAGAGCCTTTGTATGAACACAAAGAGATAAGTTAGATTGTTTTTGAATGCTTAGTAATATGAATATTTTTGTGAAAAGTTGAAAACGTTGGTGGAGCCTCAACAAACCGGGATAAAGGCAAGCATAAAGTTGTCTAGTTCAACGAGTCGTGGTGAGCTACAGGTGAGTGCATTTGTATGTCGTATTTCAGCAAGAATTATGAGATCTAGAGAGTCGAAGTGAGGCTTGTGAACCCTCCACTTATGGTATGCAAATCTCGACCTTCTCCTGGTTATAGGTTTTATATTATCTAATATATATAAATGTATATGGGACTTTAATGCATGCTAAAGTTCATGTGACGAAGAACACTAAATAGGTATGTATATATATGTAATATAATTCGTATATGGTTATGTAGTACTTGCAAATGGACATAAAAATAAATAATATAATGCGAACTTTTATATAACATGTGAATTCTGTTGATAGTGCACATCTATGCATGCACATTTATGCATGCATGAACCCATAAGTGAATTATGAGTTTTATGATATGGCAAGTTCTAATTAGTGCAAAATTATATTATTATGAAATGCTAAGTGCGAGTTCAACAGCAGTGCGAGCCAATTATATTATGTAATAAAATGTGATTAATTAGATATGTTGGCAATGTGAACACTTGAAATCATTGAATATCATTAGCATGCCATTGGATTGTGAGTACTCACCCTTTTGTTATGTGTTGCGCATTGTGGTCCGGAGATAGCATTGGAGAGATAAGGGAATGTCGAGCATAGCTCCATTCACCGTAGATAGCATGGTGTGTTTGGAGAGTGTGAGCATACATGCTACACTTACATGGAGATAATGAACGACTTTATGAATCACGCTGTGTGTTTTGGAGATCCGTTTATCCAATGAATATATAATTTGACTATGTTTCATATTCACGAATTGCTAATATATCACCGTGTTGAGTATGTAATTTGTGTTATGTGTGAATTGTTAAAGTATGTGTAAATCCTAACATGTTTGGTGTGTATATTTTTTTTGTATACATGAGTACTCACTGTACTTCTCAAAGCTCACACTCCTTACTTTACCTTTGATCGCTGTAAAATCAGAGCTTTAAATATTTATAAAAGAATGATCAAACCTGGAGACTAACTCTGACAACGATATTAAGGCAAGTGTACCAATCGAACAGTAGTATAGCTTAGGCAAGACCGGTTATCGAACCCAAAGGAACTAAAAGTATTAATACTCACTTTCTTTTTATTATTTAGCCTTAAAGTTAGAGTGAAGATTACTTTTTAAATTAAATTGACGACAGCTAAACTAAAGACACAAAGACAAAAAAGACGAATTGGAAAATAACCTTGAGGAAAAACTCAGTTGATTTTAATGATACCCTCAGGAAGAATCCGCCTAGATTTCTCCTATTATCTAACCTTCAATTATATGATTTTTTTTACTTAGCTTGATCTGTAGGACTCCCTAACCTATATTAAACCCTCTCTCGAGGCGAATAACTTCTAACCCTAGGTTAATTAGTGGAACTCTCATTCGCTTATAATAACCCCCTAGGACAGCTGTAACACCCCAAACCCGGCCCAAACACCACGACTGAATTTAGAATGCTACTGAGGAAAGTTTGAAAAGAATTTGTCATAAAAGTGAAAACATAATAATTTTTCGTCATTTATAAAACATTGTACATTTAAAATTCTTAAGTAAAAATTATGTTGTTACAAATTTCCGGATTTAAAACTTTAATATAAGGCTTTTAAGATATAAATAGGTTCCAAAAATCATTTCCGGTTATTAGTACAATAACAATTTAACTTCAAACCATAAAAAGTTCCCAAATACTTTAAGTGGCCTTATTACAATAAAGATTTACTCAAAAGTTCTAAAAATATAAAGTGCATAAAATAAATAAACATCTTCTGCATGGCCACCTCGTATCCGCTCTAGCCCGGTCCAAGAATCATGTATCACGTGCATTGTTTTTGGAAAAAAATAGGGTGAGTCAAACCGACTCAGTGTGCAATTATTTCACATGTCTCTACAAATGGGCTTGGCCCACATCCACACAGTCCACATAATCAATCATGCAAAATGAATCCCAACCCAACCTAGAGTCTATCCGCTACACACCCTCGTACCTGCCGCACACACCAGGGGATTACTAAATCGCCCTCCAACCGCTACACGCCTCCTTGGCAGACCTGCTGCCCAAGGCCGTGGCTTAGCCACCGATCACCTAAGTGACCCCACATATCTATATCCACGAGGTGACTCAAGGTCATCCTCAATCCACGGTGATGCACACAGCTATCATCCGCCCACGATGTGGTACATAGCCAACACCCCACCTTGATGAAGCACATAGCCAACATCAAGCGCCAATGTAGCTCAAGGCTAACATCGGACCACGTACATAAATATGTACACCCTGTCCTTCAATATTCACATCCCAGTCCCCATGTATATATATATGTATCATGACAAAAAAATGTTAACATGAGTATACATCGCATACTTACCACAATTTTACACATAAATCACAGGTAGATTAATATCATTAAATACTGACCTGATTAACCGATTACCCACCATGGGTAGTCACCATCTCTGCCATATTTCCGGCCACCACACATATCTTATACACATATATATAACAACACATACAAACAACAAGAGAGCAGTGCGATAACTTCACACCTTATAAGCAAAAGTCGCCTAAACCTGAACCCCGTAGCCTACACAATTTGCACCTTGCGATTTGTTGAACTCCTCCTACACAACTATGTTAGATTCGATTTCTAACATTAATGAACCAAAATACATGGCCTTTGGCCTAAGATTACACTTGCTTTACCTTGAGTATCCGAATCCCGAAAGGTTCCCTTCTAACCGTCGGCTACAACCAAATCCCGAAATCCTCCACTAACGCTGAGATCGATTGCACCCTTGTTTGAAACCGCAGAGATATTCAGCTATAAAGATGAATGATTGACTTTGAAGAAGAAAGAGATGAAGAAATCGGCTAGATGGTGCTTGTTGCATACAAAGAGAGATTCGGTCCTTAACAAATAAGAAGAAAAGAGATGAAGTTTAGAGAGATTCGACAATGATGAACGTTTGGAAGAAAGAGAGATTCGGCCGAAGCAAAGTAAACAGAAAAGAAAAGAATGGAAGAGATGAACAAGAAAAGAAATAATCTAAAATGGCTATATGGTTTCGGTTATGGAGGAGAATGAATCAAAGAAAAAGTTTTTGAAATTGGTGTACATTCGACCAAAGAAGAAATAAAAAGAAATAAGATGAAAGAAAAATGCTCCTTTCAATGGTAGTATATTTTCGGCACAAAGAGGAAAAGAGTTTGAGAGGAAAAGAAAATAATATCAATTTGGTCAAGAATAATAGCCAAAACCAAAGCAAAACTTTACCTATTGCCCAAGACACATTCGGCTTGGGAGTGAGATTTTGGAGAGAAAAGAAAATGGTGCTCAAAAATGCTAAAGAATTTGACCAACTATCCCCTAATTCCTTTCATTAATCGGCCAACCCCCCTAGCCTCCATACCGTCCACATACATGGTCAATAGACCATAAAAGAAATTTCCAAAACATCATTCCTTACATCAAGCCTTATGTCCCCCTAACTTACCATAAGCTTAAGATTTCATTCCTTAAGTTAGAACTTGCCTTTTTCCTTAGTATACTATCCATAAAAGAAAATAGTCCAACCTTACCTTAATTAAAGTTTGACCAACACATGCCATACAAATGCAAAAATAAAAGTCACCTTATGTCTAACCATGGGATTCGAACCTAAGCCCCCCTCACACTGCTTGTGGCGTCACTTCATAAGGCCCTAAGTGGCGCCTCCCTTGCCACTTTGCCAACTGAATTCTTGTGATTAAATCCTCCAAAAAATTTTCTTAAGGCCTATCTTGCTTAGCTCCCCTTTAAGACTTAAACATCCATTATTTTTCTAAGTCACCTACCTATATTCCAAAGTTCCCGAAGCCCCCAAAACACACACAAACCACACAAGAGCACACTACCACATACATTCAAGTTAAAAAGCATAACCCCTAGATCCCGGATATTACAATTCTACCCCCCTTAAAAATAATTTCGGCCTTTAAATTACCAACTAACTAACAGTCGTGCATCCTAACTCACCATATTACGCTCTTGCTGTGCACTCTGATCTTAATAAAACTAATGTACTTTCTACTAAATCTTGGAACCCCTTCCTCCTCATCTTCCTAGGTACAGTCTCAAAGTTCACACTCAAAGTTCCAGATACTTTACTAGCAATATAAGAACGAGTTGACCCGATGCCTATTAAAGCTGTAAAGGGTAATCCAGCAATAAGAAACATACCCGTGCCCACATCTGGCTCATCACCTTCCTCGCGACGTCTGGCTGCATAAACCAATCCTGGCTGTCTCGTATCTGAACTCCCAGCACCTCGGCCTGGTGTTCCACGACCTCAGCCGGAACCATTCCCTCCACGGTTCGGACCACGACCCCTCGTCGCTTGCTGACCACCTCTGCCCGGTTGCACATACCCCAGACGAGCCCTATTCAGATCCTGAGGACAATCTTTAATCAAATGAGACTTAGACTTACACCTAAAACACTCCCGATCCCGTCCCCAGCATTCACCAACATGAAACCTTCCACACCGAGCACACGGACGGTCCTGATTACCAGCAGCTGGCATAGAAACACGAGTAGAATTTTCAACCCTCGGTCTTTTCTGAAGACTCCTAATGATTCTGACGGCTCAAAACTCCTCTTACTCTGGTTCCTATCCCTATCTCTATTCTGCCTCTCGGTCCTCCTAACTTCTTCAGCTATCCGTGCCCTATCCACTAAGACTGGAAAGTCCCTCTCTCGATGCGGAGCAATCAACACTCGCAGCTCATCTCGCAACCCATCCTCAAATCTGACATACCGCTCGTAATCAGTAGCTACAATCCCTCTAGCATATCGACTTAACCGCAGAAACTCCGCTTCATATTCAGTTACCGACTTATTTCCTTGTACTAAATTCAGAAACGCCTTTCTCTGAGAGTCTATGTAGCTAGCTCCAACGTATTTCCCTTCAAACTTAACCTTAAAATACCTCCAATCCACTCGATCCGCAGGGATACTCTCTTTAACAGTGAGCCACCACTGGTAGGCCTCATCTCGAAGCAGCGAAACAGCACCTTTCAGCTTTTCCTCAGCAGTGCAGTCCAAAACGTCCATGATCCTCTCACTGCCTCTAACCAGTACTCCGCTACATTCGGAGCTACCCCAGATACTCCCCTAAAAACCTCGGCTCCGTTTGATCTAAGTCTCTCAGCTACTGACTTCCGAGCCCCATTTCCCATACCAGCTCCCGCTACTCGCTCTAGAACTCGCAGCATAGCCTGCGATACTGCGTCTTCTCCTCCAGTTTGCTCCTGAAATTCTACCACAACAGCCGGTGGCGGTGCCTCATTTTCGGAACCCTGACCAGACCTAACTGGTTCCGACACAGCCATTCTGCCTCTACCGCGCCCACGAGTATTGCTACCACGTCCCCTAGAACTCATGTCTATCATCGCGATTTAATCTGATTTAAGAAATTTTATGCATTAGTATTTTGTTCCACTGATTATCCGCGAACAATTTTATGTAAAGAAGTTTTTAGTAGTAGTTCTTTCGATCAACCAAAGTTTTCATCTCAAGTTTACTACCCTAATTCAGAAAGTCACATTCATTCATCCACAACATCCACTACACTACTTTCGACATTTTGTCCGTTCCCAACCCAGGAGTATTTTCGTAATTCATCCTATAGGGGTATTTTAGTAATAAATCAGGGTAAAAAAATATTTTTATAAAACAAAGGCATTCCAAAATTTTCAAAACTCGAGGTTGTTTTGAAAATTTTTCCAAATCAAAGGTATTGCGAAAATTTCAGAAATCGGGGTTATTTTGGTAATTTTGTAAATCAGGGGTAATTTAGAATTTTTTTTTAAACCGGGATATTCTGGTCATTTTCAAATCTTAAGGTAGTTTTTACAAAATAGTGTAGCTGGTCCCTTTCGGGTTTTAATTATCAGGTTAAGCCGGTGAATAAGTCCTCTTGGTTAAGGGTGAACTGTTACTACGCACCAGGTAGAATTCGAGTGAAGAGGAGGTGAGTCACTAGGACTGCTTAAATACCAAGCTCCCACCAAATCCAATCCTAGACATGCGCACAACCGTTGACACACCCTAACTCGGCGACTTACTCACAGGTTTGTTTGATTGCACTTAAGTCTTATGTATCTTGTGTTGGAGTAAACTAGTCCTAGGGTTCAACAGCTCCTACTCTACTAATCTACGATCCCATAATGCCCATAAAGTTTCACATACCAATCACTTCAGTAGTTAGGGGTACTTACCTGGTGGACTTCGGGCCGGAGATACAGGTGCCATGCTAGAATAAACCTGAAATAGTTCATGAAAGTCTATGTTTTTGAAAAGCCCATTTTTTTTTAAAAAAAATGTTTTTGGCCCAAAAACCCTCAAAGCCGAGTTTTGAACCAGGCTCTGATACCAAATTGTAACACCCCAAACCCGGCCCAAACACCACGACCTAATTTAGAATGCTACTGAGGAAAAAGTTTAAAAAGAATTTGTCATAAGAGTGAAAACATAATAATTTTTCGTCATTTATAAAACATTGTACATTTAAAATTCTTAAGTAAAAATTATGTTGTTACAAATTTCCGGATTTAAAACTTTAATATAAGTTTTTTAAGATATAAATAGGTTCCAAAAATCATTTCCGGTTATTAGTACAATAACAATTTAACTTCAAACCATAAAAAGTTCCCAAATACTTTAAGTGGCCTTATTACAATAAAGATTTACTCAAAAGTTCTAAAAATATAAAGTGCATAAAACAAATAAACATCTCCTGCATGGCCACCTCGTATCCGCTCCAGCCCGGTCCAAGAATCATGTATCACGTGCATTGTTTTTGGAAAAAAATAGGGTGAGTCAAATTGACTCAGTGTGCAATTATTTCACATGTCTCCACAAATGGGCTTGGCCCACATCCACACATTCCACATAATCAATCATGCAAAATGAATCCCAACCCAACCTAGAGTCCATCCGCTACACACCCCCATACCTACCGCACACACCAGGGGATTACTAAATCGCCCTCCAACCGCTACACGCCTCCTTGGCAGACCGGCTACCCAAGGCCGTAGCTTAGCCACCGATCACCTAAGTGACCCCACATATCTGTATCCACGAGGTGACTCAATGTCATCCTCAATCCACGGTGATGCACACATCTATCATCCACCCACGATGTGGCACATAGCCAACACCCCACCTTGATGAAGCACATAGCCAACATCAAGCGCCAATGTAGCTCAAGGCTAACATCGGACCACGTACATAAATATGTACACCCTGTCCTTCAATATTCACATCCCAGTCCCCATGTATATATATGTCTCATGACAAAACAATGTTAAGATGAGTATACATCGCATACTTACCACAATTTTACACATAAATCACAGGTAGATTAATATCATTAAATACTGACCTGATTAACCGATTACCCACCATGGGTAGTCACCATCTCTGCCATATTTCCGGCCACCACACATATCTTATACACATGTATATAACAACACATACAAACAACAAGAGAGCAGTGCGATAACTACACACCTTATAAGCAAAAGTCGCCTAAACCCGAACCCCGTAGCCTACACAATTTGCACCTTGCGATTTGTTGAACTCCTCCTACACAACTATGTTAGCTTCGATTTCTAACATTAATGAACCAAAATACATGGCCTTTGGCCTAAGATTACACTTGCTTTACCTTGAGTATCCGAATCCCGAAAGGTTCCCTTCTAAACGTCGGCTACAACCAAATCCCGAAATCCTCCACTAACGCTGAGATCGATTGCACCCTTGTTTGAAACCACAGAGATATTCAGCTATAAAGATGAATGATTGACTTTGAAGAAGAAAGAGATGAAGAAATCGGCTAGATGGTGCTTGTTGCGTACAAAGAGAGATTCGGTCCTTAACAAATAAGAAGAAAAGAGATGAAGTTTAGAGAGATTCGACAATGGTGAACTTTTGGAAGAAAGAAAGATTCGGCCGAAGCAAAGTAAACAGAAAAGAAAAGAATGGAAGAGATGGACAAGAAAAGAAATAATCTAAAATGGCTATATGTTTTCGGTTATGGAGGAGAATGAATCAAAGAAAAAGTTTTTGAAATTGGTGTACATTCGGCCAAAGAAGAAATAAAAAGAAATAAGATGAAAGAAAAATGCTCCTTTCAATGGTAGTATACTTTCAGCACAAAGAGGAAAAGAGTTTGAGAGGAAAAGAAAATAATATCAATTTGGTCAAGAATAATAGCCAAAACCAAAGCAAAACTTTACCTATTGCCCAAGACACATTCGGCTAGGGAGTGAGATTTTGGAGAGAAAAGAAAATGGTGCTCAAAAATGCTAAAGAATTTGACCAACTATCCCCTAATTCCTTTCAATAATCGGCCAACCCCCCTAGCCTCCATACCGTCCACATACATGGTCAATAGACCATAAAAGAAATTTCCAAAACATCATTCCTTACATCAAGCCTTATGTCCCCCTAACTTACCATAAGCTTAAGATTTCATTCCTTAAGTTAGCACTTGCCTTTTTCCTTAGTCTACTATCCATAAAAGAAAATAGTCCAACCTTACCTTAATTAAAGTTTGACCAACAAATGCCATACAAATGCAAAAATAAAAGTCACCTTAAGTATAACCATGGGGTTCGAACCTAGGCCCCCCTCACACTGCTTGTGGCGTCACTTCATATGGCCCTAAGTGGGGCCTCCCTTGCCACTTTGCCAACTGAATTCTTGTGATTAAATCCTCCAACAAATTTTCTTAAGGCCTATCTTGCTTAGCTCCCCTTTAAGACTTAAACATCTATTATTTTTCTAAGTCACCTACCTATATTCCAAAGTTCCCGAAGCCCCCAAAACACACACAAACCACACAAGAGCACACTACCACATACATTCAAGTTAAAACGCATAATCCCTAGATCCCGGATATTACAACAGCAGTAAATCGATCCATGGACTCCCATATTAGGTTTCACCCTAATTCGATAAAATCTGGTAACCCTATCTCTAGGCATTCGATCAACTTCGCTTAATTATGTTAGATCTTCTCTTAGGCAGGGTCTATTCCTCCTCCACCTAAGCACATTAGATTTGGATTAAGCAACATAATTAAGAACAAACTAAGTAATTTATCATATAACTTAAAAATCAAATAATAAAATCCATCTAGGTTTCATCCCCTTCAGGTATCTGAGGGTTTAGTTCATAATGAATAAACAAACCATTGCAAGAGAAAAGATAAAACAAAACATAGGAAAAATCCTAAAACCCCCTGAAGGAGTCGAAGGAGAATTCCGTCGTCTTGAGTAAAACTACGGCTTCTTGGGATGGATCAACTGGCTATCCTCGCGTTATTCCCTAAGTTTGACCTTCTCGACTTGGCTCCTTGGCCTCACTTTCGCTCCCTTCAACAGGTGATACTTGGGGGTTATTTATAGGCTCTTGAAACGCGATTCTTTCTCCCTAAGTATCCTTTTTCGACTAAAATTGCTCTTTCCAGCGTCAGAGGCACGGCCATGTCACACGCCTGTTTGAATCGAGACCTGACCGTGCTCGGATTTCTCTTGAGGCACGGCCGTGTGTGGCAGGGTTGAGGCCGTGCTCTAGGTGTTCGTCAAGGCACGTCCGTGTGTACTTTGGGCCAGGCCGTGTCGATTTCGTGTTAAGGCCCATTTACTCTGTTTTAGGCCCGTTTTATGTTCTTTTCATCCTTGGGTGCTTTCCTGGGTATAAGACATGAAAAGAAAGGATTAAAAGCACCTTTTTATATAAAACAAGGGGTAAATCATCCAAAAGCATATTAAATGTGGGATAAAAATATGTTACTTTTACGTTTTATCAAATACCCCCACACTTAAGCTTTTGCTTGTCCTCAAGAAAAATTCTCAACTTACAATTAAAATGAACTTTCCGTGATCTATAATTCTTATCAACAATGTCTTATCCTAATTCATAGAAAATTCATACATGGATAGTTTGATTCAAAGCGTCCTAAAGATTCAAACGAGATAAGTCATAATTTTGTACCTTGAAAACATCGGTGTCTTCCTTGAAAACAGACTTATCATGCTTGATTCTCTAGTATTCTTTTGAATTAAACATCAATGTACAATTAACTATGACTTATTCTAAAACATGTCAATAATCATTACAAATTATTAGAAATTTCATCCTAATTAGTAATATGATAACTTTGCATAAAAACAAGACTAAATCAGGGATTTGAGAATAATGAAAAAAGTTTGGCAATTTTATTCCATTTTTAACCTCAGGGATTTGAGAATAATGCAGAAAGTTAGGTATTTTTACCCCCCACACTTAAGATATACATTGTCCTCAATGTACAAATATAGATAATGCATTTAAAATCAAAAGGGAGGGGATAGAATACTCCCTGAGGTGTGGGTTGTTTCCTTGGAGGAGAGTAGGGGTCGTGGAGAATACGGCGAAGGCGTCGGTATGGTGGTGGTGCTGGTTCCCGAGCTTTGTGCTAGATGAAGAAATTGGAGAACTCATGAAGGATTAGCCAGGGGTTTTTGAAACATAATATAAATAAACTAAAGATGAAATTAAAGAAAAGCAAGCTAAAGTGATGGAGACTAAAAAGAAAACTGAAATGATAATAAAGTACTAATGGACTATGAAGTCCTTATTAAAGGATGGTTCGCAAGGTGGGAATCAATGCTAAGATTGGGGATGTGGTGGCGGTGGTGAGAGTGGTGAGGTTGTCGTGGTGGTCGGCGTGATTCCCTAATAGCCTGGCGAACCTGACATTAAGAAGTTAAAAGAAAATTAAATGAAAATAGCAGTAGAGAAGCTTAGATGGGGAAAATAAAGGAGAAGAGCAGGAAATTGAAGCAAGAGAGAAAGTGAAAATAAAAACTAATTGGTCTCAAAGATCCTTGGCTTGGTGTTGAGACGAAGCTGCCGGTATGAACTCATGTTGATCGTTCTTTGTTAAGGAGTTTATGCGTAGTTTCTTCCGCTTCTTCGGCATGGTATTGATTTGCTTAATGATCTAGTGTCTTGAAGGGTCTGTGACTGAAGAGAGTGAAAAGGAGAGGAAAAATTAGATGGAGGGGAGGAGAAGAGGTGAGAGGTTTAAGTAGAATTTCAGATTTTGTGCTCCCCCATGGCCATGGTCACAGGGTGTGTCGAATTACACGGCCACCTCACATGGCCGTGTTATAGGGGGTGTTGTCACCCTTTTGGTCGTGCTTGGTCCTCTCATGCCCGTGCTTGTGAATTCTTTCTTTTGGCACGGTCATTATGCACGGGCGTGTCTCCCCCATGTTTTATAAGTCAATAACCTCAGTAATTTCACACGGTTGTGTAGCACGGGCGTGTTCTGGCCGTGATGTGCAAGTCAGTAGCTTTAGTAATTTCACACGGTTGTGGGCACGGGCGTACCCTTTCTGTCGGTGCCCGTGGGCAGGGTTTGTTGGATCCGTGACGTTGGGGAGGGTGGTTGGGCTGACTGTACGGCCTGTGTCCTGTCAGTGTACTAGTTTAGGTGGTCCACACGGCCATGGACACGGCCGTGTGTAAGGCCGTGTGGCCTGGAAAACCTGCATTTCTGATTAGTTTAAAAAGGAAAAAGAGAAGAAAAAGGAAAAGATAAATAAAAACAAAGGAAAAAAATAAGGTTAGTGCTCGGGTTGCCTCCCGAGAAGCGCTCGTTTATAGTCTTTAGCTAGACTTCCTTGTGTTTGAAAATTTTAGGGAGGTTTAAAGGTTTGAATATCTTCCCTCATGCTTAAAGTTCCGTTATCTTGATAATGTTGAAGTCGAGAAGCGTTTTCTTTGGAAGTGCTGAATATTGGATTGCTTACCTCGACTATGCCGTTTGGGAAGATATCATGTACTTTGAGAAGGATCTCTCTCTTTACTTTCACGTCTGTGATAGTGATTTGGGGGATCGGTTTTGTCTAACAGTACTTGATCTCCTATTTTGAAGTGATTTGATGTCCCCATGAGCTCTTCTTGTGGTTCGTCGGGTTTTTTTTCGTATGAATCTAGCTCTCTTTTGATTTCTATCTTCTGATTCTCTAAATTGTCTATATGAGCCGGCTCATTGCTTAGGCTTTGTGTTGTTTCCTGTGATGAAGATTGAATAATATGGTTATTAACTGAAATAGCTTTCTTACCTTCATCGACTGTTGTCCTGGCCGAGTCGAGAGCTTAAAGATTAATTGATTCATCGCCTACACGAAGTATGAGCTCACCTGTAGCAACATCAATTTTAGTTCTGGCAGTTGCTAGAAAAGGTCTTCCTAAAATTAAAGGGATTGAATTATCCTCATCCATGTCTAAGACAACAAAGTCTACTGGGAAAACAAATTTACCGATTTTTACAAGAACATCTTCGATAATGCCCCTAGGAATTCTAACTGTTTTATAAGTTAATTGAATACTCATCCTAGTTTGTTTGGGCTTCCCTAGACCTAGTCATTTAAACAGTGAGTAAGGCATGACGTTTATGCTTGCCCCTAGATCAGCTAACGCATTGTTAATATGTAGGCTACCAATTAAACATGGAATTGTAAAACTCCCTGGATCTTTTAGTTTCTGTGGTAGTCTGTTTTGTAATATTGCTGAGCATGTTGCGTTTAGTTCCACATGGTGTTCTTCATCTATTTTGCGTTTGTTGGTCAAGAGCTCTCTTAAAAATTTTCTCGAATCTGACATCTGAAAAAGAGCTTTAAGAAGAGGTAAGTTAATATGTAATATCTTTAAAAGTTTAAGAAACTTACCGAATTATTCCTCTGAATCGTCTCTTTTTATGGCTTCAGGATAAGGTATGCGAGGTTGATATTCCTTAATTACCGGTTTTGGCTTCTCTTGTGGTACCTCTGTTTTACCTTCGTCTACTTTCTTTTCCGGTATTGAATTCGGTTCAGCTAATACGTTATTGTCCTGAGCTGTGATTGCTTGAATTTGCTCCTTAGGATTAACTTCAGTGTTGCTTGGTAGACGTCCTTGTGGTCGTTCTGACATTAGTTTTGCGAGTTGTTCGACTGCATTAGTCACCTCCTTGACTAACTTAGAAATTTCATCGAGTCGTCTCTCGTTACTTTTGACTGCTCTATCAGTTTCTTGAATATGTTCCTCGAAGGATGGTTTCTTTTCTTGTGGATAGGGCTGATTTCGGAAGTTTTGAGGAGGTTGTTGCCTTTGATTTCCTTAGTTTCCTTGTCCTCCCCACGAAAAATTTGGGTGGTTCCTCCAACCTGGATTGTAAGTGTTACTATAAGGATTATTATTAGATCGGAAATTATTACCTATATAGTTCATCTGTTTATCTTCTGCTCCTGGTTGGTAGGGTGGGTACTCAGGATTCGCCACAATTCCACTTGCATCGCACTGCATGACTGGATGTACCTGTGATGAACACAAATTATCAAGCTTTTTATTCATCATCTCTAGCTGTATTGATAGCATGGTCATGGAATCGATGTTGAAAACTCCTGCCAATTTTGTCGGTTTGGTCCTTGAAGCTTGCCACTGATAATTGTTTAATGATATCTCCTCAATGAACTCGTAGGCTGCTTCTGGGGTTTTGTTGTTCAGTGTTCCACTGGCGGCTGAGTCTATAAGTTGTCTCGTTGAGGGTTTACACCGTTGTAAAAGGTTTGGACTTGTAGCCACAAGGGTAGGCCATGGTGTGGGCACCTTCTCAAGAGAGCTTTGAATCTCTCCCATACGTCGTATAGCGTCTCTACATCCATCTGCACAAAGGAAGAGATATCATTCCGTAATTTGGCCGTTTTGGCCGGTGGGAAATATTTCATCAAAAACTTTTCAGTCATCTGATCCCATGTAGTGATTGACACTCGTTGTAACGAGTTTAACCATTGTTTAGCTTTATTTCTTAATGAAAAAGGGAATAACCGAAGACGTATGGCATCATCAGAAATGCCATTTATTTTGAAGGTATCACAGAACTCTAAGAAGTTAGCTATATGCGTGTTTGGATCTTCATCCTGCAAACCATCAAATTGAACAAACTGCTGAATCATTTGTATTGTATTAGGCTTTAATTCAAAATTGTTAGCAGATATAGCAGGCCTAACAAAACTAGATTCTGCTCCTGTTAAATGTGGTTTCACATAATCGAACATTGTGCGTGGAGCGTTGTTGTCACCCATTTCGCGTGGTGGTGGGTTGTTTTCGTCCATCGTTCAGTAGGATTGGATTTATCTTCTTCCTCTCCCTCCGTGTAATCTAGGGCTCGCCTGGTTTCCCAATGATTCCTACGAGCGATAGCTTCGATTTCGTTGTCGAATACCAAAGGTCACCTCGGGTTCCTTCTAATCATAAACTATAGGTACCTGTTTGAAAAGAAAGAGAGAAAATTTCAGTAAACAAATATAAAAATAAAAAGAAAAATAAATTGCGAAAAATAAAAATTAGGGCAAAAGTAATAAAAATAGAGTTTTCTTAATATTTTAGTTCCCCGGCAACGGCGCCAAAAACTTGATTGCTGTAAAATCAGAGCTTTAAATATTTATAAAAGAATGATCAAACCTGGAGACTAAGTCTGACAACGATATTAAGGCAAGTGTACCTATCGAACAGTAGTATAGCTTAGGCAAGACCGGTTATCGAACCCAAAGGAACTAAAAGTATAAATACTCACTTTCTTTTTATTATTTAGCCTTAAAGTTAGAGTGAAGATTGCTTTTTAAATTAAATTGACGACAGCTAAACTAAAGACACAAAGACAAAAAAGACGAATTGGAAAATAACCTTGAGGAAAAACTCAGTTGATTTTAATGATACCCTCGGGAAGAATCCGCCTAGATTTCTCCTATTATCTAACCTTCAATTATATGATTTCTTTTACTTATCTTGATCTGTAGGACTCCCTAACCTATATTAAACCCTCCCTCGAGGCGAATAACGTCTAACCCTAGGTTAATTAGTGGAACTCTCATTCGCTTATAATAACCCCCTAGGACAGCAGTAAATCGATCAATGGACTCCCATATTAGGTTTCACCCTAATCCGGCAAAATCTCTTAACCCTATCTCTAGGCGTTTGATCAACTCCGCTTAATTATGTTAGATCTTCTCTTAGGCAGGCTCTATTCCTCCTCCACCTAAGCGCATTAGATTTGGATTAAGCAACATAATTAAGAACAAACTAAGTAATTTATCATATAACTTAAAAATCAAATAATAAAATCCATCTAGGTTTCATCCCCTTCAGGTATCTGAGGGATTTAGTTCATAATGAATAAACAAACCATCGCAAGAGAAAAGATAAAACAAAACATAGGAAAAATCCTAAAACCCCCTGAAGGAATCGAAGGAGAATTCTACCGTCTTGAGTATAACTCCGGCTTCTTGGGATGGATCAACTGGCTATCCTCGCGTTATTCCCTAACTCTGACCTTCTCGGCTTGGCTTCTTGGCCTCGCTTTCGCTCCCTTCAACAGGTGATACTTGGGGGTTATTTATAGGCTCTTGAAACGCGATTCTTTCTCCCTAAGTATCCTTTTCCGACTAAAATTGCTCTTTCTAGCGTTAGAGGCACGGCCATGTCACACGCCCGTGTGAATCGAGACCTGACTGTGCTCGAATTTCTCTTGAGGCACGGCCATGTGTGGCAGGGTTGAGGCCGTGTTCTAGGTGTTCGTCAAGGCACAGCCGTGTGTGCTTTGGGCCAGGCTGTGTCGATTTCGTGTTAAGGCCCATTTACTCCGTTTTAGGCCCCTTTTGTGTTCTTTTCATCCTTGGGTGCTTTCCTAGGTATAAGACATGAAAAGAAAGGATTAAAAGCACCTCTTTATATAAAACAAGGGGTAAATCATCCAAAAGCATATTAAATGTGGGATAAAAATATGTTACGTTTACGGTTTATCAACCTTGCAAATAAATAGTTCGCGAGTTAGTGAGGAGGGTGGAAAATTGGTGATCCATCACAAGGCATTTTTTTTAGAGTATGTTGAGCTTTTAAAAATTGAAGTGAAGGCAATGCGGGTTATTCCAAGGGTTTAGTACTAGAATTAGACTTAAACATTTTAAATAAAATTTTCAACAGGTTGTAAACGGCCATTACGGACTGTTTAACTTTGGGATTTTTGAACTTTATAATTGCTTGCTAATCTAGATGGTTTAATTACTTGTTTAATGTTATGATAATTAAATGAACTAACAAATTTTTGCAGCTAAGGAGACCACCAAGTATTAAGGTACACCGTATACCTTCTGATTCTGTGAAATAAATGATTAATTTAGAAAAGCATGCACTTAGGTCTAATTTCCTGTATGAAATATTCTGCAAATGCGTGGTGTGTATAGTTGGTTGGTGTGGTTCGTAAAGTTTTAAATGGAGAGTCACTTCAGTGACTAATGTAATGTTCAAAATTCGTGTCTATTACCCTGGACGGGTTTGGGGCGTCACACTAATCACCTAACCAATATGCCTCATTAGCACCATTTCAAAACAAGGTTATAACCAGAACAAACCATTAAATTAAATTCGTAAAAATCTATACCATTCCTATCAAAATAATCCAACCCTTTTTCACCTTCAAATTAACTACTAGAGAGTTTCAAATATAACATACCACAATGCCAACAAACATACTTCAAACATCATCATAAGGCATCCAAAATCAACCACTTTCTTTGTTCAAACACAAGAATACTCCAATTAACCACACACATATACAATTCAACCTTATATACATATCACATAAACTTCCTAAAATAAACATTTCATACATGGACTCATTTCACCATTTTCCAAAATCAACATTTAACCACATCAAGGCCTATATACATGCCACATAACCAGGTCTATTACAATTTAATAGTCTACCAAGTCAGAAGTTGGATAGTGTGAGCTCTAGAGTGATCTGACACACGTTCCACAAAATGCCTACTATAAAAGAAAATAGAAAACGAAACAGAGTATGCATTTTATATAATTAGTAAGCTCATAGGTAATTAAAGTAGTAAAGTCACCTTAATTCATAATTAACATAACAAAATACCTAACAATACAATCTTCTTGTTTCCACATTTAACAGTAATAAGGTGAAATCATCAGATGTAAGTCTCAAGCAATTCAATTTATACAGTACCATTTACTCAATTCAATACCATCAAATATTTATATGCTTCAGATACATTACTCAATTGTCATATAACATATCAATTTATACAATTCAATCCAAATGATACCATTCCATCGAACCATTGAGCATAATAAACAACATTTACATTATTCCAATTTCATTTAACCATTTCCAATCACAATATACAATATCAATCAGTCAGTTCCTTTTTAAATTTAACCATTTAGCAAGATGAATAGTACATAGGTTCGAATACTTAGGTATCTACACCACACCAAAGAGCACCATAGTGCACACAAGGGCACCGAAGTGCACACAGGGGCATCGAAGTGCAAATATAGGAACCAAAGTGCAATAATGTAGAATCGCACATCTAACCCTATTGGCATGTCAATCGGATCCTAATCGTTTACTACATTCAAACGGATATTTATACAAAATTTGAAACATTTACAATAAAGAAGCACTTCCATGTTTTCATAACACATATCATAACCAGGTCACATTCATTCAGCATCTTGCATGAACCATATTCAACAATAATGTTGATCTCTCGTATATCGGTGTAGTAGATAAAACTAGTTTTTGCACTTAAGAAGCCTAAATATAAGCATTTCCGTTAAATTTTAGTTAAATTTCTTTAGTTTTACTTAGATCTAATAAAATATGCTAATTGAGTCTTTTATTGATCTTAAAGGCTAAATGAGGCCTAAGGGAGAGCTAACGTACTTCGTGAGTGCACAGGAGACTATTAGAAGGCATTTTAGATCGATAATGGATACTATGTCGCAACACAGGAAGTCTGATGTCACAACACAAAGAGCATAATGGATATTGAATGAAACTACCACCGATGTCGCGACATTGACTAAGGGTGTCTTGACATACCCCTGAAGACATCCCAAGGAGGAGCATACTGACTTTTACGTCGTGACACAGGTCCTGTTGTGTCGCAACATCGACTCTGAAATGGAAAATAAATACGAAGTAGGGGCACTTTGGTCTGCATAATCAAACTTAAAGCTCAGGAATGTTAGCTAACCTAGGGTTAAGGACGACGAGCACCTGAAGGCTATAAATAGGCTCATTTGCACATGTTATGGACATGATTCCATTAACCTAAATCCTATCTTTATATTTAGTTTCATTTTCTTTCTTTCTTAGGTTTTTCAAAGTTTAGTTGATTTCCTTCAAGAGATCTGATTTGTAAAGACGACCAACTTCTGGGAATTCGTGTTATTATTTAAATAAATCAGGCCTTTATTAAACTCTACACTTCAATTTATTCACCATGTTTTATTCTTCCATCTATTCCATGTTGTTTATGAAAGCTATGAGGAGCTAATCCTTCTATGGGGGATTAGCAATTGGAGGCATGATCTATTAACTATTTTGTAGGGTTACTCAACGGATCAGCCATTTGGTAAAGGAAGACCGTGAAACAAGCCCTAAGCTTGACAAACCCAAAAAGTCAACAAGGTGGGAACTAACCCAAAATTGGTATTGTCCATCCGTGAACACCTGCACCCCAAGCCAGTCTGAACTGTGAGGTCGAAAGATAATAATTCCTTGTTGACTATCTATGTTAGTGGAAGATCGGAAGATCTTGCAATGGTAGTGACTAGTTGGTTGACGAGGAACTTGAAATGACAGTTGATTGGGATTGCCGAAGTAAGTTGTCACCCATCATCAGATTGGATTCCTTCTACTTTTACTATCTCTTAAAATTTAGTTTTCTTTTATGTTATTTTGTTTTTGTTATCATTACTATAAAAATCCCAAAAACCTCTTACTTACATTTTCATACTATAACTTGATTAAAGTATTAATTAGATCTTTTAGTGTGTAGGTTAAAATTGATCTAGCCTTCGGCTCCCTTGGGTACAATTCTAAAAGTACTCACCCACTTCGTTGTAAAACTATATTACAACTAGACCTGTATACTTGCAGATACCACCTCGTAATTCTATATTTTAATGTAGTATTTACGCTCTAGACATTAGCACGTCCGAAGGTGGTCAAGTTGTTGGCGCCGTTGCCGAGGAGGCAACATCACTAGGTTAATTTTAATTTTTGCACCTCAAAAGAATAATTAGGAAATTTGTAGGTTATAGATACGATTTTATTTTAGTTATTGTTACTAATATCTTCTTTCTTGGTTTAGTTTATTACTCGCAGTAGGGGCACACCTATTGTAGCAGCCACTATTTCCAAAAGAATAATCTGAAGAAATTATCGACAGTAACAACAGTAGTAGATGCAAGATCCACTACCACCAGCTGTAGGTAACGTACTCTGTGAAAATCCACTATTTGGTGACGCTGACAATAACGCCCTATTAAACCCACCAACACCACAACTTCCTACAAACATTCACATGGCTTGGACCAAAAGAAATTTAAGGGATTATGCCTTACCAAGTCTGAACATGGTTCAAGAAAGCATAGCAAGGCCAATGAATACAGGTAATAATTTTGAGATAAAACCAGCTATGATTCAAATGATCCAAAATAATCTGCAATTTAGGGGCACTATGACAGAGGACCCTAATCAACATTTAAAACAGTTTCTTCAACCCTATGATACTTTCAAATATAATGGGGCCATTGATGATGCTATTCGTCTTCAGTTGTTCCCCTTCTACTTGATTGATAACGCATTTTCTTGGTTAGACTTGCAGGCACCAAGATCTATCACAACATGGGATGAACTCGCTGGAAAATTCTTACAAAAGTTATTCCTAATTAGCAAAGTAGTTCAGCTAAGACAAGAGATTGTTGTCTTTAGACAGATGGAGGGAGAAAGTTTCTATGAGGTGTAGGAACATTTCAAAATGTTGATTCAAAAATGCCTGCACCATGGATTTCCTGAGTGGATGTGACTATAGGTATTTTATAATGGGTTGGATGCAAATGCACAATATGGATTAGATGAAGCGACAGGAGGAGCCCTTATGAACAGAACGTACGAGGATTCGTATGAAATCATTGAGAACATCGCACTAAACTCTTGCTAGTGGCCAATTGAACGATTCATATATGGTTAGAAACCCACTACGATAAATGCTATCCAAGAAGATGATAAGTATCAATAGTTAGTGGATAAACTCAACCATATTGAATCTATTTTTACACTGTCTATGCAGGGGGAGACAAACTACTTTTTCACTATATCAACAATCTAGCTAAGAGTGTAAATTATGTCAGGAATAGGGGTTGAAACCCTTATTTGAATACATATAATCTCGGCTAGAGAGATCACCCGAATCTGAGATGTGGGAAACCAAGGAACAAGTAACAATTTAAATCAAGTTAAAAACACTAATTACTAACCTCCTTATTTGTATAAACCTAGCATAGGGTCAACCCAAATGATTGCATTGCATGTAGTCAACGATTGGATAGAATTGAGGGAGATATGTAGTCAATGAGAATAGATGTCAAGCAGGTGTAGTCTGAGTACACCAACTCAACCAGAACATTGATGTAGCTCGAAGATCAAATGAGCCAATTAATGAGCATGATGGGTGATATCAAAAAAAAAAATTGACACATGTATTCCTAGCAATATAGAAGACAATCCATGGAGGGAAGGTAAGGAGCATGTGAAGGCGATATCACTTCAATTAGGGAAAGTACTGAGTAGCCCAGAAAACCCTACTCCGGAGGGAGTTATGGAGAATATTGATGATCCGCGAGAGGAACTCCTAGAAGCTAAAGAAGAACTAAGGCCAGAAGAGGCAAAGGCACCATCAATTGAACTAGAAAAAGAAACACTTAAAGATGCCAAAATCACAAAAATCTCATTTCCTTCAAGACTAGAATAAAAACAAAAGCGGGATAAGGATGAACTTGTAAGTTTCCTAAACTTGTTTAAAACATTAAATGTGAACCTACCTTTAATTGAGTTAATTGAAAAGGTTCCCAAGTACACTAAATGTTAAAAGAAGATGATAGCTAAGCTTAAGAAAATTAAGGTAGGAGAACAAGTTAATTTAAATGCTTCCTGTAGAGTGATTATTTCAAGATAGGTACCTCAAAAATTGAAAGACCCATGAAGTTTTTCTCTTGCCATAAAGATAGGAAGCATTCATTTTACTAGAGCTCTACAATGTAGGACCTAGTATTAATTTAATTGCTCTACCAATTTTTTGAAAAACTCGACTTGGGGGATCTAAAAACTACTCAAATAACATTACAATTGGATGATAGGTCTTCGGTATGTCCAAAAGGGGTATTGGAAGATACGTTAGTTAAAGTTTGAAGTTTCATTATCCCTGCATATTTTGTGGTGGTTGATTTTGAAGAAGATCGTGAGATACCGATCTTATTAGAAAAACCCTTTTTAGCCACTTCTAGATCTACCATTGATTTAGAAAAGAATGAATTAATGACGAAAATTAATGGTGAAACTCAAACTTTTAAATGTGGCCATCAATCAAGCGAGGAAGATAAGAGGAAGTTAGGGGAAAATGTAAAAAATAGTTTATTTTTAACGTCCCCGAGTTAAAGGATACGGTTCGTTTTAAGCATGCAAAAAGAATAAACAAGTTTAAGGAAAGGGACAAATGGGCACATGTGGAATGACACAATGGACGATGGACCAATACCGAAAAAATAGGAAAATTATCTGTCGGTTAATTGATGACACTATCGGATGAATCCAGTAGTAAAAATTAAAATTAGTTGAATTGTTGCATAAATTTTGGAAATTATTGTATATTTAACTAATCACCTAGTTTAGATTTTAAATTTTATTTGATGTCGATTCATCTCTAAACTGAAACATCCTTAAAACTAGAGTTTTGAGCCGAAACAGAATTAGTGTCATGACATCACCCCGATGAGTCACGACGTAGCAGACAGTTTCCTTCAAACCTATAAACTGACGGACGTGTCGCGACATCGAATATATTGCCACGGATGTCGCGACACGAAATCTCTGTGTCACGACATCGCTACAATTTTCTATAGGGTCGACTCGACCCAATTGCGTAACCCGGTGGTTTAAACCTTAATTTACCCAATTTTAACATTTTAAAACACCTATTTTCTAACCTGAAAACACCTTAACTCTTTTATTAAACCTAGACTAACCTCTTTTACATTCATATTTTGAAAATGCCCTCTCAAAATCTTAAACCCTAAACTCCCAATCTCTTAAATATTTTTTCTTCTTCAACAAACTTTTCAATCATCATTAGAGCAACAAGGAATGGGAACACCGTGTGAAAGCAAGGAATCCAAACGACCTCCAAGCATATAACTAAGGTTAAAGGTTCCTATATTTAATTTTTTTTATTGATTCATTGAATTGTTTGTTTATTGAAATATCATGCCTCCTAGGAAATTTAGGCGAACTATGGAAATGGAACCATCGACAGGTCTAAACCCCCTAATTTTGAAAACCTAAATATTGGAAAATATTTTACTAAACTTCAAGGAAATACCTTTATCCAAGAGAGGGGATTAAATCCGTTAATGGTTTTGTGTAAGGAAATACGGCCTTTAGTCTGATATCATAGGTGGGAAAGTTTTTGGACAATCCCTAAAGATAGTGTCGTGGTCCCTATGGTTCAGAAATTTTACACATCTTTAGGGGACCATGGTACTAGGAATACAAAAGGTCATATATGGGAATCAGTACTTGTGCGAGGGAAAGAAGTGAGAGTAACCCCTCGAATTATTTGCAACTTTTATAATGCTCCATATGAAAATGGTTTTATTGACAAAACTGATTTATAATATTTTTGAGACATAGATATGGATAATGTAGCAAGCCTAATCTGCCCGGGCCCACACCATAACCAAAATTAAAATAAATAAATTAATAATGTCCAGTCCAATACAAAATTTCAAACCCAAACACAAATTAAAAGCCCAATTGGCCCAAATTTTGGTTTGAGAATTTGAAACCCAAAGACTTAACCCCACAGCAGCCCCGCAAGCAGCTCTCCCCCTCCCCCACGCGCTCGCCACGTCCGCGCGTTCGACCTCCGTACAGCCACGCATGCCTCCGTACCTGCGAAAACAACAAACCACCAGCGCAGTAAGGAAAAAAAGAATTGTATTTTGATTTTTATTTTAATTTTTGAATTCGGTTATAAAAAACCAAAGCAAATATTTGTAAAGGGGGATTTTGATGAATATACAATACCAAAAAATCAAGAATACAGAGAGATTTTCGAAGGTATTTTACTATAGTTTTTGTGCCTATTTGTTTCTAATATCATACAAAGTGAAAAGAAAACGAATATAAACCCTTACCTATTTTTGTGTTGATCGGAGAACCCGAATTCGAAATGTTTCTGGTTATTTTTTTGATTTTAGTGAGAATTTCTAGTATTTTGAGTTTAGATCTAACTTGGGGTGCTCGAAAGGTCTGAAATGGTCGAGTTTTGGGGTCTCCGACCACCGCGCACGACGACGAACGGTGGCAGAGTACGACGGCTCGAGGACGGGGCTAGGACAGAGCCCCAGAAAGCTTTTCAGAGCGTTTTCTTCTCTTTTTTTTAAGAAACGGTTTTAAAATGATTTTTGTTAAGATTTTTGCTATTTAAAGCTGAGCAATACGACGTCGTTTAGGGGGCGAGGCATTAAGCCTTAAAACGGCGTCGTTTTTGGCCAAAACCTGCGTACTGACCCGACCCGAGGGAAGGATCCGCGTGTATTCGACTAAGGGGCTTTTTGCGCCCTTAGTCCTTTTGCATTTTCATTTTTTTAAAATTAAGTTTTTCTTTTATTTTAATTTTGTCCAGTAATCTTGCGCAGTTTTAATTTAGTCCTTGTTTAAATGCTGCATTTAACAACTTGGGAAAATTGCGCTTTTAATCCCCTTTAATTCATGCTCACTGTGTTTTAGTCCTTTTTCGATTTCTTTTTTAATTTATTATTTTTAGCTCTCTAATTTTGTTTCGATTTCAATATAGTCCTTTAATTTATTTTTTTAATTATTTGTTTATTGATTTTTCTAATTATTCTCCCTTTTTTAAATTAATATTATATATTATATATATATATATATATTTTAATGGTTCTAGATATTATTTATTTCTCTATGTTATTTTCATTAAAATTTTTTTATATATATTTCTTTTATATACATATATATAATTTATATTAAATTATTTTTTATGTATATATATTATTGATTTCGTATTGTTTTATGTAAATATATTCTTTTAAATTCATTCACGTATATATACATATATATATTTTCTTTTAAATTTGTTTATGTATATAATTTGTCTCTTTAAAAGACCCTATTTTAAATTATATATTTATTTATTCCAAACACTTTCATATGTCATTATTATTTTTATATGCATTATTTTATATCAAGTTTTTATTACATATGTATTATTTAAATTGACGCACACTATTTTATATATATTAGTTGTTTATTTGTTTTCTATATATTAGTTGTATTAATTTGCTATTGTAACTTTGCTTCTTTTTTTTTACATTATCGCATCGTGATTCAAATTTTAACATTTTAATTGATATTGGTTGTTTCATTCTTGTTCCTAACAAACTAAATAAATATATTTTGAGCCAGTTTTATAATCGCTTATCGGAAAGCTTATCAAAAATAAGGCAATGCTCGTGTTTGGAAGTTTCGAGAAAATCGTGCCCTAACTCTCTAGGTTCTGATTCTTCTCGTTAAATCTAAACAACCAAGTACCCTTTTCTCTTCTAATCAAAATGCATAAAAATTTTAAATAAAAAAACTTATTCCCGGGAATTTGAGACGTTGCGTCCTAACTCACTGGATGTGACGTTTTATCATCTCGAGGTAAGAATTTCCAAAAAAACAAAGGCAATATTTTGTATTCGAGAATTTTGAGAAATTATGCCCTAACTTACTGGGTTCTAATTTTTCATAAAGCCCAAATAACCGAATATCCTTTTCAAACTTCATTACACGCGTTTTAAAAGTCAAGAGATAAGTTCAGTTTCGAGAATATAAGTTGTTGTACCCTAACTCACTGAGTATGATATTTTATTTCTTCGAAATAAGAGGTTTGGCATCCAATATGATTCTGTTCAAATGTATCTTAAGTAAGTGGATCGTAATCTAGAATCTTTTCAAATTTTCAGCATTAAGACATTAAATAATCAATTAGTTACCAATTTTGGGCGTTCGAGGGTGCTAACCCTTCCTCGTACGTAACCGACTCCCGAACCCGTTTTCTCGAGTTTTTGTAGACCAAAATATGTTTTAATAAACCAAAGTTTTATTAAAGTTTTCAATTTCAAGGTGATTTGATTACACCTCGAAAAAGGTCGGTGGCGACTCCATTTTTTATTTTCCAATCGATCCCTATTTTTTTGAAAAGAAAAAAATGGTTTCGACAGCTTGGCGACTCCACTGGGGAAATGAGAGAGTCGAGTCGTAAAATTGATTATTTTCTACCTTGTTGTTAAAAATTGAAAATCTGATTTGAAAAACTACGATCCTATTATTGCATTTATTCGTATTGTTATTTCATAATTACTGTAGTTTGAGTTTTGCATCATATTGCAAAGGGGCCATTTTGGTCTTACCCTTTTAAGTGGGAGTGGGAAGCTACTCCTTCGTGAGGTTTTCAACTCCATGCAGGATAGTGGATCACTTTCGGGATACATCTGCACCTATGTCTTCGTGAGATTTTCATCTCCGTGCAGCCATAGGGAAATGTATTCCTCTGAACTGAACTCGATCCGTATGAGCCTATAATGGGTGAGGATCGAGCAATCTACTAGTTCAGGTACCTCTCTTTAGAACCAAACAACATATAGTGAACCCTAGGAGCCCACTTTAGGTAGAACTATGTTACCTAAATAGGTTTTTGACTATTTTCTATTTGATTTGATTTTTACCATCTGTATATGATACTAACATGTTTTCTTTGTTTATGACTACATTGCATCATCATAGAAAGGAGGTGTTGATTCATATTCGATTGCTAAACAGAAGAGTTTGTCATAGGAAAATGAATTTCTTGATAAAGTGGGTTATAATACGTTCGTCCAAATATAGTCCAAGTGAACACAACGAGAAAAGATTGATAGTATATGACTTTGCCTCATTGCCCGGGGATTCAAGCCAACAAGGATTATTCAAGAGTCATCACGTCTCAATTTTCTTAAAGAAGCTTATGAGCATTGCGGAGGATAAGTGAGTGAAGAGACACGGCCTGGATCAAGCAACAAGAATGTAACACCCCAAACCCGGCCCATACACCACGGCCGAATTTAGAATGCCACTGCGGAAAAACGTTTGAAAAGAATTTGACTTAGTAGCGAAAACATGAAAATCTGGTGTTGTTGGTAAATCATCTCGTATTTAAAACTCTAAGTAAAACTTTGATGTTACGAATTATTCGGATTTAAAACTTTAACATATACTTTTAAAATATAAGTTGCTAAAAATAAAATCATGTCCAAATAGTAATTTAATCGTCAATCCAATTAAAACATAACAACAACTTCAAATACTTTAAGTGGCCCTTATTACATCAAATAATTATTGTAAAATACTTCAAATAATAAATGCGTAAAACAATTAAAATATCTTCTGCATGAAATAAATAATTATAACTCCTGCATGGCCACCTTTGTACCCGCTCCAACCCGGTCCAAGATTCACGTATCACCTGCGATGTTGGTAGAATTTGGGTGAGTCAAACAGACTCAATGTGCAATTAGTCCACTGAATTCCACCCACATGGGCTTAGCCCACAACCAAACCATATATCATATAATAAGGCAAGTTATCCACATAATTCCATATATTGGGCTTGGCCCATTATCAAATTAATCCACATGTCAGATAATAAGACAAATAATTCACATGATTTCACTTATTGGGCTTGGCCCATATCCACATCACATATCATATAATAAGGCAATTTAACCACATGAGTCCACATATTGGGCTTGGCCCATTTCTGCATTAATCCACATCACATATTGCGCTTGACCCATTTCCACATTAATCCACATGTCAGATAATGAGTTTATGCAAAGTGCACCCAACCCAGCCTAGGGTCCATCCTCTACACACCCCCGTACCCAGCCACCACACACTAGGGGATTACTAAATCGCCCTCCAACCTCTACACACCAATTTGGCAATTAATGCCGTCCACGCGAACTAAATCGCAAATAATCCACAACGCGACCTCAGTCAGCGCCAATCCACGATGTAGTTCGTAGCTAACATCCAAACCACGATGAGGCACATAGCTACTCATCAACCACGATATGGCACATAGCCTATATCAAACACGATGAGGCACAGAGCCACTCATCAATTCACGTGAGGCTCGTAGCCATCACTAAACCACATACTCGAAGTACACCTTGTCCTTCTTTCATATTCATTTCCCATCCCATGCACATGCAACATACAATAGTGTCATGATAAATAATGCATGTACATGTTATTCAGCATACCATACATATACACATTAATAACCACATTTCCATCAGATTTGATACTGACCTGATTATCGGCATACCCCTTAAGGGTATCCATTTCATAATGATCACTGCACTTATTAGCACATACATAACACATACAAATATAAGCATATACCCGGAAAACGGTGGGTTAATCACACACCTGATCACTTGAAGTACTACGCTCTCGATCCCGATGCTATCACTAAGCGACACTACGGCTATCTGCCTACTTTCTTGTTCTGACGCTAGCCTACACCCCGGTGGCCAATCCCGAAATGCAGAGACTGATCTTCTCTTAAACTTAGGGATAGGAACTACCCCTTGTCCTCCTTGACTGGTATTCGCATCCATCGTAGAACACTTAATCAGAATCAACCGGTTAATCAACAAAGTCATAATCTAAGTATCGAATCTTACTAAATATCCCTTACCGAAACAAACTTGAATCCCGGAGGCTCCTATTTACTTCTGTCGATTTGCCCCTAAACCATTATAGACAAAATTGGTCAACACTAAATAACCAAAATATGGCCTATGGCCGAATATTAGCAACCACTTACCTTGTTTATCTAAATCCCGGAAACCACTACTTGCTCCTGAAGTTGTCGAAATCCCTATTTAACAAATGTTAGAATCGGCCAAATCAAGAAACTATGAAGATGGCCCTTGGCCGAATATCACAACTGCTTACCTTGATCACTACAAATCCCGAGAGGCTCCCTAGTGCTTCCTTCCTTCGACTAAACACCAAAAGAACACCTATGAAGGCTTAATGGACATTCGGCCATCCATAGAAATCAAGGCCAAACACTTGATTTCGACACCCTAAAAGAAAGAATCCAAAACCGATTACTTAAGGAAGAAAATACTTACCGCTATGACACGTTTTGAAAGGCCTAGGAGAAAGTAGTCAACCGCACTATACCCTTAGCTAAACGGCTTTTGAGAACCAAGGTGGAGATGGCGTTTTGGCACTTTAATGGTGAAGAGAAAAAAACACAAGAGTGGGGAGATTCGGCCAAGAATAGAACTAACTCCAAGTTTCGGCTTTTGTCAATAATGAGAAGAAAAATGATGATTCAAATGATTAGAAAAAGAAAAAGAGAAGAGAAGGCTACCAAATTCGGCTAAGGTTAATAAAAAACAAAGGGATATTCGGCCACAAAGAAATAGGTGTAGAATAAAGGTTGAAGGAAAGAAAAAGAATAAGAAGAAAAAGCAGAAGAATTTCGGCAACTCACCTAATGCACCATATGGCCGAACTTGAAGAGAAAAAGAGAGAAAACAAAGTTATTAGCTATGAATTTCGGCACACTAACCTTTCTCCTCTCAAATCCCTTGATAATCTCCTATTTTATCTCTTTAACACCCATTTAAAATAAATAAAATAAAACCACAATTATCTTCTATCTATAGCCAAAATTTAAAAAGAAAATCAAGGCTTATCTTCATCTTTACAAAGTCCCCGTGCCATCCAACTGCTCTCCCTCTCTTGACGCCAACAAGCAAAAATAAAACACACTCCCTTGCTGCCAACATGACTCGAACCTCCTCCCTTGAATCTCCTTGCTAACGCAACTTCTCCCCTTGCACCTAGGCGTTCCTTTGCCACTTTACTACATGGCTTCTTGTGTCATAAATCCCTCACAAATTTCCTTAAAGCCTCCTTAGCCAAGCTCCCCCTTTTAAACATAAAATCTCATAATTTCTTAAGGCATTCCTCTACATCCTAAGGTTCTCAAAACCCCTAAAACACATCCAAACCTACACTAAGCCCACTATCTCATGAATTATGCCCGAACGCATAACCCCTAAATCTAGGATATTACAAAGAAGTTAGAAGAGTCATCTATTGAGAAAGTTCACGGGACACGACCATAACATTCGGATACGAAGAAAAAGGATTGGTGTCTTCACCTGGACTATGAGGACAAAGCCGCATATGTAATTCGTTTTCTGTAAAGGAATTTATTTTCTAAAAAAGTTCCTCTAATGGAATTGAATTCAGAATCAACGACTCTCTTTCTTTTTGCATTCATTCCATGCATTTGCATTACATCATATCATATGTAGAAAGACCCTAATTAGGTAAAATTATTTCAGCTAACTAAGGAACCGAGAAAAAGTCTACTAAACTGAGCACCGTTACGGTACTCGCGCAAGAACAAAAGCCATGGACCGAAGGTTGGAAAGAATAGAGAAAATGCAAATACAGATGCAGGAGCAATTGACCCAAATTCAACAAAAAATGCGAGAACAAATGCTAGAATTCCAAAGGAATATGATGGGCCAGTTAACCCAGTTACTAGCTGGAGGACTTGAAAAAAGGAGTGGCCTAGTGGTCAACAGTATGGATGATAACGAAGACATCATTTATTCACCAAGATTTTCCCCAATAAGTGTCCCGACTCAAGCAGACACGCATTCGCATCGGGTACCCATCATTACCAGACCCCAATGTCAGACTGATACTTCGGCCCTGTTAAACTTCCTGATCGGTTCAGGTTTTAACCTGGAAGATGATCAAGCCAAACCGTTTGTTTAGGCAGAAACAAAAGAAAGAAGAGAGTGGATTTCAAAGGCCCTGAATAAGAAGGAAAAGGAAGTGAATAATACAAGTAGGTATAACAATAGCCAATCGAAGTCGTTTATAGTAAGCCAGCCAAAGACGACAAATACCAACTATCAGGTCCCCCTAAAGCAAAAACCCAATCCAAAATCGAATTCAGAAAAACCCCAGTTCACACCTATTCCAACGACGTATAAGGAGTTATACCAGAGCTTATTTGATATGCATGTTGTAGCTCCTCATTACCTGAAACCAATGCAACCCCCGTACCCCAAATGGTATGATTCGAATGCTCAATGCGAGTATCATGCGGGAATAACGAATCACTAAATCGATAACTGCATTGCATTTAAGAAGTTGGTTGAAAGGTTCATTAAAATGGGAATTGTGAAGTTTGATGATTTTTCAGAACCTGATCATTCTGACGAAGCAGTAAAATGTGATAAATGAAAGTAGGGGCAGGAGAGTTGCGTTTCCTTGAAGAAGTCATCAGAAGCCTAAAAATCGAGAAATCAAAACACCAATGGCGTATCCGAAGAGGGAACTGAGGAATAAAAGTTTTCCAAGCATCTGCCTTTATGTACTTGGGGTGTTTTGAACAATGGGTGGAAGCACGAAAATTTATATACTTTTTCATGCCCTTTTTGACCCAAATTCATGCAGTTTCGAGTAAATTCTTGTCGGAAAATAATTAAATATTATAAAATAATTAAATTGTGCTAAAAATATGAACATGATGAATTTTAATTAATTTTATAGTTAATTTTTTATTTGTTTTGACTATTTTCGACAGATTCGCACAAATGGCGAAAATCAGCTCGGCAGACACTGCTCGAAGAATAAACCCGAGAAGTAATTTGAAGTATCAAGGTGAATTTATTTCCAGCCCAAGACGGCCCAATTATGAATATTTAATCATAATATAATTAATTTTAATTTATTCCCAATTTAATTTGGGTTAAATAAATTAATCTTAATTAATTATGTAAAAGGCCTAGTTGAACCGCAGCAGTTGAACCAAACCGGTTGAACTGAACCGAGCAAAGAGTTGAGTAGCCCAAACCGTCCACATTTCTGGTCCAAATCAGCTTATTAGCTGATTAATTAAGCTTGCAAAGAATCCCTTGAAGACTTTTCAAAGTTGCATTCAAACCCCTCCAAATATTGTGGCTTTGTAGATTTGCCCCATGCTATATTTAGCAAAGTTGAATCCACCAAGTTTGCCACATAGGTGGCTGGCCAAGGTGTGGCTCTTTGGCTGATGGGATTTGCTATTTTTAGCAGCCACAATCAGCTATAAATACACCCCCTTGCTGATCATTTTATTCATCCCTCAAACATCCCTCAAGCTTCTAACATTCTCTCCTTTCACTTTCTCTCAATTCCCATTTCCCATTTCCCATTTCCCTTTTTGTGCTCTTGAGCCGATTTCTCCTCTTCGAAAAGAGGTGTTTTCCCAGCCATTTGGAGCAGCAAGTGGAGTGTTCATAAGCCACCTTGATCGCCGAGGACAAGGGAGAACGAAGAACGAAGCAATCAATCAAGCCATGGAGAAACATTGGATTTGCTTCTTGTTCCCTATCTCTTTTTAATTTTGTTGTTGTTTTGACAAACATGTTTATGAATATTTATGCTATTGGAATGTTTAATTTAATCAATTTAGCTTGAATTTAATTCGTGTTGGGTTGATTGCATTTCGTCCTCTTGAATTATTAAAATTGTGTTTATACTGTTAAAAGGCCTCGGTAAAACGCTTGATTAAGTAAAATCATGTTTAGGTTATCTGGCATTATAATTGTTTAGATAGCTAATGAATTAATTATTTAAACGCATTGGAATTGTAATTAATGGACACAATACTTAATCTGTGCATGTTTAATTCTTCTAAGGTAGCTGAAGATTAAATTAGCATTGTACTTGGCGATGCATATGCCTTGCATAACTTGCAGGATTTTTGTGATTAAGTTGTTTCAAGGTAAAAATACTTTGTTATCTTGCATGATCTTTTATATGCTTATTAGGTTGAATTAATCAGTTGAATCACGTAGGAATATGCGAGAGATTGTTTAATTTAATAAGTATGTATGTGCAATAACATTCTTACTTTTAGAAGTCTGTTTAATCGATCGAATTTGCATAGAAATATGTACAAGAGATGAATGGATTTTTATTTGTAAGTATGTTCATAAGTTAGCAAATTACTGAGTTGTCATGTTTTAGCAAGTATAAACACGAGCTTAATAATTCTAAGGTAAGAAATGCGATTGATCCAACACAATTATATCATCTTAATTAAAATCAGCTTTTGAAATCGTGCATTAGAACTTTGTTTTATTTTATTTTACTTTTTTTTCCTTTAGTTTTTAAATACCTCTTAAATCCAAATATTTTTTTCCGCCACCAAAGTGTTTGAATCATTTTCATAAATAATTCTTTTACAGTCCCTGTGGGTTCGATAACTTGACTTTTACTTGTCACTTTATTACTTGTTACGATTGTGTACACTTGCACATTTCCACCGTTCCAAGTTTTTGGTGTCATTGCCGAGGACTGTTTTTCAAAGTTATTATTTGTGAATTTTTGTTTACATTTTGGTTTATTTATTTTCGTATTGAAATTTTTACTTAATTACTTTTTCTGTGAATATTTCAAGTGTTTATGAGTATTGACCAGATTATTGACTTACTCCCTGTGGACCCTGAAATAGAACGAACCTTTCGACAACGAAGAAGACAAGCAAACCAGAGAAGGACCGAAGGAATGAATTTCAAGAATATGAACCAAGAAAACGAAGCAAACCCTGCTCAGAATCCTATCCTTATTGCTGATGATAGGGATAGAGCCTTAAGACAATATGTCGTGCCAGTATTTAACGATCTTAATCCGGGTATTAGGAGACCCGAAATCGAGGCACAACAATTCAAGCTGAAGCCATTCATGTTCCAGATGCTTCAGACAGTGGGCCAATTCAGTGGAATGCCTACTGAAGATCCTCATCTTCACTTAAGACTATTCATGGAAGTGAGCGATTCTTTCAAGTTAGCTGGAGTACCCGAAGATGCCTTACGATTGAAGTTGTTCTCATATTCGTTAAGGGATAGAGCTCGTGCCTGGTTGAATTCATTGCCACCGAACTCTATTTCTACATGGCAAGAGTTAGCCGAGAGATTCCTCATGAAGTATTTTCTGCCAAGCAAGAATGCTAAGCTGAGGAACGAGATCACTGCTTTCCACCAAATGGATGACGAGTCCTTGTATGAGGCATGGGAAAGATTTAAAGAGTTATTACGAAAATGCCCTCATCATGGAATTCCTCATTGCACTCAACTTGAGACATTTTATAATGGTCTCAACGCCCACACACGGATGGTAGTGGATGCCTCTACTAATGGTGCTCTCCTTTCTAAGTATTATAACGAGGCTTATGAAATTATCAAGAGGATTGCCAGCAACAACTATCAATAGCCAACCAGTCGAGCAGCATCAGGAAGACGAGCCACTGGAATACATGAAGTAGACGCTCTTACTTCACTCGCATCTCAGGTATCATCGATATCCTCAATGCTTAAAAATCTTACTACTAATGGGTCTAATAGTTTTGCAGCACAACCGCCTAATCAATTTGAGAATATAGCCTGTGTTTATTGTGGGGAGGGACATTTGTTTGAAGAATGTCCGTTGAACCCAGAAGCTGTGTACTACATGGGCAATCAGAATCAAAACAGAGGAAGGCAAATCCGAGAAATCCAGGGAAGGAACATTGCAAATCATTGACATTGAGGAGCGGAAAGATAGTAGAGCCCAACACTATCGAAGTTGAAAAGGAGCAAGCTCAAGACTCAGAAGAAGTTCAACCAAGTGTTGAAACCCCAGTTCCACAAGAACCGAAATCTACAAAACCATGCAAAGTAACCTCAGGACCAGTCAATTCTGATCAACCAACAACTTCGTTAGAAGTAGAATTACCGCCAAAGGTGAATCAACCAGAATCAGTTCCAATAATGAAACCACCACCACCCTACCCTCAAAGACTTCAAAAGCCGAAGTAGGAGATTCAATTCAAGAAGTTCCTTGACGTACTCAAGCAACTACACATCAACATCCAGTTGGTCGAAGCACTTGAGCAAATGCCGAACTACGTCAAGTTCATGAAAGATATCTTGTCTAAGAAACGAAGGCTTGGAGAATTTGAGACGGTAGCTTTGACGAAGGAATGCAGTGCATATCTTCAGAACAAACTACCCCCAAAATTGAAGGATCCTGGATGTTTCACCATACCATGCAATATCGGATCAACATACTGTGGTAAAGCATTATGTGACTTAGGTGCAAGTATCAAATTGATGCCTATGTCAATATTTAGGAAGTTGAGGATAGGAGAAGTTAGACCAACTACGGTTACACTTCAACTAGCAGACCGATCCTTAGCGCATCCAGAAAGGAAAAATCGAGGACGTATTGGTACGTGTAGATAAATTTATCTTTCCTGTTGACTTTGTAATTCTAGACTTTGAAACAGACAAATAAGTGTCAACTATCCTAGGAAGACCATTCTTAGCAACTGGAAGGACCCTTATTGATGTGCAAAAGGGTGAGCTGACTATGTGTGTTCAGGATGATCAGGTAACATTTAATGTTTTTAAGTCAATGCGATTTCCTGACACAATGGATGATTGTTCTGCAGTAGCCAATTTAGAGGAATTAATAGTAGAGAATGAACTTAACTGTGTTGATGACCCACTGGAAAGAATTTTGACATCGGATCCCCCAAATGATGAAGAGGATGATGAATACTTAGCTTTGCTAGAAGCTAATCAAAAGGTATTTAATCTGCAATCCCATTTTGAATCTTTGGAATTAGAGAAAAGAGATTACAGCCAGCCAAAAGCATCAATCGAGGAGCCACCTAAATTAGAACTCAAGGTATTACCTTCACACTTGAAATATGTTTATTTAGGTAATGCCTCTACTCTGCCTGTGATTGTTTCAGCAGAATTAACTACTGAACAAGAAGAGAAACTTATCATAGTGTTGAAACAATTCAAGAAGGCTATCGGATGGACTATAGCCGATATTTGCGGTATTAGCCTATCTGTATGCATGCACAAGATCATATTAGAAGATGGTGAGAAAGGAATGATTGACGGACAACGGAGACTGAACCCCATCATGAAAGATGTAGTAAAAAATGAAATTATCAAGTGGTTGGATGCGGGTATAATTTACCCCATCTCAAAAAGTTCATAGGTGAGTCCAGTCCAGTGCGTGCCGAAGAAAGGAGGTATCACAGTCATAGAGAATGAGAACAACGAGTTGATACCAACTAAAACAGTTACAGGATGGAGAATCTACATCGATTACCGGAAGCTGAACAAAGCGACTAGGAAAGATCACTTTCCTCTGACATTTTTGGACCAGATGTTGGATAGACTCGCAGGATGAGATTATTACTGTTTTCTCAATGGATACTCAGGGTATAATCAAATTACAGTAGCACCGGAAGATCAACACAAAATGACATTCACCTGCCCGTACGGTACATTCGCATTTAGACACGCAAACCATTTGGTTTATGTAATGCACCAGCTACATTTCAAAGATGTATGATGTCTATTTTCACTGACATGGTTGAGAAGTACTTGGAAGTTTTCATGGATGATTTCTCAGTATTTGGAGATACTTACGATGATTGCTTAGCCAATCTAGCTAAGGTACTGAGGCGATGCGAAGAAACAAATCTCGTACTCAACTGGGAAAAATGCCATTTTATGGTAAGAGAAGGAATTGTTCTGGGGCATCGAATAACGAGACATAGGATCGAGGTGGACAAAGCAAAAGTAGACGTTATTGAGAAACTCCCACCTCCAACATCTGTAAAAGGTGTTAGGAGCTTTTTGGGCCACGCCGGTTTCTATCGAAGATTTATCAAGGACTTCTCCAAAGTGGCTGCAAGCTATTGGAGAGAGACTCGATATTCAAGTTTGATGAGGAATGCTGAAAAGCCTTCGACGATCTGAAGAGTCGATTAGTCATGGCACCCATAATCGTCACACCAGACTGGGATTCGCCATTCGTGTTGATGTGTGATGCAAGTGACTTCGCCATTGGAGCTGTCTTGGGCCAGTGAAGGAACAAAGTTTTTCATCCCATTTACTATGCAAGTAGAACTCTAACAGGAGCTCAACTAAACTATACGGTAACAGAAAAAGTGTTACTTGCTATTGTGTTTGCTTTCGACAAGTTTCAATCTTATCTTGTAGGTACCAAAGTGATTGTCTACACGGACCACTCCGCAATTAAGTACTTTTTACCCAAGAAAGATGCTAAGCCAATATTGATTCGGTGGGTGCTTCTATTTCAAGAGTTCGATCTAGAAATTCAAGATCGAAGGGGAGTAGAAAATCAAGTAGCAGATCCAGATTGGAGCCGCAAGAAAGAAATTCTCCACTTGTACCGATCCAGGAGACATTTCCAGATGAACATATACTAAAGGTAAATCATGTCTATAATATTCCTTGGTTTGCTGATTTTGCTAACTATTTAGCTTATAGTTTGATGCCGATTGATAAAACTTATCAACAAAGAAAAAAGTTTCTTCACGATGTGAAGTACTATTTTTGGGAAGAGCCATATTTGTTTAAAAAGTGTGCAGATCAGATGATTAGGAGATGTGTGACAGAAGATGAAATACCGAAGATTTTATACCACTGTCATTCAGCTCCTAGTGGAGGACACTTTGGAGGAACTCGTACAGCAGCCAAAGTATTACAAGCCGGATTTTTTTGGCCAACACTAGTTAAGGATGCATACGCCTACGTCAAGAGTTGTGATCGATGCCAGAGGGTTGGAAACGTCACCAACAGAAATGAGATGCCTCGAACAAATATCATTGAGGTAGAATTGTTCGATGTTTGGGGTATTGACTTTCTTGGTCCTTTCCCTCCGTCTTTTGGTCACAAGTATATATTAGTAGCAGTAGATTATGTGTCCAAGTGGGTTGAGGCTGAAGCTTATCCGACGAACGATGCCAAGGTTGTGATGAAGTTCTTGCAGAAACATGTGTTCACAAGGTTTGGAACCCCAAGAGCTATTATCAGCGATGAAGGGACCCACTTTGTGAACAAGTGGTTAAAATGGTTGCTAGATAAACATGGAGTGAAACACAAGGTTGCTACAGCTTACCATCCGCAGACAAATGGGCAAGCTGAGCTAGCAAATAAGGAGATCAAAGGCATACTTGAGAAGGTAGTTTGCCCGAACCGACGAGATTGGACTAAGAGACTAGATGATGCTTTATGGGCTTACAGAATAGCATACAAGACACCCTTAGGAATGTCACCCTACAGGTTGGTCTTTGGGAAAGCATGTCATCTACCTCTGGAGTTAGAGCACAGAGCTTACTGGGCTCTTCGACAACTCAATTTGGATCTCAAGCTTGCTAAAGAGAAACGATGCTCCAACTCAACGAGCTAGAGGAATTTCGAATGTTCTTATACGAAAATGCCAAATTACTCAAAGAAAGACTCAAGAAATGGCATGACAAGCATATTCGAGTTCGAGAGTTTGAAGCAGGTCAGCAAGTCATGTTATTTAATTCCAAATTGAAGTTCTTCCCAGGTAAGTTAAAATCACGCTGGTCCGGTCCATTTACGATTCATCACGTCTATCCATACGGAGTTGTTGAACTCCAAGGTAAGGGAGGTAATTTTCAAGTCAATGCTCAGCGTTTGAAACATTACTACAGAGAAAAACCTGAACGGGATAAAATCTCGTTCAATTTATCTGATCCTTAGATTTTCTTGTTTTCAATAAATTATTTAGGGTATATTTTCGGGTTTATTATGTTCAAATAAATTCTGTCTAGGAGATTGGAACATAAGCGGGACCGCTTGTGACCCCTCCAATCTTTCCTGGGAATTGATTTTTGCATAATTTCCCAAGAAATTAGCCCCTAAATGACAAACTAAATTTTTGGTTGTTCAAATAAAAAGGTCAATTTTAACCCAAGTCTTAAATTGCAACTCAATTTCAAATTTTCATTAAGTCTAGGGACTTAATTGAATTATTTTCAAAATTTGGTTGCTATTTTCATTAACAATAAAAACTAGACGTCTTTTTTTGTAAATATTTTTAAAAGGCATCTAGAATAAATATTTTTATTGATAAACTTTAATATATAATTATATTCATTATATATTAATTTTTATCAATTTAACTTAGGATTAGAATTAATTTTATTTTATATTTATCTTGGCAATTTAATAGCAATTGATAATTTAATACATGTATATTTAATTATTAATTGTTGTTAATCTTGAGTAAAATTAGAATTGGACTCTTATTTTTAATTCTTTAATTGTTCTAAGAGTTCTACCCTAATTCATATTTTTCCCTCTATAAATTGCACCATTTTTTCTCCCCATTCATTCATCACTCACAACCGCAAACACCAACACCCAAGTGCCGCAAGTCCCTAGCCATAACAACCATTCCGCCAGCAGCCTGCCCCAGCACACATCACACGCCAGCTCCAGCAGCTGCCCAGGTCGTGGCCCGCACGTCTGCTGCCTCCAGCTGCGCACTTGTTGTGCATATCGCCCCACTCCCGACCAGCCCAGGCGCTCTGTTGCGCTGCACCTTGCGCACCACCTGCTTGTATGCAGCCCCTACCACGCATCCATCCGTCCAACCCAAGCCATAAGCCTTCAAACCCTCCTTTTAAATTTCCATCTTTTGTTCATTAGTATATTTTATTTTAGGAGTTCTTAATTTTTACAAGAAAGGTGGTTAATTATGACTCTCAAAAGAACTCGTGCCTCTGCTCAAATTTACAAAACACAAAGCAAATTTCACTATGAAGAAGCCAAAGTAAGATACGAAAGTATCTTCAAAAATCAACAGATGCATCCAGAGAAAGGCTTCACATTGAAGGAAAGCAACTACAGAGATTTTATGGCACGTATTCGTCAAGTTGTTGAAGCCCTCAATTGGGAATTGTTTTGTGAAAAGAGACCAAGTGTGGATGAGGAATTAGTTCGTGAATTCTACGTGAACTTAACTTCAAGCGAATTAACTGAAGTTCTAGTCCGCGGAATCAAGGTACCAATAAATTCTAATACTATTAATGAGTTCTTTGAATTACCTGATTTCGACAACGATGAATATTCCTCTCTGTTGAGCAATATTAAGCCTGAAAATCTGCAAGAAATCCTCAAAGAAATCACAGTTCCAGGTTCTAAGTGGACTGTGTCAAAGCAAAGAATCCACACTTGTCGAAAAGAGTATTTGACACCACTTGTGAAGATTTCATATTTGAACCATAGGTGTCATCATCGAAGAGGGAGCAAGGCGATTCATGCAAAGATAATACTAATGGAGCGAAAGATGTGTCAAATTCGGAAGGATCGACAAACAAATAAAAAAAGGGGAAGACTTCAACTTTTGTTTATTTTTTTTTAAGTATTTTAGGATTAGGTTAATTAGGAATTTTTATTTTTACACCATAAAACATGAGATAGGAATCATGAATAAAATCTGAACAAGTCACAAAGGCTAAAGTGTGGCAATAGATATATACATGTCTAGGATTGGATTTTAGAAAGAGCATGGTACTTAAGCAGTCAATTTGACTCACCTCCTCTTTTCTAATTATCCTACCTGGTGTATAGTATCTATTCACTTTAAACAATGAGGACAATGTTCACTTTAAGTAGGGGGATCGAAAATTTGAATTCAGAATAAAATTTTCTTTTAGTTATGATTAGGATATATTTTTGTTCAATAATTTGAAATTTTGTTAATTATGCTAAACTTCAGTATTAATAAAGTTCTATTATTTCAATAATTTATTATGTTAGCTTAATAAAGATATGAATGTATTTTTTTTTAATAAAGCATGTAAATTCGTACCATAAAATTTTTAATTCCCTACGGAAAAATTAGGCATGCATGAAAGTTTAAGTCTTTAGAATTGACTTAGTAATTTCTTGAGGCGAAATCCTAAGAAGCATGGAATGTTGAAAATGATTTAGGCAACTGTTGTTTGGACCGTTTGAGCCTTTCAAGCTGACCCTGATAAAATTATCCTTGGAAACCCAATTTTGAGACTAGATGGCCAAATTTTATTTGGACCTATGCAATATTTAGCCATCAATTTTCTCTTCATTACTTGTAAAATTGTCCCAAACACTAGACTCAGTACTATTCAGAAGATCGTTTGAAAATAAGTTTGGGGGAGTTGAAAAGAAGTATCAATTGCTCAAAAATTGTAGTACATGAAGCAAGTGCTCGAAACTGTGCTAAAAAAATGTACTCAGAATGAAATAAGTGGTCGAAAGAGCATAAGTTGGGTATCAAGGGTGAAAATTCCGAAGGTTCGAGTTAAGCTGAGTCTAGGGTTTTTAAGCCAAAAATTTGTCTATCTTTTACCTACCCCTAAGCCCAGGCACGTTACAACCTTATTAAAGACCTATTGATTCAAAATTCCAATGTTACCTACATTAGTGGAGAGAAATTGCTCTGTTCAACATATGAAGACATTAGTCAAGCTTAATGATTACAGTTTACTTTTTGAATAAGGAATTAAAATCAAATTGGTATCGAGTAACATGTCTTTATTAAAGAAACATTTAGTCTAATTTTGCTAGTATAATAGTTGTTGGATGTAGTTTGAACGATATATATACTTAAGTAGCATAATTATCAAATTCCTTATTTTTGAGCCTAAGTATACCAAATTCATAATTTTGAGAAAAAAATTATTCTGACGGAGTTTTTTTTTTTAAGGTGTTTCCGAGAAAATTATTTTCAAATTTGTGCATTACTCGGGATGAGCAATGAATTAAGTTTGGGGGTGTGGAAACACAAAAATTTATATACTTTTTCATGCCCTTTTTGACCCAAATTCATGCAGTTTCGAGTAAATTCTTGTCGAAAAATAATTAAATATTATAAAATAATTAAATTGTGCTAAAAATATGAACATGATGAATTTTAATTAATTTTATAGTTATTTTTTATTTATTTTAACTATTTCCGACAGATTCGCACAAAGGGCAAAAATCAGCTCGGCAGACACTGCTCGAAGAATAAACCCGAGAAGCAATTTGAAGTATCAAGGCGAATTTATTTCCAGCCCAAGACGGTCCAATTATTAATATTTAATCATAATATAATTAAATTTAATTTATTCCCAATTTAATTTGGGTTAAATAAATTAATCTTAATTAATTATGAAAAAGGCCCAGTTGAACCACATCAGTTGAACCAAACCGGTTGAACCGAACCGAGCAAAGAGTTGGTGTAACATCCCGAATTTGGGCCTAGTAGGATTGAGCCCAATGGGCCTTGACCGTAGTAGCGTTTAAAATTTTTGGAGAACAAGAGATCGGCTTTGGTGCAAGTTGGACCTATTGGATAAGTGATTTTGGAATGCTAGAGGGCTTCTATGAAGTCCCGGGATCAAACTTTGGCTCTAAGGAAATTTTGGTTTTCTTTTTAAATGGACTTTAGAATTTGGATATAGATTTAAAATTAGTTGTGCATGGTTTAAGATACAAATGGGCTTGTGGCCCAGTGGCAAAGTGGCGCCACTTAAAAGCAGGGAAGTGGCGTCAACTGAGGAGGCCCAAATTTAAGTTGCATAAAGCCCAACTATTTTAATTAAAATTGGCATTAGGGTTTTATTCTCCCATTCTCTTCTTTATTTTCGGCATTTAGGGTTTTCATCTTCTCTCTTTTCCTCCTTTTCTAAATAAAAGCCGAAAACTCCCTTAAGCATTCTTTCTTTTCACATTTGTCTGCCATAGCCAAATCTGCCCTAGCCTTGTCGAAATTCTTCTTTTTCCTATACCGTTCCTATCACTTCTTTACGTTTGATATTACCCTTTTCTCTCAATCATCTCCTTCTCAAAAGCCGAAACTTTATAGATCTCTTGAGATCATCTTTTCTTTTTGACCTTCTCAAAAGCCGAAACTTCATAAATCTCATGAGATCATCTTTTCTTTTTGACCTTCTCAAAAGCCAAAACTTTATAGATCTCTTGAGATCATCTTTTCTTTTTGATCTTCTCAAAAGCCGAAATCTTCTAGGAGTTGCCAAATTCTCTGTAAAGGTAGGTGCCGATTTCTTCTGATCTATTCTTTTTCTCTTTCGGTTTTTAGAAGACAAAGCCGAAAGGCTAATGGATTGTTGGTTTCTTGTGTTTACGTGTTGGGTGACATTCGGGAATTGAAGTAGATCGCTTAGATCTAAAAGCCGAAACCGTTAGTCTCTGAACCTCATATCTCTCTTTTAGGGATTTCAAGGTAAGGGGTTCTCTTTAGATTCTCTTTAGATTCGCTATCGTAATTGTGATCTTAACCCTATAATATGGATTAACAACCATACATTGTGATGGTAGAAACTGATAAGGTCTTTTGATGGAATCAAATGTCGATCAGGCGAAGGAGGGGATTGGATCTGTAAACCCAATCCCTAAGTTTAAGAAACGAGCAGTGTCAGCAGTTCGGGATTGGCCACCGGGTTGTGGACCGGCGTCAGAACAAAATCTTAGACAGTTAGCAGCCGTATCGACTTCTGATAGTGTCGACATAAAGGGTCTCGTCTTGACTGTAATCAGGTGTGTAGATCTCTAACACACTAATTAATCTGTACTAAATATATGTTATGGGCTAAAAGCCGGAAAAAGGTTGTATAGTAATCTGTACTAAATATATGTTATGGGCTAAAAGCCGGAAAAAGGCTGTATAGACAGTCGGATTACCCAAAAAAGGTAGGCAAGGGATGCCAGGTACGTAATCATAGAAACTTCTCCATGTGTATTGATGTATGTGATAGAGTGTGAACTTTTAGATAGTATATTGTTTTGATTCTGCATGTATGTATGCATGGGATGGGGTTGATATGATAAAGGGGAAGTGATAAGGTCACGTAGTGATCGGTGGCCCTGCCACAAATGATTTATAAGGTCACTTGGTGATTGGTGGTTAAACCACGAATTATAAAGTTAGGTCACAATAGTGATCAGTGGCTAAGCCACGTTAAATTTATTCCTGACTGTCAGGAATAGGTAGCATGGCTGTCGATATGGTGTGTAACGGTTGGTGGGTTGATTGTAGAAATCCCCGAGGTGTGTTGGTTGGTACGGGCTGGTGTGTAGAGGATGGATTTTTAGGTTGGGTTGGGCCATGTTGCATGTAAATATTTTGTTGCAATTGTGGATGGGCTAAGGCCCATAATGTGTTTGTGGGCCCAAGCCTTTAATGTGTTTTCGGGATTTGCACACTGAGTCTTGGTGACTCACCCTTTTATTTTCCTGACTTTTCAGATGAGCAGTAGATCGTGGACATAGGAGCCAAGGCGGACTCGAGGGGCCATCAAGTCGTTATTTCCATAAATTATTTTCGATTTTTTTCCTTTAAGTTTTAATTTTTTTGGGAACGTTTATGTGATAAGGCCCCCATAGTTTAGGTTATCGATTTATAATTGTTAATGTTTACATTTTTATAGATTTATGATCAAGGACTTACTTAAAAGAAGGAATAAAATGGGATTTTCAAACAAGTTTTAAATAAGGGAAAAAAAACTACAAAGGTTTATCTCAAATAACTCTTATTTGACGAATATCTATTTAAGCAAGTCGAGATTTCAAATCCCTTCAAAGCAAAGTTTTTAACATTTAACCCGTAACATACCAGATCTGGTCGTAGCGTTTGGGCCGGGTTTGGGGTGTTACAGTTGGGTAGCCCAAACCGTCCACATTGCTGGCCCAAATCAGCTTATTAGCTGATTAATTAAGCTTGCAAAGAAGCCCTTGAAGACTTTTCAAAGTTGCATTCAAACCCCTCCAAATATTGTGGCTTTGTAGATTTGCCCCATGCTATATTTAGCAAAGTTGAATCCATCAACTTTGCCACATAGGTGGCCAGCCAAGGTGTGGCTCTTTGGCTGATGGGATTTGCTATTTTTAGCAGCCAAAATCAGCTATAAATACACCCCCTTGCTGATCATTTCATTCATCCCTCAAACGTCCCTCAAGCTTCCAACATTCTCTCCTCTCACTTTCTCTCAATTCCCATTTCCCATTTCCCTTTTTGTGTTCTTGAGCCGATTTCTCCTCTTCGAAAAGAGGTGTTTTCCTAGCCATTTGGAGCATCAAGTGGAGTGTTCATAAGCCACCTTTATCGCCGAGGACAACGAAGAAGGAAGAACGGAGCAATCAATCAAGCCACGGAGAAACACCGGATTTGCTTCTTGTTCCCTATCTCTTTTTAATTTCGTTGTTGTTTTGACAAACATGTTTATGAATATTCATGCTATTGGAATGTTTAATTTAATCAGTTTATCTTGAATTTAATTCGTGTTGGGTTGATTGCATTTCGTCCTCTTGAATTATTAAAATTGTGTTTATACTGTTAAAAGGCCTCGGTAAAACGCTTGATTAAGTAAAATCATGTTTAGGTTATCTAGCATTATAATTGTTTAGATAGCTAATGAATTAATTATTTAAAGGCATTGGAATTGTAATTAATGGACACAATACTTAATCTGTGCATGTTTAATTCTTTTAAGGTAGCTGAAGATTAAATTAGCATTGTATTTGGCGATGCATATGCCTTGCATAACTTGCAGGATTTTTGTGATTAAGTTGTTTCAAGGTAAAAATACTTTGTTATCTTGCATGATCTTTTATATGCTTATTAGGTTGAATTAATCAGTTGAATCACATAGGAATATGCGAGAGATTGTTTAATTTAATAAGTATGTATGTGCAATAAAATGTTTACTTTTAGAAGTCTGTTTAATCGATCGAATTTGCATAGAAATATGTACAAGAGATGAATGGATTTTTATTTGTAAGTATGTTCATAAGTTAGCAAATTACCGAGTTGTCATGTTTTAACAAGTATAAACACGAGCTTAATAATTCTAAGGTAAGAAATGTGATTGATCCAACACAACTATATCATCTTGATTAAAATCAGCTTTTGAAATCGTGCATTAGAACTTTGTTTTATTTTATTTTACTTTGTTTTTCCTTTAGTTTTTAAATATCTCTTATATCCAAATATTTTTTTCCGTCACCAAAGTGTTTGAATCATTTTCATAAATAATTCTTTTACAGTCCCTATGGGTACGATAACTCAACATTTACTTGTCACTTTATTACTTGTTACGATTGTGTACACTTGCACATTTCCACCGTTCCAATGGGACTGTGGAAGAGATCCTTGTATCTTTAGAACTAATTTAGAGTAATATTCAGAACACGCTTGTTGCTCTAAGCCTGTAGGCAACAAGAATCCTTTTGTGAAATAGGCTTGTGTCTAGAATTTTTATTTCAATAAAATGCATCTTTTTGAGTAAATAATTTTATTCTTTTCCATACTATACATTCTTTTGTTCTTTGGAATATTCTTTCATGATCATACCACATAAATAATCATCCTTAGAATCATTTATTCTTTGGAATTTGCCTTCGTACCTACAATAGGTACCCAGATATCAAGACATGAGCAACGCTATTACTAACTCCTTTTTTGAATGAGATATGGGTCTAAGGGATCTAAGGACTTTGAAGATGATAGAGATTGTAGTCTATCTTTTGATTTGTTAAGGGTGGTAAAACAAGATGAAAATAGACCCTACCTTGCAAAGGGTCACTGGATGTTGCGAGTCTAGGAAAGGAGTGAAGATCGAAGCCTAGCTCACCGTAGAAATAAGGCGAGACATCGTTGAGCTATTTTCAAGAATTCAAAGATGTTTTCACATATCAAGGCATGCCTGGGCTACTGAGACGTGGGTATGCTGTTAAGGCTAAGGAAATCCTAGAAGAGGTCCATAAGGGTATTTGAAGATCACATGCTAATGATTTTACGATAGCCAAGCTAATCATGAGATTCAGATTTTACTGGTCCATCATAGAAAGGGATTGCATCAGTTATACCGTAAATGCCAAATTTGTGAAGACAAGATTCATGTGCCTCCTTCATTTCTTCGTAGACCTTATCTATGTGGGGCATGGAGTTTATTGGGATGATCTCATCGGAAGCTTCTAGCAGGCATTAATTATTTCGCTAAGAGGGTGGAAGTAGTTTCGTAGGCCAATATTACAAAGTCGATAGTTATCTGAACAAAAAAGAGAAAAAGAAAGAAAGAATACTGACAAAAAAAATGTGTCAAAAAGATCACATTTAACCGCATAATGTCAAAAATTTGCGGTTTGTTCAAAGATCAGGTGCCACATCATAGTGCAGTAAAGGCAGCCAGAGAGAAAAAAGAAAAGTAAAAGAAAGAAAAAAATAAAAGCAATGAAACAAGGATCATTAGGAAGATGACCTAGACTTGTAAAGATTGGCATAAAGAAGTTACATTTACCCTCTATGCTTATCAAGCATTGGCCAAGACCTTTGCAAGGACAAAGCCTTAGTTTGTGGAATAAAAGAGTTTTGTCTGTTAAAGTCGACATTCTTTTCGAGTCTTGTCAGAACTCAAGTTGGAAGAGGTAGAATGAATTTAATCCCGATATGATTAGTTGAATTTAAAGAGAAAATGTTAAAAGCTATCTATCACGGTCAGATGATGCGAGCTTACAACAAAAAAGGTTCGCCCTAGAAAATTTCGTGATAGGGCTTTGAATAAGATTTTTCCCATGCAAAAGGGACTTTAGAAGAAAATGGATGCCAAACTGGGAAGGACCTTATGCAGCAAAGAAGGCCTGTTCTAGGGAAGCATAGATATTGACCGAGATGGATGGCAATGACCTGCCCAATCCAGTGAATTCAGATTCAATAAAAAGTTTTCCAAAAAAAAACAACACAAAGGAAAGAAAGAAAAAAGAAGAAAAAAGGAGAGGCCAATGCGAAAACCCGCAAAGGGCGCTTTGAGACCAAAGGGGATTTGAGTTGAAAACCCGAAAAGGGCGGCTCAAATTTTGATCAAAACTAGGGCATACAACAGTCTTGCTATGCCTAAATTAACAATGAAGAAGTATGTTATGTCTTGGGGCATCGACAAAGTACTTTGGATCCTCTAAACATATATTAAGCTCAAAATGGTCCTCAAGAAGTTTGAACAGAGAAGCTCAGGCTACGATATCAGGGGCACCTAGTTTCCACCTCACCCATTCTGAATTTGCTATCTTTAATTATTTTATACACTACCAATAAATTTCCTTCTTGATTTCATTTTTTATCTTTGCTTAACTTATTTGTTTCGAGCTATGCTCCTAATTAATTTCCTTCTTGTCCATTGTTATGATCTTTTTCAAGCATTTTGCATTGAAATAACGATTAGTGGACTAATAACACTTTCACAAAAGGAGTTTTGCATATTACTCTGGGAACTTCTAAATAATACGAGAACTTGAAACAGAACTATAGTTTAAAACTCACCAAGTTTAAGGAAGAGTCTAAACTGAGACTATCTCTTCGGATTTTGTCAAAAATGGTGATTGAAGAAAATGACAAGACATTACGTCAATAATACAATCTTGACAAAAGAGAGAAATATCAACTCAAGCATGAGAGGCGAATCATTCTCAAGAAAAATGATATTCTGCATCCATACGAATATCATGAATACACATTTGGTTAGGCCACCCGGGGAGTGATCAGTTGATGGAACAAGTTACAGATCCTATATCTTTGATTTGCAGCTGGTTGGATTGAAGAAAATGCAGATCCTATGTTCCTGACTTACAGCAGGTTGGATTGAAGATGAAACAAATTCTATACCCTTGAGTTACAGTGGGGTGGATTGGAAAAGATTCAGATCCTATACCCTTAAGTCAAAATGAGATGAACCTTGAAGTTACAATGGGGCAGATCTGTTGAGCAAGATATAATTGTTTTCTCAGGTTTTCTATCGAGAATACCAGCCGAACAAGATGGCGGCACAATACGGCAGTGAAAAAGCCTTGATAAATAATGAGCGATGACACCTTAAACTTTTAAAAGGAGATCATTCTCATGAAATTCTGCATTCATCCAAGATACATTTAGTTAGGAGCATTTGATCTTGATCCTTATACATTTTAACAAAGGATCATTCTCATGACATTCTGCATTCATGCAAATGTCGTCCATAATACATTTAGTTAGGAGCATTAGATTCATTTTGATCATTGCATCCTAACCATTTTGGATAAGCATAAACACATAAAATCGATTTTACAGGATAGGTTCCCCAGAGGATGGTGTCGAAACATTGGTGAATTCACAGATCTTGTCTTCCTAAGTTTGCAGCGAATCGGATCGAAGATACCAGTTTGGCATCCCTGAGTTTGCAATGGAGTAAATTGAAGACAGCAGATCTTGTCTTCCTGAGATTGCAGTGAAGCGGATCGAAGATACCAGTCTGACATCCCTGAGTTTGCAGTGGAGCAGATTGAAGATAGCAGATCATGTCTTCCTGAGATTGCAGTGAAGCGGATCGAAGATACTAGTCTGGCATCCCTGAGTTTGTAGTGGAGCAGATCGAAGATAGTAGATATTGTCTTACTGAGTTTACAGTGAAGCAGATCGAAGATACCAGTCTGGCATCCCTGAGCTTGCAGTGGAGTAGATTGAAGACAACAGATCTGGCCTTCCTAAATTTGTTGCAAAGCGGATTGAAGACAATCCTTATTTTCTTGAAGTTTCAGCAGAGAAGATTGAGGTTACGAATCTCTTCTCCCTGAATTATTATTTCCTCGAAGTTCCAACGGAGTAGGTTGAAATTACAAATCCCTTATCCCTGAGTTTACATTAAGGATCAATCCTTATTTCTGTGAAGTTTCAGCAGAGAAGATTGAGTTTGTGAATCTCTTCTCTCTGAATTCTTATTTCCTTGAAGTTCCAGCGGAGTAGGTTGAGGCTACAAATCCTTTCTCCCTGAGTTTACATTGAGGATCAACCCTTATTTCTGTGAAGTTTCAGCAGAGAAGATTGAGGTTATGAATCTCTTCTCCTTGAATTCTTATTTCCTTGAAGAAATTACAAATCCCGCCTCCCTGAGATTACATTGAGGATCAATCCTTATTTCCTTGAAGTTTCAGTAAAGAAGATTGAAACTACGAATCTCTTCTCTCTGAATTCTTATTTCCTCGAAGTTCTAGCGGAGTAGGTTGAAATTACAAATCCCGCCTCCATGAGATTACATTGAGGATCAATCTTTATTTCCTTGAAGTTTCAGTAGAGAAGGTTGAAACTACGAATCTCTTCTCCCTGAATTCTTATCTCATTGAAGTTCCAGTGGAAAAGATTGAAGCTACAAATCTCTTTTCCCTGAAATCACCTTGGAGCCACATTTTATGAAATTCCAGCGGAGTAGATCGAAGCTACAAATCTCTTCTCCCTGAAATTTTAATTAGAACAAGTTGAGACATCAATTCTCAAACAGTAGGATGGAATGAGGCGCCAAGAAGTCAAGATTCAGCGAGACCGGGCAAGGTTGACCCTTCTTATAAGTCTTTGCTCCATTCTCGTTACATGACAACGAGCAAAGAGGGGCAGTTGTAGTAGGCCTGATCTGCCCGGGCCCACACCATAACCAAAATTAAAATAAATAAATTAATAATGTCCAGTCCATTACAAAATTTCAAACCCAAATACAAATTAAAAGCCTAATTGGCCCAAATTTTGGTTTTGGAATTTGAAACCCTAAAACTTAGCCCCGCAGCAGCGCCGCAAGCAGCTCTCCCTCCCCCCACGCGCTCGCCACGTCCTCACGTCTGGCCTCCATACAGCCACGCATGCCTCCGTACCTGCGAAAACAACAAACCACCAGCGCAGCAAGGAAAAAAGATTTGTATTTTGATTTTTATTTTAATTTTTGAATTCGGTTATAAAAACCGAAGCAAATATTTGTAAAGGGGGATTTTGATGAATATACAATACCAAAAAATCAAGAATACAGAAAGATTTTCGAAGGTACTTTACCATGGTTTTTGTGCCTATTCGTTTCTAATATCAAACGTACAAAGCGAAAAGAAAACTAATATAAACCCTTACCCATTTTTGTGTTGATCGGAGAACTCGAATTCCAAAGGTTTCTGGTTGTTTTTTCGATTTTGCTGAGGGTTTCTGGTATTTTGAGTTTAGATCTGACTTGGGGTGCTCGAAAGGTCTGAAATGGCTAACTTTTGGGGTCTCCGACCACCGCCCACAATGGTGAACGGTGGCAGAGTACGACGGCTCGGTGACGGTGCTAGGACAGAGCCCCAGAGAGCTTTTCAGAGCGTTTTCTTCTCTCTCTTTTTTAGAAACGGTTTAAAATGATTTTTGTTAAGATTTTTGCTATTTAAAGCTGAGCAATACGACGTCGTTTAGGGGGTGGGGCATTAAGCCTTAAAACGACGTAGTTTCTGGCCAAAACTCGCGTACTGACCCGACCCGAGGGAAGGATCCGCGTGTCTTCGACTAAGGGGCTTTTTGCGCCCTTAGTCCTTCCGCATTTTCATTTTTTTTAAATTAAGTTTTTCTTTTATTTTAATTTTGTCCAGTAATCTTGCGCAGTTTTAATTTAGTCCTTGTTTAAATGCTGCGTTTAACAACTTGAGAAAATTGAGCTTTTAATCCCCTTTAATTCACATGCACTATGTTTTAGTCCTTTTTCGATTTCTTTTTTAATTTATTATTTTTAGCTCTCTAATTTTGTTCCGATTTCAATATAGTCCTTTAATTTATTTTTTTAGTTATTTGTTTATTGATTTTTCTAATTATTCTCCCTTTTTAAAATTAATATTATATATTATATATATTTTAATGGTTCTAGATATTATTTATTTCTCTATGTTATTTTCATTAAATTTTTTTATATATATATTCTTTTTATATACATATATATATAATTTATATTAAATTATTTTTTATGTATATATATTATTGATTTCGTATTACTTTATGTAAATATATTCTTTTAAATTCATTCACGTATATATACATATATATATATTCTTTTAAATTTGTTTATGTATATAATTTGTCTCTTTAAAAGATCTTATTTTAAATTATATATTTATTTATTTCAAACACTTTCATATGTCATTATTATTTTTATATTTTATATCAAGTTTTTATTACATATGTATTATTTAAATTGACGCACACTATTTTATATATATTAGTTGTTTATTTGTTTGCTATATATTAGTTGTATTAATTTGCTTGCTATCGTATGTACCCAAATTCGTTCTTTTCCAATTTCATATTATGGCTATTCATTTGTATAATATCTTATCCATGTATATTATTCCATATTTGTAACTTTGCTTCTTTTTCTTTTACATTATCGCATCGTGATTCAAATTTTAACATTTTAATTGATATTGGTTGTTTCATTCTTGTTCCTAACAAATTAAATAAATATATTGGTTGTTACATTATCGCACACTATTTTAATTGATATTGCGTTTTATCATCTCGATGTAAGAATTTCCAAAAAAAACAAAGGCAATATTCCGTATTCGAGAATTTTGAGAAATTATGCCCTAACTTACTGGGTTCTAATTTTTCATAAAGCCAAAATAACCGAATATCCTTTTCAAACTTCATTACACGGGTTTTAAAAGTTAAGAGATAAGTTCAGTTTCGAGAATATAAGTTGTTATACCCTAACTCACTGAGTATGACATTTTATTTCTTCGAAATAAGAGGTTTGGCATCCAATATGATTCTGTTCAAATGTATCTTAAGTAAGTGGATCGTAATATAGAATCTTTTCAAATTTTCGGCATTAAGACATTAAATAATCAATTAGGTACCAATTTTGGGCGTTACGAGGGTGCTAACCCTTCCTCGTACGTAACCGACTCCCGAACCCGTTTTCTCGAGTTTTTGTAGACCAAAATATGTTTTAATAAACCAAATTTTTATTAAAGTTTTCAATTCAAGGTCATCCGATTACACCTCGGAAAAGGTCAGTGGCGACTCCATTTTTTATTTTCCAATCGATCCCTGTGTTTTTGAAAAGAAAAAAATGGTTTCGACAGATAACATTATAAAGTCTTTAACTGTTGGAAAGTTTATCAATTCCAAATACCTTATAATACTCAAGTACATACATATAACCTTTTAATTTTATTTTACACAATTTCCATAAATTTTCACATTTTATTCAATTTAGTCCTTAAAACTGAAACCATCATATCTTTCACATTTAAACCCTGTTTTACAATCCAATTTTAATTTCATCCTTCTATAGCCTTCTAGATCCAAAAATTATATAAATTTCATGTTAATTTTGAAATATTTTCATTTTAATCCTGTAACAGCCCTAACCCCTCTCCGTCACAAATTAGGGTTACGAGCATTACCGTACAATTGAAACATTTATAATTAATTTTATTCAAAAATAAAAAACATAACTTAAACCATTCCTACATACACATTTTGTCCCTAAATCGAACCCTCGATGCCCTAAAAATACTTTAGAAACAAATAGAGACCAATTTGAAATCATTTGGAAAGCCTAGGAAATTCATAAAAATTGAAATAGGGGTCATACGACCGTGTCACACGCTCGTGTGTCAGGCCGTGTAACTAACTGATTTGCACCTTAAACATTCAACAGGTGACACATGGCTGTGTCGCCAAGCCATGTGTCTCACACGGCCAAGTCACACAACGGCCAAGACACACACCCGTGTCTTTGGCCCTGTGGACATAAAACATACCTTAAACAATAAGCTTACCATTCCAAGCTTACTTAGGACTTAAGCAATTCAAATACCAATCATTTAACCTATTCAAAATACGATTAAACATGCCAAAACAATCATCCTAAGTGCCTAACCAATGTACCCTCATTAGTACCACAGTTTATATCATCAAAACACATCAACAATGCATCATCCAAATCAAAGTTTAAAGTATGCCAAAATCACTCAATTTAGCTTAACATAAAGCTACTTAAGACATCAAGCTTTAAGTTTCATACACATATCAAGTCTTTGGTCAAACACATACTAACATTTAGCTTCAAACATAAACATATACTTATAACTCAATTTACATCATATTCACAAAACAACTAACAACCAAAGACATCCTAGGTACATGCCATTACAAAATTAAACATCACCACACTTAAGATCCGGATTGTTGTTGGATGATGAATCTGCGATCAAAAGAGAGCACCTAACCTACGCATGGAAAACAAAACCACACGTTGAGTAAAACTCGGTGATATTTCTATAATCCGGACTTTTTAAAACATGATATGATACGTGAATGCTCAAATTTAGTTATATCATCATACTACTATCTAAACATACAATTACAAGACATCACCATTTCAATTTCATGCATTTCATCACATTATTTCATGCTATACTCAATTTTAACAAGTATTCAGATTTAGTTGGTTTGAACATATATCTCAATTCACATCGCTTGCTATATAAATAGCTTTGCATTGATCAATCAACAATTTACTTATATTATGGCACAAACCAATCCACAATAAGCAACTTCACTTATTCGAATAACCACAAGTATATCTAAAGCATTTGAATTTATTTCACAACTTTAATAATCTAACTCAAGAATATATCATATCTTTTAATGAATAAATGTATATACATAAGTAAATATATTCTTATTTAGTAATACCTATAACCATCCTTCTTAGATGATTCATAAAACCTTGTTGTATAGTCCAGTTGATACACGACACCTGGTGCCTAGCGGATAATCCGCAAAAGAGTTTGCGCCCAGCGCTAGTCAGATAAACTGACGAAAGTTACGCCCAACACTAGTCGGATAAGCCGATGAATGTGTGCCCAGCACTGTCAGATAAACTGACGGAAATTGTGCCCAACACTAGTCGGATAAACCGAAAAAATAATTAATGAGCCCAGCTCTAGTTGGATAAAGCAATGATATTTGCGCCCAGTGCTTGTCAGATAAACCGACGATATTAAACGTGAGCCCAGCTCTAGTTGGTTTAACCAACAAATTGACACTATTTCATTCCACAATTTCATCATTCATTAAATATCATCTTCATTCAAATATAGACAAAATATTGTATATCAAGTATTCAAATAACATTTAATAATAGTCAAATAAACAGACAAAAGTTAAGTTTAAGACTATGAACTTACCAAAATAAGACGGATGCTATGAATCGAAGACGTCTACTCAGTGATCTTTTCCTTTCCACGGTTGATACCCAATCTATTTTTCTCTTGATCAAATTAACAAATTAATTCCATTACTTAATTTGAATACCATACTTGCTTTTAATTAAATCAATTAACCTTAGATCATAATTTATACATTTACCCTCAACAACTGACATTTACAGCTAAATCATTAACATCAAAATTAGCTTGATTGCATCTTCATCTAATTTCCATAACTAACCACATATACATATAATTTATTAACAATCCCTAAATTCTTGAATTTTATAACTTAACACCATGCTAGTTTAATTTGTAGCATTTAACTCCTTGAAAGCTAATACTAATAAAACTCATAATACAAAATATTTTACTTGCTCACTAAACTTAGTAATTCAACAAAAAAAATTCCAGCACAAAGAACAATCCACCAAAACAGCCCCTAGACTTCACAAAAATTAACAATTTAACCTCTAATTCTATCAAAACAACTTCAAACATTAGAGTTTTTCAACAATAGCAACTTCCACAAATATCATAATTTCTCTAAATTTCCACATGGGTAATCTACTACATGATTTTAAGGTTCCAAAAATATAAAGTTTAATTGAAAATTATCAAATCATACCAATAAAGTTAAGCTTCAAAAATGAAACTTAAAAGGCCGAATGGTGCTAACCTTTTTCTTCTCCAAATCGGCATGCAATAGAGATGAAGCTTTAATTTTGTTTCTCTTTCCTTTTTCTTTCCCCACTACTCTATTTGTTTCTTTTATTTTATTCATATTTTCACTTCATTTTCATTTTTATTATAACTTAACATAATTACTAATTTAAGCATTATTATACAATTAACATATATTACATATATATATATATATATATATTCCCTCGTAATTATCCACTAACCATAACTTATCAAATTAATGGATTAATTATTTAAATAGTTCTTTATTCTAATTCCACTTTGAAATTTAATACTAATTACTAACTTATCACCCACTTATTTTAATTTAATAATTCATCCCCCAAGAATATTTATACTCAAACTTTTAACCCTTTAAACAAATTTCACATCTTTGCATTCAATATATATACCATTAAATCATTAATCCAAAACCTCCAAATTTTAGTTTTCCCGAATCAATTCCCATCAAACCAATTTATACTATTGTCCAACATTCCCTTAATCACTACAAATCAAGATTTAAACCATTCTACTATTTAATTACATTTTTACTTATTTGCACTCAACATTTACCCTCAATACAATTAAATTCTCAATTATAAATCATATTATTTAATTAAAATCAAGAAAATCCCATTTTAACCAATTATTCCACAAGGTCCAAAATAACTCATACTTTCAATTAATTCACAATTTAATCCTTGAATTTACTATTTCCATAATTGAGCCCCTAAACTTTAAAATCATTAAGAATCATTTAATAAAAATGTCTATTTAATTACCAAACTTAATATTCAACAAAATAACATCAAGAACTTAATTTTCCTACAATGGCAATACTCACAAACTTTACTAAATCTAAAAATTTGAACATGACTCACTAACTCATGAGATTAAGACTTCAAAAACATAAATTTTATGTAAAAATAACCAAAATCTACTAACCAAATTAGTCATGCAACATTAGCTCTTGGCCGTGCGTGACTTCTCCCCCTTCCCTTTTGCTTCGGAAAGAAGAAAATTAAAAGAAAAATATGCTTGGCTTGCTTCTCTCCACTCACTAATATCTAACATTATTATTAAAATTATTTTTTATAACATAATTATAATTTAAGTATTATAATAACTTAACATATAATACTTATAATATTACTATAACCGTCTACTATCACATACCTATATAAATAATGGCTCATTCACTTAATAAGTCCTTTTAACCTAAGTCCACCTTATAATTTGGTATTAATTCCTGCTTTTATCACTTATTTGATTTAGCCCTTGTACTCAAATTACACACTAATTCAACGAAATTATTTAATTGAAATTCAATTCGTTTCTAAAATAACTCCGTAAATATTTAATAAAAATATTTACTAGTCTGGTTTACGAAAACGAGGTCTCAATACCTCAATTTTTTTAAACCATTGGGTTTAAGACCGATACACTTGTACCCTATCTAACTTCCTAATAACCAAAATTATTAAACCAAACTTCAATATAATATTGTAATATCCTCGTAAATATTAATAAATAATATTCACTGATCCTATACTCAAAAAATAGTATTCTGAAACCATCGTTTCTAACTCCACTGACTTTCAAGTCGTTATAAATCTCTAAACTCAAAACTAACCAATTTCACTTTACAAATTAGTCCTTAATCGTATCTAAGCTTACAATAAAACCATTTAACACTAAAAGCTTCAAAAATCATCAATAGAAGCATTTTAAAAACTTTAACAGTTTTATGTTTTATTATCTAAGTTAACTTATTTAAATTACAACGATCTCAAAAACATAAAATTTACGAAAAACAACTTTGAAAATCTTACCATGCAATGGCCGAAGAAATTGAAGCAAAAAGTCGTGGCTTCTCTTTTTTGTTTTAAGCATTCGGTGAAGATAAATGAGAAAGTGAAGATGTCCACTTTCATTCTCTTATGTTTTATTATATTTTATCAAAATTTTAATTTAATTAAAACATATATTTTGCTTAAACAATGACAATAATCGTCCATTAATATTAAAAAGTGGTAAATTTCCACTTAAAGCCTTAAACAGTTACTAGTTATGCATTTTAGCTAATAAAATTCAATAGCGATTAACTTTTATGATTTTTACAATTTAGTCCTTGTACCTTAATTAACCACTAATTTGACAAAATTATCTAACCAAAATTCAATTCACTTATACAATAACTCTGTAAATATTTACTAAAAATATTTATTGGTTCAGTTTACAGAAATGAGGTCTTGATACCTTATTTTCTGAAACCACTGACTTTAGGATCAATACACTTGTACCTAAAATAACTGTCCACTTAACAAATTCATCATACCAAAATTCATTATAATAATATAATTAACTTGTAAATATTAATAAATAATATTTACCGACTTGATCATAGGAATACGGGGTTCCAAAACCTCCATTTTCAACACCACTGAAAACTGGGCGATGACACTTTTGGTATTTCGTTGTAAAATTGACTATATTACGATTTGACATGTACACTTGCAAACACCGCACTTCACTCATACATATTTAATTGTATATTTCTACGCTTCAGTTCACGCATACCGAGATGCGGTCAGTTGGCATGTGATTATCTATGACATTATGTGCATGGTTTGGCAAAGTTTGATTCTATTAAAAAATCTTGAACTTACTTGAGCTTAGTATGGTTAAGGTTCCAAATTGAAATGGTTAAGATACATAAGTTGGTGAATGAATTGAAAATGGTAAGCTTGAATGTTAAGCATGATATATATATATATATATATATATATATATATATATAGCTTAGTATGTCTATTGTTAGATTCATGTAAAGACCATTTAGGTGTTTGGTTTCCATATTGCACAAGTTTGATATATTTGAATTAGAAGATGAAGTTAGTTGGTATAGTTAGTTTAATAAATGAGTTGGTTATGCTTAAATGATGAATACTTGGTTGTATTATATGGATTTTTGGTTTTAAATGATCATAAGTATGAATTGGTTTAAATTGGTATGAAATGATGGTATTGGATTGTGGAAAGATATATGAAAGTATTTAGGTGATTGTTTGAAAGCTTGGAATATGTACCAAATTGTTAAGTTGCCAAAGCAGGGGCAAAGTTGTGATCTCGAGTCCTCAACGTCGTGACATGAGCCAACAATGAGTAACATTGCGACGTCAAGATGTCTAAAGTGGCGACATGACTCACCGATTGACGATGTCGCAACGTGGAAGTCATGATGTCACGATGTTGATTCGAAACTTTGAAAACTTTACATTTTGGTCCCAGTTCAATCTCGGGTTAGCAAAAGAGCTTTTGTAAGTTCGTATGAGACTAAAAAATGTTTATATAGCATAGAATGAATGTGAAATACATTAAATTGCATGTGTGAATGGTTGTATGATGTACATGCGACTGTAATTGCTCCGACAACGATAGTAACAACCCATAACTCAGACCCGACGACCAAGCCATGTATGGAGTGTTACATAACCATTTTGATAAGACAATCATCACATCACCATTAATACACTTTCACCTCTCTCCTAGCTCCAATAATATCATCCCCTTTCTCACCCGACCTCCATCACCTAAATCACACGGCTCTTCGCTTGTACAAGGTGAAGTTTCATTCATTTTGATATCAGCAATATGAAAAACTGATTTGATTTAAAACGAGAACATATTTACAACTTAAATAGCTCATTTATTTAGACTGTGTAGGTCTTAACTACAAAATAGGAGGTTTTAAGCCAGTCTATGTAGCGTTTATGGCATTGTAGGGGAATACATGAAAATGTAAAAAGTCAGCGGCTGTTGTGGTGGAGCTCTTTGCATCCCCCACTCCACTGAAATCATTTCAACCTAAGCTTTAAATGGTTTGCCTAGGCATTAATTTCATGTTTGGCATTATTATTTATTGGAACGGCATGTCCTTCCAATGGAAATCATGGCGTTAGATTCCGCTGGCTGTATCGTATTTCTGACTTCCTCTCTGGTTTCTTGAATTCATAACCTATAAATTTTATTACATTACATTTTAATTTTAATACCACCGTATTTTAGTGCAAATATATATATTTTCAAAATTTTACATCATCTGGAAAAATGAAAAATAAACAGCTTTTCTCTACAAGAGGTAGAATTACTCGTATTAAAAGAAAAATTAGAACAAAATTATGCCTACTGCATCAAATTTCTGCATAGCAGCCTGATTGGACAAACCCAGAGAACTCATCAGGGACATTGAATTTCTCCAATTTACTATTTTGCCCTTCCTTCATTTCCACCATGTAATACCCATGAGGGCCACCTTGATACCCCGACCCCGTAACCAGAACCCGCCCTCCAAGCGAGACCCCACATGCTCCGACCCGAACCGCTGGGTTCAACTCTGCCCAATTCACCAATTTCCCATCTTTCCCCATCCCCACGCACGATCTCGGGCACCGACCAGGTTCCCAAACCCCTTCGACCCGCCTCCACTGCCCCGATTTTAACCCGTAGACGTCGGCACTCCCATCAAATTGACCTTGGCTCTCCGTTCTGTACCCGCTCACGACCCAGAACTCGTCTTCCTCAATCACCACTCCTTCACACTCGTCTCGCTCTTCACTCATCTCCCCCAACTGACTCCACTCGTCCTTTCTCAAATCATAAACCCACGCGCTTCTTAACGCGTTCTTGTTCTCGTCGTGCCCGCCCGCTATAAAAACCCGACCTAAACATGCTCCGATTGCAAAGAAGGATCTTTTTGACGGCATATCCTTCCCTTGTCTCCATTGCTGAGTCATGAAGTCGTAGATAAAAACGTCAGTAACCGGATCGTAACTCACCGGGTCCCACCCGCCCATCACCACAAGCTTTCGCCCACAGCTTGCTAATTGACAAAACAAAGGCAACCCATTTGGGTACCTGTAAACCGGGGCGAGTCTATCCCATCTCTGACTCACCGAGTCAAACACAGCAATCCCGTAACTCGGTGATACACCCAGTTTTTTAGGTCCATTCATGGTTCCACCATTAAAATTTAAAACCAAGCAAGCGACTTTTTGGGTGTAGCCTAGTTTCTTGCGATGGTAATAAAAATCAGGGCTTTGGAGCAAATCCCGCCATCGATGACAAACTCGGGAGGCAAGTCTGTGAGCTGTGTAAGGTAGCCGAGATAAGCACTCAAGACCGAGATCTTCAGGTAAACCCGGAAGCAATTCGGTTGAAAACTCAAAATTTTCCATTTCTTGAAACTTTCTCGAAGGTTTTGGTTATTTAAAACAGACGATGGCCGAAAAGGGAATACCTCTATGGATGAGTGACACATGTACGTTTCGCTAAATTAAATTCATACTGAAGGAGATATTTTGACTGGTTGTTATGGCAGAGAGGATAAGTGCAAATTATGGGACCACATGTGGCAGCTGTATGTTTATGATTAGTGTTAGCGGGACCCATTTTCATCAGATCTTGCGGTTCTGATTTGATCAGGTAAATGAGAACTGGAAACCTTGTTGATGATGGTCTTTCGCCTATACTGACGTGATTCCAATTTGCTCAACGTGATCACAACACTTTAATTTTTTTTTAGTATTTTATAATATATCATTATTAGTTGCAAATAAATTTTATAGGAATATCAAATCAAATAATTCACAAAATAATATAAAAAAATTCAACAAAATCTTAACCTTTTTATTTTTTTGGTTTTTTCCCTACAATTGTTGAATTTTCTCTAAAAATTGAAACTTTTTCCTTTTCCTTTTCAATCCATTCTCAATTATTGACAAAAATGATAATTGAGAACAAAACTATTAGATGCCGACCATACGTAAAACCTTCTAGAATACCAGTTAGGGATAGCAAAGAAACGACAATTTGCCAGACTTGAAGGCAATGACACTGATTGGACCAATTTAATTTCTCTTTTACTTCTTCACTTTTTTAAAAATATATGCATTTATCACATATTTAAATAAATATACTTTTTCTAATAGTAAGTTGATGTCAACAATACTAGAAATAAAAATATTAGTCAAATTTCTCGGGTAAATATCCGATATATACCAAAAAATTAGATTATTTACGGAAATGGGCCAGTTTGAAGAATATTTACGGGAAAGTACCGTTTCCCCCAAAAACGCGTCCACGTCAGCGCTTTTTTGGGGGATGCAGGGCTAAAGTGCGCCCCTGAGGACGCGCTTTGTGCCACCTCAGCAAAGCGCGCCCACGTAAGCGCGCTTTAGCCCTCCAACGGTCAAATCCCAACGGCCAATTTTTTTGACCGTTGGGAGCCCAACAGTCAAAAAAAAGTATAAAAAACCCCCCAACCCTTTATTTTTTTCACACTTCAATCCTTTCTCAATTTTCTCTCAATTTTCTTTTAATTTTCTCTCAAAGTCCTTGAAATTTACGCTCAAATTTTAAAATAGTCATTTACTATTTACGAAAAAGCCCTTTATAATTTTTTTAATATATCTTTTTTTGGAAAATTTTAAAATTTTTTATCGGATTACAATGGCCGGGGAATTACTTCACCTAGACAACAAGCACATTTCCGTCGAGCAAATGAAAATGGTAAGTTTTAATTTTAATTTTTCAATATTATTTAATTTTTTTTCAGTTATGCAATTTTAATTAATTTTTAATTTTATAATTTTTTAAACAGTCTATAGATCGGGTGTTGGAATGTTATATTCGCAACATGCATGGTCCCCCATCGCCATTGATCGAGAATTACCTGCGGAAAGTGGGTTTTTGGCACGTGGCCACGATAGGCCAGGGGTTCAAGTTGGAGCCGCCTTTGATCAGCGCGTTGATAGAGAGGTGGAGACCCGAGACGCACACTTTCCATCTGCCATGCGGAGAGTGTACCATCACTCTAGAAGATGTGCAGTTGCAGTTAGGATTACCGGTGGACGGGTCGGTAGTCACCTGGTCCGCAACATCTACCGATTGGATGGCCGTATGCTACGAGCTTCTGGGTGCCATTCCGGATAGAATTCAAGGACCTCAGATCGATATGGCCTGGTTACGAGACACATTCCCGGAGCTGAACGAGGGTTCGACCGAAGCAGAAATAATACGGTATGCTCGGGCATACATTCTTCAGATAATTGGAGGCTATCTGATGCCGGACCTCTCTAGAAACCTCGTCCACCTGAGATGGCTCCTGAAACTTGTTGATTTCAGAGCAGCCGGTGAATTGAGTTGGGGGTCTGCCGTGCTATCGAGGTTGTACCGGGAGATGTACGGGGCGACGCGACCGAGTAAAGCAAAAATCGGAGGTTGCCTATCACTACTGCAGTCATGGGCATGGTTTCGATTTCCATTTTTACGTACTCGACTCGACCAGCCATATTCATTCCCACTGATAATGAGGTAAATTTAATATTATATTTTACAATTATTTCGTAGATTTATAGTATAATTGCATGCTAAAAGTTTATTTAATTAGGTGGAACCATTTCGCGAGTCATGTTGGAATACCTAACTCGCTTGAGGATATACGGCTCCTATTGGACCAACGGTCGGAATCACAAGTAAGTTTCGAATTTCGTTATTATAATTTAGTATTTCGTATGTAGTGTCTAGTATTATGTATATAACTAATATTTTGGTAATGTTAATATAGTTTCAATGGACACCGTACGAGGATCCAGAAATTCGGGCAGTAATTCCGGAGGAGTTCTTCCAAAATCCGAACAGTTGGCACGTTAAGGTCCCAATGATCACCTACGCGACCGTGGAGATGCACCAGTCAGATCGGGTTCTGCGGCAATTTGGATTCCGGCAACCGATTCCCGTGCCACCTGAGGTGCTCTATGATGAGCACAAAGTGAACTTACGGCAGCCGCACACGGATTGGCCAAGATTTTGGTCAGGTCATATCGAGACGTGGGAGAACCGGTATGACTTTTTACGTATCCGGGAACCGATCATCGTTCCTGAGTTAGCGTACGTGCCAGAGTACATGCCATGGTTTAGGATCCATGGCAAGTCGTATCTGTTGTCGGAAGAAGAGAGACGACGGCAAATTCGCGAGCGAAGGGAACGTCGGGCCCCTTTAAATCCAAGGAGAAGGGGTGATGAGACGAGGCCATCAACAGCGCCTACACAGTCACCGGGCCCAGCAACAGCGCCTACACAGTCACCGGGCCCATCAGTTCAACCGACAACACCAACATCACAGCGTCCACCGTTTATGCCAGGTGCGTACCCTACCCCTTATATGTATCCTCCTAACCCATATATGTTTCCTTTTCCCAGTCTCACCCAGGTTGGAATGCATGGCCGGGTTCGAGTCCGTTCCCGACTACTCCCATTAGCCAGCCGATCGTGAGGCCAACGTCGCATGTGGGATTAGAGGAGGCGCCGTAGGGGAGCACTTCTTTCTACCAGGCTCCTTCGCTGTACGGGATGCAGTCACCCCCGCTGTGGTTTATGCAAACACCTTCGGGGTCATTATTTTATCAAGGTGGGTCATCATCGCAACACCTAGAACCAGACCCACTGCCGGAGGAACCCGATTCCCCGCCCGAGGTTCCACAACCCCCGCCAGAAGCTAGAAGAAGGAGGAATCCAGCGCGTAACCGCCGACCGCCCCCGTGTGGCACTAGTTTCCATCGGCATCAGCCCTAAACCCTAATTTAGTTTTGTAATTTTATTTTTTTTGTAATTTAGTTTTAATATATTAATAAAATTTGAGTTTAATTTTTTTTAATTTAATTTTTTTAATTTAATTTTAATATCTTTGATAAAATAGAAATGGTTTAATTTTTTTTGTAATTTAATTTTTTTATATTTAATAAAATTTGAGTTTAATTTTATTTCTTTTGTAATTTAATTTTTTTAATTTAATTCTAATCTCTTTGATAAAATAAAATGATTTAATTTTTTTGTAATTTAGTTTTAATATATTTAATAAAATTTGAGTTTAATTTTTAATTTAATTTTAATATCTTTGATAAAATAGAAATGATTTAATTTTTTTTTGTAATTTAATTTTTTTATATTTAATAAACTTTGAGTTTAATTTTATTTTTTTGTAATTTAATTTTTTAATTTAATTTTAATATCTTTGATAAAATAGAAATGGTTTAATTTTTTTTATATTTAATAAAATTTGAGTTTAATTTTATTTTTTTTGTAATTTAATTTTTTAATTTAATTTTAATATCTTTGATAAAATAGAAATGGTTTAATTTTTTTTATATTTAATAAAATTTGAGTTTAATTTTATTTTTTTTGTAATTTAATTTTTTTAATTTAATTTTAATATCTTTGATAAAATAGAAATGGTTTAATTTTTTTTGTAATTTTGTAATTTAATTTTAATAACTTGAATAAAATAAAAGTTCTTGTACAAAAGTTCACCGTTTTCCTCCAAAAAAATAAAAATTACATAGCCACCAGGAGACAAAAAAGCTAAGAACACGGTCAACTATTCCGATTTGGACACGAGCGAGATGTATGGCCCGGGTTCCTACACCATCCGCACAGCCGACTTTGGTTGCTCGTTTCTCGGATATCCATATTGTTGCGTATTCTAGTCGAGCAAGGTCGACCTTTTGGTTTGCGCCTCAATTGTCTATCCGGCAACAGCTTATATGGTGCAAGCGATACCGACGGTCACTTACGTTCATTAGGGACTGGTGGATATACGTGTCTCCACATGTTGTACATGTTTTCTAATTTGTACACTTCGTCGACATAGCTCATGGGATCAAGATGGAGATTCTGACAAGCCGCAAGTACATGAGCACATGGGTAACGAAGTGCATCAAATATCCCACAGTCGCAGGTCCTATTTGTCAAGTGTGCACGATAATGCCCGCCAACAATACCTTGGTTCGGTCTGTCAAACTCCGTGACTCGAAACCATAGCCTGTCACGGTCGTGACACACTGTGTGCATGGTGTTCGCCCGTGCCTTCCCATGGTTTATTTCTTGCAAGACCTTCGGGCTCCATACATGGCCTCCTTGCATCTACCCTCTATAACTCGCTGCCCTCTTCGGAAATAGTACCGCTAAACGAAAATATGTCTCCCGCACAACCAATGTAATCGACAGATGACGGGTTCCTTTTAGCACAGAATTTATGCATTCAACCAGGTTTGTGGTCATATGACCATATCGTAGGCCGCCGTCATATGCTTGTGTCCACTGTTCGAAAGGAATATTGCACAGGTAGTTTGCGCCTTCGGCTTTATCTGCGCGCAAACTGGCCAACATCTCGTGAAAATGGTCTTTATTGATCTCGTACCCTGCCAATATACGTTGATAGCGAATATTACATACCACTCTTCAATTGAGAATAAATTGAATATTACAAATGAAATTATATTAATAGATATTTCATACCCATATCGGTCACTTGCTGTTTCTATCTTTTAGATCGATGTTGCCCATAGTAGTTGGATGAAACATGCCTCAGGCAATATCGATGGTGTGTGCAATGCCACATGCTTCTCTGGCGTTCTATTGCCGCAAGTATTCCAGGGCCCCGATCCGATATAACGCATATGTCAGGCTGGGGGCAGACATGCCTCCTTAACCTAGATAGGAAGAAGTCCCAGTCATCAGCTGACTCCCCCGGTGTTATTGCGAACGCAATCGGAAGGATTCTCCCACAGTTGTCTTGTGCCACAACTAGCAATAGCCGATACGTATATCTACCATACATAAAGGTACCGTCAATTTGAACCAATGGCTTGCAGTATATAAAGGCATCTCGACATTGCTTAAATGTCCAGAACAGACGCTTGAACACTGCACATCCACGGAGCAGACGATCGTTGTAGTACGCCGGTTCCGTTTCAAGGTCTGTTGTGCTGCCTGGGACATATCTCTCCAGCACCTGACACCACTGCCACACTTCATTATATGAAGTGTCCCACCGACCGTGCAACTTTTCTAACGCCTTCTGCTTGGCTATCCAAGCCTTTCTGTAAGAGGGCGTGTACCCCAATTGGCTACGAATATTGCCAATTAAGGCCGGCACCGTAGTCTTGGGATCGGCCTTCACCGTCGGGATTATTAAGTCAGCCAACATGTCTGAATCCATCCTCGGATGATCTTGTGTTACACCTGTCAACGAAGTACGTTAAATAATGCAACATTACATAATATTAGTGTCATTCAAAATCATTGAACACACAGTGGTACTGTACCGGCAAGACATGTATGTGGACCTTTGTACTTTTTGACCTCCCACAACCCTGTCCTTTTCCTCAACGACGCCATGATTTTCCATGAACATGTGCCGTCTTGCACTGCACACTTCGCCTCGTACTTATCGAGCCTGGATTTAACCACATTGTAGTTAACCCCGTTCCTGATGCTGTATTGTTTCAATGCAGCAAGAAAAGTATTCTTGTTGGAAAACTGGTTACCAACTTCTAATTGGTCTGAATCCAACGAAGAATTTGTACGGTCACGCGTCCGGTGTGGTAGTTCAGGAAACTCCAATGCATCATCTTGAGATAGATCGACATTATGCATGTGGGCTGGAGACGAGTACGCCCTGAATAGCGGATCTTCTTTTTCTTCGTCTGAACCGCCCTCAACGTCTTCAGGTACAATTGGAACGGGCTCCGGTTCAGAAAATAATCCAACTTCTGCACCGTCAGACCCTGGCTCCCGAGGTGGATCCACATCAGATTCATCGTCCAACCCTCCATAACTTGCAACAAACGAGGGCCCCTAGCTGGTGGATGTCTTCGGGAGTACATCATCCCTCCTTAAACATCTTTCGTAAAGATCCCAATCATATGTGGATTGCCAACCACTAGAAGTTGATGACGTCCCCCAATACGTATTTCTGTCATCGGACGTCGAATGACGGATATGCATGTCCCACCCACCAACCGAGTGTCGTGCAGAGGTTATGTTTTCCATACTACTACCGCACACAAGCACTTCTGTGTTTTGCCTCCCACTTACAGAGTGTCGGCTTGGGGTCGTGTATTCCCCTCGAACGGCAGTAGATGTTGAGGTCGTAGAAAGATCACTTGGAGATGAAAATTCTACATAGACCTCGATATAGGGTGATCCACTGGCAAGATGAGTCTCCACCATTGCCTCAAAGCTCCGAGGACCTTTGATGTCGAATGAGTCATATCTCACCGGATCAACCAAAGCGCAAAATCTATACTTAATAGACTGAACTTTCATTGGCGTTGTTCCGAATATTTTACGCCTAATTCTTTTGCGAAGTTCTACCAAATCGACATTCCGATTAAAACTCAGTCGCACTGTGTTCTCCGATAAGAAAACAACACCATTTTCGGTGTCACGAACTTCACCATCGTAGTAAATAACAGCATTAATATGTTCACTCATTTTCAGTTTTTTTTTTCTTTTGCCTCAATTTGCCTTTTGCAACCTGAGAATGAAATTTGGCTGATTTATAGCCTAATTTTGCCCAAGACCACTGTAGCAAAAGAATGTCCACGTGGGAGCTCTTTTCGGTACTCCTGCTGACATGCACCCTGCTGGAAGCGTTTTTAGCCACTATTTGTTCAGAAACGTCTCCTCAAATTAATTTTGCCGGAGACCACTGTAGCAAAAGAGCGTCCACGTGGGAGCTCTTTTCGGTACTCCTGTTGAAGTGCACCCTGCTGGAAGCGTTTTTGGCCACTGTTTGTTCAGAAACGTCTCCTCGAATTAATTTTTCTGGAGACCACTGTAGCAAAAGAGCGTCCACGTGGGAGCTCTTTTCGGTACTCCTGCTGACAGTGCACCCTGCTGGAAGCGTTTTTTGCCACTGTTTGTTCAGAAACGTCTTCTCAAAATTATTTTGCCCAAAAATTCAATTAATTTTTCATAGTGCAAGTGGACGGGGAGTCAAAAACGCGTCCACGTCAGTGCGTTTTTGGGGGATGCAGGGCTAAAGCGCGCCCCTGAGGACGCGCTTTGTGCCACCTCAGCAAAAACGCGCTTACGTAGGAGCGCTTTGCTGAGGTGGCACAAAGCGCGTCCTCAGGGGCGCGCTTTAGCCCTACATCCCCCAGAAACGCTCTGACGTGGACGCGTTTTTGGGGGAAACGGTACTTTCCCGTAAATATTCTTCAAACTGGCCCATTTCCGTAAATAATCTAATTTTTTGATATATATGGGATATTTACCTAAATTTCTCTAGTTAGAATTAATAATTTAGATAAAATATATCTATGACCCGACTCCATCTATAATTAAATTATTAAATATAATTTTTTATTATATTTAATTTCTTTCAAATGTATAATTAATTTAAAATAATATTTTTAATAAATTAGTTACATGTTTTATCAAATTTTGTTTTCAGTATTATATCTAAAAAAATATTTTTAATTTGGATAAGAGTAATTATACAAAATGCAACATCAAACATCGTGAATCATTAATATTCTTGAAGTTTCAGGATTGTATTTTATGGAATAGTTTGTAGATAAGTTCTATGCAACTGTTTTTTTGTTGTCAAATCAATCAATTTAACAGTTGCTCACAGGAAGCAAAGTAACACTCCAACTTTGAATCTGACGTGTTTGTATTTTTTTCACCGTTTATCATGCTTCCTACCTATTTTCTATCAAACATTTTAAGAGGCTTCTTTATGATTGTAGTTTCTTTTTTAGTGTTGACGAATTTTTTTTCTAGAGTACAATGTATTTTAATACATGCTCTAACACTTACTGATGGCGAACGGTAATTTCTAATATTATTTTTTCAAAATATGATACATTTACCATTTTGCTACTTTCATTTTAATCCTCATGTTGTCGGTTGTTTTTCAGAAAAGTTAATTGGATGATTAAAATTTTAGTGATATTGACGTAATAACTTACGTGAGAATTTATATGTACTTTATTATTGATATAATTTTTTTAAAAAATAATGAACATTTTAATTTTTTAAAAAAGTTAATATTCTTAATAACTTTTTTTAATTTTTATAAAATACACATGCACAAACCAAAAAACAACAATTTGATTAAATTTAAGAGAATGAGGGTTAAATTGGTTATAAAAAAATTAAGACAAAGTGATAAAAGAGGTTAATATTAAAAGTTAAATTTATTATTATATTTTTGGCTCAAGGTTGTAGAAAACCTTTAAACTTTTTCAAAAAAAAAAAAAATTAAATCCCCCCCTTTTTTTTTGCACTAGCTTGGGTATATAAATTTTCACAATGCATAAAAAAAAAAAATCTTCAAACTTTTTTTTAAAAAAACAATTAAGCCACTCCTTTTTTTTTTTGCATTCAATTGGGTACTAACTTTCAAAATACATCAAAAAGGCCCTCAAACTTTTTTAAAAAAGTAATTAGCCTGTTTTTTTTTTGCACTCAATTGGGTACTTTACCAGCCTAATTTTTTTAGTTAAAGCCATCACGTGTCACAACCACATCATGACATGTGGCAAATAATTATAAAAATAAAAATAAAAGTTATAAAATGATTAAACTTTAATAAAAAAATTTAAATTTTATTAAACAATTTAAAATTTTATAAAAATAAAAAAATAAAATATATAGAAATATAGAAAAAAATTATAAAATTAATTTTATAAAAATCTTAAAAAAATTATAAAATATATAGAAATATAGAAAAAAAATTATAAAATTTTATAAAGTTGTAAGAAAATTATAGAAAATGTAAAGAAATATAAAATATGTATAAAAAATTATAAAAATGATCTTATTGAAAGAAGCATTTTATAATTTTTTTTATAACTTTCATTAATTTTTATTTTTTTATTATTTTTCCCCACAAGTCACTCTGTGTTGCGACACATGATGGCTTTAATTGAAAAAAACTAGAGGTCGTTAACTTTAACGGTCAATGGTTAAAGTTAATGGTTAAAAGGTCTTTTTGATACATTTTATAATTTTTTATGATTTTTATAAAATTTTATAAATTATTATAAAATTTTTCTATTTTTCTATTTTTATTAAAATTTAATAATTTTATAACTTTTATTGATTTTTATTTTTTATATTTTTTGTCATATGTTGCGCCGTGGTTGTGACACAGGGTAGCTTTAACTGAATAAAATTAGGGCAATTAATGTTAACGGTCAACTGTTAAAGTTAATGGTAAGAAAATAAATTTTAAGTGTGCTTGGTAGGAAAGAAAAATGAAATAAATGAAAATAGAAAAAAATAAGAGAAGAGAAAATGAGAAAGATGTGTATCAAAATTATGCATTTTTCAAATATTTTATTTTTTTCTTTCATTTTTCAACTCTATAAAGCAAAGGAAGAAAAGAAAATTACTTTTTTTTTCTTTTAATTTCTTCATCTTTCCTACAAAGCATGCTTATGAAGAGAAAAATTATGTTTTCTATCTTTTTAGTTTTCTATCCCTTCAACTTTTTATCTTTTCAATTTTCTTTCTACTCTGTCAAGCAAAACCCTAGTGCTTAACTATTTTTAGCCTCTTGTTTGCTTACTTTAAGTATTTTATGCTTAATGAGTATATATTTTTAGCTCAAAGTATATATTGGAATAAATAGAGACATTAATATGGGTATTTTTTGTGTGAAAGATGATAAAGCATCTTTTTTTCTATTTTTTTCCTTTGTAAATGTTTTTATTTTATCCTTTTTGTTTATGTATCTTTATTTAAAAGAAACATGAAAAAGAAAAGTGAAAGCACTTATGTTATCATTGAGAAATCAAAAGTGAGATGCTTTATTGTTTCATTAGTTAATTCTTTTATTTAGTTTTTTTCTTTTGAAATTTTATTTTAGTTGATTCTTTTTGTATATCTTACTTTATTATGAGGGGTAGAGAGATAAAGAGGTGAGCCAAACATAGTGGAGTCAAAAATGAGTTGAGTGCTTAATCTAAGGAAGTTAGGGAATGATACTTTTAGTTAATATTTGATCCATAAGTAACTAGTGCGTGGGTTTGAGTCTAAATTGACTTTTTATCCATATGTTAGCTTTAGCTAACATTACAAAACGAATAAAGTCCTATTGAACTTTGGCAAAAATTTGTCTTACATTAGTGAAGAAATCGATTGAAAGGCAAACGTATGAGACCTTTTCGATAATGTTTATCTCAAAGTAATTTTATTTAACTCGATTACTAGATTTGAAATATTCCATGGGGTATCAATTGTTGGAGGAAACTAAAAATTTTAAGTTTGTTTTACTTGATTTTGATTTCAAATGCTGAGGTGATTTTTTTAGAATATTTAGACTAACAAAATTGTGTTGGGTAGGTAGGTAGGTAGTTGTTTTTCTTTTTGATAGGGACTAGCAAAACTCTAAACTTGGGGTGTGGTAACTTTAATAACTTAAAGTTATTTGTCTTTTATTTATTAGGATTTTAAATTTCTTTTCCAAGTTTTTAGGTTGTTTTAGTAGATTATATGAATTTTTTTTTCTTTATATTTAATTTTTATTTTTGATTAATTATATATTGTTAGTGTTTGTTCGAACTTATTTTTCAATGTCTTGATGTAGGTTCGATGAAGCATGGAGAAGGGAAAGCATAATGCAAAAAAGACATTTGTTTCGCTCTAGCGAATGCTACCTCCTTTAAAGTGCACGCATCACCTAAATAGTTGTAGACAGTTTTCTACTATAGCGAAAGATTGATCTGCTAGAGCGGTGAGACTAAAACAAAATTTTTTAAGGCTACGAATTTTTAAAGACTTTAAAAGAGAAAAAAAAAATACATAACCTTAAGAAGTGTGTGTGGTAAAAGAAAAAAAGTCACCCAAGCCTTCAAGCATCAAGAATTGACGGAAACCAATAAGAAGACTAAATTTCTTCATATTTTTTCTTCCTTATTTCTTTTTCCACGAGTAATTTTTGTTTGTCCCTAGATATGCTTCTCAATAAATTTCTTTTCTAGGATTGCAATAGATTTCATGTTTAGTTAATTGAATATATTCTATTTTCATCCCTTTTTATTTTGGATAGAGATTTGATTATTTATTCATTCTTGTTTTTTTATTAATAATAGTCTAAACAATTATTAATCTGACAAAACCTAAAGAAATTGGAAAAAGGACTTTTCATTTTAGGTTTAGAATGAATAACTCTTAGTCTAAATTAGATGGGTCAAATATTTATTCATAATTAGGATAGGAATATACCTGATTACCTTGGATACTCATAATTGAGTTTGTTCTTTATCAATTTAGTCTAAATTATTGGCATAAAAATATAGCACAATAATTAGTTTAAGTTAGTTCTTTGATTGCTTGGAAGAGAATTAAGGAAAATTTACTACCCCATGTTAGTAATCATGTAATGACCCGAAAGTTAGTGGTGCCGAAAAATACAATTTTGGAATCCCATTATCGATGATTGACTCTGTAGATATTATTAGTTAATATTTACGAGTCTAGTATTATATCTTATTGAATTTTAATTTAGAGATTCTATCGAAAGAATAATTAATTAAGGTATAAAGACTAAGTCATAAAAGTGGTAAAAGTTAATCACTATCTATTTTTAGTTGCTAAAAGGCTTAATTAATAATTGAAAACTGCTTAAAATGGAAAATAAGACATTTTGGTTAGTAGTGAACGGTTGGAGGGGTTTTATTAAGTAAATAATGAAAAAATAATATTATAAAAACTATTTAACAAAAGTTAAAACATAAAAACTAAAGAGAAAGAAAAGAAAAAAGAAAGAAAGAATCATCTTCTCCTACCTCTCTCCATAATTTCTCCATAGCCAAAAAAAATTGACACAACCAGAACTGAGAAAGGAGTTTGTGGTTTACAGCGACGCCTCTTACACAAGGCTTGGATGCGTACTGATACAATAAGGGAAAGTGGGAGCTTATGTTTCCAGACAATTGAAGGTTCACGAGCGTAACTACCAAACCCATGACTTGGAGCTGGCAGCAGTGGTGTTCACTCTGAAGATTTGGCGACACTACCTATCATACAATCTACACTGATCACAAAAGTCCCAAGTATTTACTTTCACAGAAAGAATTGAATCTATGACAAAGAAGGTGGATCGAGCTGCTGAAGGACTATGACTATGTGATAGAGTATCACCTTGGTAAGACAAATCTTGTAACTAACGCTTTGAGCAGGAAGTCTGTGAGTGAGCTGTGAGCTATGTTCACACAGCTAAGTATGATGAATGATGGGGGACTGCTCGCGAAATTGCAAATAAAACCAACACTGTCACTGCAGATTAAGGCGAAGCAAGTTGCTAATAAGGAATTGGTGAAAAGAGTTCACTAAGTGGAACAATGAGTGCAAAGCGATTTTGCACTTAATGATGAAAGAGTGCTTTGTTTCCGTGGAAGGCTTTGCGTGCCCAGTGATGAAGAGCTTCAACATATGATACTTAAATAGGCACACAATAGTCCTTATGCGATGCACCTAGATAGTAATAACATGTATCATAACCTCCGCGAACTGTATTGGTGGCCTAGTTTGAAGCGAGCTATTACGGAATTTGTGGCAAAGTGCTTAACTTGTCAGAAGGGCAAAGCTGAGCACCAATTTTCTTCAGGAATACTATAGCCACTCAAAATACCCGAGTGGAAATGGGAAAGAATCGCCATGGATTTTGTGACTGGGTTGCTAGTGACTGCAACCAAGAAGGACGCAGTTTGGGTAATTATGGATCATTTAAAGAAGTGTTCGTACTTTTTAGCTATTTGTACGAGCTATTCTTTGCAAAGGCTCGTCAATATTTTGTTACTGAAATAGTTTGATTGCATGGCATGCTAGTTTCTATAACTTCATATTGAGATCCAAGATTCACATTGTGATTTTGGAAAACTTTGTAAGGAGCTTTAGGTTCAAAGCTTCAGTTTAGTACTGCTTATCATCCTCAAACAGATGGCCAATCTGAGAGAGTGGTACAAGTGTTGGAAGACATGCTACGAAGTTGTGTTTTGGAGTTCATAGGAAGTTGGGACTGGTATTTACCATTGGTTGAGTTTGCCTATAACAATAATTATCAGGAAAACATTCAAATGACACCCTTTGAAGCATTGTGTGGAAGGAGGTGCCGAACACCTTTATGTTGGGTTGAGTTATATGAGAAGAAAATAGTTGTACCTGAATTGGTTCGCAAAATATATGACAATGTGAAACTAATTTGTGAAAGGATTAAGGATACTTCAGATAGACAGAAGTTATATGCTGATTTGAAATGGCAAGACATTGAGTACCAAGTAGGCGAGCACGTGTTTCTAAAGGTATCACCATAGAAGAGGGTCTTAAGGTTTGGGCGTAAAGGCAAGCTAAGCCTAAGGTTTATTGGTCCTTATGAAGAAGTGGAGAGAGTTGGTCCTATAGCCTATCAACTCAAGTTACCTCACAAACTCGATAAGATACATGATGTTTTTCATGTGTCTCTGTTAATGAGGTATCGCACAGACCCATCTCACATAGTAGCAGCAAATGAAGTTGAAGTACGACCAGATTTAACTTACGAGGAAAAGCCAGTGAAGATTATGGCTTGCGAGGTGAAACTTTTGTGAAACAAATGGATCCCTTTGGTCAAAGTTTTGTGACGAAACCATAAGACTAGCGAAGCTACCTAGGAAACAGAGGAAGTAATGAGGAAATGGTATCCTCAGTTATTTGAAGATGAACATTTCGAGGATGAAATGTCTTAAGTGGGGGAGATTATAACATCCTACAGATGGGCCTAGAAGTTTTTGCCTCACAAGTGAAGGTTCACCAGTGTTCCGGTAAAATGGGTGTTCGCCAAGGGTTAGGCGAGCTGGGTGATTGCTAAAAGAAAATAAACAAAGGGGTTCACCAGTAGTAGTGTATGCCTAAAGGTGTAGTAAATGGTTCGCTAGATCCATTACCAAATTGAGTTGCCAATCTCTTAGCGAGGTAGGTTGGCTAAATGTGTTGGTGAGCTGGTGTTCACCAGTCTATTTGGTGAGTTGGGGTTCGCCAGTCTTGCTGCGAACTGGGGTTTGCCAGTCCAGGATACAATCATAATCGAATTAGGAAATAAAGATTTAGTGAATCTAGGAATACTTTACGTACAAGTAACAAACTGTATGTTTGTTGCAAACCAACTAGATCGTTTACCAGCAAGGATAAAGGCAAAGGTAAACTTGTTTAAATTTCTTCGTTTTTCGGTGAATGGTTTGGAATTATTTGGAGTATGTTAACATCTATGTTGCTCAATTTTTATTGATATGTTTCTTTAATAATTATGTTTTCAAAACAAGTTTCAAAGGTCAGTTTTCTGAAAAGATATGTTTTAAAGCTACGACCTCTGCTTTCAAATTCGGTTTGAAAATATGATTTTCAAAGCACAATTTTGTGCGAGCTCCTATGCGAGCTAAGATTTTAAGGAATGTTTTCACAAACGATTTGTAACAGCCCTCACCCGTATTCAACGTTGGAATAGGGTTACAAGGTATTACCGATCAATTCACAACATATATAATAAACATTTATGCAACGATAAGTATTCATTCCCATAAATCATTCAACATAATCACATTGTCCCTTATAAGGGCCTACAAGGCCTTAAACATGCTTTAGAAGTGGTTCTGGACTAAACCGATATCATATGAAAATTTTGGGAACTTAGAAATTTTTTTCATGTAAACAAGGGTCATTCTCATAACATCCAATTTATCATCTAATTTCATACCTAATTCACATATTCAATTCAATCAACTAAACCATTCCATACATACATTATCAATAATCAATTCTCAAGCATATAGCTTTCCAAATTACCTAATATCATTTAGCATTATAGATTCAACTTCAACCACACAATATAGGTCAATTACCAAACTCAAAATAGAACCATTTGCACATTTATAAACATCATCAAAACATCATCAACTTTCATTATCATAAGCCAACTCAAATGGCCCAAAATACATGTTCATCAAACATACCAAAATGACTCAAGCCTCTACATGCCATATACCATATATACACAACTCAAAAGTACCAAGTAAATGGTTGGATAGTGTAACGTAGTCTATGACGATCCCCGTATCCGAGCTAGCTTTGAAATCACTATAAAACACGGGAAAAACAAAAAAGGTAAGCTACAAAGCTTAGTAAGTTCGTACTAAATATACTCAACAATTCATAAAACACAAATAATCAATTTGAACAAGTTAATGTATAATTCATGATAATATCAAACCTTCCATAAGCTTATTCATATGCTTAAATGCAAAGTCATAACCTTTTCTATTTGAACTTCATACTTACATGTACATACCTGTACAAATTCATAACGAACTCATACCTTCTCGTAACACTATCGAATACTCGATGTTTCGCACACTAAGTGCCATCGCATAACTGAAGCTATTATAATCCCACACACTAAGTGCCTTACATAGCCGAAGCTATCTCAGTCTCACACATTAGGTGCCATATATAGCCGAAACTATTCCCAATCGCACACTAAGTGCCATAAATAGTCGAAGCTATCTCGAATCGCACACTAAGTGCTAAACACAGTCGATTTATTGTCGGACATGACCAAAGTATCGTGTATACAATTTATGCAATATCAAAGCATTAAAAGCATAATTGTAACAATGTTTATTGCATACGAACTTACCTTGGATGCTAAAACGGCGAATCGAGTCGTTTAGTCGATAAGTTTTGTTTTTCCCCGATCTAGATTTGAATTCTACCTTTCTTGATCTAAATATATTCAAAATTAAATTATTCAATCATCTCTTCATTCAATTTAGTCCAAAACATACTTTAAGGCATATTTTCCCTTTTATCCCTAAACTTTTACATTTTTCACAATTTAATCCTTGTTGAATAAAATCACAAATTCATGCAATTTAATCCAATTTCATGATAGCCGAATTTCACTAGTGTCCATATTAGCCCATATTTCTAATTTATTTCACATTTTAACCACACATTTCTCACATTTCACAATTTAGCCCCTAATTTGCATTTTCACCAAAAATCACTTAACAAAACTTGTTTAACTATCATCAAATGTTCATAATCTATCATTGAACATCAAAACTCATACATATTCATCAATGGAAACATTCAAAATCTTTAACATTTTTGCAAAATTAGTCCCTGGGCTAGCTAGTACTAGCTGCAACGATCTCAAAAATATAGAAATCATTAAAAACGGGAAAAAATACATACCTTAATAAGCAAAAATGCCCTAGCCGAATGATAGCCCTAAAATGGTGTTTCTTCTCCTCCAAAAAATCGATGGAGAAGATGATACAACCATTAATTTGGTTTTTGTTTTATTTATGTTATGTTGAATAACTAATTTACAATTATAACCTTAATAATAAACCATTAAAATCATCATATTAATGCCCATCTTTGTCCACTTAAGTTTCAAATGGTTTAATTACCATTTAAGGCCATCATATTCAAAAACCAAAGCTATTTAACACCTTTAACTAGTAGAACATGCATTTTACACCTTACGCGATTTAGTCTTTTTTTATCAAATTGACCAATCAAACGATAAAATTTCTAAACAAAACTTTCACACAATCATATATTCATACTGTAAAAATTTAATAAAATAATAAAATAATAAAATAAATATTTTGACTTCGGATTTATGGTCCCGAAACCACTGTTCTGATTTGACCAAAAACGGGCTGTTACAACTCTCCCCCTTAGGGATTTTCGTCCCTGAAAATCTTACCAGTGAATAGGTTTGGGTACAGTTTTCGTATAGTTTCCTCGGGTTCCCACGTAGCTTCTTCAACCCCGTGTCGGTTCCATAATACTTTTACTAATGCGATTCTCTTATTTCTCAGCTCTTTGATCTCACGAGCTAAAATTCAAATCTGTAACATCCTAAAATTGGGCCTAGTAGGATTGAGCCCAATGGGCCTTAGGCGTAGTAGCATTTAAAATTTTTGAGAACGATATTAATGCAAGTTAGACTTATTAGGTAAGTGATTTTGGAAGGTTAGAGGGCTTTTATGAAGTCTCGGGATCAAACTTTGGCTTTGGGGAAATTTTGGTTTTAGGAGGAAAAAACCCTGGAAGTTGGCAGGTAGGCCTTAAGAATAAAATGTGGAGGAAAATGACACAATTGGAGTGTGTGGTGTAGTGGCAAAGTGACGCCACATAAGAGACAAGGGGATGACGCCATAAGTAAGGAAGGAGGTCCAAGGTTCAAGTCTTGGCTTTTGCATTTTGGTTTTCTTTTTACTTGGATCTTAGAATTTGGCCCATAGTTTATATTTAGTTGCGCATGGTTTAAGACACAAGAGGAGCTTGTGGCCAAGTGGTTAGCAGCGTGGATTATGTTGCAAGGGACCCTGGGTTCGAATCTCATGAGAAGTAAGGGAGTATTTATTTTGCGGATTGGACGGCAAGAGTTTTAGTTGAATTTAAACTCTACTGAAGAAGGGATCCCACATCGGAAAGATACAAAGAAGGAAGGTGAAGAGCTAGCTATATAAAGAGCATTCCAGGAGGAGAATTAACATACCTTGGAGAGCATCTGGGCACAGGAGTGGTCGGAGCGCGGATTAGCACCAGATTCCTATCAGGTGTGTAACTCTCTCTACTCTAGTTGTAGAGCGGCAAATGCCGAAGTACCGGTCACGGCAATAGTAGCCACACGAGCGTCCGAGCGCACGTGTGGGGCTTCGACGCGATAGTTGAGGCCATCAGTAGTATTCTTGTGGGTTGGGGCTGCTTGGGCTGCGATGGGCCGAAGTGGGCCCAATGGGCCGTGGGCCCAATTGGAGTAAATTGTATGATGATATAGTATATAGTGAACTAGACTAGGTGGAACCTATATATGTGGCTAGATTTGTGTTAGGTGGGCCATACGAGCGTGTGGGCCCGAATGGGCCGAAATTGGGTTTTAGGCCCAATCGTTCAGTACGACCGGAAATGGTAGCTGAGTCACTCGGGGCGACATTAGGCCTTCGGAAAGGCCATTGCAGGTGCCAAATTACTGATATACCCTTGGAAGGGTGAATTACCAAAATACCCCTAGAAGGTAAATTATGAAAATGCCCTTGGTAGGTAAAATTACAGTTATACCCTTAGAGGTTGATTAGCGTGATTATGTTGTTTTATATCTATCTGATTATGATGGTGATTCATGTTATACTTATATTTGATATATGTTAGCATACATGACATACTGCATACACGACTTATTATGTCATATTGCATGGGTATGCTGAGAGGAGGGGGAAGGTATGATTTCAGACTGTCACCAGTGGTTTTGACCACACAGTGGGTTGGCCCCGCTTTCCATATTATTTTTGTGACTAAGTCTCAGTGGTTTTGACCACCAGTGGTTTTGACCACACCGATATTATTTGTGACTACGGTCACCAGTGGTTTTGACCACATATTCCTTGTGGCTCGTCCCAGTGGTTTGGTACCACAGTGGGTTGGCCCCACATATCGATATACGGGATTGTCATTAGTGGTTTTGACCACATTGTGGGTTGGCCCCACACATATTATTTGTGACTACGGTCACTAGTGGTTTTGACCACACCGATATTATTTGTGACTGCGGTCACCAGTGGTTTTGACCACCAGTGGTTTTGACCACACGGGGTAGATACAGGAGTTCGGATGGTTAGGTTGGGTTGCATGACTTGCATATTGGCTTATGAAATTGTGTAAGAGCATTGATATTTTCGAGATGGGGATTTACACACTGAGTCTCGGTGACTCACCCCTTAGTTAGTTTTGCAGGTAATCAGTAGATCGCGGATTTGGGAGTTGAGGCGGACTCGTGGAGGCCATACATTGTTTTCTCGTAGAATTGTTCTCTTATTTCAAACTTATTGTTAATTCAGGATTTTAAGTTGTAATAAGGCCGCTTTAACTTTATTTTTGGCATTTTATTTGCTTAGCTTTTAATTTGATCACTGCCTATTATTATTCAATGTGCGATACGGAATTTCCTAAACCCTTAATAACTGTTTTTCAAAATGTTAACAAAAAGGATAATAATCAATAAATATTTAAATTCGAATTTTTCTTAACAAGCGCACAGTTTTTAAACAACCCTTTTAAGTGACATGCCAGATCCGGTCGTAACGTTTAGGCCGGGTTTGGGGTGTTACAAAATCGGTTCTTCAGCATATGACAGATTCGACTGAATTTCAATCTCGGTCGGGGAATGACATATGAAGGGTCAGATCGGTATCGTCGAAGCATCGACACATAAAACACATTATGTATTTTCTCTAACTCAAATGGTAAAGATAGTCGATATGCCACTGGCCCAACTCGCTAAGTAATCTCATACGGTCCAATCAATCGCAGACTCAATTTCCCTTTCCGACCAAACCGTAATATCTTTTTCCACGGCGACACTTTCAAAAACACTTTTTCCCCGATCTAGAACTCAATATCTTTCCATTTCAAGTCTGCATACGATTTCTGTCGATCCGAAGCTGCTTTCAAACTATCGTGAATTACTTTCAGTTTTTCTTTAGTCTCTGTGATCAGATCAACCCTGTGAATCTTGTTCTTGCTAAGCTTAGTCCAGTACAATGGTGTTTGACATTTATGACCGTATAGAGCTTCGTACGGTGCCATCTTAATACTCGATTAAAAACTATTATTGTAAGCAAATTCAATCAGCAGTAGATATTTCTCCCAGCTACCTTCAAACTCAAGAATGCAACAATGCAACATATCCTCAAGTATCTGAATAACTCGCTTGGATTGACCATCTGTTTACGAATGAAACGCAGTGCTAAAATGCAACTTTGAACCCAAAGCTTCTTGCAATTTCTTCCAAAATCACAAAGTAAATCTTGGATATCTATCTGAAAAAATAGATAGGGGAACATCATGTAATCTCACAAGTTCAGAAATATATAACTCATCTAATTTATCAAGCGAGAAATTTGTACGTACCAGAATAAAATGAGTTGATTTCGTCAATCTATCAACAACAATCCAAATCGCATCTTTCTTTTTCAGAGATAAGGGCAAACCTGATACGAAATCCATTGTTACTCTATCCCACTTCCACTCAGGAATCATAATAGGCTGTAATATACCTAACGACACTTGGTACTCAGCTTTGACTTACTGACAAATCAAACATTTCGAAACAAATTCTGAGATATCACGTTTCATGTCGTGCCACCAATAAAGCTGTTTGAAATCGTTATACATTTTCATACTTCTCGGATGTACTGATAAACAACTACTATGTACTTCATTTAGAATCTTCCGAATGAGTTCAGAATTTCTTGGTACACATATTCTATCACGAAACATCAAACAGTCACCAAGCCCTATTTGAAACTCTGAATTAGAAGTAGACTCACACTAAGATCGTTTTGCTTGCAATTCATTATCAAATTTTTGAGCCTCACAAATCTGCTGTAGAAATAACGATCTCGCTTTCAACTCGGCTACTATCGAACCGTCGTCAGACAAAGCTAATTGTGTGTTCAGAGCACATAAAGCAAATAGGGACTTTCTGCTCAAAGCGTCAGCAACTACATTAGGTTTCCCCGGATGATAGTCAATCACTAATTCATAGTATTTTAGCAATTCTAACCATCTTCTCTGTCGTAAATTCAAATCTTTCTAAGTCATCAGATATTTCAAACTTTTGTGGTCGGTATAAACATGACATTTCTCACCAAATAAATAATGACGCCAAATTTTCAATGCAAACACTATCGCCACTAACTCTAGATCGTGCGTTGGACAATTCTTTTCGTGCGGCTTAAACTGCCTCGAGGCATAAGTTACAACTTTGCTTTCCTACATCAAAACACAACCCAGGCCATTTAACGATGCATCACTAAAAACTATGAATTCTTTACCCGACTCAGGATGAACTAACACTGGTGCCTCTGTCAATAATGCTTTCAATTGATCGAAACTTTGTTGATATTTCTCGGGCCATTCAAACGTCGATAGTAACCAGCCAATCCCAGAAAACTTCTAACCTCGGATACATTTCTAGGTGGTTTCCAATCAATAACTGCAGAAACCTTGCTCAGATTAACTCGAATACCATCCACCAAGACTATATGCCCAAAAATCCAACTTTCCGGAGCCAGAACTCACATTTGCTGAATTTAGCATACAATTGCTTATCTCTCAAGGTTTGCAATACAATCCTCAAATGCTCAGCATGCTTAGACTTATCTCGTGAATAGATCAGAATGTCATCAATGAACACAACAGCAAATATGTCTAAATAAGGTCTAAAAATTTGATTCATCAAATCCATAAAAATGGCAGGAGCATTAGTCAAACCAAAAGGCATAACAAGGAATTCATAATGTCCATACCTCGTTCTGAACGCAGTTTTCGGTACATCTGAGTCTTTAACTTGCAACTAATAATAACCCGATCTCAAATCAATCTTTGAAAACACTGTTGCACCGTTCAACTGATCAAATAAATCATCTATTCTCAGAAACGAGTACTTATTCTTTATTGTAACTTTATTGAGCTGACGATAGTCTATACACATTATCATTGACTTGTCTTTCTTTTTAACAAACAATACTGTCGCACCCTAGGGTGAAAAACTAGGTCGTGCAAAACCTCTAACCGTTAACTCTTGTAGCTGAGCTTTCAACTCTTTCAACTCTGTCGGAGCCATTCTGTACGGAGCTATTGATATTGGCATTGTTCCCGGTACTAATTCAATACCAAACTCAACCTCTCTAATAGGTGTGAATCCCGGTAATTCTTTAGGAAATACATCTGGATATTGACAAACAACTGACACTGATTCAACCTTCTTTCCAGACACTTTAGTATCTAAAACATAAGCGAGATAAGCTTCGCAACCTTTTCTCACATACCTCCGAGTTGACATCGATGAAATCACTATTGGTAAACCACCTGACTCATCAGATTCAATCTGAAGAATTTCATTATTTTGACATTTCAGTTCTATAGTCTTTCGTCTATAGTTCACCACGGCATCATGTAGGGTCAACCAATCCATACCCAAAATCACATCGAACTCATCAAATGGTAAAAGCATCAAGTCAGCCAAAAAATAGTAACCCCAAATCATTAAAGGACAGTTCTTAAATACTTTATCAACTAGAACATACTTGCCTAAGGGGTTCGATACTTTAATCACAAATTCAGTAGACTCGACCTGCAAACTCTTATTAGACACCAAATTCATACTTATATACGAATGAGTAGATCCAGGATCAATCAATGCAATAACATTAGTGTCGTAAAGAGAAAATGTACCGGTAATGACATCAGGTGATGAGGCATCTTCGGAACACGAATAGCGTAAGCTCTAGCAGGTACTCTAGCTTCAGATCTCACTGTAGAATTTCTTGTTATACCTCAATTACCACTTGCATTTCCCACATTTCTTGGTGGCCTCTCTTGAGTAGCTGTATTGCTCGATCTTGCATTCTAAGATTTATCTTTTTCATTTAGCTCAGGACAATCTCTGATAAAATGATCTCATGAACCACAACTGTAACAAGCTCTATTATTATTTTTTATCCAGCACTCTCCAAAATGCCATCTTGCACACTGTTGACACTCAGGTTTAACATCTTTCACATTGCCAACACTTGATACCGATGTAGTTTAAGCTTTAGGGCTGGTATATTGCTTTCTACGATCTCGATTAGAATATCCCACTGAAGCTGTCGATCGATTAAAATAGTCTCTGGATTTCTTCATGAGGACTGATAAGGTTTACTCATTGATCTCTTCCTCGAGTCTCTTGCCTCTGAATCTGCCTTTCTCTTTTCTCGGCTAAAGTCTTCGGCTTTGCAAGCCCGTTCAACTAACACAACAAATTCTTTTAAATTTAAAACCCCAACCAGAAGTTTAATATCTTCGTTCAGCCCATCAACAAACCGCTTGCACATTATTTCTTCAATAGACACATACTCTCGAGCTTACTTGCTTAGCCGTAAGAATTCTCTTTCATACTTGGTTACAGCCATGCAGCCTTGTTTCAATTCTAAAAACTCTTTATGGTTTTGATCCAGAAACCATTGAATAATGTATTTCTTTCGGAATTCAGTATGAAAGAATTCCCAGGTAACTTTCTCCCTTGGCACCACCAATACTAATGTATTCCACCGCTGATGCGCAGTATCTCTCAAAAGGGATATAACACACTTTAAACATTCAGCTGGTGTGCAAGAAAGCTCGTCAAACACTCAAATCATATTTTCAAGCCAAAACTCGGCTCTCTCAGGGTCATCCTCAACATTAGCTCTGAACTCTTTAGCCTCGTGTTTACGGACCTTGTCAATCGGAGGCTTGTTCAATCTTAAAAGCTCGACTCCTTGAGGAGCTACAGGTACAGGTTAAGGATTAGAAGGGGGTGGAGGTTGTTGAGCAGCCGGGTTCATATGAATATATTGAATGAACCACTCATTCATCATTTGGAAGAAGGCTTCTTTAGCCTCTCCTTCCTGACTACCCGCCACAGGTCTCGAATCAGATGGTGTTGTCCCTTGCGCGAGAGCAGGTGCATTACTCCCAACCTCATCAGCTATAGCTTGATCGGGACCCATTACTATATGAAAACACAGTTTAAAACATCAGGAGTCATCACACTAACATAGTTTATATATGGCATGTATAGCTAGACTTTCACACAAGCTACGTTAGTCCTAGAATCGACTAAATCGTAGCTCTAATACCAATAAATGTAACATCCCTCACCTGTATTCAACATTGGAATAGGGTTACGAGGTATTACCGACCAATTCACAACACATATAACATACATTTATGCAACGATAAGTCTTCATTCTCATAAATCATTCAACACAATCACATTGTCCCTTATAAGGGCCTACGAGGCCTTAAATATGCTCTAGAAGTGGTTTGGGACTAAACCGATATCATACAAAAATTTTGGATACTTAAAATTATTTTTCATGTAAATAAGGGTCACATGCCCGTGTGAACAGGCTGTGTGCCTCACACGGCTAGTAGACACGCCCGTTTCTCAGGCTGTGTGAAAACAGGGCATACATACTGACTTGGGTCACACGGTTGATCACATGCCCGTGTGTCTAGCCCCTGTACCCTTCGAAGTAGCTACACACGCCCGTGTGCCAGGCCATGTGCTAGGCTGTACCAAAACTGTAGGGTATACTGACTTATGCAACACGGCCAAGTCACACGCCCGTGTGCTAGGCCATGTGCCAATTAGGGGGTATATTGACTTGTACCACATGGCCAGTCACACGCTTGTGTGTGAGACCATGTGGAGCATACTGACTTCAATTTAATTTCAACACCAGGGGACACACGACTATGCAACTTGACCGTGTGTCACACACGGCTGAGACACACGCCCGTATCTCTGCCTGTGTGGACAAAAATACGCTATTTACCAAGCCATTTTGCCACCCCATTTTGCACATACCTACACAAGCACAAATGGTACCAATTCAATGCACTAATATGCATCTAAATAACATCAACCAATGTTCAAATCATACCCTTTCTTTACCATTAATATAATTTAAAAATATGCTGCAATTTATCATCTAATTTCATACCTAATTCACATATTCAATTCAATCGACTAAACCATTCCATACATACATTATCAATCATCAATTCTCAAGCACATAGCTTTCCAAATTACCTAATATCATTTAGCATTATAGATTCAACTTCAACCACACAATATAGGTTAATTACCAAACTCAAAATAGAACCATTTGCACATTTATAAACATCATCAACATTCATTATCATAAGCCAACTCAAATGGCCCAAAATACATGTTCATCAAACATACCAAAATGACTCAAGCCTATACATGCCATATACCATATATACACAACTCAAAAGTACTAAGTAGATGGTTGGATAGTGTGATGTAGTCTCTGACGATCCCTGAATCCGAGCTAGCTTTGAATTCACTATAAAACACGGGAAAAACAAATAAGGTAAGCTACAAATCTTAGTAAGTTCGTACTAAATATACTCAACAATTCATAAAACACAAATCATCAATTTGAACAAGTTAATGTATAATTCATGATAATATCAAACCTTCCATAAGCTTATTCATATACTTATATGCAAAGTCATAACCTTTTCTATTTGAACTTCATACTTACATGTACATACCTGTACAAATTCATAACGAACTCATACCTTCCCGTAACACTGTCGAATACTCGAAGTTTCGCACACTAAGTGCCATCGCATAACCGAAGCTATTATAATCCTGCACACTAAGCGCCTTACATAGCCGAAGCTATCTCAGTCTCACACACAAAGTGCCATATATAGCCGAAGCTATTCCCAATCGCACACTAAGTGCCATATATAGCCGAAGTTATCTTGAATCGAACACTAAGTGCTAAACACAGTTGATTTATCGTCGGGCATGATCAAAGTCTCGTGTATCAAATCTATGCAATATCAAAGCATTAAAAGCATAATTGTAACAAATTTTATTGCATACGAACTTACCTTGGATGCTAAAACGGCGAATTGAGTCGTTTAGTCGATAACTTTCGTTTCCCCCGATCTAGATCTGAATTCCGCTTTTCTTGATCTAAATATATTTAAAATTTAACTTATTCAATCATCTATTCATTCAATTTAGTCCAAAACATACTTTAAGGCATATTTACCTTTTTACCCCTAAACTTTTACATTTTTCACAATTTAGTCCTTGTTGCATAAAATCACAAATTCATGCAATTTAATCCAATTTCATGATAGCCGAATTTCACTAGTGTCCATGTTAGCCCATATTTCTAATTTATTTCACATTTTAACGACACATTTCTCACATTTCATAATTTAGCCCTTAATTTGCATTTTCACCAAAAATCACTTGACAAAACTTGTTTAACTAGCATCAAATGTTCTTAATCTATCATTAAACATCAAAACTCATACATATTCATCAATGGCAACATTCAAAATATTTAACAGTTTTGCAAATTAGTCCCTAGGCTAGCTAGTACTAGCTACAACGATATAAAAAACATAGAAATCATTAAAAACGGGACAAAATACATACCTTAATGAGCAAAAATTCCCTAGTTGAATGGTAGCTCTAAATGGTGTTTCTTCTCTTCCAAAAAATCGGTGGAGAAGATGATTCAACCATTAAATTAATTTTTGTTTTATTTACGTTATGTTTAATACTAATTTACAATTATAACCTTAATAATAAACCATTAAAATCATCATATTAATGCCCATCTTTGTCCACTTAAGTTTCAAATGGTTTAATTACCATTTAAGGCCACCATATTAAATAATCAAATCTATTTAACACCTTTAACTAGTAGAACATGCATTTTACACCTTACGCGATTTAGTTCTTTTTATCAAATTGACTAATCAAACGATAAAATTTCTAAACAAAACTTTCACACAATCATATATTCATACTGTAAACTTTAATAAAATAATAAAATAAATATTTTGACTTCGGATTTGTGGTCCCGAAACCACTATTTCGATCTGACCAAAAACGGGCTGTTGTACGATTTTACAAACTATGTATCAGCAAAGCTCCCCTCGTGAGCTTATGGTTAAGCTGTGTATCAGCGAAGCTCCCTCATGAGCTTATGTGATAAGGTTTATAATCAGAAATGATCCATAGTGAGCTTATGGTTAAGCTGTGTATCAATGAAGCTCCCTACACGAGCTTAAGTGAAAAGTTATGTATCAATGAAGCACAAGCTAGTCTTGTGACCTAAGGCAGACTCTACTTGTAAGTGTGAACTGATCTTGCAAGCTAAAGTAGACCTTGTTTAAAAAAAGTTTTTCCTAAAAATTACAAGCTGGCTTCATGATTTTAGGGAAATCCTAGACTCGATTTTTAAAGGTTTTTGATAAACAAAATAGGCCTCACGATTTTAAGGTGAGCCCTATTTGAAGAAAAGGCCAATGAGTTTTCAAACACTATTTTTAAGCATAACCTAATGGTTTTTGATTATTCATTGAGTTTTTAATGAGCTCACCCACTCCTATCTTACTTTTTCTCAAGTAAGTAGGTCACAGATTAACATTGGCGAGGTCTATTATTGGGCAAGGACGTTCCTGAGTAGATATTGGTGAACTTAGGTTAAAGGCAATGTGATTATTATTATGGGTTTAGAATAAAATGTTATATTTCTAACCCTATGAATATGACAATATTATTTGAAGTTTAGATTATTAAGTTATAGTGCATTGGTTTATGAACCCTATTTAACGTACTTGATATTTCATAAATAAAATTGATGTTATCCATGCATGAGTTCATTGCGATTTATTTTGTGTGCCATATTTACATGCGTACCCCTGTAATGGTTATTTTATTACATGTGAACCATTAGTAAGATATGCAAACCCATATAAGCATACGAACCCATGATTATATGCGAACCCTATTAAAATATAAAAACTTTTATGAGATTTCATGTGAAGTCTGATGAGCAAGTGAGCCTATGTTATAAATTGAACTGCGAACTCATATGCTTTCTTGTCATGCGAACTAAGTTGTAGTTCGCAAAGTCTAAGTCGTGCTACGAACTTTAACACCCCAAACTCGGCCTAGACGTTATGGACGAATCTGGCGTGTCACATTGAAGTGTCTTTCGAAAATTGGACTTGTTGGTAAAAACTCGTTTCTAAGTTTAAAACCCCTTTATTTTTATTTAACAACTCATCTAGTCAAAACATTTGCCCTATTATCTGCTATTGTTATAATAAGTTGATTTAAAATCACGAAAACTTTTGAAAACTCTAATGTTTAAATTTCGTGTCTTTGAAAACATTAATTATTTTGAAAATTCGTCTTCTCCTAAACTAGCAGTTTAAAATAAGTAGAAAAAGCCCAATTAAAAATTTAAACAAACATAAATGGCCTTATTACATAAACAAAACCCAACATAAACTTTAAATTTAAATGAAAGCAAGTGTAGAACACCTGCAGTTGTGTGGCCACCTCCAAGTCCCTCACAGCACCAAATCGCTTATGGCTGAGGATTACCTGTACAGTAAAAAGGAAAGGGTGAGTTTGCGAAAATTCAGTGTGTAATCCTCTATCAGTCAGTTAGTATATAACAAGTAGTAATAGTCTGGGCCTGATCCCTATTCGGTAATAGTACAGTGTGGGTCTTAGCCCAATACAGTAACAGTGTGGGCCTTAGCCCAATACCATACCAGTACAGTGCAATAATGCAACCCATCCCAATCTAGCCAACACACCACTCTGTACCACCACCACACCATGTGGGGATAAAATCGTCCCACCCAGCCAACACACCAGTATCGCAGCAAAGTTGCCAGAAATAGTATCGCAGCAAAGCTGCCAGTAATAGTATTGCAGCAAAGCTGCCAGTGACAGTATATGTGGCAAAGCCACCGGTATAATATACTTCCTCCATAATAGTATCCCAACCCCATGCAATATGTCATGTCATAAATCATACATATATGTAGAATTTCATACTCAGTAATAGTCATCTACAAATCATAAACACATCAGTCAACCTACCTTTAGGGGTATAACGGTCATTTCCATCTATTAGGGGTAAAATAGTCATTTCACCCCTTTAGGGGTATTTTGGTCATTTTACCTACTTCGGGGTCTCGGTGCAGATATCGACCTCTCGGAAGGTCCGTAGTCACCTTGAGCGACTTCGATAACCTAAATGGTCAAAACAGTGTAATTGGGCCCAAGTGGGCCCCCATGCTCGTGCAACCCGTTCAGCCCAGATTTTGCCACGGCTATGAGACCTACATAGCCCAATCCAATATTTGCCACAAATCGTGGATTTCAACCGTGTGGCCCCACGAGCCCATTGGGCCCACACGGCCCATTTCGCCCAACGTGGCCCATACGGCCTAAGCCTATGAAAACGCTCATGGAGGCCTCTACAGTCATACGCTCGTGATTCATGGGCTCGATTTGACCACACGAGTGTACGCACGCCCATGTGACCTCAAAGCCCAATCTTCCAGCTTTTCGACTTTTCAGCTTTTGCCGTTCTACAGTCAAAACAGTGTGAATACACACCTGTTTACGAAACCGCTCCAAGTTCCACGAGCACCCAACCTAGAATCAAACATGACCCAATGTCAGTCCTGTAATTGTTAGGGTAAAACACCCTCTTATTGACACTTAATCCAAAACCGCCATCCTTACCTTGCTTGAATGGGGTGACTTTAGTCCTCAAAGACCGCTAACCAGAAGTGATCACACGCCTTTATAGACTATCTGTACCACAAACACCGATTTCATTAACCAAGGTAGGCCATATAAGTGGCCTCAATCCACAAATGATCTCCTATAAGAACATAATCAGTATACGGCCTAAACTCTAAAAGTGAGGTAACGCATTACCTTGATTGAACACTGAGAACAAGGGTTGCGACTATTTCGAAACCATTTACACTCCACCACTCCTCAAGGAAAACCCTAGAACTGCAACGAGTAACATATCGTGAAGAAGGAAATAACAATCGGTAATCAGAAGATTAATAAGAGGGTATTTGGTTTTAAGAAAAAGAATGGAAGGGAATAGGTTTAATCAAAAAGTGAGGAGTATAAACACTTACCGATAATCAGAACCACTTGCAGCACTGGAACAACAAGAAGCAACGATGAGAAAGTCGACGCAGAGAGTGATAAAACAAATGTGATATTCGGCCAAACCAAAATTGATAAGGAGAGATAGCTCTTGGTCAAAACAAGAAAAATATTGGGAGGTAGAAAACAGAAAGAAAAGAATCGGACCAAGTCAAATCGATTAAGAGGAGGACCTAGAAGGTAAAAGGAGAAATATTCTGACAAAGGTAAATCGATTGGAAGGCAAGGGATATTCGGCCAAAAGAGGGTACAGATTTAGGAAGAGAAGAAGGGAGAAAAGAAAGGGAAGAGTTGCTCACAAAAATGACTAACAACTATTGACCGAAAAGAAGGGACTTTTGTTGGCTAATGCGCAGCAACCAAAACAAATCTGAATGAACCAAAAGTCGGTAAATGGGGGGAAGGAAAAGAGAATTTGGCAGACGCTAACCCAATGCCGAAAATGACCAACCTTCTCCCCTAGCCGAATTCTCAAGGCTTGAGTTCCCCCAAATGACACAACACCTCCTCTCACTCAAACTCCTTATTTTCTCCTAGAATCTCTCCCTTTATCCCTCCTTGAACCTCTCTATGACCAGTTCAAACTCCATTCAAATTCTATTCAAACTCCCCTTAGCCGTGTTTCAGTCCAACTCTACTACCTACATAGCTCAAGCAGCAAAATAAACATTCCATTGTGCAACCCAGGACTTGAACCTCAGACCCCACAGTTACACAATATGCCACCTTGCCACTAGATCACAAGTTCTTTTTGGGTCATAAAGCAAGCACTATTATCTGTAAGGCCTATATGCCAGTGTCCAAATTCAATTAAGAGCAAAACTAAAAATTCTGCAAAAGCCAAGATTTGAACCCAGGCTTCTCACACACCCCCATACACACCCAAATCATTTAGCTATTAAAGCAAACAAAAAAAAAATTAAAGACTTAAATTTTTAGGGCGTTACAACTCTGCCCCCTTAATGAAATTTCGGCCTCGAAATTTACCTAATCAGAAAAGATGAGGGTATTGCCGACACATCGCCTTCTCAGGTTCCCACGTGGCTTCTTCTGAACTGTGATTGCGCCAAAGAACTTTGACTAGCGAAATTGATTTCTTCCTCAGTACTTTAACCTCATGGTCCAATATCTGCATTGGCTCCTCCTCAAAGGTCAGATCTGGCCTAACCTCGACCTCCTCAACTGGTACTATATGTGTGGGATTAGAGCGATAACTCCTCAGCATGAAGACGTGGAACACATTGTGAATCTGATCTAATTCTGGAGGCAACTCAAGTTGATAGGCGACCGGTCCCACACGCTTCAGTATACGGTAAGGCCAAATGAACTTAGGGCTAAGCTTACCCTTCCGCCCAAACCTCAGTATCTTTTACTATAGGGAGACTTTGAGAAATACGAAGTCCCTCATAGAAAACTCAATCTCTCAGCGTTTAAGATCCGCATAGGACTTTTGTCTATCAGATGCTTCCTTCAACCGGTCTCGAATCAGTTTTACCTTTTCTTCGGTATCAGAAACTAACTCTAGCCCCAAAACTTGCCGCTCACCCAGCTCAGTCCAACAGGTAGGAGTACAACACCTACGGCCATATAACGCCTCGTACGGTGCCATCTGAATACGAAACTGATAGCTATTATTATACGCGAACTCTACTAGTGGCAAATAGTCTTCCCAGCTGCCTCGAAAATCAATTACACAACTTCTTAACATATCATCCAGTGTCTGAATCACCCCCTCTGACTGACCATCTGTCTGAGGATGGAACGCAGTACTGAAGTCCAACCTAGTACCCAAAGCCTCGTGTAATTTCTTCCAGAATTGAGATGTGAATAGAGGGTCTCTGTCGGATATGATGGAAACCGGTACCCTATGTAGTCTCACAATGTCAGCCACATATAACTTTGCCAGCTTCTACAACGAGTAACCAGTACGGGCTGGTATAAAATGGGAAGATTTAGTCAATCGGTCAACAATAACCCATACCTAATCCTTCTTAGTAGGCGTTAAGGGCAGCCCACTCACAAAATCCATGGTTACCCTCTCCCACTTTCAAAGTGGAATCTTAACTGGCTGCAGTAACCCTGAAGGTAGCTGATGCTCAGCCTTAACTTGCTGGCACGTCAAGCACTTACTCACAAAATTAGTAACTTCGTGTTTCAATCCTGGCCACCAGTATAGCTCACGAAGATCTTGGTATAACTTGTTTCCGCTAAGATGCATAGCATATGGACTACTATGCACGTCCTGTAGTATAGACTACCTCAGACAGAATCCCTCGGTACACAGACTCTCCCACAGAAACACAGTACTCATTTACTATTTAGCCCAAAATCTGAAGTTTCCCCATTCTCAACCTGTCGAAAACGAGGAACCAGTGACTCATCCAACAACTGTTTACCCTTAATCTGTTCAGTCCATGCCGATCTAACTTGCAGTTCAGCCAACAAGCTACCATCATCAAACAAGCTGAAACGAGCAAACATTGCTCTTAAATCAGATACAGCCCTACGGCTTAGTGCGTCAACTACCGTGTTAGCCTTACCAAGGTGGTACTCAATCGAAAAATCATAATCCTTAAGTAGCTCTATCCATTTTCGTTGCCTAAGATTTAGCTCCTTCTGAGTGAGGAGGTACTTGAGGCTCTTGTGATCTGTGTAGATAATACACATCTCATCGTATAAATTGTGCCTCCAAATTTTCAGTCCGAATACCACTGCGGCTAACTCCAAGTCATGAGTAGGGTAATTCGCCTCTTGAGGCTTAAGCTGACAAGACGCAAAAGCACCCACCTTACCTTCCTGCATCAGCACACAACCCAAACCAACGTGTGATGCATCACTATAGACAGTGAATTCCTTCCCAGACTCTGGCTGTATCAAGACAGGGGCCTCAGTCAGAACTTTCTTTAGTTTCTCAAAACTTTCTTGTTGCTTATCAGTCCAGTTAAATGGTACCTCTTTACACAGCAGCTTAGTCATAGGTGCATCAATCAAGGAAAACCCCTCAACAAAATGTCTGTAATACCCTGCCAGACCCAAAAAGCTTCGAATCTCAGATACGGTCTTAGGTGGTTTCCAATCTAGTACGGCTTCAATTTTTAGAGGATCAACCCTAATCCCCTTGGCAGATACTACGTGACCTAGAAATGTCACTTTTCACATCCAGAACTCACACTTGCTGAACTTATCGTGCAGTTGTTTCTCTCTTAAAATCTGCAGAACAATTTGGAGATGTGCATCATGTTCATCCTCGATTCTCGAATACACCAAGATATCATCTATAAATGCCACAACGAACCGATCCAGATAGCGTTGGAATACTCAGTTTCTTAGGTCCATGAAGGCAGCTGGTGCATTCGTCAGCCCAAACGACATTACTAGGAACTTGTAATGACCATAACGAGTCCTAAACACAGTCTTATACACATCAGCCTCCTTAACTCTCAACTGATGGTACCCAGAACGAATATCTAAATTTTGGAGAAAACTGAAGGTCCTTACAGCTGATCAAATAGATAATCTATCCTCAGCAAAGGATACTTATTCTTGATAGTCAGTTTATTCAATTGCCAATAGTCGATGCACATGCGCATGGACCCATCCTTCTTTTTTACGAACAACACTGGTGCTCCCCATGGAGACACACTAGGTCGAATAAATCCTCGATCCAGCAGTTCTTGAATTTGAGCTTTTAACTCCACCATCTCCTTCGGTGACATCCTATAAGGAGCGATGGACATTGGAGCTATTCCAGGCAGGAGCTCAATACCAAATTCCACTTCGCGGTTCGGAGGCAACCCAGGGAGCTCATCAGGAAATACATCAGAAAAATCCTTAACTGTTCTGATATCTCCAACAGAAGGACCCTCAGAATCAGATACATCAATATAGGCTAGAAATACCTCACAACCCTTACGAACTAGTTTTTCGGCCCTTAATTCAGAGATCACATTAGACTGAAAGTCCCTTCGCTCCTTAATCACAACCACCTCCTCATCCTTAGTAGCCCTTAATACCATACGCTTAGCAGCACAATCCAAACTTGCAAGGTATTTTACCAGCCAATCCATCCCCAAGATTAGGTCGAATTCACCAAACGATAACTCCATCAAATTCGCCAAAAATATAACTCATTGAACCTCTAGGGGCACATCTCTGAACAACTTGTCTACTCTTACTGATTGTCCCAGTGGACTTAACACAGTCATCTCATTAAAAGTACTCTCACACATGATACCCAAGGTGCCAGACACAGTGCATGCAATGTATGATGCGTAGACCCTATATCAATCAGAGCAGTCTAAGGTACATTATAAATTAGGAACATACCGGTTATAACATCTGGAGCGTCACCATCCTCTTGGTGACGAGCAGTATAGACCAGTGCTGGCTGCCTCTCCTCAATGTTACCAGCATCTCTGCCTTGCGCTCCACGACCTCGTCCCACACCATTTCCACCCCTGGCCTGCCCACGGCCTCTCGGTGGCTGCTCCATAGGCCTTTGAGGATAATTCTTGACTTGATGCTCCATAGACCTACATATGAAACATGCCCCAATCTTCTTCAAGCATTTACCTAGGTGATGTCTCCAACAATCAGCACAAGGCTGTGGTCTTACAATAGGAACCCCAGCTCAAACTGGCCCATCAAACCTGGTCTTCTTTTTAGGCCTTCTAGAAAAACTTGAGGGCTCTGAATCCCTCTTATATCTGCCGCTATCCTTCTCACGGTTTTGGCACTCAGAGCGCTTCACATCCTCGATGATTTTCGCATTTTCTACTAGGGTAACAAAATCTCGCTCCCTCTGCGGAGCTATCAAGACTCGTAACTCACCTTGGAGGCCGTCTTCTAATCGCACATAGCATTCATATTCAGTTGCCACTATCCCACGAGCATAGCGACTTAGTTGTAGGAACTCTGCCTCATATTCTGCCACAATTTTATTCCCTTGGGTCAAGCTTAGAAATTCCCTTCTTCGGGCATCCACATAACTTGTGCCTTCATACTTTACTTGGAATGTCGCCTTAAAGAAATCCCATGTAAATCGGTCGGCCTGAGTACCTTCTCTCACGGTAAGCCACCACTGATAGGCCTCGTCTCGCGGTAAAGACACTGCACCTTTTGGTTTTTGTTCAGAAGTACAGTCGAGGTCGTCCATTCTCTCTGTGGCTTCGAACCAGTATTCAGCCACATTAGGGGCTACTCCAGAAATACCCTTGAAGATTTCCGCTCCATTCGACCGGAGTCATTCTGAAATTGACCCACGGCCCACAACACCAGTACTGGTCCTTGCGACCCTTTCCAGAATGCAGAGCATAGGTTGGGATAGTGCATCATCCCCAGCCGCTTGATCGTACGATCCCATCTCAGTTAGCGGTGAAGCTGGTGCCTCCTTAGCCTCGACATTGGGCATGTGGCTTGAGGCCGAAGACTCAGCCCTAGCACCTCCTTGGCCTCTACCGCGGCCTCGTGTACCCTTTTCGCGAGTACCTCTAGCGCTCATATCAAATAATGTATTGTCTGTTTATGAAGTTTTATGCATCAGTTTGTAATTCCAGTAATTATTAATAGATGTCTTATGAAAAGCAGTAATTAGGATTTTATTTTCGAAAACCAAGGTGTCCCTACAGTTTCCAGTTTCCTACAATCTCAGTTTACTCTAACTAAAGAGTTTCAGTACAGTCCTACTATCTATAGTAGTCTCTCAGTGTATTTTAGTTCAAGCAGTCTACATTATAAAGAAAACTTACGAATTTGGCGCTGGAGACTCGGTGTGCCACACTTGTAAACCTTCCAAACACTTCAAAAATAGTTTTCCAGAAATTTCAAATATTTTTAAAATCCATTCCACAGCCGATTTTTGTAATTTGCCTTTGATACCACTAAATGTAACACCCTAAACCTGGCCTAGACGTTATGGACGAATCTGGCATGTCGCATTGAAGTGTCTTTCGAAAATTAGACTTGTTAGTAAAAACTAGTTTCTAAGTTTAAAACCTCTTTATTTTTATTTAACAACTCATCTAGTCAAAAAATTTGCCTTATTATCTGCTATTGTCATAATAAGTTGATTTAAAATCACAAAAGCTTTTGAAAACTCTAATGTTTAAATTTCGTGTCTTTGAAAACAATAATTATTTTTAAAATTTGTCTTCTCCTAAACTAGAAGTTTAAAATAAGTAGACAAAGCCCAATTAAAAATTTAAACAGACATAAATGGCCTTATTACATAAACAAAACCCAACATAAACTTTAAATTTAAATGAAAGTAAGTGTAGAACAACTGCAGTTATGTGGCCACCTCCGAGTCCCTCACAGCATCAAATCGCCTATGGCTGAGGATTACCTGTATAGTAAAAAAGAAAGGGCGAGGTTGTGAAAACTCAGTGTGTAATCCCCTATCAGTAAGTCATTATATAACATGTAGTAACAGTCTGGGCCTGAGCCCTATTTAGTAATAGTACAGTGTAGGTCTTAGCTCAATACAGTAACAGTGTGGGCCTTAGCCCAATTCCATACCAGTATAGTGCAATAATGCAACCCATCCCAATCCAGCCAACACACCACTCCGTACCACCAACACACCATGTGGGGATAAAATCGACCCACCCAGCCAACACACCAATATCGCAGCAAAGCTGCCAGTAACAGTATATGTGGCAAAGCCACCAGTACAATATACTTCCTCTATACAGTATCCCAACCCTATGTAGTATGTCATGTCATAAATCATACATATATGCAGAATGTCATACTCAGTAACAGTCATCTACAAATCATAAACACATCAGTCAACCTACTTTTAGAGGTATAATGGTCATTTCCATCTACTAGGGGTAAAATAGTCATTTCACCCATTTAGGGGTATTTTGGTCATTTTACCTACTTGGGGGTCTCAGTGCAGATATCGACCTCTTAGAAGGCCCGTAGTAGCCTCGAGCGACTGCGGTAACCTAAATGGTCAAAACAGTGTAATTGGGCCCAAGGCCCATTACTCGGTCCAAGTGGGCCCACATGCTCGTGCGGCCTGTTCAGCCTAGATTTTGCCACGGCTATGAGACCTACATAGCCCAGTCTAATATTTGCCACAAATCGAAGATTTCATCCGTGTGGCCCCACAAGCCCATTGGTCCCACACGGCCCATTTTGGTCCAACGTGGCCTATTACGGCCTAAGCCCATGAAAACATTCATGGAGGCCTCTACAGTCATACGTTCATGATTCATGGGCTCGGCTTGACCACACGAGCGTATGCACGCCCATGTGACCTCAAAGCCCAATCTTCCAGCTTTTCTACTTTTCAGCTTTTGTCGTTCTACAGTCAAAACAGTGTGAATACACACCTGTTGTAATATCCCGGGTTAGGGGCTATTTTGTCGTGGCATGTTCTGCATGTTGTTAGTATGCTATGTTGCTATTTTTATGTTCTCGGGGCTTAATTATAGCTTAGGTGTATGCCTGAGTGAATGGGAGAATTTTGGTTTTTAGGCTTTATAGGAAGGGAGCTGAGGAAGCTGGGGTTTAAGAGAATAAATTGTGGTTTCATTGCACAAAAGAAGTGTTGGCATAGTGGCTGAGCAAGGTGCCACTAGGAGCTGAGTGTGGCGTCATTTGCAAGGGAGGGGATGTCCTGAGTTCGAGCTGCGAAACCCCCATTTTGGTTCCTATTTTGGGACGGCATGGAGAAGAGGCAGAAGGCAAGTGGAATTCTACCATGGACTTGGTCAAAAGGTGACTTGGATGGTGGAGAGTGAAAGTAGGAGGGAGAATTGTTCAAACTATTTTGAATGTGTGGATGTGAGTTGTTTGGGGGATCATGGCCGAATTTTGGGAGAGTTTGGGGGGAGGAAGTGGACGGCATAGTGGGGAGAGGTGCTAGCCGAAATGCATTTTGCATTTTTGGCATTTTGGGTGCAATTTCGGTCTTTGGAATATCAAGCAAGAAAGCCTCTTCTTTGGTCATTGGTTAGCCGAATGTTCTAAGAGTTTTTATGTTGTCTTTTGTATACCGATTTGCTAGTGAACTCCTCTCATTTTGTTCTTCATCTTTTGGAACCGAAAGACCAAATTTCCAAAGGTGTGCCGAAATTCTTTGCTCTCTTGAGTAGGGTGTAGCCGAACATCTCTTCCCATTTCTTCTTTTTCTTTTCAAGGGTGGAAACCGAAACCTCTAATCCCTCTTCTTGCATTTTTGATTTTCTTTCATTCTTAAAAAACTTTGTAGCCGAAACTTTTTTCTCTAAAAGCTTTTCTCCCATTCCTTCTCTTTTGGTTAATTGTGCAAAAACCGAAACCCTCTCTTCTCCATTACCCTTTTTCTCTGTTTGAGACTTTGATTGCCGAAATTAATACCTTTCTCATCATACTTTCGTTTCTTTCTCCTAATACACTAAGTGCCGAATGCACATTGTCTCTTAGCCGAATATCTCTCTTTCTCCTAGTAGTTGTAGTGGCCGAATATCAGTAGTGTTTTGGAAGCCTGGCTTTAATCGTTGGTGGTGGTAAGTTTTTGGCCGAATGGCCATTTCTTTCTTTTTCTGTTCTTGATCGTTTGGTTTGGTTAAGAGCCGAAGGTGGCCTTGTTGCTGAAAGTTAATCATTGGTTTTGGAACCGATTTCATTTTAGGTTATTCGGACTTTGGATACAATCAAGTGGAAGCCTTCGTTCTCTGATTAGTCAAGTGGGGTAAGTGTTGGTAAGGGTCAATATTATTAGTTGATTCTTTTATTTCGGTTAGCTAAGCCATTAAGGATTAATGGTTCTTTTCAGGTGGAGGTCGATTGTCAAAGAGAATCACTATTGGTTCGGGGTTTGGTTGGAAACCAAACCATTCGCAATTGTAAGGTAATGGCTTAATGTGATCCCTTGATTAATGGTTGTTGGCCGAATGTTAGTGAGGCCTAATCCCTAATGTTTGGCCGATTGTTTTAGGGGCTTGACAATCGAGGGACATAGATCGTTCGTTGGGATTTTAGGCTCGTGTATACCAGGTGTGTAAACTAACACACTGATACTTAGTAAGATTGTTAATAAACCTGTTTGCCTGTTAAAAATTATAACAGTATGATGGACAAATGAAAACCAAAATGGGGTATGTGTACGATTCGGGTAAGTCTGTTCTATTATGAGTACTATTAATGAAGTATAATATCATGATCTATGTTTTGTATGTATGCTATGAGAGATAATGCTTGGTATGTTGGCATAATATGCATGACTTGTATGAGATGCATGATTACATGAGTATGGTATGTTGATGGGTGATATGAGAGGAGGGAGCAATGATATTTTGTGCTGACGAGCACCAGTGCTTTGGTAGCACACTTTGTGACTTTGGGTCACCAGAGGTTTGGCACCTCCAGAGGTTTGGTACCTCAGCGTCTCGTCCCAGTGGCTCAGTACCACAGTGGGTTGGCCCCACGGATGATTATACGGGATTGACGCCAGTGATTTGGTATCACACGATGGGTTGGCCCCATCACCAGATTTGTGACTACGGTCACCAGTGCTTTGGTAGCACATTGTGTCTTTGGGACACCAGAGGTTTGGCACCTCATTGCGACTTGTCCCTGTGGTTTGACCACCGTGGGTTGGCCCCACTTGAGATATGGGATCGTCTGCTAGTGATTTGGTATCACACGATGGGTTGGCCCCATCATCATTGGATTTGTGACTTCGGTCACCAGTGCTTTGGTAGCACATTGTGTCTTTGGGACACCAGTGGTTTGGTACCACATTGACGGATATTGTGTCTTTGGGACACCAGTGTTTTGGTAACACATTGTGGCTATATGTCACCAGTGGTTTGGCACCACCAGTGGTTTGGTACCACACGGGGTAGGAAAGGCGATATGGATGGTTAGGATTGGGTTGCATTAATTATGTTGCTATGTATGATGTGTGTTAGCATGTTGTTTCTTCGGGAGCGGGATTTACACACTGAGTCACTCGACTCACCCTCTCTCCTTTGACATTTCAGGTGACCCGTAGATGCGGACTTGGAGCCGGGAGGGACTCGAGGTGCTTGTGCCATGCTAAATAAAGTTTTTACCCAGACTCTATAATTTTTGGTACTTTAGCTTATTCACTTTTATTGGGTTTTAATTTGTTTTGTAAAAGGTCTTTAATTTATGTTTTAAGCTGGTTGATGTTTTAATTAGAATTGATATGCCTTAACAAAATAAGTCGGTATAAATTTTACTAAAACCTGGAAAGATAATGTTTTCAAAACTATAACGCACTGTGTTTTTAAACTATACCATCGGGTATCACACTAAGTCTTTATGACAAACAAATACAACTGGTTCCCAATCCAAACTTGTAGTTCTTCTGAGTTAAAAGTGTTTTATGTATCACTAAGGAACTAATGAGGTTTTAAATGGTTTAAACTCATTTTAACTACACATTCTGGCTAAGTTATCAAAATCTCCGGGTTTCGAATACACCAACTGTTTTTTTTTAGTAAGACTGCTCAAACTTGTTTCAAACACACTGTGTTTTCACTCAGCTTTTAAACGGAAAATCTAACTTTTCAAAAACGATTTCCCCGTAGCATACCAGATTCGGACGTGGTGTCTTGTCCGGGTTTGGGGTGTTACAATTGTGGTATCAGAGCCAAGTTCAAAGGCTCGACTGTGGGCCCGAGGCCCAAAAATGTTTTCAAGAGACTGTTTTAAGTGTTTGTTTTGAAAGTATGGTTTGAAAGGCATGGCACCGAGTCTCCGGCACCAGTTCGCCCAGGTAAGTACCCCGGACTATTCTTTGTGATTTGATTGGATGTTATATGATTTGATGAATAGCAATAGTATGCTACCTTAGAGATTGAAACTGATAGGATTCTGTGAACTCGCGAAAACAAATCCTCTTTAATGTTCATAAGACTGCTATTAAACAAGTGGAATAAATACTGATGCATAAAATTCTTTAATCAGATACGTAGAAAGATTAGTCATGAGCACTCGAGGTGGACGAGGTCGTAATACTCGTGGTAGAGGTAGAGGTAGAATGACGGTTTCTGAGCCCGTAGGATCTGGGCAGGGTTCAGAAAATGAGATACCGGTTCCGCCACCAGCTGGAGGTGGTGAGTTCCAAGATCAGACTGGAGATGACGCGGTGTCACAGGCGATGCTGCGAGTGTTGGAAAGGGTAGCTGGGGCAAGTGGTGGTGCAGGAGTTAGGAAATCAGTTCCTGAGCGACTCCGGGCTAATGGGGCCGAATTCTTCCGAGGTGTATCGGGTGTTGCTCCTAGCACTGCTGAGTATTGGCTGGAGGCAACTGAGCGGATCATGGATGATCTGGACTTGACGGCTGAAGAGAAGCTGAAGGGTATTGTATCGCTTCTCCGGGATGAGTCGTATCAGTGGTGGCTCACGGTTCGGGATAGTGTGGCCGCGGAGGATTTGACATGGGATTACTTCAGAACTGCATATCAAAAGAAGTACATCGGGGCTAGTTACATCGACTCCCAGAGAAAGGCATTTCTGAGGCTGGTTCAGGGGAGTAAATCTGTTTCTGAGTATGAGGCTGAGTTCCTGAAGCTGAGTAGGTATGCCAGGGGCATTGTAGCCACTGAGCATGAGAGGTGTGTTCGTTTCGAGGATGGTCTGCGGGACGAGTTGAGGCTGCTGATTGCTCCACAGCAGGAGCGCGAGTTTGCTGTCTTAGTTGAGAAGGCTAAGGTAGCCGAGGGTGTCAAAGAATCGGTAAGACAGAGCATGGACAGGAGTAGGCTTAAGAGGAGCTTTGGGTCTTCTGGTTCATCGGGTAATCCGCAGAAGAGGGCTAGACCGAGTGGGCAGAACCAGTCTGCTAGGTTTGTTGCTGCTAGACAAGGACCGCCGCAGTGTAATCAGTGTGGGAAATCTCATTGGGGTGGTTGCTGGACTGGAGGTAAAGGGTGCTTTGAGTGTGGTTCTCTGGAGCATCGCATTAGGGACTGTCCGCGTAGGATGGCCAGGATTCAGTCTGAGAGTCAGGGCCGTAATCAGTTCAGAGGTAATGTACCGCCACCGCAGAGGGGCCGTGGTAATGGCAGAGGTGGTTATGGATCTGGTCGGGGCCGTGGAGCACCGGGCAGAGGTGCAGGTAGTTCTGATGCCAGACAGCCTGGATTGGTGTATGCTGCGAGGCGCCGAGAGGAGGGCGACGCACCGGACGTCATAACCGGTACGTTTTTGATTTTTGGTACTCCTTATACTGCTTTAATTGATGTGGGTTCTACGCACTCTTATGTTCCCAGTAGTATAGTAGAGACAATGGAATTAGACTCTGAGATATCTTCTAGGCAGATGACTGTGATTAGCCCTCTAGGTCACTCTGTAGTAGCAGATAAACTATTTAGAGATGTACCTCTAGAACTCCAAGGGGTAGTATTTGCTGCTGATCTGATGGAACTGCCGTTTGGGGAGTTCGATCTGATTCTTGGGATGGATTGGCTGGTTAAGTACCAGGCGAGGTTGGATTGCGCGGCCAAGCGCATGGTTCTTAAGACGGTTGATGGTGAGGAGGTGGCTATGATAGGTAATAGGAGGGATTACCTATCAAATGTGGTATCTGCTTTGAAAGCGGAAAAGATGGTCAGGAAGGGCTGTGAAGCGTATGTGGTTCGTGTGTATGCCTTGGAGGCTAAAGAGTCTGCTGTTGAGAAGGTTCGTACTGTTAAGGAATTTGCTGATGTGTTTCCTGAGGAGCTTCCGGGTTTGCCGCCAGATCGAGAGGTAGAGTTCGGGATTGATTTGTTACCCGGGACTGCGCCAGTGTCTATTGCACCGTATAGGATGGCACCAAAGGAATTGGTGGAGCTTAAGGCTCAGATCCAAGAGTTATTGGACCGAGGTTTTATCAGGCCAAGTGTTTCGCCGTGGGGTGCGCCGGTTCTTTTTGTCAAGAAGAAAGATGGTACAATGCGGATGTGCATAGACTACCCCCAGTTGAACAAGCTGACGATTAAAAACAAGTATCCGTTGCCACGGATAGACGATTTGTTTGATCAGCTGAAAGGTGCTGCGGTATTTTCGAAGATTGATCTGAGGTCTGGGTACCACCAGTTAAAGGTTAAGGAGGCTGATATCCATAAAACAGCGTTTCGAACTCGGTATGGGCACTACGAATTCCTGGTAATGCCATTCGGGTTGACTAACGCACCGGCAGCGTTTATGGATATGATGAATAGGGTGTTTCAGCAGTATCTGGATCAGTTCGTGGTGGTTTTCATAGACGACATCTTGGTGTACTCAAGGACAGAGGAAGAGCATGATGCGCATTTGAGGGTAGTGCTGCAGATTCTGAGGGAAAAGCAACTTTATGCTAAGTTTAGTAAGTGCGAGTTCTGGCTTAGGGAAGTGACGTTCTTGGGTCATGTAGTGTCAGCGGAGGGGATTCGTGTAGATCCTCGTAAGATTGAGGCAGTTTTGGACTGGAAGCCACCGAAGACAGTGGCTGAGATTCGGAGTTTTCTGGGTTTGGCCGGATACTACCGAAGGTTTGTTGAGGGTTTCTCGTTGATAGCAGCGCCGATGACTAAGTTATTAAGGAAAGAGGTTCCGTTTGTTCGGACTGAGAAACAGCAGGAAAGCTTTGATAAGTTAAAGAAGATCTTGACTGAGGCTCCGGTTTTAATTCAACCTGAGGCTGGTAAGGAATACACAGTCTATTGTGACGCATCACATACGGGTCTGGGTTGTGTCCTGATGCAAGAAGGTAAGGTTGTGGCTTACGCTTCTCGGCAGCTGAGGCCACATGAGGTCAACTATCCGACGCACGATTTGGAGCTAGCGGCTGTAGTTTTCGCCTTAAAGATTTGGAGGCACTACTTGTACGGGGAGAGATCTATAGTCTACACGGATCACAAGAGTCTGAAGTATTTACTGACTCAGAAGGATTTGAATTTGAGGCAGCGTAGATGGGTTGAGTTGCTGAAGGATTATGACTGTTCTATTGAGTATCATCCGGGCAAGGCTAACGTGGTAGTAGACACGTTGAGCCGTAAGGTTGTTTCGGACTTAAGAGCATTGTTTGCCCATTTGAGTTTGTATGACGATGGGAGTATTCTGGCAGAGCTGCAGGTTAAGCCTACTTGGGTTGAGCAGATAAGAGAGAAACAGTTAGAGGATGAGGTTCTGAATGCGCGAAGGTTACAAGTGCAGAATGGGGGTTTAGAGGGTTACAGCTTGTCTAGTGATGAGGTTCTGTGTTTTCAAGGTAAGGCTTGTATGCCTAAAGATGTTGAGCTGAGGCAGAAGATTCTTCAGGACGCACATAGCAGTCCCTATGCTATGCATCCTGGAGGTAGCAAGATGTATAAGGATCTTAGAGAGCAGTTTTGGTGGCCTGGTTTGAAGAAAGAGGTGACAGAGTTTGTTGGGAGGTGTCTGACTTGTCAGCAGGTCAAGGCTGAACATCAGTTGCCGTCGGGTTTGCTTCAGCCTGTGAAGATTCCGCAGTGGAAGTGGGAAAGGATAACCATGGATTTTGTCAGTGGGTTACCGCTTACGCCAAGCAAGAAGGATTCAGTTTGGGTAGTGGTGGATCGTCTGACTAAATCAGCTCACTTTATTCCAGTGAGGATTGACTACTCACTTCAGAAGCTAGCAAAGCTGTATGTGTCGGAGATAGTGAGGTTGCACGGTGTGCCAGTTTCGATAATCTCGGATAGGGATCCCAGGTTTACGTCTAGGTTCTGGAAGGCGTTGCATCAAGCATTGGGTACTCGTTTGGATTTCAGCACGGCTTTTCACCCGCAGTCTGACGGTCAATCAGAAAGGGTTATTCAGAGAGGTTGTGTCCTGGATTTCAGAGGTAGTTGGGAGGAGTTTCTACCATTAGCTGAGTTTGCCTACAACAACAGTTACCAAGCGAGCATCAAGATGGCTCCGTATGAGGCGTTGTATGGTAGGAAGTGTCGCTCACCTACGTGTTGGACGGAGTTAGGTGAACGTCAGTTGTTGGGACCCGAGTTGGTTGCTGAGACCGAAGACAAGGTTAAGTTGATTCAGGCTCGATTGAAGGAAGCTTCGGACCGGCAGAAGTCTTATGCCGATCTTAAGCGAAGAGATATAGAGTTTGCTGTTGGGGATCGAGTGTTTCTGAAGGTCTCGCCTTGGAAGAAGGTACTGAGGTTCGGGAAGAAAGGCAAGCTAAGTCCGAGGTTCATTGGGCCGTATAAGGTGTTGAGACGAGTTGGACCAGTGGCGTATCAACTTGAGTTGCCAACAGAGCTTAGTCAGATTCATGACGTCTTTCACGTTTCGATGCTTCGGAGGTGTCGTTCAGATCCGTCGCATGTGGTAGCAGTGGAAGAGATCGAGGTAAATCCAGACTTGACTATGGAAGAGGAACCTGTGCAGATTCTTGATAGGGATGTGAAGGTTCTGCGTAGGAAGTCTGTGCCTTTGGTTAAGGTACTTTGGCGGAATCATGGCGTAGAAGAAGCGACGTGGGAACCCGAGGATATGATGAGACAGCAATACCCGCAACTCTTTTGATCAGGTAATTTCGAGGCCGAAATTATTTTTAAGGGGGGTAGAACTGTAATATCCCGGGTTAGGGGCTATTTTGTCGTGGCATGTTCTGCATGTTGTTAGTATGCTATGTTGCTATTTTTATGTTCTCGGGGCTTAATTATAGCTTAGGTGTATGCCTGAGTGAATGGGAGAATTTTGGTTTTTAGGCTTTATAGGAAGGGAGCTGAGGAAGCTGGGGTTTAAGAGAATAAATTGTGGTTTCATTGCACAAAAGAAGTGTTGGCATAGTGGCTGAGCAAGGTGCCACTAGGAGCTGAGTGTGGCGTCATTTGCAAGGGAGGGGATGTCCTGAGTTCGAGCTGCGAAACCCCCATTTTGGTTCCTATTTTGGGACGGCATGGAGAAGAGGCAGAAGGCAAGTGGAATTCTACCATGGACTTGGTCAAAAGGTGACTTGGATGGTGGAGAGTGAAAGTAGGAGGGAGAATTGTTCAAACTATTTTGAATGTGTGGATGGGAGTTGTTTGGGGGATCATGGCCGAATTTTGGGAGAGTTTGGGGGGAGGAAGTGGACGGCATAGTGGGGAGAGGTGCTAGCCGAAATGCATTTTGCATTTTTGGCATTTTGGGTGCAATTTCGGTCTTTGGAATATCAAGCAAGAAAGCCTCTTCTTTGGTCATTGGTTAGCCGAATGTTCTAAGAGTTTTTATGTTGTCTTTTGTATACCGATTTGCTAGTGAACTCCTCTCATTTTGCTCTTCATCTTTTGGAACCGAAAGACCAAATTTCCAAAGGTGTGCCGAAATTCTTTGCTCTCTTGAGTAGGGTGTAGCCGAACATCTCTTCCCATTTCTTCTTTTTCTTTTCAAGGGTGGAAACCGAAACCTCTAATCCCTCTTCTTGCATTTTTGATTTTCTTTCATTCTTAAAAAACTTTGTAGCCGAAACTTTTTTCTCTAAAAGCTTTTCTCCCATTCCTTCTCTTTTGGTTAATTGTGCAAAAACCGAAACCCTCTCTTCTCCATTACCCTTTTTCTCTGTTTGAGACTTTGATTGCCGAAATTAATACCTTTCTCATCATACTTTCGTTTCTTTCTCCTAATACACTAAGTGCCGAATGCACATTGTCTCTTAGCCGAATATCTCTCTTTCTCCTAGTAGTTGTAGTGGCCGAATATCAGTAGTGTTTTGGAAGCCTGGCTTTAATCGTTGGTGGTGGTAAGTTTTTGGCCGAATGGCCATTTCTTTCTTTTTCTGTTCTTGATCGTTTGGTTTGGTTAAGAGCCGAAGGTGGCCTTGTTGCTGAAAGTTAATCATTGGTTTTGGAACCGATTTCATTTTAGGTTATTCGGACTTTGGATACAATCAAGTGGAAGCCTTCGTTCTCTGATTAGTCAAGTGCGGTAAGTGTTGGTAAGGGTCAATATTATTAGTTGATTCTTTTATTTCGGTTAGCTAAGCCATTAAGGATTAATGGTTCTTTTCAGGTGGAGGTCGATTGTCAAAGAGAATCACTATTGGTTCGGGGTTTGGTTGGAAACCAAACCATTCGCAATTGTAAGGTAATGGCTTAATGTGATCCCTTGATTAATGGTTGTTGGCCGAATGTTAGTGAGGCCTAATCCCTAATGTTTGGCCGATTGTTTTAGGGGCTTGACAATCGAGGGACATAGATCGTTCGTTGGGATTTTAGGCTCGTGTATACCAGGTGTGTAAACTAACACACTGATACTTAGTAAGATTGTTAATAAACCTGTTTGCCTGTTAAAAATTATAACAGTATGATGGACAAATGAAAACCAAAATGGGGTATGTGTACGATTCGGGTAAGTCTGTTCTATTATGAGTACTATTAATGAAGTATAATATCATGATCTATGTTTTGTATGTATGCTATGAGAGATAATGCTTGGTATGTTGGCATAATATGCATGACTTGTATGAGATGCATGATTACATGAGTATGGTATGTTGATGGGTGATATGAGAGGAGGGAGCAATGATATTTTGTGCTGACGAGCACCAGTGCTTTGGTAGCACACTTTGTGACTTTGGGTCACCAGAGGTTTGGCACCTCCAGAGGTTTGGTACCTCAGCGTCTCGTCCCAGTGGCTCAGTACCACAGTGGGTTGGCCCTACGGATGATTATACGGGATTGACGCCAGTGATTTGGTATCACACGATGGGTTGGCCCCATCACCAGATTTGTGACTACGGTCACCAGTGCTTTGGTAGCACATTGTGTCTTTGGGACACCAGAGGTTTGGCACCTCATTGCGACTTGTCCCTGTGGTTTGACCACCGTGGGTTGGCCCCACTTGAGATATGGGATCGTCTGCTAGTGATTTGGTATCACACGATGGGTTGGCCCCATCATCATTGGATTTGTGACTTCGGTCACCAGTGCTTTGGTAGCACATTGTGTCTTTGGGACACCAGTGGTTTGGTACCACATTGACGGATATTGTGTCTTTGGGACACCAGTGTTTTGGTAACACATTGTGGCTATATGTCACCAGTGGTTTGGCACCACCAGTGGTTTGGTACCACACGGGGTAGGAAAGGCGATATGGATGGTTAGGATTGGGTTGCATTAATTATATTGCTATGTATGATGTGTGTTAGCATGTTGTTTCTTCGGGAGCGGGATTTACACACTGAGTCACTCGACTCACCCTCTCTCCTTTGACATTTCAGGTGACCCGTAGATGCGGACTTGGAGCCGGGAGGGACTCGAGGTGCTTGTGCCATGCTAAATAAAGTTTTTACCCAGACTCTATAATTTTTGGTACTTTAGCTTATTCACTTTTATTGGGTTTTAATTTGTTTTGTAAAAGGTCTTTAATTTATGTTTTAAGCTGGTTGATGTTTTAATTAGAATTGATATGCCTTAACAAAATAAGTCGGTATAAATTTTACTAAAACCTGGAAAGATAATGTTTTCAAAACTATAACGCACTGTGTTTTTAAACTATACCATCGGGTATCACACTAAGTCTTTATGACAAACAAATACAACTGGTTCCCAATCCAAACTTGTAGTTCTTCTGAGTTAAAAGTGTTTTATGTATCACTAAGGAACTAATGAGGTTTTAAATGGTTTAAACTCGTTTTAACTACACATTCTGGCTAAGTTATCAAAATCTCCGAGTTTCGAATACACCAACTGTTTTTTTTTAGTAAGACTGCTCAAACTTGTTTCAAACACACTGTGTTTTCACTCAGCTTTTAAACGGAAAATCTAACTTTTCAAAAACGATTTCCCCGTAGCATACCAGATTCGGACGTGGTGTCTTGTCCGGGTTTGGGGTGTTACACCTGTTTACGAAATCGATCCAAGTTCTACGAGCACCCAACTTAGATTCAAACATGACCCAATGTCAGTCCTTTAATCGTTAGGGTAAAACACCTTCTTATTGACACTTAATCCAAAACCACCATATTTACCTTGCTTGAATGAGGTGACTTTAGTCCTCCAAGACCGCTAACCAGAAGTGGTCACACGCCTTTATAGACTATCTATACCACAAACACCGATTTCATTAACCAAGATAGGTCACATAAGTGGCCTCAATCCACAAATGGTCTCCTATAAGAACATAATCAGTATACGGCCTAAACTCCAAAAGTGAGGTAACACATTACCTTGATTGAACGCTGAGAATGAGGGTTGTGACTATTTCGAAACCATTTACACTCTACCACTCCTCAAGGAAAACCTTAGAACCGTAACGTGTAACACATCGTGAAGAAGGAAACAACAATCAGTAATTAAAAGATTAATAAGAGGGTATTCGGTTTTAAGAAAAAGAATATAAGAGAATAGGTTTAATCAAAAAGTGAGGAGTATAAACACTTACCGATAATCAGAACCACTTGTAGCACTGGAATAGCAAGAAGCAGCGAAGAGAAAGTTGGCACAGAGAGTGATAAAACAAAGGTGATATTTAGCTAAACCACAATCGATAAGGAGAGATAGCTCTCAGTCAAAACAAATAAAATATTAGGAGGTAGAAAACGAAAAGAGAAGAATCGGACCAAGTCAAATCAATTAAGAGCAGGACCTAGAAGGTAAAAGGAGAAATATTCTGACAAAGGTAAATCGATTGGAAGGTAAGGGATATTCGACCAAAAGCGGGTACAGGTTTAGGAAGAGAAGAATGGAGAAAAGAAAGGGAAGGGATGCTCACAAAAATGGTTAACAACTATTGACCAAAAAGAAGGGACTTTTGTTGGCTAATGCGCAGTAACCAAAACAAATCTGAATGAACCAAAAGCCGGTAAATGAGAGGAAAGAAAAGAGAATTCAGTAGATGTTAACCCAATGCTGAAAATGAACAACCTTCTCCCCTAGCCGAATTCTCAAGGCTTGAGTTCCCCCAAATGGCACAACACCTCCTCTCACTCAAACTCTTTGATTTTCTCCTAGAATCTCTCCCCTTATCTCTCCTTGAACCTCTTCATGACCAGTTCAAACTCGATTCAAATTCTATTCAAACTCCCCTTAGCTGTGTTTCAGTCAAACTCCACTACCTATACAGCTCAAGTAGCAAAATAAGCATTCCATTATGCAAACCAGGATTTGAACCTCAGACCCCACAGTTACACAACACGCCACCTTGCCACTAGATCACAAGTTCTTTTTGTGTCATAAAGCAAGCACTATTATTTATAAGGCCTATGTGCCACTATCAAGGTTCATTTAAGAGCAAAACTAAAAATTCTGCAAAAGCCAAGATTTGAACCCAGGCTTCTCACACACCCCCATACACACCCAAATCACTTAGTGTAACAGCCCGATTTAGGGGATAGTCGAAAAAGTGGTTCAGAACCTCTAATCCAAGGTTAGAGATAATTATTTTCATGATATTTTATGAGTTAGAGTATGATTGTATAAGTACATGAAAATTTTGGTGCTTTAATTTTAGCGATTTCATGCTTAATTGCGAAAAAGGACTAAATCGCATAAGTGCGAATGTTTATAATTTCTAGCTAAGGGTGCCTAATAGCCATAGAATATTAATTAGAGGTCTTTAAAGGGCAATTAGCCCCTTAAATAAAGGTTAGCTGGCCATAGGGGACAAGAAAGTCAAAAATTTGGTCAAGTAGGTGGATTAGGTGGACTAAATTGGGATTTTATATTAAAATAAAAAAAGAAAAGATATCATATTTCTTATTCACTCCTCTACCGAAAATTAGTAGCAAATAGGAGCTTGAACACTTCAAAAATTTCATCACACTCTTCTCTTTACAAGTAAGTGTTCTAATGATCATTTCTTGATAAAAATTATACTTTTGGAACCCCTAAAGCTTAAGCTTTCTAAAGAGGGGACTATTTTGTAAAATGGTGAAGATTTTAGAGTTTTTCCATGAGAGCTTTTAAGTTGTTTGCTATATTTTTATGGACGAAAATGAGTCTTAGTTGTTAGATAAACAACTTTTGTGAAAGTTGTTACTATGAAAACACCTAAATGGACCTTTTTGTAAAGGTTATAAAGTTTGTAGTAAATGTGTGAAATTTTGGGTTTTGATGATAGCCATAAGAGAAACAAATGTTCACCTAGGCTTGTTGAAGGTAGAAATTTGATTAGAATTGATTTTCAAGCCTAGGGGTAAAATGGTCATTTTGCCAAAGTCTAAGGGCAAAATAGTAATTTTGCCAAAGCATGATTATTGAAATGCATTTATTAATGTGATGATTAAAATGAGCTAATTTTCTATTATAGAGCAAGAAGAACCAAGAATCAACCTCGAATGGGGAAAAGGACAAAATATTGGACTAGACCGACAATCAAGCCTAGTTTGAAAACGAGGTAAGTTTGTATGTGATAAATTCAACAAGTATGCCAGCATGTTTGAGAATGTTCTATATTATGATGATACATGATATCCTACTAAATTGAGTATTTGATGTTGAATGAGTAAGTTGAGATGTTGAAGTCCTAGTTGAACTATAATGAATGTGAAAACACTATCATTGAGACACGAGATGGATGAGGTCTCATATAAGACCATGTCAGGGACATGGCCTCGACACCAAACTGAGATCCCGTATAAGACCATATCTGGGATATGGCTTCGGCATTGAGTATGAAAAATCGTATAAGACCATATATGGGATATGGCATTGGTATTAATGTAAAGTTTTGTATAAGACCATATTTGGGATATGGCATCAGTATTCAGAGATGATCCATGTGAGACCACATCCGAGATGTGGCATTGGCTTCGCGTTTATGCTAATGATAATTAATATGCATCTTTGAGTTTCCCTAATGATTTATTAGGATAAATAGATCAGCTTAGAAATAGAAACAAGAATTGTATTAAAGCTATGTGATTGAGTTAACACAGGTACCAGTGAGTAATTCACGAAGAACATTTACGATATGTGGCATGGTGTGTGCTAGATAAAGGCAAGTATGAGTAAGTATGGCAAGAAGCCTTTGACTTTGTGTGTGGTTATTTAATGCCATGGATGGATACTGTCATGAGCTTATTGTTGCTATTTATTTCCATGCAAACTTACTAAGCTTTATGCTTACTCCTTTTATTGCCCTTTTCCTTGTAGTATTACCAAGTTAGCTCGAGAATTCACGGACGTCGGAGTTGGAGATCACACTATTGACTACTTTTTGGTATAGCCAAATTAGACTTATTTTGAGTATGGCATGTATAGGGCTCGAATGTTTTGATTATGTCATATTTGCAAGCCAAATGTGTTGGCTACTATGGTTGTTTCAATTCATTTTGTAAATGGTCATCAAAGTTGGGCCAATAATTGACTAGTTCTCATATATATATATATTCATTGAGGATGAATCATGAAGTTTATGCTTGATTTGAGTTGGTGTAAGTATGGTTGCTATGTAGGGTGGCATTTAGCTTGGAATATAGCCTTTTAATGTCCACATGGGTAGACACACGGGAGTGTGTCTAGGCTGTGTGTGATACACAATCAGCCTCATGGGCGTGTTGATCGACCGTGTGTCCCCTTGCGAGCTAGGTTTACAAGTCAGTATGCTCAGTAGTAAACACGCGGGCAGAGACACGATCGTGTGTCTCAGCTGTGTGGGAGGCATAGCCTTAGACACGGGCGTGTGCCTAGGTCGTGTGAAGTCTGCACCTGAAGTTAGGAATTTAATTCGACACACGGCCTAAGGACGCGGGCGTGTGCCTTGGCCGTGTGACCTTAGTGTGGTGATAACGTCATAAATAGAATGCCAAGGTTTTGGCACACGGGCTAAGACACAGATGTGTCGATGCCGTGTGAGGAACACGGGCTAGGGACACGGGTGTGTGTCTGGCTGTGTGAAATAAGTCAGTGTCGACCACGGGCACGAGCGTGTCCCTTGAACAACACGGGCGTGTGGCCCCTGTTTGGACAAAAATTTTCTAAGCGTGTAAAAGTTTTCGGTTAAATTTTGAAACCTCCCAAAAGTATGTTTAGGGCCTCATAGGCCCAGAATGAGCAGGTTATGAGTTTAAATTGAAAGTTTCTAAGCTGCAGCAAAATTTTATAGCCCGATGTGTTATGTTTAAGGAAGTTAAGTTAGGTAATGCCTCATATCCGGTTCTGGCTTCGAACACGGGTAAGGGGTGTTACACTTAGTCATTAAAGCAAACAAGCAATTTGTGTCATAACATGCAAAAATTAAAGACTTAAATTTTTAGGGCGTTACACGAACTCTTATTTACATCGTTAACAAGCAAACCTGATTATGTTTGTTTGTAAAGCTCCCATGTTTACATTTTTTTCGCTGCTAAGTTTTGAGTTAGCATAATTAATGTTAAAGAATTATGTGTTGTGTTGGAGGTTAGGTTGGGAGTCAATGGAGAGTCACTTCAATGGCTAATGTAGCTCGCCAAATTTGGGTCGAAACTTCTAGGCCGGGTTTAGGGTGTGACAATGTACATGTATAGGTGTTGTATTTGTGAAAATTATTGACGGTGGAATGGTTGAATTGTGGCTTTTAGTATGTTTTGAATTGGTTGTATGTAGGTTGGAAGTTTGCTCAAAGCACCAATAGTTTCTTCTTGATTTGAGCATGAAAAGGTACTAAAATGTGAAATTATTTAACCTACTGGAAAAAAGTATCAATACTACATGTAAAGGTATTAGTATTTTACCAAATTACTGATGCGATCCTGGTCGCATCATGGTTTGACTCCATCCGACACCAACGAGAGTGGCCTAAGCTCGAGGGGCCAAAGTGATACATGTAATCTACCTATTGTTGGAGAATTTAGACTTTTGCCATTTTATCAATTTTATGAACTTTGTGTTCTTGAGTGAGTTTATCTCCTCTCCATATTTCGTACAAGTTTCGTTTGACTTATCAAGCTTGCTTGTGGCGTCTTCGACTTGTTCTTTTGAACTTATCATTCTTTAAACCCGAGTGTGGCATTCATTCTATCTCCATCTTTCACCTTAACCGTATAAGAACCAGGGTGACACTTTTTAGTGTTGAATCGCTCTTGGTTAAGTTCGTTATTTCATCATCACCAATCACCTTGTTTATCCAATTCAAACCCCAGCCTTGAATATCCATCCTTTTCTTTTCTTAATCAATTCTTTCTAAATCAAAACCTTCATTATCCACTTTCCTTTCCATTACCCAAAACTGAACCTATTCTTCCGAAATTGAACTTGTCCATTATTCTTTAAACCTCTATTCCTAACTTAACCCGAAATATTAAAAACATTCATTTTAAAGCTTTCGCAAATTTTCCTATCTTTCCATTGTTTTTCAAAGACGAATCCTCTCCTCGTATACGATCGGGCAAACTCGCATACGACTCAACTCAACCCCGAGGTGGATTGTATCAATTTCCATAATTTATAAACATCAGAATGCTAGTTTGGTATCGACACCAGTTGTAACAACCAATTATTGATGGTGTCAGAAATAGTCCTTTTGAGACCACAATTTCAACATGTGAGTCGATAAATATTATTTATTTAATATTTACGAGGTCATTATAATGTCATATTGAAAGTTGGTCCGATAATTTTTTTGTTTAGTTAGTTAATTAAGGAAAAAAGGATTAAATCATAAAAGACGTAAAACTTAATCTTTATTGATTTCTATTAGCTAAAATGCATGATTAATGTTTGTTTAAGGATCTAAATGGTAATTATACCCTGTTTAAGGTTATTGGATGGTTAGTGGAGGAAATTGAATTAAAAATATGTGTTTTATAATATTAATTTTAAATTAAGCAAAAGCTAAAATAGTAAAACAATGTCTTCATCTTCTTTATTTGTTCTTCCACCGAAAAGCCAAACATAAAACACCATGGATAAGGGTTGAGGTTCGACCAAGTTCATATTCATGCATGTAAGTGAATTTCTAACTCGTTTTTTTGTAAATTTTCTGATTTTGAGATCGTTGCAGCTTAGTTTAGCTAGCCTAGGGAATATTTTGAAATGCTTTCAAAGTTTTGAAAATGAACCATTTATTTTTGTGAAGATTTTTAGATGTTAATGCTTGAGTTTAAAGCTTTATGATGAAATATGACTACTTTGTAAAGTGATTTTGATTAGTTTTTAAGTTTAGGGATTCAATTGAAAGTATGTTAGATTTGGCATTGAATTTTTGTAAAATTTCAATACTTGAGAGTTGTTTAGGGATGATAATGAATTCGAAAATACGGTTTTAGTCTTAATTATGAAAAATAAGCTTGTTTCGATTTTAGGGACTAAATTGAATAAAATGTAAAACTTTAGAGAAATTTTGAAAATGCTAATAGGGAGTCATTTGCATTAAATTGGATGTTATAAATTTAATTGAGAATAATAATTTGAAATAAAATTACTGCATAGATCAAGAACCGGTAGGTAATCGTGGAAAAGAGAAAATTACAAATTAGTCCTTGATATTGCTATCTTTGCTATTTGGCACTGGTAAGTTCATACGATATTGTCTTGTGTATTTTGGTAATGTATTTATTGAATTCTGTATTTTTTGGATATTGAATGTAAACTTAAATGTTACGATTGATACAATGAGAAAATGGATTGAAATGGAAAGTGTTATACGATTATACGTATCAAGCTCAGATGAACATAGGATAAGATACAATTGGTATGCCAATAGATTATTTTGCATACTGTACGAGATTTATATGTGATGAGATGATGATATATGAAATGATATTATACAATGAATGTGCCGGAATCGAACATTTCTTGCGGATTTTCGAGTTATATTTACAGTGATCTTGGCGTGTTTCTAGGGGAGGTTTGTTAGCCTTCGAGCTAGGCACTCAGTGCCCAGGTGTGTTCTTGGTTGGATTACCTCGATTGAGCATTTTGGTGTGTCTTAGGTGGATAACTGCGTATCAATATCTGTCCATATTAGTTCATCGGGCGGAATCGTGATTGTTATACGACCTAATGACTCGTATTGATGCTTGGTAATAATGTCTTGGTAAATGACTTGAAAATATGTGCTTATGCTTATAGATATTATATCTTGACTTGGTATTTAATGATCTTGTATATCTTGAATGGTTATATGACTTGTATATATTGAACTCACTTGCTGAAATGGTTGTGATGACAGGATTAAATGTAGTTAGTTGTTTTGTTATTTTAAACCTTGATTATAAGGTATGTTACCTTGTTTCGACCTATGAACTTAATAAGCTCAATTGAAGCTTACTCTGTGTCATTTCCCTATTTTCTTGTAGATATCATTTTGCGGAACTAGGAGATTGGATCAACTTAAAGATCACGCTATGTAGCCATCTATTAGTAGACTTTGAAATCACTATAATTTTGTTTTGTGGCATGTAATAGGTGTATTTGGTATATGTACTTATGTGTTCATGAAAGTATATATGTTTTGTGTTTGTAGAAATTATATATGTTTGATAGCCAAATGGTAAAGTTGTTCAAGGCTTATTGTGGAAATCTTGAATGTGGATTATGGATGGTATATGATTGAATGAGATGAAATGTTGATAAGTTGTATGGAAAGCATGATTAGGTGATAGCTTGATTGGATGTTGTGGTAATATGATTGGATATGGGATTTGGATGTCATGAAATGATATGTGCATTGGTTTTTTTTTTCTATCGTAAATGTATTAGTGATTGTGATTTGGTAAATGGTAGTTAATTGATGAACAAAACTATGGCATTTTGACACATTACATGACATTGTTTAGTTAAGCTTGAATTTGATAGACAATGAAGTTGAATTTTAGGTTTGAATGTTGTTTATGATGATGCCCTATGACATATTGGTTAGAACTAAGCAAATGACATGTATTGGTATGTTTTTGGTGTGCTTTGAATAGGTTGAGTGAATGGTTAATGGCATGCTTGTAGCCTAAGTAAGCACATACATGTATGACTTGCAAGTTGAGGTTCAATTTAGCACACATAGGTTGTCACACGGTTGCGTGTCACACATGGGCAAGTGACACGATCGTGTGCTCTGTTTGTTTAGGATGGTTATAGTTCCACACAGCCACAGTTAGTTACATGACCGTGTGACTCAGACATAAACAGCATCAGCCTGTTACACAATTTGGGGACATGACTGTGTGATATTGCACCACACGGCCTCAGCTTGCCGCACGACCGTGTGGCCCCTATTTAGCCTTTTTACCTATTATTTTGTAAAATTTTCAAATTAGTCCTGAATTATTTTCGAGTTGGTTTAAGAGCTTCATAACCTTGATTATGGCTCGATTTTGATTGTGAATCATAATAAACCTTTGATATTGAATGCTTATTTTTTAATTGCATATTTAAGATGTGTTTTTGCATGTTAATGTTGTTAATGGTTGTAGCATCTTATAGCTCGGGTTTGATGACCAAACATGGTGTAGGATGTTACATTTAATGGTATTAGAGCTATGATTTAGTCAATTTTTGGATTGAATGTAGCATGTTTGGAGTCTAAAAATTACATGCCACATAAACCTATGATAGTGTGATGTTATTTGATCATATCTGACCTTGTTTTCTTTTATAAATTCGTAGAATGTTGGCAAAATTCAATTGTTTTATCACAAATGAAGTAGACAGTAATGTACCAGCTTTTGAACAAGAAGTGAGTCATAGTCTATTGGTTCCACAAATGTCTAAAAATAAAGTTAAAAATACCTTTTTCAGCATGATAAGTTAATGGTTCTTAGAATTTATTCGAGCTAATCCTGCATCTTAGCAACCTCCACCCCTTGTTGTGCCTCTTATGGCATCCCCGTGTCCTCAAACTACTAAAACGGTTCGACGACCCCTGATTGATAAAATTAAAGAGTGTGGTGCCAAAGAATTTAAAGGCAAGATGGATGATGACCTAACAAGGGTTGAGTATTGGCTTTAGAATATTCAGATGGTTTTCGATGAGATGGCCTGTTCACTTGATGATTATCTCAGATGTGTTGTATCTTTTCTTTAAGGTGAAGCTTATAACTGGTGGACAATATTAACAACTATGGTATAGAGAGACAAGGTTAACCGACATTTCTTCATATTCGAGTTTAGAAAGAAATATGTTAGCAAATGATACCTGGACAGGAAAAAGAAAGTATTTCTTGAATTGAAACATGGAAATAAATTTGTAGCCGAATACAAGCGAGAGTTCGTGAAAATTAGTAAATATGCTCATGAAATTGTGCCAGTCGAAGAAGAAATGTGTATCCGTTTCGGATACAGGTTAAATGATGAAATTAAAATGCTAGTAGGCGCGATGGAATTGCGGGAATTTGTAGTGTTATTTGACCGAGCGCAAGAGATGGAAGAAATTTGCAACAATAAGAAATAGGATGAAAGAAAAGCTCGAGATTTTGGTAAACGAAGTTCATCTAGATCGTTTTCTACTCCTCTATTAAAGATATTAAGGTAAGCTTTCAATCGATTTACTTCACCATCTAGGTTATTGGGAAGAAAAAAATTGAGGCAGAAAGATTCAAGATTTCAGTCTGTGCCTACGGATAGTGCCAGAAATGTTCGTAATTCCCCTAGACCTATCTGTGAAGATTGTGGGAAATTACATACTAGTGAATGCATGACCAAATTGGGTGCATGTTTCATATACGGTTCAACTGAGCATTTCATGAGAAGTTGCACAAGAAAAGCGCGAGACATTGATGATCGGAGTGTAAAACTGATACCTATGCCTTAGAAAGGTAGACGTCTTGGTCAGAGTAGTAATACTAGAGTTAATCGCAGTGGGACCAAAGATACAAGTTTCAGATATGAAGCTAGAGTGCCTGCTCGAGCATATGCCATACGAGCTACGGAGGAAGCTACCGCATGTGATGTTATTGTTTGTACATTCTATCTCTTTGATGTTACTGTGTATGCATTATTGACCCTGTGTCAGCTTATTCATATAGTGGTTTCGAAACTACTAATCCAAGACCAGAGAAATTATTTTTAATAATTTTATTTGTGTTAGATCATGATTATATGGGTGCACGAAAATTTTGGTGCATTAATTTTGGTGATTGCATGTTTAATTGCGAAAAAGGACTAAATCACATAAAGTGCAAAAGTTTTATTTTACAAGTTAGAGGTGTCTAATAGCTATAGAATATTAAATTGGATGTCCTTAAAGTGCAATTAGGCCATTGGGGAAGTGATGGCCAGCCATAGGGGACAAATTAGAAGCATGGTCAATGGTTAGGTGAGTTGGTGACTTAATTGAATAAAATAAGAGAAATATAAGAAAGCTATCATCTTTTCCTATTCCCATTTCTTCTTCCATCAAAATTTTCAGCAAGAAATAGGGGTTTTGAAGCTCAAACTTTCAGCCAAGCTATCCTCTTGCAAGTAAGTGATTTTAGAGGTCTTTCTTGATAATTTTTGTACTTTCGGAACCTCTAAAGCTTAAGCTAGCTAATGAGGGGACTATTTTGCAAAATGGTTGAAAGTTTAGGGATTTTCCATGTGAGTGCTTATGTTGTTTGCTGAGTTTTTAGGGGAAAAATGAAATGGTTGTTAAATAAACAACTTTTGTGAAAGGTGTTTCCATGAAAACACCTAAAAGGATCTTTTTGTAAAGGTTGTAAATTGAGTAGTAAATGCATGAAATGATTGGTATTGTGAATTGTTATAAAAGTAATAAATGTTCAGCTAGGCTTGTTTAATGAGGAAATTTGATGAAAAATGATTTACGAGCCTAGGGGCAAAATCATAATTTTGCCAAAGTATAAGGGCAAAACGATCATTTTTGCTAAAGTAGAAATTTTAAAGTGTCTTGATTTATGTAGTGATTAAATGAGTAAATTTTATTATTATAGATTAAGAAGAACGCGAAATCAACCTTGATTGGGGAAAAGGCAAGGTTTCGGACTAAACCGCAAATTAACATATTTTGCACCGAGGTAAGTTTATGTGTAAATGATACATCCCTATTACGTATGTTTTAATTATTAATGCATTGTGTGGATGTATTTGATTATTGGTGAGAATTATTGAAATAGTAGAAAATGTGAAAATTCTCGGATGAAGCTTCGGAAGAGAAATATGGGTACGGATGAATATCCGTAAATATGTAAATTTTTGGTGGGTTGTGTGCGATACCACCGTAATTATCATTGTTGGTGGGCTGTGTGCGATACCACCCTATTATTGATTAATGGTGGGCTGTGTGCGAAGCCATTGGGTATCTCGTATCATTCCGAAGGGTTCATCGAGAAACTTGACTAAGTAAAATTATATGCAGCTTTGTGGTGATAAGTGCAGGGCATAAGTACAAGTAAATGTGAGCAATGTATATGATATGTGGTTGGGATGTCGTAAGAGTTGAGATGAGTAAGAAGGATTATGAGAATATGAATTGTTCTTACAAAATATGTAATGTTTTTGATTGATTAGCATATGGTATGATGCTTATTGTTTACATATAGACTTATTAAGCTTAAAGCTTACTCCCCTCTCTTTTCCCTTGTTTTATAGTGTCGAAGAGCCAGCTCGGGATACGGAGATAAGCAAAGGATCACCCACACTATCAGCACATCTTGGTATAGTTATATTTAGCATTTTGAGTATGGCATGTATAGGGACTAGACTTAGTTGAATGTCATATTGTTTTAGCCAAATGTGTTGGCTTATTCAAAGATGAACTCTTTTGTATAAGACCATAGTTGATGGCTCTTTCTTATTAATCTATGAGAAGTTGAGGTTATTCATGAATGTACAAGTTGCATGATTGGTTTACTTAGTTTATTATGCATGAATGGGTTGAAGGTTTGATTTGATTCATGTTTGTGTGAGTGGGGTGATATAAAAAGCTTGGCAAATAGCCTTGTTCTTGTCCACATGGGCGTGTGTCTAGGCCGTGTGTGACACATGGTCAGCCTTATGGGCGTGTGGTTAGGCCGTGTGTCCTCTTGCATGCTAGGTTTGCAAGTCAGTATGCTTAGTAGTAAACACACGGGCGGAGACACGGCCGTGTGTCTCAATCGTGTGGAAGACATGGCCATGGACATGGGCGTGTGCCCAGGCCGTGTGAAGTCTACACTTGAAATTAGGAATTTAATTTGCCACACGTCCAAAGGACACGGGAGTGTGCCTTGGCCATGTGACATTTATGGGGTGATGACGTTAGAAACAAAATGTCAGGGTTTTTACATACGGGCTAAGACACGGGCATGTCGTGACCTTGTGAGGGACACGGGAGTGTGCTCGGCCGTGTGAAAACCCCTGTAGGTTAAAATTGAAAAATAATTCCACACGAGTGTGAATCACGGGCATGCGATATGCTACACGGGTGTGTCCCTTCCTCTACACGGGCGTGTGGACTATTTGATGAAAATTTTCTAAGTCTTTCTATAGATCTTTTTAAGCGTCTGATTTGATTCCAAACCATTCCTAAAGTGTGATTTAGGCCTCGTAGGCTTGTTTAAGAAGTGTTACAAAAAATTTTAATTTGGAGTGGAAAGTCAGGTCTTGGTATTATATAATTGTTATGTATAAGTATAGTAATGCCTCGTGCCCTACTCCGGCGTCGAATACGGGTAAGGGGTGTTACATAATAAACATATGATATTGAATGCTTTTTGTTTAATTGTATATTTAAGATGAAATTTTGCATGTTAAATGTTGTTAACAATTGTAGCATCTTATAGCTCAGGTCTGGCGACCGGACCGGGTATAGGGTGCTACACTAGTATGAAGTATCAATACTTATTCCTAGGGATCGATACTTTATAAAGGCATCGATAAAAAAATTGACTTGTGTTCAGATTTTAAAAAATGATAGAATGCTAAAATGGTATCAATACTTCTTAACAAGGGTATCGAGTATCGATACCTTATTCTAAGTATTGATACTTGTGTATTTTACCTTGATTTTGAAACATCGAAGTTGAAAATAGTATCAGGTCCCTGATAAGGGGAGTGATACATATTCCCAAAACCTTGAAAAGTTTTTAGAATATTCTTTCTTCAAGCTCGGATCAACTCAAGAGTTTTCATAAAGTTGATTGAGATTTTGATTGTGTATAACATTGTGGATGCTCTTATGATATGAATATGTTGGAAAAACCGATTTGAAAATAGTTTTCTTGCAAGGTGGAAAATTAAAATTTTGAAAATCGACCCGGTTTGTGATATTAATAGAAATAAACCCTAACCAAATTCATACCAGTGTTTTCAGCTTAGCGGACATTCATTTTTCCCGGCTTTCAACTAAGTGATCTTCTCCGCTATTCTTGTATCACGAACTACTCTGAGTGTGGGCTCAAACCAATTGAATTGGAACACAAAACTAGAAAAAGTTTGCTCTCATTCTTTGGGGTGAAAATGAAAATTCTCTCTTCTTTAATAGAAAACGGTAGAATTGTTATTCTAAAAACATATACTTAATAGTTGAGAATAAATCATCTCTATTTTTTGACAGAGTAACAATCTCTCAATTTTGTGTCTAATGCCCTATCAGTGCTATCTATTTATAGGAAGAGAAGGTAGAACCCTTATTAAATTGTAGAGGTTTATTTCAAATAGAAAAATAACTTTCTAGTCCAACTAGGAGAGGAAGAGGGGTTAATAGGCTGTGCTTTCCCACATATGTATTATTATGGGGATCCGGGCCTCTTATTGTTTTGGGCCCAATTATATGTGCTTTCTGGACTTTTAACCAACACTTTATAACTTAATCCAACCCAATACATAGTTTTCTATTTTCCAAAATAAACATTAATTTTCCAATTAAATAATTTTCTCATCCCAATTTCTTGCTTTGTATCTTTAATTTGTATCTTCCAAAAATTGTACTCAAGTCATTCATCACAAAGACGAACAACCCATGACCACGTTTACTTTCATCAATCATATAATGCCAATGAAAGGATATCATTTACCCATGTCTCAGGCTATGAATTCAACTATTTTTAATGACGTTACATACTGCAGAAGTCATACACCCAATGCACTAGCTTTCGGTTCCTTATCTATTTGAATTCAGGCTTTTACTTACATCAAAGTGTACGAGTCACACATACATAGTTCGTCATCCACCCAGGATTTAGGTATGCCACACTATGAACATCACAAGTGAATAAATTCATAAACGGATTTAGGGTCTATTCTGCTTGGGTCCTGTCTGATGTACTATCAGTCACATCTATGTCTCTATCTTCTGAGAGTTATCCACTCTGATGCCCAAGACAAAGCATCTCCCCAGTTAGACTTGATAGGCAACATATTAGTCTTTCAATCGGTTTGCTCATTTAAGATTAGACTAAGGACATGTTTAGGTTTGGCTATTAATACAAGCTTTCTTTTCGTATTATGATACAACCATGTAATATAGCTCAGTATTAGTTAAACATTAGACAACCAGTGAGCAACATTTGTTTCCATTTTGCTTTGCGTGCAAAACCCGTTTGAGAACAATAATACAAAGTATTAATGTAATTCATGAATGATTTTATTAATCAATCTGTTTGAAAAAATACAAGCGTACTTAGACAAAAATACCACATTTAGGGCACCAAATCCAACAGAATCGAGGTTGAGTAAATTAATTGTTATAAGTTGTTTTGGATTATTCCGGTAACAATAGTAGCAGTCGTAGCTCAGGTCGGCAATCGGGTCAGGAATGGGTGTTACAAATAAACTCTATTATGGTAAATTGGGCGGAGATAGAATAGTCAGCTAATACATTAGATGAAATTGTAATCCTATGCTTTTACTATTGATTAATTATTTTGTTTAAATTGCCATTGTTAAATATTATTAACTAGATTTAGTTGAAAAACTCTACTATAAATTTATTTGGATAGGTTATATAGTAATAATTGGTTATTAAAATTATGATTAGTAATAGCTCTTCATGGGAATGATCTTTTATACTACTTCTCGTGATATTTATACTTGTATGTGAGATATCCAATCAACAACTAAAATGGTCCAAATACATGTAGGGTTGGAAGATATTGCTAGATCATTGAGAATTTTACTCAAATGTGATACGAAACTATGTAGGGTTGGAAGATATTGCTAGATCATTGAGAATTTTACTCAAATGTGATACGAAACTATGTAATTTAATTTATTGAATCAAAATTGGTGATACTTATTTCAGCTTTGATTGTCTAGACATGCACTCAATTTGAATATTTCATTTTATACAATAAAGCATAGAAAGTGAAGCACTACTATATGGAGATTGAGATAAATCATATAACGATCTACTTATGTGGTTGGCTGCACTCCAAGAATTTGCTTCCGATACTATTTTTGAAGTGGAAAGCCTTCCTTATAAAAAACATTTGGATGAGGGGAAACACATATTCCATTACCTTTTCTAAACATTCAATTCTTATATTGAAGGATTTTCATCCTGTAAGCATATTATTAAGGTAGAAGGAACTTTCTTATACATAATATGCCAAGAAAATTTGTTATTGACTATTTTAAATATTGAAACCCAAATATATTTGTGACAGCCTAGTTTAGACCCTAGTCGGAACAGTAGTTTTGGGACCACAAATCTGAATCTAAAAAAATATTTTAATATTATTTTCTGTGTTTATAGTATGTGAATCAATATCTGTGAAAGTTTCGTATGAAAATTTTATCGTTTCTGTGCTCGGTTGAATAAAAGGACTTAATCGTGTAAAACGCAAAAGTGACTTGTTAATTGTTAAGGTGCTATATTGCTATGTTCTTTTAATAAGGAGGTCTTAAAATGAAATTAGGCCATTTTATGGTGGTATGGACGGTAGTGGAAAATTAATTCTAAGCTTTTATATTATTTCATTAAGGATAATAAGGTAATTATGTCAATAAGCTTAATATAAAAAACTAATGAAATAATGTTCATCTTTGTTGTATCCACCGAAAATAAGAAGAAAAAGAAAATAGGTTTTCAGCTTTGGTTTCCTTCGGCCTTATTCAAGCTTAATCAATGTATGTTTTTGTTTCGGTTTTTGATAATTTCTACATTTTTTATATCGTTGCTTTGTATACTAGCTAGCCCATGTCACAATTTTTTAATTTGATGAAGATTTTGAGTTATGCCATTGATGAAATTGTGAGCTTTGTGATGTTAGTTGATGAAAAATGAAAGATATGTGTTGGGTTATCATGTTTTGTATTTGAATTTTTGATGAATTTGAGTATTATGGGCTAAATTGTGAAAATGAGAAATTGGAGGACTAAAATGTGAAATAAATAAAATATGATGGCTTATATGAGTTAAGGGAATATTCGGCTAAGCCTTTGTATAAGGAAATTGTGTGTATTTTGTGATTTTGTGAATTAGGGACTAAAACGTCCAAGTGTGAAAATGTGAGGGGTAATTTGTAAAATGCCCTAAATTTGTGTATATGGATTGAATTGAATGATTTGGTGAACAAAAGAGTTAAATTTGAATGTCTATAGATCAAGAACCAAAGAAAACAGAATTAGATTAGGGGAAGTCGAAAGTAGTTGAATAGCCATTCGTTTTCGTTCTTTCCCGTACGAGGTAAGTCGATATACAAATAAATGTATTTAGATTGAATTAATGTTGCTTATATGTGATTGAATTGTGATATATGGCTATTTGAGCTGAATATGTAACACCCCAAACCTGACCTAGACGTTATGACCGGATCTGACATGCCAAATAGAACGGTTGTTTAAAACTATGCTTTCGTTAAAAAGTTCGTATTCTTTTTGAAACTCCGAGCTTTGTAGTTTGTGGAAAAAACAAGGTTTTTTTTTGCTTGCCATGATTTTCTAAAAACGTTGTTATTGTTATTAGTGTTTTTACTATTATTACTATCATTATTTCCAAAACATGTTTAAAACAGAATTCAGATTCAATGGATTTCGGAAGTGTGATATTTTGAGAATAACTTTCGACGTTTAAGAGAACCCAGAGTTTTATCAAGTATAGTTTTCAAACTGCTCGTTAACATTTTGGAAAAATAGTTATTAATGTTTTAGGAAAACCCCCTTTTTGAACACTGAACACTAGATAATAACCGAATTAAAAATTAAAACCAAAATAAAATCCCAAAGACCTTATTACAAAACATAAACCCAAATTAAGGTAAAATTTATGGTGAAGTAAAACGAAGTTTACTAAAGTTACGATGTATGGCCACCACAGAGTCCGCCTCGGCTCCAAATCCTCAATGCTGGGGATCACCTGCAAGAGTAAGCAGATGGGTGAGTTACGAGAACTCAGTACGTAATCTCCTAAACGGTCACGAACTGGGCCTGAGCCTACAGAAGCAGACTGGCCTGAGGCCCATACAGAACAATCTAGGCCTTAGCCCTATTAGCATGGTTATACAGATAATGCATGCAATGCAACCTAGCCTAGCCTAGTAATCCATCCGCTACACACCACCCGTACCAGCCCAACACACCTGTGGGGATTTCTACAATCAACCCTCCATCTGCTACACACCTCGATGGCAGTCACGCTGCTCATTGCTAAAATTGTGGCAGTGCCACCAGATTAACAAAAGGTACATGGCATAGCCACCAAACAGATTGTGACGGAGTCACTGAAATATGTGGCAGAGCCACCGGATTACAGTTCCCCAACAATCAATATCCCAATCCCATGCAACAAACCATGACATAATATTTTAGTGCATGCACGAACGTACCAATATAGTAGATAACAAAATACACAGTCATGCCACATCTACCTGAAAGGGTATAATCGTAAATTTACTCATCTGGGCTATTTCCAAACTCACCCATTAGGTGCATCTCATTAGCTTACCCATTAAGGGTATTTCGGCTCTCAACCAGCACACAGAATAGTACATAGCAAAACGAATAAAGGTGTGAGATTACACATCTGTTACGAGCGTAAAGAGAATCCTCGAGATTACGCCCCAAGAACGTTGACAACTCCTTGCTACGTTTGAGAGTTCGATTCACTACCTCCAAACACAAATTGAGTCCCTAAGAAAAAGTACGAGTTAGCGATGTTATCACAAAATGACAAAGAAACGACCTTCCGCCCTAAATAAACTTAGAATAAAAAGCGTCCATCCATCACCTATATTCGGCCAAGACTTAACTTACCAACCAACTTCTGAAATCTAAGGCTAGAAGAATGGTGAGAGGTATGATAGCACCCCAATAATTCGGCCCACAACAAAATAAACCCGAAAGATTTGACGTAGAAGAGATTGACTTGGTTCGGCCCTGTAACAGACCGAATTGGACCCTAATCGAAACGGTGGTTTCGGGACCATGAATCCGAGTCTGAGAAATATTTAAATATTATATTTTGTGTTTATTATATGTGATTTATGATGTGTGAAAATTTCGTATAAAAATTTTATCGTTTGAGTGTTTAATTTAACAAAAATGACTAAATCGCGTAAGGTGTAAAAGTTGTATACTATAGTGGGAAGTGCTTAAATGATGATGGATTTTTAATATGGGGTATTAAAAGGGCAATTAGCCCATTTTTAAGTTAGTGGGTGGCATATGACATAAATAACCCTAAATTACACAGAAGAAGAGCGAGAAGGCAGATCCAATCTTACTAAAGGGATGGACGAGAATAATCGACCACCACAAGATGTGGCAGAAAATAATGCTCTGCGTACTATGTATGATTATGCTAAACCTCATTTAACAGGAGCAGAATCGAGTATTGTTAGGCCTGCTATAGCTGCTAATAATTTTGAATTAAAGCCTAATACTATACAAATGATTCAACAATTTGTTCAATTTGATGGTTTACAGGATGAAGACCCAAATACTTATATAGCTAATTTTTTAGAGTTTTGTGATACCTTCAAAATAAATAGCGTTTCTGACGATGCCATACGCCTTCGGTTATTTCCCTTTTCATTAAGGAATAAAGCCAAACAGTGGTTAAACTCGTTACCACGAGGGTCTATCACTACATGGGATCAAATGACCGAAAAATTTCTATTAAAATATTTCCCTCCGGCCAAAATGGCCAAATTACGGAATAATATCTCTTCTTTTGTGCAGATGGATTTAGAGACATTATACGACGCATAGGAGAGATACAAGGATCTCTTGAGAAGGTGTCCACACCATGTTTACCCTTGTGGCTCCAAGTCTAAACTTTCTATAACGGTGTGAACCCCTCAACGGGGCAACTGATTGATTCAGCCGCCGGTGGAACCCTGAACAACAGAACTCCTGAAGTAGCCTACGAGTTTATTGAAGAGATGTCACTGAATAACTATCGGTGGTAGGTTACAAGGACAAAACTAACAAAATCAGCCGGAGTTTTCAACCTCGAAGCAATAACCATGCTATCAACACAGGTAGAGATGATGAATAAAAAGCTTGATAGTTTGTGTTCTTCGCAGATACATCCATTAATGCAGTGCGACGTAAGTGGAACTGTGGCGAATCCTGAGTACCCACTTTACCAACCGGGCACAGAAAGCGAACAGATGAACTATATAGGTAATAATTTCAGATCTAATAATAACCTGTATAGTAATACTTATAATCCAGGTTAGAGAAACCACCAAAATTTTTCATAGGGAGGTCAAGGAAATCAAGGAAAATCAAAGACAACAACCTCCTCAAAATTTCCAAAATCAGCCCTATCCACAGGAAAAGAGGCTGAACCTCGAAGAGATTCTGACAAAATTCATGCCAAGCACAGAAACCCGTCACCAAAAAATTGAGACAACGCTCGATAATCAACATGCATCAATCAAAGGGATTGAGTGCCAAGTTGGAGAACTTACTAAGTCAGTTGGAAAACTTACTAAGATAGTTTCTGAAATTTGATCAGAGATTTCCGAAGACCGCAAGGGCGTCTACCAAGCAACACTGAGATTAACCCAAAGGAGCAAATCCAAGCCATCACAGCTCATGATAGTATAGGGTTAGATAAATCTAATCCAATACAAGAAAACGAGGTAGAAGAAGGTAAAGTTGAGGTAACACAAGAAAAGCTAAAATCGGTAATTAAGAAGTACCGACCTCACATTCCTTATCCCGAAGAAATGAAGAGAGACGATACAGAGGAACAATTCAGTAAGTTTCTTAAAATTTTAAAGAAATTACATATCAACTTACCTCTTCTCGAAGCTCTTTCACAGATGCCGGATTTGAGGAAAATTTTAAAACAACTCTTGATGAGCGAGCGTAAGTTAGACGAGGAGCCACATGTGGAATTAAACGCAGTATGCTTAGCAATGTTACAGAATAGACTACCGCGAAAGCTAAAAGATCCAGGGAGTTTTACAATTCCATGTTTAATTGGTAGTTTAACTGTTGATAACGCCTTAGCTGATTTAGGGGCAAGCATAAATGTCATGCCTTATAAATTGTTTAAACAGCTAGGTCTAGGGAAACCCAAACAAACTAGGATAAGCATTCAATTAGCTGATAAAACTGTTAGAGTTCCTAGGGGTATTATCGAAGATGTTCTTGTAAAAATTGATAAATTCGTATTCTCAGTAGACTTCATCGTTTTAGACATGGATGAGGACAACACGATCCCCCTAATTTTAGGAAGACCATTCTTAGCAACTGCCAGAACTAAAATCGATATTGATGCAGGCGAACTTATACTTTGTGTAGGCAAGGAGACAGTCACTCTTCAAGCCCTCGACTCAGCTAGAACATCAAGTAACCAAGGTGAGAATGTAAATTCTATTAATAACCCTTCGGTTAATCCTTCTTTTTAGGAAACACCACAAAGTTACAAACCTGAGCCGAATCATGGACCTCGTGCCAATAAGGAAGAATTATATAAGGAATGAAGCCTTAAGATTGATAAATTAGAAGAGTGGAAGACACACTTTAAAGTGGAACCGAAACCACACGAAGTAAAACCGAAGGAGCCCCCAGAAGAGCTCATAGGAACAACAAACCACTTCAAAATAGGAGACCAAGTACTGTTAGATAAAGCAGATCCTCGCATCACCACGTCAGACCTAAAACAAACAAAGAAATCCCTCTTAAGGTACACAATATTTTCCCTATATTCAGCAGTTTTAAGGTAAACACTTCTCGACTTAAACTTTATCAAGAAAATAGAACTGAAAGCATGAGAGAAGATATTCAAACTTTTAAACCACCCTGATATTTGCAAAAAAGAGGAAAGTCTAGCTTAAGACTATAAACGAGCGCTTCTCGGGAGGCAACCCGAGCACTAAGCCAATTTACTTTCACATTTGTTTTCATTTTATTTATTTTTTCTTTTCTTTTCTTCTTTCTGAACACCTAGTTGTAAAATAACCAAAAACGTAGATTCCCAGGCCACACGGCCTTGTACAAGGCCGTGGTCGTGTGGAAGTACAGAATCACCATACTGACATAGCAGAGGCGGTACGAATCAGACCCAACTAATTTTCGAAGTCACGGGCCCAACCATCCCCACGGATACAGACAAAATGCCACGGCCGTGTGACGCGGCCGTGGACGATACTGACTTATCCCCAACGGGCATGGCAATCTGAAAAACGGGCGTGGGAGAAACAACATTTCTCGAAACACGACCGTACGAGGCGGCCATGTGAATCCACACACCCTCGGTCCACGGGCGTGGGAGAGCATCAGAAACCAAAACTCTATTTAAACCCACACTCCCTTTCCCCTTCTTCTCACCAACTCCCCATCTTCTTTCTTCCTTCCTTTCTCAGAATTCTCCCCTCTCCATAACAATTCTCTATACTCTTGAGTTACACCAAAGCCATGTCGAAGAAGCTGAAGAAGGCAAATGTAGTCTCCTCAAGGGAGACCCCTATACAAAAGCTCATGCCGGCCGCTTCATCCAAACAACAAGCCAAGGGTCTTTGAGACCATTTATCTTTTGTTTTACTTTTATCTTCTCCTTTATTTTCCTTCTCTTTGACAATCTTATGCTTAACTAAGTTTATTTTACTTTAGTTTCTTAGTGTCAGGTTCAAAAGGCTACTTGGGAATCACACCACTTCCGCCACCGCCAACACCTCCATAGCCTTAGAAGTCACACCCACCTCGCGAACCATCTACCAATAAGGATTCTCAAGCCCCTTTATCTCTTAGCCTTAGTTTATTTACATTTTTACTTTCTTTCTCTTTATCTTTCTTGTCTTTAATTAGATATTTAGTTTATTTTAAATGTGTCTTAATAATCCCTGGCTAATTCTCTACGAGCTTCCTAATTTCTTCATCTAGCGTAGAGCTCGGTAGCAGCAACCACCCCTATCGACTTCCAACTCCAGGAAACCATCCAAATTCAGGAAGTTTCACCTCTCCCTCTCTCTTAAATTACATATCTATGTTTATACATTGAGGGAAATATACATCTTAAGTGTTGGGGGGGTGAATAGTTAGTTCAAGAAAGTGCCTAACTTTCTGCATTATTATTAAATCCCTGAATTATTCCTTGTTCCAAAGTAAGTTTCTCATACTATGACTAGAATGAAATTTCCTTTGATTTATGATTTTTATTGATGTGTTTTGGATTAAGTCATTGATAATTGTGCATTGATGATTAAATTTGAAGAATACTAGAGAATCAAGCATGATAAGTCTATTTTTTCAAAAATTTTAAAATTTTTAGGTTGTCTACCTGAATCTGAATGATATCTTGAAATTTGAAATTTACGAGGTTGATATCAAATACCCATAATTTTTGTGAGATTTTGAGCCTTATAGAGCATATATTCTTTTTCTTGCTCACTTTATTGATTATGAGTGTGTCAACATTGATTTGTCATTCTAGAACTTGCTTCGATTATATATGTCAAGACCACACATTTGATTTGATATACAGAGATGATAAAGGCACTTAGGTTTTAACCCACTTACTCCACTAAAAGCCTACCTTCATAATTAACCCCTTGTGAACCCCTTTGATCCTAACAACCCTTTTATTGACTTACGCACTAATATTAACCAAAAACCCTTTGTATTTGCTATAACCATTCCTTGACTACCTTTCTATCGAGATGTGATTTGATTAGTTACCTAATTTCAATATTTGAATTCACCCTTTATCATTGATTTGTTCTTAAAAAAACGAAGTATATTCATTATTAGCTCTACTAAGTGAGCTTACATGTTTAAATTGCAAATCTTGAAAAAAAACTCATATTATTAGATTTCAATTGATGTAATTATTTAGGATTAGTTTATTATTCTAGTTAGGTAATTTGTCAATTCAATCTCGATTCTAACCTTCTATTTCAGCCTTGATCCACACCTTAACCCAAGCCCCGTTACAACCCTGTTAAAGACCTTTTGATCTGTTTATCATCTCATTTTACAGTGGTGGAGATTTGATTTTCAGGCAAGCCTATGGGATTAACTTTTCAGGTTTGACTTTGGAGTGCTTAATTTTGAACCTCAAACACTTCGAGTGATTTGAGTGAATCTTTTGTGAGGATGTCAATCCTTGTCAGTTTTGAATTAAAGGTAATTATATAGATAAGGAGAGACACCTACATTTTCGTGATACAAATGTATGACTTATATTGTTTGAATCTTTAGGACTCTTTGAGTTAAATTATCCATGTATAAATCATCTATGAATTATGATGAGACATTGTTGATAGGAATAATGAATTATGGAAAGTTCATTTTAATTGTAAATTGAGAATTTTGCTTGAGGACAAGCAAAAGCTTAAGTGTGGGGGTATGTGATAAACCGTAAAAGTAACATATTTTAATCCCACATTTAGCATACTTTTGGATGATTTATCCCTTGATTTGTGTAAAAAGGTGCTCTTAATCTTTTTTTCATGTCTTATACTCAGGAAAGCACCGGAGGATGGAAAAAACAAGAAACGAGCCTAAAATGGACCAAATTGGGCCAAACAAGAAATTGACACCGCCTGAACTTAAGCCCACACGGCCGTGCCTCCTTGATAAACTAGAACACGGCCTGATCCCGATTCACACGGCCGTGCCTCATTAAAGAAATCCGAACACGGCCTAAAGATGATTCACACGGGCGTGTGCCATGGCCGTGTCCTTATCGCTGGAAAGAAGAGTTTCATTCAGAAAAGGATACTTAGGGGCAAAGAAACCTATTTTGAAAGCCTATATAAACCCCCTAAGTATAACCTAAAGGAGGGCGATTAGCTAGGCCAAGGAGCCAAGCCGAAAAAGTCAGATTTGTGGGAAACACTCGAAGATAGCCAGTTGATCCATCTCAAGAAGCCAGAATTCTACTCAAGACGGTGGATCTCTCATTCAATTCATTCAAGGGGTTTTAGGGATTTCTTATGTTTTGTTTTATCTTTTCTTTTGAGATGTTTTCTTTTATTGTTATGAACTAAACCCTTCAGATACCTGAAGGGGATGAAACCAAAGACGGATCTTGTTATCGTTTTCTGAACTATATGATAAATACTTGATTTGTTCTTAATTATGTGTGCTTAATTCTTGCATTAATATTTCTGGAATATTGATTCAAGTTGAATGTGCTTAGGTGGAGAAGCAAAAGTCCCTGCCTAAGAGTAGATCTAGCATAATTAAGCGGAGTTGATTGCACGCCTAGATATAAGGTGACGAGATTTTACCGGATTAGGGTGAAACCTAATATGGGAGTCCATAGATCGAGTTAATGCGATTCTAGGGGTTTTAATTAGAAAGAGATTTCAATTAATCAACCTAGAGTTAGACGTTATTCGCCTCGAGAGAGGGTTTAATATAACTTAGGGAATCTTACGGATCGAGTCAAGTGAATACATCGTCTAGTTCAGTGTTAGATAACAAGTGAAGTCTAGGTGGATTCTTCCTAAGGGTATCGTCTTAATCAACTGAGTTTTTCCAACAGTATTTCCCCAATTCACTCTTTTTGTCTTTGCGTCTTTAGCTTAGTAGTTAGTTAAATTTAGATTAAACAACAACTTTAATTATTTTAGGCTAGATAATAAAAAGAAAGTTAGTATTAGTACTTTTAGTTCCTTTGGGTTCGACATTTCGGTCTTGCCTTAACTATACTACTATTCGATAGGTGCGCTTGCCTCAAAATCGTTGTCAGAGTTAGTTTCTAGGTTCGATCATTCTCATTATAAATTTAAAACTCTGAATTCGATGATCAAGTTTTTGGCACCATTGCCGGGGAACTAAAATATTAAGAAAGCTCAATTTTTATTACTTTAGCCATTATTTTTATTTTCCGCAATTTACTTGTATTTTAGGTTAAATTTTGATTTTGCTAAATTTTCTTTCTTACTTTTCCCTAGCAGGTACCTCTAGTTTATGACTAGAAGGAACCCGAGAGGACCATTAGTATACGACAGTGATATTGAAGCTACCGCTCGCAGGAACCGTAGAGAAATTAGGCGAGCCCTAAATTACACAGAAGAAGAGCGAGAAGGTAGATCCAATCCTACTAAAGGGATGGACGAGAATAATTCACCACCACAAGATGTGGCAGAAAATAATGCTCCGCGTACTATGTATGATTATGCTAAAACTCTGAATTCAACGATCAACCGGCACTACATGGGATGGATCTGAACGATAGTGTCTCAGCATCGAAACATGGAATACATCATGTATCCAATTCAACTTCGGGAGCAACTCAAGCTGATAAGCGACTGGTCCCACACGTTTCAACACTCGATAAGGCCCGATGAATCTGGGGCTCAACTTGCCCTTCCGTCCAAATCTTAAAACCTTCTTCCAAGGCGAGACCTTCAAGAAAACTTGATCTCCCACTGAAAATTCTATCTCCTTACGCTTCAGATCCACATACGAATTCTGTCTATCAAAAGCCTCTTTTAACCGGTCCCAAATCAACTTAACCTTTTCCTTAGTCTCCGAAATCAATTCCGGACCCAACAACCGTCACTCACCCAATTCTGTCCAACACGTAGGGGTACGACACCTATGACCATACAATGCCTCGTAGGGTACCATCTGAATGCTGGATTGGTAACTGTTGTTGTACTCAAATTCCACTAATGGCAAATAATCTTCCCAACTACCTCTGAAGTCAATCACACAACTTCTTAACATGTCTTCCAGAATCTGAATTACCCTCTCCGACTGACCATCAGTCTGTGGGTGGAACGATGGGCTGAAGTCTAGTCTTGTACCCAAAGCTTCATGCAATGCCTTCCAGAACCGAGATGTAAATCTAGGGTCCCTGTCCGATATGATAGACACTAGTACCCTATGTAGCCTCACAATTCCTGCCACATACAGCTTAGCCAACTTCTAGAGTGAGTAGTTCGTGCAAACCGGTATGAAGTGAGCAGACTTAGTCAACCGGTCCACAATTACCCATACTGAATCCTTCTTAGTAGGCGTCAAAGGTAGCCCACTAACAAATTCCATCGTTATCCTCTCCCACTTCCAAAGTGGAATCTTCACTTGTTGTAGTAACCCTAAAGGCAACTGATGTTCCGCCTTCACTTGCTGACATGTCAAACATTTGCTCACGAAGTCGGTAACCTCACGTTTCAACCCTGGCCACCAGTACTGCTCTCATAGATTTCGATACATCTTGTTTCCCCCATGATGCATAGCGTATGGGCTACTATACGCCTCCCGCAGAATCATCTATCTTAAATCAGAGTCCTTTGGCATACAAACTCTCCCTCGGAAACATAATACCCCTTCACTGCTCAAACTAAAATCCACTGTCTCCCCACTTTTCACTTGCTGAAGCCGAAAACCCAACGATTCATCCAACGATTGCTTCTCCTTAATCTGACTTACCCATGCCGGTTTCACCTGAAGTTTCGCTAACAAGCTACCATCTTCATAAAGACTGAGATGAGCAAACATTGCTCTCAACTCTGATACCACCTTACGACTTAATGCATCTGCTACCACATTGGCTTTACCCGGGTGATATTCGATCGAATAGTCATAGTCTTTTAGTAACTCTATCCATCTCCGTTGTCTTAAGTTCAACTCCTTTTGGGTAAGGAGATATTTCAGACTCTTGTGGTCGGTGTAGATAATCATTTTTTCCCCATACAGGTAGTGTCTCCGTATCTTCAGTGCGAACACCACAGCAGCTAGCTCTAAGTCATGAGTGGGATAGTTCATCTCATGCGGCCTTAACTGGCGAGATGCATACGCTACCACCTTCCCTTCTTACATTAATAGACATCCCAAACCTGTGTGCGATGCATCACAATAAACGACAAATCCCTTTTCAGCCTCAGGCTGAATCAACACTGGTGCCTCAGTCAGAATCTTCTTTAACTTCTCAAAACTTTCCTATTGTTTATCGGTCCAAACGAACGGTACTCCCTTACGCAGTAGCTTAGTTAGGGGTGCAGCAATCAACGAAAACCCCTCCACAAACCTTCTGTAGTACCCAGCCAAACCCAGAAAACTTCAAATTTCAGACACTGACTTCGATGGCTTCCAGTCCAACATGGCTTCAACCTTCCGAGGATGCACTCTAATCCCCTCGGCAGACACAACATGCCCTAAAGAGGTTACTTCCTTCAGCCAAAACTCACACTTACTGAATTTGGCGTAAAGTTGCTTCTCTCTCAATATCTGCAGCACAATTCGAAGATGAAAATCATGCTCCTCCTCCGTTCTTGAGTACACTAGAATGTCGTCTATAAATACCACCATGAATCGATCTAGATAGGGTTGGAAGACTCGGTTCATCATATCCATAAAAGCGGCTAGTGCATTTGTCAATTCGAATGGCATCACCATAAACTCGTAATGCCCATATCGAGTTCAGAAAGTAGTCTTGTGAATATCTGTCTCCTTGACCCTTAGCTGATGATACCTCGATCTTAAATCTATCTTCGAGAAAACCGAGGCTCCTCGAAACTGATCAAATAAATCGTCAATCCTTGGTAGCGAGTATTTGTTGTTAATAGTTAACTTGTTCAACTGGCGATAGTCAATGCACATACGCATCGACCCATCCTTTTTCTTTACGAACAATACCAGTGCTCCCCACGGAGATACACTTGGTCGGATAAATCCATGGTCCAACAATTCTTGGATCTGAGCTTTTAGTTCTGCTAGCTCCTTCGGCACCATCCTATAAGCTGCGATGGACACTAGAGCCGTTCCCGAAAGTAGCTCAATGCCAAATCCCACCTCGCGATCCGGAGGCAACGCGGAAGCTCTTCAGGAAAGATGTCTGAGAACTCCTTCACAGTTCTGACATCCCCTACAGACAATTCCTTGGCATCAGATGCACTGACTAAAGTCAGAAATGCCTTGCACCCTTTTCGCACCATCTTCTCAGCCTTAAGCGCCAAAATCACATGAGACAGATAATCCCTTCTTTCTCCTATCACCAACACCTCCTTATCCTCTGAAGTCCTCAATATCATGCGCTTAGCGGCACAATCCAAGTTTGCACGGTGCTTAACCAGCCAGTCCATGCCTAAGCTCAGATCAAACTCGCCGAACGGTAGTTCCATCAAGTCTGCCGGGAAAACAATCCCTTGCACTTCTAAAGGCACACTCCTAAACAACTTTTTCACTACCACAGACTGTCCTAGAGGGCTAATCACAGACATGTCTCTAGCAGCAACCTCAGATTTTATACCCAGAGTCCCAGACACAGTACAAGCAATATATGAATGGGTTGTTCCAATATCTATTAAAGCAGTAAATGGCATATCAAATATAAGAAACGTACCGGTTATGACGTTCGGTGCGTCGCCATCCTCTCAGTGTCTAGCCGCATAAACCAGTCCAGGCTGTCTTGCATCTGTGTTACCCGCACCTCTACCCGGTGCTCCACGACCTCGTCCAAACCCATTTCCCCCTCTGGCCGGACCACGACCTGTCGGTGGCTGCTGACCACCTCTTCCAGGCTGTGCAATTCCTTGACCTACTGTCTGCACCCTAGCAAGCTTCCTTGGACAGTCTTTAATCAAATGATCCCTAGACCCACACTTGAAACATCCACCAGTTCTTCTCCAACACTCCTCCAGATGTGTTCTCCCACACTGTGCACAAGGTCGCAACTGACGTACAGCAACTGGCATCCCAACTCGAGTTGGCCCATCCAACCTAGGCCTCTTTTGGAAACCCCAGAAGAACCTGACGTCCCAAAACCTCTCTTATTCCTGCCCCTATCCTTATCTCAGTTTTGCCTCTCAGAACGTTTCACCTCTTCAGCAATCTTGGCTTTTTCTACCAATACAGCAAAATCTCTTTCCCGCTGCGGGGCTATTAGTACCCTCAACTCATCCCTCAGATCATCCTCGAACCGCACACAACGCTCATAATCGGTTGCGACTATACCTCAAGCATAACGACTTAAGCGTAGAAACTCCTCCTCATATTCTGCCACGAATTTATTTCCTTGAACCAAGTTAAGAAATGCCTTCCTCTGGGCATCCAGATAACTCGCCCCGACGTATTTCCCTTGGAACGCTATTTTAAAGAAACTCCAGTCGATACGATCTGCTTGAGTGCCTTCTCTTGCAGTGAGACACCACTGTTATGCCTCATCCCGCAGAAGAGACACTGCTCCTTTCAATTTCTCCTCTTCTGTGCAATCCAGGTCATCCATAATCCGTTCCACAACCTCCAACCAGTACTTTGCTACATTTGAGGCTACCCTAGAAATGCCCCTAAAAACTTCGGCTCAATTTGCCTGGAGTTACTCAGGAATAGATTTTAGGGCTACCGATCCAGTACTTGCTCCAACAACCCGTTCCAAGACTCGCAGCATAGCTTGGGACAAAGCATCGTCCCCTCCAGTTCGGTCCTGAGCCCCTGCTTCCGCCACTGGCGATGTTGGCGCTTTGCCTTCCGGCATATGCCCTGATTCTAAGGATCCAGCCTTAGCACCCCGGCCTCTACCACGGCCGCGTGTACCACGTCCACGTCCTCTGGTACCCATATTACTAAGTCGAGTTAATCTAATTAATAATGTTTTATGAATCAGTATATGGTTCCAATATTGAGTAACAAATATTTTATGGAAAAATAGATATAAGAGTTGTTTTTGCGATCCGAACTTCCTAACGTATCAGTCACTACAATCTTAGCACCTACAACTAGGAGTTTCTAACAGTTTTCTTACTACAGTCATATCATCATCATATCAACAATCATACAATAAGAAAACTTACGGATTTGGTGCCGGAGACCCGTGGTGCCATACTTCCCAGAAAGACATGTATTTTTGAATCATGTTTTAAACCAATTTTTGGAAACCATTTTCGAACCCATTCCACAGCCGAGTTTTGCAACCTGGCTCTAAAACCACAAAATGTAACACCTCAAACCCGGCCTAGATGTTATGACCGGATTTGGCATGCCACATAGAAGGGTTGTTTAAAACTATGCTTTCGTTGAAAAGTTCGTATTCTTTTTGAAACTCCGAGCTTTGTAGTTTGTGGAAAAAACAAGGTTTTTTTTTGCTTGCCATGATTTTCTAAAAACGTTGTTATTGTTATTAGTGTTTTTACTATTATTACTATCATTGTTTCCAAAACATGTTTAAAACAGAATTCAGATTCAATGGATTTCGGAAGTGTGATAGTTTGAGAATAACTTTCGACGTTTAAGAGAACCCAGAGTTTTATCAAGTATAGTTTGCAAACTGCTCGTTAACATTTTGGAAAAAGGTATTAATGTTTTAGGAAAACCCCGTTTTTGAACACTTAACACTAGATAATAACCGAATTAAAAATTAAAACCAAAATAAAATCCCAAACTCCTTATTACAAAACATAAACCCAAATTAAGGTAAAATTTATGGTGAAGTAAAACGGAGTTTACTAACGTTACGATGTATGGCCACCATAGAGTCCACCTCGGCTCCAAATCCTCAATGTTGGGGATCACCCATAAGATTAAGCAGAGGGGTGAGTTACGAGAACTCAATGTGTAATCCCCTAAACGGTCACGAACTGGGCTTGAGCTTACAGAAGCAGACTGGCCTAAGGCCTATATAGAACAACCTGGGCCTTAGCCCTATTAGCATGGTTATACAGATAATGCATGCAATGCAACCCAACCTAGCCTAGTAATCCATCCGCTACAAACTACCCATACCAAGCCAACACACCTGTGGGGATTTCTACAATCAACCCTCCATCCGCTATACACCTCGATGGCAGTCACGCTGCTCATCGTCGAAATTGTGGCAGTGCCACCAGATTATCAAAAGGTACGTGGCATAGCCACCAAACAGATTGTGACGGAGTCACCGAAATATGTGGCAGAGCCACCGGATTATAGTTCCCCAACAATCAATATCCCAATCCCATGCAACAAACCATGACATAATATTTTAATGCATGCACGAACGTACCAATATAGCAGATAACAGAATACACAGTCATGACACATCTACTTGAAAGGGTATAATCGTAAATTTACTCATCTAGGCTATTTCCAAACTCACCCGTTAGGTGTATCTCATTAGCTTACCCATTAAGGGTATTTCGGCTCTCAACCGACACACAAAATAGTATATAGCAAAATGATTAAAGGTGTGAGATTACACACCTGTTACGAGCGTAAAGAGAATCCTCGAGATTACGCCCCAAGAATGTTGACAACTCCTTGCTACGTTTGAGAGTTCTATTCTCTACCTCCAAACACAAATCGAGTCCCTAAGAAAAAGTACGAGTTAGCGATGTTATCACAAAATGACGAAGAAACGACCTTCCGCCCTAAATAAACTTAGAATAAAAACGTCCATCCATCACCTATATTCGGCCAAGACTTAACTTACCAACCAACTTCTAAAATCTAAGGCTAGAATAATGGTGAGAGGTATGATAGCACCTCAACAATTTGGCCCACACCAAAAGAAACCCGAAAGATTTGACGTAGAAGAGATTGACTTGGTTCGGCCCTAGGCCAAAGTGAGTCGAATGGGAGAAAGGAATCGGCACCTAGCAGCACACCAAGGAACCAAGTTCGGCTATGGAATTAGAAGATGAATGTTTCAGCTTTTATGAACAGAGAGAGATGAAGAACATATATGCCACCAAAAATATAAAAGAAACCACTACCTTATGATTACCGACGAATCAAACAGACAAGGTGAATTTGATGGTCAAAAGAACCCCCAACCACTGGCTATTAATGTTCGTCGATTCAAAAGAGAGGTAGAAGGAGATTCGGCTAAAGTGTAGCAAAATAAAGGAAAATCGATTCACTTGGGACCAAAGGGACTATTCGGCTTAAGGAGAGAAATAGAAGAAAGACAGTGAAGGAGAAGGAAAGTTTCGGCTATGATGAGAATAAAGAGAAAAGAGGAGACAAAAATTTGAAAGAATGGAAGAAGGGAAGGAAAAAATGCAGGAGTGGTCACCCTATATTCGGCTAATACTCAAGAGAGGAGAAACGATGAAGAAAGTGAGTTAAGAGCTTCGGCACAAGCAAAAAGAATAGGGAAAACCAGAAATGCTCAAAAGAAGGATGCACGAAAATTGGAGAAAAGGAAGAAAAAGAATAGCTAAAAGAACCTAAATGAATTTCGGCACACAACTTCTTCACTTGACTGAATATGCTACCTAACACCCCCTTAGCCGAATGTTCACTCCCCTCCCAAGTTCCCATTTTCGGTCAACTATCATCACACTCCCAAATCCCATGATTTTGTCCCTCACATGATCCACAATACACTCTCCATCATCCATTTGAAATGTTTGACCAAGTCCAACTCCTCAATCTCCTCTCTACCTTCCATTCAAACCTGATTGACCAATTCAAACCCTCCTTGGTAGAGTCCTATGCCAATTCCACCTCTTCTCCCTCTTGGCTACAAAATAAAAGCCATATTTTACAGCATGTGGGATTCGAAACCCACTCCACCCAGCTTCCACCTTGACACCACAACCAACACACCACACACCTCACTTGTGTTATCAGAACACAACCAATTATACTTAAGTCCTGCCTTCGATATCTCTCCTCACTTAAGTCCCCAAAACCAAAATTTTTCCAGAACCTGGGCTTGAACCCGAGCCTCCCTAGGACCCCCAAACACACTCAAATAACAAGATCAACAAGCACAACACAAGCAATAACCCAAAATGCCAGACCCCTATTTTTAGGATGTTATAGAATATGTGAAATCTGATAAAGTTTTGATAATGTGACGAAGTCCAGAAAGCCTCGTATGAACCTTAGTAAGTAGTTAGGATACATATGTGATGACATAGGATTCTGATATGTGTTATCATGTACGACCACGTCTGGCAAGTTGGCATCGATTTGAGATTTACGTGTAAGACCATGTCTGGGACATCGGCATCGTATATGATTTCGTGTAAGACCCTGTCGGGGACAGAGGCATCGATATTTAATTACAGTAAGACAATGTCTGGGACGTTGGCATTATACGAGCTTTCTGAGCTATTCGAGTATCCTTATTGATTCTGAATGGCTCAACAGGCATTTCGAGAAATGAATGAGTATATGAACGTGCATCTGAATTCTGGTATGTATGTATGTATATGAAATTTAGAAATGGAAGATAAGTATAAATATGATTATTTGATATGTTAGCTACATGAAAATGTGATATGTTTATAAGCAAGTGGTTATGATCAATTGAGTTAGATGAGAAATATGAATTTGCTATTGTGTTATGCCATAGTTCATATGAATGAAATAGTTTGTAATTGTTTATGTGATAAGTTTATTTGTATATGGCTTACTAAGGTTTTATAAGCTTACTTTGTGTGTGTTTGCATTGTTTTATAGATTATTGAAGCTACTGGGAGTTCGAGGATCATCGAGGATCATCACCACACTATCGAACTATATTTTGGTACCTTTTGAAAATGTACATATTGAAGTATGACATGTATAGGCTAGAAGTGTTAAGATATGTTTTGGGACATATATATATATATATATATATATAGCCATTTGATATGGCTTGTTAACGAAATATAGGTGAATTTAGTCCATGTTATGTGGTGCAAAAGTTAGTATGTTTTGATGTGTTTATGAATGATCAATTTTGGTAAGTTACATGGTTAATTTTGGGAATTGAAATGATGAGAAATACTATGAATTGAAATAGATTTATATGACGTATGAATCACATGTTTTAATGTGAGGTTGGTATTTTTAATAGGTATGTTTGAGTTGGATTTGTATATGGAAATGAATGATGTTATTACAGGTCAAATTGTGAATGATTTGGAATGTTTTTGGCTGCCTGTGGGATATGAATTGATGATTGTTTGGTGCTTGTAAGTATGACCCATAATGGGTGGCAATTTGGCCTTGCAAATGGCCTATAAGTGCCCACACGTTTGAGTGCACAAGCGTGTGTCCCGACCGTGTCCTTCAATGTTCCAATTCGAAGTAAGTTAGACTTGCACATGGGCCAGACACACGGGCGTGTGACAAGCCGTGTGATTCAAGTCTGTTTTGTACACGGGCTGAGATATGGTCTAAGGCACGGCCGTGTGAGGCACACGGCCTAGCCACATGGGCGCGTGCCTTATTTTGAAAGAAAAATTATCTATGTTCTGCAAAGTTTCTATATGAGATTGGTTTAGTCCTGAACCTTCTTTAAAGCATGTTTAATGTCTCGTAGACCATCTAAAGGGACTATATGAATATGAATGCTTATGAAATATTGTTGCATGATTGATGATGTGATATTGAGTAAAATGTTTCGATATGTTCGGTAATGCCTCTTAACCTTAGTCCGGCAATGGATACGGGTTAGGGGTGTTACAATATTGCCTATAACATTTGCCATTTCTAAGGGTGAGATGATGGAGGCTTGGTCTTTTCTTAAGAAATTTGTAAATATGTGTTGTTAGGGAAATCAAGATATGTTTGATATCTGATTGAGATGAGGAAATAAAGTTGCATTGATGAATATAAAAGTTGATGAACTCCACAACATGCATATTTTATTTACTGTATTCAGCATATAGCAATAAATTTTATGAGGAAGTCTAACAATAAGGAACTACAACGACAAGTTGTAAACATGGGTACAAAATGTTATTTTTCAAAACTCATATGCCAACATGTATGTATTTTAGTCCATTTTTAAATGTTTTGCATTGAACAGGGTACAAACTTAGAATACTTCTGATCCATGAAAGGCTGAAATTGGTAAGTATAGAAAACAAAGTTACGAGTAGATTTCTTAAGAACATCCCAAAGGAGAAGTGGTTCATTAATGGTTCAGTTATGGCTTTGGTTCAAGTGATGCATTGTAAGTTTTTCAAATTTTTGTAAAAATGAGGAAGAAACAAGTTGCAATGATGGATGTTGACCACATTTTTCATGAAATAATAATACATTCCATGTAAGAGAATATTGTGAAAACTAACTCCCATTGTTTTCAAACTTTCGACAATTGAAGTCAAACATTTAGGAGTAAAAAGTTAGTAGGCCCATAATAAAGAGTGCCACCAGGTTCATATAAAATCTATCTTAACTAGAGGTAAGATTATAAGAAGTTTCAAATGTTATGGTACACACATTTACATGTATTTGCTACACATTTCCATGCTCATGTCGATTCCATGTAGTAAGTTGATAATGCCTACAGACTTGAACTTTATTAAGTGTTGATTGACATGAGTTTGAACCACAATGAGGAGTATTAGAGGAAACAAAAATGTTTCAAATTGTGTCCATATTCAAAATTACATTGAGATTCAAAAGGTTATTCTCAATCAACTCAAAGCAACAATGAAATGAACCTTGGGAGGGAGGGACAAAACAACCAAAACGTTGTGGGATATATAGAAATGAAAGCCACATCAAACACTAATGTCCTTAGAGGCTAGGAACATTGGGTGGGGTGTTCAATAATTAAACTCAAATTTTTTTTGTAATTAATTTTGTTAAGTTACCAATGAATTAGTCGTTCATTGACTGTTTCAAATATTTTTCCTTTTGTTTAGTAATTAATAAATTAAACATATAAAATTTAACAAAATCGAATCACATAATGTAAAAAAAAAAACATATGTCCCATATTATTAGGTTCATAATTTTATTTTTGTTTAAGAAATATAATGAAAAAAATGAATCGCTCTTTTAAATCAATTAAAATTTCCAATAGCTCTGATTCATTTCTATACCCATATATTATAAAAATGGCTTTAGGGTTGAAATGAACTTGGTAGAGTTGTAATTGTTTTTGGGGTAAGGTGTTAGGGTTGAAATTTAAGGTTTGAGATATTTAGATTGTTATTTAAGACTTCTAGCAAAAAAAAAAATTACATTTAACCCCAAAATTCATTACAACTCTAATAGTTTTTGTAACAGCCCATTTTTAGTAAAATTGGAACAGTGGTTTTGGGACCACAAATCCAATGAGTAAATTATTATTTTATTATTATTTTAATGCCTATGGAATGTTACTAAGGTTGTATAAAAAAAATTTAAGAAATTTTGACATTTGCATGCTTAATTAAGTGAAAAGGATTAAATCGTAAAAAGTATAAAAGTAGAGTTCTATTAGTTAAAGGTGTCAATTAGCTATAAAATTTTAAAGTGGGAGGATTTAGATGGTAATTATACCATTTGAGTGGTTAGTGGATATTCATGGCAAGGTTTATGTGAAATTTTAAATGTTTTAAAGGTTGAAAAGGTAAATGAGTAAATAAGGTTAAATTTTAATAAAAAAATTCCATTTATTTTCATTCATCTTCTTCCACCTAAATTAAAATAGAAAAAACCATGGAAGCTTTCCAAGGTATTCGGCCAACCTATTTTGATTGCATGGTAAGTATTTCAATCTCGATTTTAATGATTTTTACTTTTTCAGGATCGCTGTAACTTAATCTAGCTAGCCCGGGGATTGATTTGTAAAACTGTTAAAGATTTATGATTGTGCCATGAATGCTTTTGCTTTATTCTTGATTTTAATGAAGTATTATGATTCCTTGTTGTTAAATAAGCAAGTTTTCTAAAGTGGTTTTTGATGAAAATGTCATTTAGGGACTTATTTGTAAAAGTAGTAAAAGTTCATGTTAAATTTATGAAATGATGGTTTGTATGGATTGACTTAGGTCCCTAGAGAAATCGGCTAGCATGAGAAGAGGATTAAAATGTTTAAACTTCAATTTATGATCTTAAGGACTAAATTGTGAAAATTTAAAATATTCGGGGCAAAATTGTAATTTTTCAAAAATATGAAATGTGAATTGACTTGAATAATAGAGATATTAGATGGATTGAATTTGTCTATTTAGATGAAGATAGACCACGTACGGATTTAGATCAGGGAAAAGCTAAAGCCTCGGATTAGTTTGACTTCGTTTTACACCCTAGTAGTCGAGGTAAGTTCGTAGTGTTTTAATATGACAATAAATTTCTATTGGTGTAATTATATTATGACGATTTAATTATTATGTATTTAGAAGAATATTGTTGAATTTCACATATGTGCCCCTGTTTGTACTTCGGTACCCCTAAATTGCACCTACGTGCCCCTATTTGTACTTCAGTACCTCTGAATTGCACATATGTACCTCTATTTGTATTTCGGTACACCTGAATAACACATACGTGCCCCTGTTTGTACTTAGGTACCCCTGAATTGCACATACCTGCCCTTATTTGTACTTCAGTACCCTCGAATTGCACATACGTGCCCCTGTTTGTACTTCGGTGCCCCTGAAAGCACTTGTGTTCTCTGTTTAGACTTTAGTAATTCTGAATCATATTCAATTCATTGTTAGATTGACTGATATACTATGTTCTTTCTAAGCTCTATAAGCTTAGTTGTTCTTATGGATTGTTTTGTAGATTATTGTTGCCGACATTTTTAGATGAATCAAATCTTTAGCTCACACTATCCATCGATATTGTTAGTTTTTTTTGCATCTCCTAGGGTAGTGGCGTGTATAAACTTATGTGGTTGAATTGTGGTTGAAATGTATTTAGGATGTTTTATAGTGGTGTTTGATGAATATGTAAATAATAACTAAATGTGTATGTGTTTTGGTGTCATGTATGCATAATAGGTTGAAATGCTTGTTTTAGAAAGTACCTTTGGTAAATTTTGATAATGAATGAGAATGGTTCATTGGTAGCATTTGATGGTTTGTGTCATTAAGCTACCTTATGTTATATGTTTAGTAAGTTCTTGGAATTAGTAGATGATGAATGGTAAGTGGTAAAATTTGCATATTTAGGTAGGTTTTAGTGATTGAAATTGAGGTGCCTTGAATTGCATATTGATTAGTTGACTTGGGACTTTCGAATTGGTATTTATATGTATGTTTTGATAGGGCCTAGTGGCCTTGAATAGGTGCACAATTGACCTAAAGAGTCATGCATGTGTTGGTGCTGGAAATGGCTTGGTTTTGGGCAAACCCGGCCCATACGTTTCGACCAGATCTGGTATGCTACGGGTTGAACGTTAAAATCTTTTGCTAAGTTGGTTTTAGAAAATCATAAGTTATTAGGCAATATTTGAATAAATAAGTGACATTTGAAAAGAAACCTTGTATTATTATTATTTGGTATAAATAAACCCCTGACATAAATTCATAAGTTGCAAATATTAAAAAAAATTACTTAGGCGAATATAAACTATGGGGCTTTATTACATAAATATTCCCAAAATAAAACTTAAAGGAAAACCGAAAATAATCTATAGAAATAAAAACTTGATGGCCCCTCGAGTCCGTCTCGGCTCCCATGTCCACGATCTACTGCTCATCTGAAAAGTTAGGGAAACATAATAGGGTGAGTCACCAAGACTCAGTGTGTAAATCTCGAAAACACATAAAAGGCTTGGGCCCAAAAACACATTATGAGCCATGGCCCATACACAATGGCAACAATCATAATCACATGACAGATAATAAATGATGTAAAGCCCAACCCATCCTAGAATTCCATCCTCTACACACCAACCCGAACCAACCATCACACCTTGGGGATTTCTACAATCAACCCACCAACCGCTACACACCATATCGTCAGTCATACTGCCTACTCCTTATCAATCAGGAATTTTAACGTGGTTTTCTACCACCGATCACCAAGTGACCCAACATTTCATTATGTGGGTTTTCTACCACCGATCACCAAGTGACCTAACATTTCATTACGTGGGTTTTCTACCACCGATCACTATGTGACCTAACATTTCATTACGTGGGTTTTCTACCACCGATCACCATATGACCAATCATGCTCTTCCCCTTTCCATATCAAACCCATCCCATGCATACATTCATGCAAAATTAAGGAATATACTACCTAAGAGATTTCATTCTTTCACATACATTGATACACATAGAGAAGTTTCTATGGCACATACCTGGCATCCTTTGCCTACCTTTTCTGGGTAACCCGTCTGTTCATACAGCCTATTTTTCGATTTTTTAGCCCAGAACATATATATATAGACATTCATACAGGATTAATAGTGTGTTAGAGGTCTACACATGACTGTTCATACAGCCTCATTTTCCGGCTTTTCAGACCCTAACAGGTATAATACAAAATAAAACTTATGTGATAAGGATCTACACACCTGATTACATTTAGAACGAGTCCTTCTAAGTTGACGCTATCCGTAGCCAGCACCACTGCTATCTGCCTAAGGTGTTGTTCAGAAGCCGGTCCACAACCAAATGGCCAATCTCGAACGGCAGATACCGCTCGTTTCTTAAACTTAGGGATTCTCTCCTTTGCCTGATCCATATTTAATTCCATCACAAGTCCTTGTCAGAACTACTATCACAATATATTATCGCTAATCCTCATTATAAAGTTAAGATCTTGTATACAATGAACGAATCTAGTAAAAATCTAGGGAAAATCTCCGTACCTTAAAATCCCGAAATTGGAGACTAACGATTTTCGGCTTTTAGATCTAGACGACCAAGTTTCCTTCAAATCCTGGAATGCCGCCCAACATAGAACCATTAAACTATTAGCTTTTCTGCTTTTGCCTTTCAAAAACCGAAATAGAACATGAGATCTAACAGAAGTCGACACTTACCTTAGTATAGGGAACTCGGCTAGCACTTGGAGAGAAGATTCGGCAATGTCAAAGAAAAGATTTAAATGCCAGAAAAATAGAACTAATTCTCAAATAGGATGAATAAAGAAAAACTATAGAGATTTCGGCTTTTTAGAGAAATCGACTCAAGGGGAAAAAGAATGGAGAAAAGGTTTCGGCTTTTGAGAAAATTGAAGAAGAGAAATTGGAGAGGGAGAGACTAAGGAATTCGGCACAAAGAAGGAAGAGGAAATTAGGGTTTAAATGCCAGAATCAATGAGATATCCCCCCTATTTATAGAAATTTCGGCACCTACTGCTAAAAACCGAAAACGCCCTTTCTGATAATTAAAAGTCAAGCTAATAAAAAGGGAAAATTCGGCACCCCTTATCCATGAAGTAGCCGAATTCTTTACTCCTCTAAGTGGTGGATTTTCAGCCATCGCCTTCCTTGATAGCTCCTATCTTTTCTCCTATTTATCTTCTATATTATCAATTATAAAATCCATATATATCCTTCTATTTTTAAGCCTTGTAGCCGTCCACTTAATCAAAGCTTAATGCCGAAATTTAACTCACTTAAATTAAAAGATTTGGGCTCCATAAAACTTAAATTTTGGGCCCCTAACTCCTTGTGTGTGGCGTCACCCCTTGTCCCCTTACAGTGCCACCTATTATTGGGCCACAAGTCCACGTTGGTATTTTAAACATAATTACCACCTTTTAACTCTATAATTCCCAATCAGATAATTTAACCAAGGCCTTTGCCTAGTCCTGAGCCCAATTTGGACTCATATTACTTAAATTAACACATTAAACATATCCACCCATTAAACGCATAGGCCCAAAAGTTCAGGATGTTATAGTTCTACCCCCCTAAAGAAATTTCGTCCTCGAAATTTCCAAGTAACTACTAATCGTACTACCCAAGTCTCACCATTATGCTTTCGCTGCGCACTCTAATATATAAACATTGCACGCATACAGTTTCTATACCCAAAAATATAGCATCCACACAAAACATACCCGACTTAATGGTGATTAAACAATCCCGAGCCTTATGCTCCTCAGACCCGAGTCTTAAACATGTTCCTGACTTCCTCCAACATTCACCCGGATGACACCTTCTGCAATATTCGCAAACCCGGAAGTTTGGACTTACCTTAACATGCTTCACGAACGAGACTGCAACCCTAGAAAACTACGATCTCTTTTTTTTTTACAGTCGACGCACCCAAACCGAAGTGTTTCACCGATTTCTTTAACCTCCTTCAGTACCTCCCTAACTAGCTGAGTCAGCACATCAGTCCTAATACTTCCACGGCCTCGGCCGCGGCCTCTTCTTCCTCTTCTAGCGCTCATCGCTGATTCTCTAAATTAGAAATTTTATGAGCTATTAATTTCTTTCACTGATTAATCACGAACAATCTTATGGAAAGTAGTTTTAAGAGTGGTTCTTTCGAATTCAAACCTATCTACAGTTTCAGTCTCAAGTTTATCTCCTAATTCTAGAAACCACATACATCAATCAGCATACATCAATCACACAAGTAGCAATCCATGCACACACATTCATCGCATAAGGGTATCTTCGTTATTTCACTACCCAGGGGTTTTTTCCGTAGTTTTGCCCTACAAGGTATTTTTTCCAAATAAAGTATCTTGGTAATTTTCTTTGAATTAGAGGTACTTTGGTACACTTTTTTTATAAAGCAAGGGTATTTTGGAAAACAATTTTTTTTTTCCGAAATAGAGATATTTTGATGTTGTTGTTGTTTTTTTTCTTTTTGAAGCAGGGGTACTTTGGAAAATTTAATTTTGCAAACCGGGTTACTTTTGTAAATCTAGGGGTTTTCGGGTAAATTTACAAAACATGGGTAATTTATAAAATGAACGGTTGCCGGTAGACTCGAAGGCCATATTTTCTTCCAGAATTTTTTTCTTCAAAATTCACATCAAATTTTCAAAACACTGCTAGACCTATTTCACAGCCCGAGTTTTAAACTGGGCTCTGATACCAAATTGTAACACCCCAAACCTGGCCCATACGTTTCGACCAGATCTGGTATGCTACGGGTTGAACGTTAAAATCTTTTGCTAAGTTGGTTTTAGAAAATCATAAGTTATTAGGCAATATTTGAATAAACAAGTGACATTTGAAAAGAAACCTTGTATTATTATTATTTGGTATAAATAAACCCCTGACATAAATTCATAAGTTGCAAATATTAAAAAAAACTACTTAGGCGAATATAAACTATGGGGCCTTATTACCTAAATATTCCCAAAACAAAACTTAAACGAAAACTGAAAATAATCTATAAAAATAAAAACTTGATGGCCCCTTGAGTCCGTCTCGGCTCCCATGTCCACGATCTACTGCTCATCTGAAAAGTTAGGGAAAAATAATAGGGTGAGTCACCAAGACTCTGTGTGTAAATCCTGAAAACACATAAAAGGCTTGGGCCCACAAACACAATATGAGCCCTGGCCCATACACAATGGCAACAATCATAATCACGTGACAGATAATAAATGATGCAAAGCCCAACCCATCCTAGAATTCCATCCTCTACACACCAACTCGTACCAACCATCACACCTTGGGGATTTCTACAATCAACCCACCAACCGCTACACACCATATCGACAGTCATACTGCCTACTCCTTATCAATCAAGAATTTTAATGTGGTTTTCTACCACCGATCACCAAGTGACCCAACATTTCATTACGTGAGTTTTCTACCACCGATCACCAAGTGACCTAACATTTCATTACGTGGGTTTTCTACCACCGATCACCATGTGATCTAACATTTCATTACGTGGGTTTTCTACCACCGATCACCATGTGACCAATCATGCTCTTCCCCTTTCCATATCAAATTTATCCCATGCATACATTCATGCAAAATAAGCAATATACTGCCTAAGAGATTTCAGTCTTTCACATACATCGATACACATAGAGAAGTTTCTATGGCACATACCTGGCATCCTTTGCCTACCCTTTCTGGGTAACCCGTCTGTTCATACAGCCTATTTTTCAGCTTTTTAGCCCATAACATATATATATATATATAGACATACAGGATTAATAGTGTGTTAGAGATCTACACACGACTGTTCATACAGCCTCATTTTCTGGCTTTTCAGCCCCTAACAGGTATAATATAAAATAAAACTTATGTGATAAGGATCTACACACCTGATTACCGTTAGAACGAGACCCTCTAAGTTGACGCTATCCGTAGCCAACACCACTGCTATCTGCCTAAGGTGTTGTTCAGAAGCCGGTCCACAACCAAGTGGCCAATCTCGAACTGCAGATACCGCTCGTTTCTTAAACTTAGGGATTCTCTCCTTTGCCTGATCCATATTTAATTCCATCACAAGTCCTTGTCAGAACTACTATCACAATATATGATCGTTAATCCTCATCATAAAGTTAAGATCTTGTATACAATGAACGAATCTAGTAAAAATCTAGGGAAAATCTCCTTACCTTAAAATCTCAAAATTGGGGACTAACGATTTTCGGCTTTTAGATCTAGACGACCAAGTTTCCTTCAAATCCTAGAATGCCGCCCAACATAGAACCATTAAACTATTAGCTTTTCGGCTTTTGCCTTTCAAGAACCGAAATAGAACATGAAATCTAATAGAAGTCGACACTTACCTTAGTACAGGGAATTCGACTAGCACTTGGAGAGAAGATTCGACAATATCAAAGAAAAGATTCAAATGCCGGAAAAATAGATCTAATTCTCAAATAGGATGAATAAAGAAAAACTATGGAGATTTCGGCTTTTTAGAGAAATCGACTCAAAGGGAAAAAGAATGGAGAAAAGGTTTCGGCTTTTGAAGAAATTGAAGAAGAGAAATTGGAGAGGGAGAGGCTAAGGAATTCTGCACAAAGAAGGAAGAGGAAATTAGGGTTTAAATGCCAGAATCAATAAGATATCCCCCCTATTTATAGAAATTTCGGCACCTACTGCTAAAAACCTAAAACGCCCTTTCTGATAATTAAAAGTCAAGCTAATAGAAAGGGAAAATTCGGCACCCCTTATCCATGAAGTAGCCGAATTCTTTACTCCTCTAAGTGGTGGATTTTCGGCCATCACCTTCCTTGATAGCTCCTATCTTTTATCCTTTTTTATCTTCTATATTATCAATTATAAAATCCATATATATCCTTCTATTTTTAAGCCTTGTAGCCGTCCACTTCATCAAAGCTTAATGCTGAAATTTAACTTACTTAAATTAAAAGATTTGGGCTCCATAAAACTTAAATTTTAGGCCCCTAACTCCTTGTGTGTGGCGTCACCCCTTGTCCCCTTACAGTGCCACCTATTGTTGGCCACAAGCCCACGTTGGTGTTTTAAACATAATTACCACATTTTAACTCTATAATGCCCAATCAGATAATTTAACCAAGGCCTTTGCCTAGTCCTAAGCCCAATTTGGACTCCTATTACTTAACTTAACACATTAAACATATCCACCCATTAAACGCATAGGCCCAAAAATTCAGGATGTTACATGCAATTCCCAAACCAATCCTAATAATCCATCCGCTACACATCACCCGTACCAACCAACACACCTGTGGGTGGTCACCAGTCAACCCACCCCACCAACATACCAAACACAGGCATTAAGCCATTTATAGAAAATTTAGTTGTGGACAAGCCACCAGAGTAACAGAATTTACGTGGCGTTACCACTATACAAATTTGTGGCAGAGCCACCAAAATATGTGGCAGAGCCACCAGAACTTCTCTTCATTATAATCCCATCCCATGCAAATCATGTATATAATGCATAACAAATCACAATATAACAATAATAATTTATTCGGATGTTTATTACAAAAATTATGGCCCATATAGCAAATTATCAGATTGACCCATATAGCAAAATATCAGATTGGCCCATATAACAAAATATCAGATCGCCCCATATAACAAAATATCAGATTGGCCCATTAATCAAGATGTCCATTCGGCCCATAAGCAATTTCGTATTTCGGCCCTTTAGGGGCATTTCCATGATTCGGCCCTTAAGGGAAATTTCATAATTCGGTAATTTACCCACTAAGGGTAATTCGGTAATTTTGCAATCCAGACTTAACTACTAATTTGGGCATAACAATTTAAAATTGTCCATCTGCGTCGTACTGAATAAATTGACTATAACTTGAGTTAGAAATCTCGGAATCTAAATCCGTAAATTTTCCTTGAAACTAGACTCACATATCTTCTTACTAAAATGTTTCCAGAATTTTTGGCTTAACCAATTAGTACAGTTTATTCCTTAAAGTTTCCCTTGTTTCACTATCCAATGATTTTGACCTCTCTTACCTAAATTTTAAATATCTCACTACACGGTTTTCATATATTGCTCCCACTTATTTCTAATGAAAATAGGATTACTAAGGAATCCATACATATAAATTATAACCCATAATTCACTTTGTACCATTTTATACAATTTTTCCAAGACAGATCAGGGAAACACAAAGTCAATCAGAACCAGTCTCACTAAAATTAAGATATCTTAGAATATAAAAATCATTTTCCTTCTCCGTTTCTTCCATATTAAAATAGACACAGTAAGCTGTAAGTTTATATCTTATTCACTTTCTAATTCCCTTTCTCCTATTTTTCGTGATTTTTCAAAAACATGTCACTGCTTCTAACCGAAACTGTTTTATTACAAAATACGATTACCACTACGATCATACGTACGCCCGAGTGATCACGGATGCCGATTTTTTGTTTTCTTCGATATTTCGACCGATTCACAGAATATTTCATTCAAAATTTCTGAAAGTGTGAGATTACACACCATTTCAGATAAGTATACGGAAGGTACGGGATTACATACCTGATTTTGATTTCCTAAAGAACCACTCATCGTTGACCTAGAACAATACCAACCAAAAGTTAGCCTCGGATTTCCAAAAGATTTCGTATCACTTACACTTGAATCACTTGCCACTATGTCCGAAGGTAGAATATATCAAGTGATTTTTCCCTAAAACATATAGTCGATTATTTCAAATTATTACTCCGTTAGCAACCAATCAAATATTGAATAATATCAATAATCCATAAGAACTCCTTACCTTATTAATATTGGATCCGATTTCTCAATTCGACTTAAGGCCAGAATGATGTTCGGCCTCCCACTATATCACTACGAAGAAGAAAAAGATCTTGTTGAGAGAGAATAAGGTGATGGTCTCGGTCAAAATGACCATCCCGAACCAAAACATAGATTCGGCATTAAGAGAAAGAAAATAAAATATTGAGAAGAATACTTACCGATTGATCAAGAAATGGATGTTAATATGGATAAGAAGAAGAAATAGAGAAAAGATGAAAGTTTGGTTATGGAGGAAATTGTATGTTGATATTCGGCTATGGTGAAAAAAAATTAGAACAAAAGAGATGCTTGAAGGATTTCGTGAAAAAGAAAAGAAATAAGAAGAAATATGTTTGACTAGCTTGGTTTTCAAGAAAGATGAAAGAACAAATTTTGGTCTCAATGGTTGGTGTACATTTGGCAACAAGAAGAAAGAAAAGAAGAGAATATGCACACTCAAAGTTGAAGATTCGGCAAAAAGGAAATTTGGAGAGAAGAGAAAAATGTCACAAAAGATGCATAAATGAAATCTTGGCCAAAACAACACTCAAACTTTACCAAAACACCAAGCAAAATTCGGCTATCCCTCCTAACACACAAAATCATCCACATACATGACCAAAATGGTTAAAATTAACCACCGACACTTTCCACAACATTACCCTTGAAAAAGGCCACTTGTTTCCCTTACTTTCCCCTTTTTCTTGATTTCTTTCCTCACCTTTATTTTTTCCTATTCTCCTTAGCCATCTTGCCAAAAATAAAAAGTCCACCTTGCCATATTTACATGCTTGGCCGACACTTAAGGAAAGAGTGCAAAAATAATAGTCAAAATTTGCACACAATGGGATTTGAACCTCTTCCCTCAAGGTGCTTCATGTGGCATCATATCCTCTTTACCAATTGCTCATTTATGCTAGCAATTTGCTCTTTTATTTCCATAAGCCTTGATGCCACTTACTATCTCTCCTTAATAGGCTTAAACACAAAATTTTACTAAGGCCCAACTTGAACCCAGAACTTCATAGAACCCCGTAACTTTCTAAAATCACCTTTCTAATAAGTCCAACTTGAAATAATGTCGTTCTCTTGTTCTAAAAAGTTTTAAACATTCCTACGCCCAAGGCCTATTGGGCCCAATCCTACTAGGCCCAATTTTGGGATGTTACAAGTTTGGGAAACTATTTTCTAGATTTAGGCTCCAGATTTTAGGAGAAAAGAAAGAGATGAGTCTTAAAGGAAAACCAAAAGTATTTAAACAAAATTGTTCTAAAAAAATTCCAAATTTTGGGAGAAAAGAAAAAGATAAAGATAAAGTCTTGAAAGAAAACAAAAATATTTGAAAAAAATTAATATTAAAAAAATTCCAAATTCTGATTACCAGATTTTGGAAATTTTGAGTTTTGCAATGAAAGATTTGAATTTGCCAAACCATGTTCCAAAGAATGAAGAAAATTAAAATTTTGATATCATGTTACATGTATTGGGGGCCAATTGATTGTAACAAAATTTCTAACAAATATAAAAATTTGTAACCAAATACCAAAATTTCTAATGTATACCAAAATCTCAATCGATACTGAAATTTCTAATAAATACCATAATTTCTAATCAAATACCAAAATCTCTGTAACAACTCGATTTTCAGTAGTGCCGAAAAAGGTGATTTTGAGACCCCATTTTCGTAAACCGAGCTCATAAATATTACATTAAAATATTGAAGGAGTTGGTATAATAGCTTATTAAAGTTTGGTCTTTTAATTTTGCTTATGAATTGCTTAATTAAGCTATAGGGACTAAATTGTAAAAGTCTTATTCCTATAGGTTTTTAAATAGTTAAAGGATAAAAATGGCAATTAGACCATTTTAATTCTTCAAATGGTGGTGGGTGGGATTAAAAATCCACTAACTTGGCTAATTATAATTAATTTTTAATTAATTAAGGTCTAATTAAATAAATTATTATTAATTAAGTTTTAATTAAAAGTATATAAGTTAAATTAAAAGAGAAAGGAAGCCATTTTTCATCCATAGTAATCTCTTGGTCGTGAGCAAGAAAGAAAGAAAACGTCCCTAGGGTTTCAAGCTTTTGGCTACTAATTGTTATGTTCAATTAAGTCATTTTCTTATATATATATATATTTTTTGAGGTCATGGGAGCTTGATTTGGCTAGCCCATGTACCAATTTGTAAAATTTTTAAAATTTTTTAAAGTTAAAATTGTTAGTTTATTGAAGAAATTTGTGTTAAATTGTTAGATTTCAAGCTTAAATGTGAAAAAGGACTAGATTGTAAAATTTAATTGTTAGTTTTATTCAAAAGGACTAAAGTATATAAATTGTAAATTTTACACGAAGGTTTTGTACTATTAGATAGTATAGGGTCCTAAAAGGATTTATTGAGATCAGTTTTGAGATTGAAGCTCAAATTTGAAAGTTATGATTATTTCGATTTTAAGGGCTAAAATTGAATAAAATGCAAAATTTTAGGGGCATTTAGAAAATGAAATTAAATAGGTACATGCATATCATGGAATGATTTAAAATGTTTCGTCTTGATAAATTGAATTGAATAATTGTAGAGATAAGGAATTGAATCAAACTGAAGATAATCGGGAAAAAGCAAAAATTGTCAATTAGTCCCTAAAGACTTGGCTGTTTTTTTTCAGGTAAGTTCATATGGAACTTACTACTTTATGTTATGTTATGTTAATGTGTGCTCTAATTTATTTATATATTCTGTAACACCCAAACCCGGCCCAAACGCTACAACTGGATCTGGTATGTCACTTAAGGGATTTTACAAAACATGTCGCATTTTGGAAAACAACTGCTAGGTTTAAACATTTATACCGAAAACTTAATAATTCATTAATTCATATAAAATATAAAGTTGTAAATTACCTTAGTGAATTTTAAACAAAAACTATAATTTCATACATGTCTTAACTTAATTTAAAACATAAAACTTAAAAGCCCAGTAATAAAAGCCCAACATAAAACCAAAACATAAATAATAGTCTAGTGGCTCATGGCCTTATTACAATAAAATTTAAAACCCATTAAATAAAAATATAAAATAATAAACTGGAGTCTTCTTGTTAAATCCAAGAGTTCTTTTGCATGGCCACCTTGCGCTCCTCTCCAGCCCGGTCCAATGCACTAGGTGCTACCTGAAAATGTTAAGAAATTGGTTGAGTCGCGAGACTCAGTGTGCAACCCTTATGAACCATTAGATTTGGGCCTTAGCCCCACAGAACAGAATAACAGTTTAATATATATATAACAAAAAAATTTATGCAAGCCCAACCCAAATCCTAAGTTTCCATCCGCTACACGCCTCCCGTACCAGCCGTTCACACCACAGGGGATTTCTACAACCAACCCGCACCACTACACGCCGTTGATGGCAGTCGTGTTGCTCATCGTCAGAGTTGTGACAGAGTCACCAGGCTGAAATGACAAAAAGCCACCAGAAACAGAGTTTGTGACAGAGTCACCAGGTTGAAATGGCAAAAAGCCACCAGAAACAGAGTTTGTGACAGAGTCACCAGGCTAAAATGGCAAAAGCCACCAGAACAGATCACTTCCCCTTTTCATCAATTTCCCAACCCCAAGCATACAATGAAATCGTCATACAAAGCATATCGTTTTAACATGAATAATCACTGAAATAGGACAGAAGTCACTAACCTGTGGATCAGCCTTTACCGTTCAAGGGTTTTCACTTGTTATGCCGGGATTTCGGCATTTAGCAAAGTATAGCAGATTTTACATATGAATATATATTAGCAAACAGTCTAACAGTGAGAAAAGTTACACACCTAATTAATGTCGATACCCTTGCTAGACCGATCTACAACTTTGCTAAAAAAGCCGGAAAGATTGAAAATAGGGTCTCTCCTATATTCGGCTAAGGGTTAGTAAATCCTGAATTTACACATTGAAACTAATAGATCTTCTTACCTTGAAATCTCGAAAGTAACACGATTCGAGTGCTACCGATCTATAACTCAGAGATCTATGCAATTGACTCCACTAAAGTTCCCTTCAGATTTCGGCACAAGTAGGCACCACAGAAGTAATTCGGCAATCACAGGAGATGAGATCTAGGGATTTCGGCTTTTAGGAAAATCCTAGAAAAAGTATGAACAAGAGAAGGCTGATGTGTCTTTGGCTTTTAAAATACTTGAGTGAAGAGTTTCGGTTTCTGATAGGAAAAGAAAAGAAGAAAAGAAAATAAGGAAGAGACTTGAAGATTTCGGCTAGGAAGAAAAAGAATGGAAAGAGTTTCGGCTTTTGAATCAAAGTGAAGATGAGGGAATTGGCTTAAAGATTTCGGCTTTTGCAGAGAATGAAGAGGAAGATGGAACTTTAGGAGATTTCGGCTTTTACTCAGAGAAGAAGAGAAAAGAATGAGAGAAAAACCCAAATGCCGAAATTGAAGAAATATTCCCCCTATTTATAGAAATTTCGGCACTTACCTCCCTCTTTATCAGCATAATATCCACATATTTTAATCGTTAAAATCCCTAAATTTTAGCCTTTATCTGCTTATTATCCACATAAAATAAATTCCTAAATAATAGCCTTTATCTGCTTATTATCCACATATTTTAAACATTAAAACCCCTAAATTTTAGCCTTGTTGCCATCCATTCCACCTAATCTTAATGCCTAAAATTTAGCTAACTTAAATTAAAAGAATTGGGCTCCATGAAACTTAAATTTGGGCCCCTTACTCCTTTGTGTGGCGTCACCTCCTAAGATTGGGCCACAAGCCCACTTTGGTATTTTAACCATAGATACTAGTTTTTAAACCTTATAATGCCCAAACAGATAATTTTAATCAAGGCCTCTGCCTAAGCCTGAGCCCAATTTGGACCCCTAACACTTAAATTAACACATTAAACATATCCACCCATTAAACGCATAGGCCCAAAAATTCAGGATGTTACAGTTCTACCCCCTTAAAGAAATTTCTCCTCGAAATTTCCAACTAACTATCAATCGTACTACCCAAGTCTCACCACTATGCTTTCGCTGCGCACTCTAATTTAATAATATATAAACATTGCACGCATATAGTTTCTATACCCAAAAATATAGCATCCACACAAAACATACCCGACTTAATAGTGATTGAACAATCTCGAGCCTTATGCTCCTCAGACCCGCATCTTAAACACGTTCCTGACTTCCTTCAACATTCACCCGGATGATGCCTTCTGCAATATTCGCAAACCCGGAAGTTTGGACGTACCTTAACATGTTTCACAGAACGAGACTGCAACCCTAGAAAACTACGGTCTCTTTTTTTCTTACAGTCCACGCACCCAACCTGAAGTGTTTCACCGATTTCTTTAACCTCCTTCAATACCTCCCTAACTAGCTGAGTTAGCACATCAGTCCTAGCACTTCCACGGCCTCGGTCGCGGCCTCTTCTTCCTTTTCTAGCGCTCATCGTTGATTCTCGTATTATCTGAATTAGAAATTTTATGAATTATTAATTTCTTTCACTGATTAACCACGAACAGTCTTATGAATAGTAATTTTAGAGGTAGTTTTTTTTTTAATTCGAACCTATCTACAGTTTCAGTCTCAAGTTTACCTTCTAATTCCAGGAAGCACACACATTCAGTCATCAGACATTAGCATACAAGTACATCCACAAACCTACATTCATCATGGAGGGGTATTTTCGTCATTTCACTACCTAGGGGTATTTCCATAATTTACCTACAGGGGTATTTTCGTAATTTTTAGAATAGAGTTCCTTGTTGATTTCATGAAATAAGGGTATTTTGGTAATTTTTGCAATCCAGGGGTACTTCGATAATTCTGTAATCTGGGGGTATTTCGGTAATTTTGTAATCTGGGGGTATTTCGGTAATTTTACAAATCAAGGGTATTTTGGTCATTTCACAAATCAGTGGTAATTTGGTAATTTTACAAATCAGGGATAATTTGGTCATTTTGCAAATCAAGGGTAATTTGGTAATTTTACAAATCAGGGGTATTTTGGTCATTTCACAAATCAGGGGTAATTTGGTAATTTTACAAATCAAGGATAATTTGGTCATTTTGCAAATCAAGGGTAATTTGGTAATTTTACAAATCAGGGGTATTTTGGTAATTTTGTAAAAATAATGTGGCTGGTCTCTTTCGGGTTTTAATTATAGATTTTAGCCCGTCAACAAATCCTCGTGGCTAGGGTGAACAATCACTACGCACCAGGTAGGATTCCAGCGAAGAGGAGGTGAGTCACTAGGACTGCTTAAGTACCAGGCTCTTCCGGATCCAATCCTAGACATGCGTATGCCTGTTGCCACACCCTAGTCTTGCGACTCGTTCACGGGTTTGTTTAGTGAAATTATGTCTTATGAGATTTTAGGAGTTGTTTCAGCTAGGCCTAGAGTCCATCAAGTTCTAATCTAACTAATCTATGTCTCATAGAGCCCATTAAGCCTATATATATATATATATATATATATATATATATCACACAATGGTTCAGAATACTTACCTGGCAAACTTGGCCCGGAGACGCAGGTGCCATGCCGAGCTAACAGACCTGTATCATTTATAAATATGCATGTTTCAAAAGCCCATTTTTAGAAAACGTTTTGAGCCCAAAAACCCCCGAGCCGAGTTTTGAACCGGGCTCTGATACCAATTTATAACACCCCAAACCGGGCCCAAACGCTACAATCAGATCTGGTATGTCACTTAAGGGATTTTACAAAACATGTCGCATTTTGGAAAACAACTACTAGGTTTAAACATTTATACCGAAAACTTAATAATTCATTAATTCATATAAAATATAAAGTTATAAATTACCTTGGTGAATTTTAAACAAAAACTATAATTTCATACATGTCTTAATTTAAAACATAAAACTCAACATAAAACCAAAACATAAATAATAGTCTAGTGGCTCATGGCCTTATTACAATAAAATTTAAAACCCATTAAATAAAAATATAAAATAATAAACTGGAGTCTTCTTGTTAAATCCAAGAGTTCTTTTGCATGGCCACCTTGCGCTCCTCTTCAGCCCGGTCCGATGCACTAGGTGCTACCTGAAAATGTTAAGAAATTGGTTGAGTCGCGAGACTCAGTGTGCAACCCTTATGAACCATTAGATTTGGGCCTTAGACCCACAGAACAGAATAACAGTTTAATATATATATAACAAAAAAATTTATGCAAGCCTAACCCAAATCCTAAGTTTCCATCCGCTACACGCCTCCCGTACCAGCCGTTCACACCACAGGGGATTTCTACAATCAACCCGCACCGCTACACGCCGTTGATGGCAGTCGTGTTGCTCATCGTCAGAGTTGTGACAAAGTCACCAGGCTGAAATGGCAAAAAGCCACCAGAAACAGAGTTTGTGGCAGAGTCACTAGGCTGAAATTGCAAAAAGCCACCAGAAACAGAGTTTGTGAGAGAGTCACCAGGCTGAAATGGCAAAAGTCACCAGAACAGATCACTTCCCCTTTTCATCAATTTCCCAACCCCAAGCATACAATGAAATCGTCATACAAAGCATATCATTTTAACATGAATAATCACTGATATAGGACAGAAGTCACTAACCTGTTCATCAGCCTTTACCCTTCAAGGGTTTTCACTTGTTATGCCGGGATTTCGGCATTTAGCAGAGTATAGCAGATTTATACATATGAATATATATTAGCAAACAGTCTAACAGTGAGAAAGGTTACACACCTGATTAATGTCGATACCCTTGCTAGACCGATCTACAACTTTGCTCAAAAAGCCGGAAAGATGTGAAAATAGGGTCTCTCCTATATTTGGCCAAGGGTTAGTAAATCCTAAATTTACACATTAAAACTAATAGATCTTCTTACCTTGAAATCTCGAAACTAACACGATTCGAGTGCTACCGATCTATAACTCAGAGATCTATGCGATTGACTCCACTAAAGTTCCCTTCAGATTTCGGCACAAGTAGGCACCACAAAAGTAATTCGGCAATCACAGGAAATGAGATCTAGGGATTTCAGCTTTTAGGAAAATCCTGGAAAAAGTATGAACAAGAGTAGGCTGATGTGTCTTTGGCTTTTAAAATACTTGAGTGAAAAGTTTCGATTTCTGATAGGAAAAGAGAAGAAGAAAAGAAAATAAGGAAGAGACTTGAAGATTTCGGATAGGAAGAAAAAGAATGGAAAGAGTTTCGGCTTTTGAATCAAAGTGAAGATGAGGGAATTGGCTTAAAGATTTCGGCTTTTGCAGAGAATGAAGAGGAAGATGGAACTTTAGGAGTTTTCGGCTTTTACTCAGAGAAGAAGAGAAAAGAATGAGAGAAAAACCCAAATGCCGAAATTGAAGAAATATTCCCCCTATTTATAGAAATTTCGGCACTTACCTAACCTTGCAGATAAATCCTATCTTTTCTCCTTTATCTTAATCTACTAGCTCATCTAAAAGAGACTTAATTATCTCTAACTCCTCCCTCCTTTATCAGCATATTATCCACATATTTTAATCATTAAAATCCCTAAATTTTAGCCTTTATCTGCTTATTATCCACATAAAATAAATTCCTAAATAATAGCCTTTATCTGCTTATTATCCACATATTTTAAACATTAAAACCCCTAAATTTTAGCCTTGTTGCCATCCATTCGACCTAATCCTAATACCCAAAATTTAGCTAACTTAAATTAAAAGAATTGGGCTCCATGAAACTTAAATTTGGGCCCCTTACTCCCTTGTGTGGCGTCACCTCCTAAGATTGGGCCACAAGCCCACTTTGGTATTTTAAACATAGATACTACCTTTTAAACCCTATATGCCCAAACAGATAATTTTAATCAAGGCCTCTGCCTAAGCCTGAGCCCAATTTGGACCCCTAACACTTAAATTAACACATTAAACATATCCACCCATTAAACACATAGGCCCAAAAATTCAGGATGTTACATATTCGAATTGGGTAGAGTTAATAAATTCATCACTTACGTTTTAAAAAGGGCTGAATTGTAAATTGTGTAAATTTTGACTATATTGAAATGGTTCAGGTACAACTACGAATATCGATTGATTATATAACTCATAAATGAAAATTATGATATTTTATAAGATATGATTGAATTGTGAATAATTACGAAATTGGTAGAGATATATATACGAAAATGATACTCGTGTAAACTTAGTAAAAGGATATGATATGCATAACATACCATTAGGGTTATATTTGCAGTAGATAAAAAAATTTACATGTTATTTTGAGAACTAGCTTTTGTTGCAGATTCTTGAGTTATACTTATCATAGCCTTAGCCCGGATAGATAATCTAGATATAATGTCAGCTTGTGTAAGCAAATCCATTATAATGTCAACTTGTGTGAGCAATTCAATTATAATGTCAGCATTCTATTATAATGTCAGCTTGTGTAAGCAAATCAATTATAATGTTAGCTTGTGTGAGCAATTTTACTATAATATCAACTTGTGTGAGAAAATCTATTATAATGTCAACTTGTGTGAGCAATTCTATTATAATGTTAGCTTGTGTGAGTAACCTTATCATAAAGTTAGCTTGTGTAAGCAATATAGTTGTAACGCCCCAAAATTTAAGTCTTTAATTTTTTTGCATGATATGACACAAATTGCTTGTTTGCTTTAGTGGCTAAGTGATTTGTGTGTGTATGGGAGTGTTTGAGAAGCCTGGGTTCAAGTCTTGGCTTTTGCAGAATTTTTAGTTTTGCTCTTAAATGAATCTGGACATTGGCATATAGGCCTTATAAATAATAGTGCTTATTTTATGACAAAAAGAGCTTGTGGTCTAGTGGCAAGGTGGCGTGTTGTGTAATTGTGAGGTCTGAGGTTCAAGTCCTGGGTTGCACAATGGAGTATTTATTTTGCTGCTTGAGCTATATAGGTAGTGGAGTTGGACTGAAACATAGCTAAGGGGAGTTTGAATAGAAGTTCTGATGGTCTTAAAACTAACTAATATTTCGACAAAGGCAAGCGCACCTATCGAACAGTAGTATAGTTGTGGTTAGTTTGGAATATCGTATCCTCAAGGAATAAAATTACTAGTAATAACTATTTTTTTATTATCTAGCCTAGTAATTAAGGGGATTTATTTTTAATCTAAATTTAACTAACTAATTTAACTAACTAAATAATTATGAACGTGATAGAGAATGAATTGGGAAAATACTTTAAGACAACTTTATGAGATAGACAATACCTAAGGAAGAATCCACCTAGACTTCACTTATTACTTTTGATTCATATGATTTATTCACTTGACTTAATCCGTAGAAATCCCTGGCTTATGTTAATATCTCTTCCAAGACTAAAAACAACTGACTCTAGGTTGATTAATTGAAATCTCTTTCTAATTAAAACCCCTATTGTCGCATTAACTTGATTTATGGATTCCCTTATTAGATTTGACTATAATCCGGCAGATTTTCGTCGCCCTATTTCTAGGGTTGCAATCAACTCCGCTTAATTGTGTTGATCTTCTCTTAAATAGGGACTTTTCCTCCACTAAATAAGCACATTCGACTTTGAATCAATAACCTGAATTATCAAAACAAGAATAAGAACTCACAATTAAGAATAAGAACAAGTATTTATCTTATAAATCAAATAATAATAAGATCTATCTTAGGTTTCATCCCCTTAGGTATTTAAGGTATTTAGTTCATAATGATAGAGGAAAACATCTTAGAATAAAGAAAACAACAAAACATAAGAAAACCCAAAAACGTCAAGAGAAATTGATAGGAGATCTTCAGTCTTGATGGAGATCCTTCTCCTAAGCTACTTTCAATGGCTATCTTGGAGTATTTTCTGCCTTCTACTTGGTGTCTACTCGATGTCCTGTGGACCTCCCCTTTAGGTTTTCCCCTAGGGTGTTTATATAGGCTTTGAGATGCTTTTACTTGGCCCATAAGTAGCTTTTACCGAATAGAATTAAACCTAGGGTCGGCAGAGACACGCCCGTGTGACACGCCCATGGTTGATAGTCTAGGCCGTGTTCGATCCTGTTTGTCACACACGGCCGTGTGCCCCGTCCGTGTGCAGTGGTCCAGGCCGTGGAGGTCCATTTTGTCCCTTTTGGCCTGTTTCTCGTTCTTTTCGACTTTCTAAGTTCTCCTGAGTATAAAACATGAAATTAAGAGATTAGGAGTATCGAATCCATCAAATCTAATGGAAAATCATCCAAAAATAAGCCAAGCATAGGGTTAAAATATGTGTAAATTATGGTTTATCAAATATCCCCACACTTAAGCCTTTGCTTGTCCTCAAGCAAAATCCTCAACTCACAGTTAAAATTAACTTCCTTAATTCATAATTCTTATTAATAATCTTTCATCATAATTCATACATTGATAATTTAACTAAAAGAGTACTAAAGATTCAAACAATCTAAGTCATAAATTTGTATAGCACGAAAACATAGGTGTTTCCCCTTATTAAATAATTACCTCTGATTCAAAATCAATAAGAATTTACATCCTCACTAAAGATTCACTCAAATCACTCAAAGTGTTTAAGGTTCAAATTAAGCATTCAAAAGTCGAACATGAAAAGTTAACCCCATAGGCTTGCATGAAAATCAAATCTCCACCACTATAAAATGAGATGGTACACAAATAAAAAGGTCTTAAAAAGGATTACAATGGGGCTTAGGTTAAAAGTATGGATAAAGGCTAAATTAGAAGGTTAGAATCGAGATTGAATTGAAAAATTACCTAACTAGAAACATGAACTAATAATGAATAATTACATTAATAACACGAGCTTTTTCTAAAGATGTGAAATTAACCGTTTAAGCTCATAAAACATAGAACTAATAATGAATATACTTTCAACTTTTTTTAAGAATAAGAACATACAATAATAGGTAAGTATTTAACAACTGAAATAAAGAAAATAGTTAGGCAATTGATCAAAACAAATCTCGACATAAGGAGAGTCAAAGGAGGAGAAGTAAAAATTTGGTTTTGGGTTAATATTAATGGGTGAGTCAAGAAATGGTTTATTAGGCTAAAAGGGGTTCACTAGGGGTTAGTTATAGAGGTAGGCTTTTTATTGAGTAAGTGGGATAAAACCTAGGTGCCTTTATCATCTCAGTATATCAAATCAAAAATGTGGTCTCGACATGTATAATCGGAGCAAGTTCTAGAATAACAAATCAATGTTAACACACTCATAATCAATAAAGTGAGCAAGAAAAGATATATGCTCTAAAAGGCTCTGAATCTCATAGAAATTATGGTTTTTGATGTCAACCTTGTAAACTTCAAACTTTAAGATAATATTTAAATTTAGGGGAAAAACCTAATAAATTTTTAATTCTGAAAATAGACTTATCATGCTTGATTCTCTAATGTCTTAAAGTTTAAACCATCAATGCATAATTACCTATGACTTAATCTGAAACATATCAATGAAAATCATAAATCAATAGAAGTTTCATTCTAATAGTAAATATGAGAAAGTTACTTAAGAACAAGATATAACTCAGTATTGTTGACACCTCCCCACACTTAAGACATACATTGTCCTCAATGTACAAAGATAGATATCTACAATATATAAAATCATAAGATAGGGAGAGAAGTGAACTTCCTGAATTTTAGATGGAGTCAAGGAAAAGAAACTGTAAGTTAGGCATAGATGAACGCGGAGGTGGATACTCTGATGGGGTTGTGGCCGTTCCTTAATAGCACTTTGAACCTAAATTAAAGAAATCAAAATATAATAATATAAATTAAAGACAAGAAAGATAAAGGGACAAAATTTAAAAATGAAAATAAAAGAAAAAGAAAAAATAAATGGACTCAAAGGTCTTTGTCCTGTCGAGTAAATAAAGCGGCCGACATGAACTTATGTAGATTGGTCTCGCACGAAGAGACCGTGGTAGGGTCCTTTCGCTTCTTCGACATGGGGATGGTGGTGTAAAGAAAGAATGAGGGAAATGGGGAAAGGATAGTGAAAGGGGAACGATAATAGAAAAAGAAAGGGGTGTGGTGGTTAGGGTTTGAGAGAAGAATAATTTGGGGAGAAAGTGAGAAGAAGGGGGGTTTTAAATAGGAATCAGGGACCTGGTTGTTGCCCACGCCCGTGTGCCATAGGCGTGTTAGTGAACACAGCCGTATCGCACGGTCGTGTGGTGCTTCGTTCGTTTCTCCCATGCCTGTGTAGAGGTTTCCACGCCCATGTTGCTTAATCAGTGTAAGCCACGGCCTAAAAGCACGGGAGTGTTGCATTCCTATGTAGATTTCTCAGTGTCGACCACGGTCGTGGCATTTTATCGCAGCCGTGTTTTGGGGAATTTTTGTCCTTGGTTCGCACGGTCTCTGCCACGCCAATGTGCCTATTCCTGGTGTCCACACGGCCACGGCCACGCCCATGTGTAAGGTCATGTGGAGAGAGAAACCTGCGCTTTATTAACTTGGTTAGTTGTTAGTTAGGTGCTTAAAATCAAAAATATGGATGTTAGTGGGGTAAGTGCTCGGGTTGCCTACCGAGAAGCGCTCGTTTAAAGTTTTATGCTAGACTTACCTTTCATTCGCATAATCATGGTGGTTTGAGGAGTTGAACTCATTCTTGCTATCAATTCGGTTATCGATATATAGTTTAAGTCGAGTGGTGTTTACCTTTAAAATGCCGAATGTAGGATTAGTTACCTCGACTATTCCATATGGGAAGACATTCAGTACCGTGAAAAGGATCTCTTCGTTTGTATTAAGGTCTGAAGTGGCGATTCGAGGGTCTTTCTTATCCACCAATACCTGATCTCCGATCTTAAATTGGGTTGTCCCATCCTTAAGTTTGACATGGATTTGTGTTGGTTTATCGTGTTTTTTGATTGTTCCTTGACGTGTGTCCGCCATTCATCTAGTTCATCGATTTGTAATCTTCGTTCCTCATGAACAATTTTATTCTCAATATGAACACTAGACCCCGGCTCTGTTATCTTTTCCTGAGAGATTTCCTGCAAAGAAGATTGAACGTTAAGTTTATTTATATTAACAGGACTTGTATTCTCTTAATCATTAGATATTCTGTTAGAATCACGTGCTTTGAGTATAATCATGTCATCACCTACACGAAGTGTTACTTCCCCTGTATCAACATTGATAATGGTCCTAGCAGTTGCTAAAAAAGGTCGTCCTAATATTAGAGGAACACCATTATCCTGATTCATATCTAAAACAATAAAGTCTACTGGGAACACCATTATCCTCAATTATACCCCTAGGAACTCTAATGGTTTTATCAGCTAATTGAATGCTCATCCTAGTTTGTTTGGGTTTCCCTAGACCTAGCTGTCTAAACATTTTATAAGGCATAACATTTGTGCTTGCTCCTAAATCTGCTAAAGCATTATTAACAGATAAACTACCAATTAAGCACGAAATTGTAAAACTCCTTGGATCTTTTAACTTTCGTGGTAGTTTATTTTGTAAAATTGCTGAGCACACTGCATTTAGCTCCACATGTGACGTATCGTCTAACTTCCGTTTGTTTGTCAAAAGCTCTTTTAAAAATTTCCTTGACTTGGGCATCTGCGAAAAAGCTTCAAGAAACGATAAGTTAATATGTAATTTCTTTAGAAGTTTAAGAAATTTACCAAATTATTCATCTGTACGGTCTTTCTTCATCGCATTGGGGTATGACACACGAGGTTGGTACTCTGTAATTACTGGTTTTGGTTTATCATGGCTTACCTCAACCTTACCTTCCTCTACCACATTCTCTTGCCTCAATTTTGGTTCATCTACCCCTTTACTATTGTAACATCCTGAAATTGGGCCTAGTAAGATTGAGCCCAATGGGCCTTGAGCGTAGTAGCGTTTAAAATTTTTGGAGAACAAGAGATCGGCTTTAGTGCAAGTTGGACCTATTGGATAAGTGATTTTGGAATGTTAGAGGGCTTCTATGAAGTCCCGGGATCAAACTTTGGCTTTAAGGAAATTTTAATTTTCTTTTTAAATGGACTTTAGAATTTGGATATAGATTTAAAATTAGTTGTGCATGGTTTAAGATACAAATGGGCTTGTGGCCCAGTGGCAAAGTGGCGCCACTTAAAAGCAGGGAAGTGGCGTCAACTGAGGAGGCCCAAATTCAAGTTGCATGAAGCCCAATTCTTTTAATTAAATTTTAGCTAATTTTCGACATTTAAATGGATAGAGTGGGTGGCATTAGGGTTTTATTCTCCCACTCTCTTCTTCAATTTCGACATTAGGGTTTCTCTATTCTCCCATTCTCTATAAAAGTCGAAATCCCTAAGCCTATTCTCTCATCTTCACTTCTATGCAAAAGCCGAAAGTCTATTATTCTTTTTTTCCGTTTTCTTCTACAAAGCCGAAACCACCCAATTCTTCTCAACATCTTTCCTTCAAAAGCCAAAACTCTGAACTTTCTTCTCATCTCCATAGCCGAATACCTCCTATTCTCTTTTGACGATCTCTTCACTAAAAGCCGAATCTGTAACATCCCCAAACCCGGCCCATTCGCTACGACCGAATCTGGTTATGTCACTGGGGAAAGTCGGATGAAAATCTTTATTAACTTAGCATAAAGCATGAAAGAATTCAATTTTTGAAAACCATGTTCATTTAAAGCAATATGCAAACTTTAGAAGTTACAAATTGTCTGAAAATACTTTATTAAACATACTTTTATAAATAGGGTACTGGAATTAAAACCATTTTCACATAGAAATCCAAATCAGATAAACCATGGTTAAAGTAATACCAAAATAATAAAATGGCCTTTATTACAACCCAACAATTCAAATAAAGTACTTATATCAAAACCAAGCATAAAATATTAAATCATCATCTTCGGCATGGGCCACCTTGTCCTCTCCGATCCCGGTCCAGCTTTATGCAATACCTGAAATGGTTAAAGGAAAAAGGTGAGTCACCAAGACTCAGTGTGCAACCCTTTTTCCCGGATTAGCAAAACATCATATGCAAACATAACATAATCATCATGCATCCAATTAATATGCACCCACTCCTAACCATCCATTCACCTTTTCTACCCCATGTGGTACCAAACCACTGGTGGTGCCAAACCACTGGTGACATATAGTCACAATGTGTTACCAAAACACTGGTGTCCCAAAGACACAATATCCGTCAATGTGGTACCAAACCACTGGTGTCCCAAAGACACAATGTGCTACCAAAGCACTGGTGACCGAAGTCACGAATCCAATGATGGGGCCAACCCATCGTGTGATACCAAATCACTAGCAGACGATCCCATACCTCAAGTGGGGCCAACCCACGGTGGTCAAACCACAGGGACAAGTCGCAATGAGGTGCCAAACCTCTGGTGTCCCAAAGACACAATGTGCTACCAAAGCACTGGTGACCGTAGTCACAAATCTGGTGATGGGGCCAACCCATCGTGTGATACCAAATCACTGGCGTCAATCCCGTATCTCACAAGTGGGGCCAACCCACGGTGGTGTTAACCACAGGGACGAGACGCTGAGGTACCAAACCTCTGGAGGTGCCAAACCTCTGGTGACCCAAAGTCACAAAGTGTGTTACCAAAACACTGGTGCTCGTCAGCACAAAATATCACTGCCCCCTCCTCTCATATCACCCATCATCATACCAACTCATGTATAGTATTCAAAATCATGCAAACATGTTTAACATTGCATCTCATAGCACATACATCATAAATCATGACATCATGTATCAATAACAGTACTCATAATGAAACGGACTTACCTGAATCCGTGCACATACCCCATAGGGTATCATATCACTCAACCATACTGTTTCGGTTTTACCAATTAATCAGTTTATCAAACATATACAAAGCAAGAAGTGTGTTAGTTTACACACCTGGTTACTAATGCGACTATCAAATCCCGTAGATCAAGATGTAACGCACTAGATCCCCCTTCCTTAACACTTTTCGAGCACTAGCCACAACCCGAGATATGCGAGATCAAGCCTTCCCCTACAATCGGCCAAAACTAAACAACATAATCATGCTAATCAACCTCTAAGGGTATAATCGTAATTTTACCTACTAAGGGTATTTTCGTAAATTCACAACTAAAATGGCCTTTTCGAAGGCCTAATGTCACCACTAGCGACTCAGCTACCATTTTCGGTTGTACCGGACGATTGGGCCTAAAACCCAATTTCGGCCCATCCGGGCCCACACGCTCGTGTGGCCCACCTAACACGAATCTAGCCACGTATATAACTTTCACCTAGTCTAGTTCAACATATACTAACCAATCATGCAATTTACTCATATGGGCCCACTGGCCCATTGGGCCCACTTCGGCCCATCGAGGCCCAAGCAGCCCCAACCCACGAGAATACTACTGATGGCCTCAACTATCGCGTCGAAGCCCCACACATGCGCTCGCACGCTCGTGTGGCTACTAATGCCGTGTAACCGGCATTTCGGCATTTGCCGCTCTACAGCTAGAGTAGAGAGAGTTACACACCTGATAGGACTCTGGGGCTAATCCGCGCTCCGACCACTCTTGTGCCCAAACGCCCTCAAAGATGTGTTTACTCTCCTCCTAGGATGCTCCTTATATAGCTAGCTCTTTACCTTCCTTCTTTGTGTCTTTCCGATGTGGGATCCCTTCGTCAGTAGAGTTTAAATTCAACTGAAACTCTTGTCGTCCAATCCGCAAAATAAATACTCCCTTGCTTCTCATGAGATTCGAACCCAGGCTCCCTTGCAACATAATCCACGCCGCTAACCACTTGGCCACAAGCTCCTCTTGTGTCTTAAACCATGCGCAACTAAATATAAACTATGGGCCAAATTCTAAGGTCCAAGCAAAAAGAAACCAAAATGCAAAAGCCAAGACTTGAACCTTGGACCTCCTTCCTTCCCTTGTGGCGTCACTCCCTTGTCCCCTAAGTGGCGTCACTTTGCCACTACATCACACACTCCTTTTGTGTTATTTTCTCCATATTTTATTCTTAAGGCATATCTGCCAACTTCCAGGGTTTTTTTTCACCTAAAACCAAAATTTCCCCAAAGGCAATATTTGATCCCGGGACTTCATAGAAGCCCTCTAACCTTCCAAAATCACTTATCCAATGGGTCTAACTAGCATTTAAGCCGATCTCTTATTCTCCAAAAATTTAAACGCTACTATGCCTAAGGCCCATTGGGCTCAATTCTCCTAGGCCCAATTTCGGGATGTTACAGAATCTACATAGATTTCTTCCTATCATATTCTCTTTTTGATCTTCTCAAAAGCCAAAATCTTCTAGGAGTTACCGAATTCTCTGTAAAGGTAGGTGACGATTTCTTCTGATCTATTCTTTTTCTCTTTCAGTTTTTAGAGGACAAAGTCGAAAGGCTAATGGATTAATGGTTTGATGTTTTCTTGTTAGGCAACATTCGAGAATTGAAGTAGATTGCTTAGATCTAAAAGTTGAAACCGTTAGTCTCTGAATTTCATATCTCTCTTTTCAGGATTTCAAGGCGAAGGAGGGGATTAGATATGTAAAACCAATCCCTAAGTTTAAGAAACGAGCGGTGTCAGTAGTACGGGATTGGCCACTGGGTTGTGGACCGGCTTCAGAACAAAATCTTAGGCAGTTAGCAGTCATATCGGCTTCTGATAGTGTCAACATAGAAGGTCTCGTCTTGACTGTAATCAGGTGTGTAAATCTCTAACACACTAATTAATCTGTACTAAATATATGTTATGGGCTAAAAGCTGAAAAGAGGCTGTGTAAACAGTCGAATAAAACCCTAAAAGGGTTAGGTAGAGGATGCCAGGTACGTAATCATAGAAATCTCTATGTGTATCGATATATATATATATTTATATATATGAAAGCCTGTTTTCTTGAAGATGGTATGATGTTTCAATTTTTCATGTGTGTATGCATGGGGTGTGATTATGATAATGAAGGGGAAGTGCATGATAGGTCACTTGGTGATCGGTGGTTAAACCACAAATTCAAATGTTAGGTCACATAGTGATCGGTGGCTATGCCACGTTTAATGATTCCTGAATAATAGGAATAGGTAGTGCGGCTGTCGTTTGGTGTGTAGCGGATGGAGGGTTGATTGTAGAAATCCCCGAGGTGTGATGGTGGGTACGGGTTGGTGTGTAGAGGATGGAATTCTAGGATGGGTTGGGCCATTCATCATTTATTACTTATCATGTAATTTTGATTGTTGCCTTTATGTATGGGCCAGGGCTCATAATGTGTTTGTGGGCCTTAGGTCGTTGTGTTCGGGATTTATACACTGAGTCTTGGTGACTCACCCTTTATTTTCCTAACTTTTCAGATGAGCAGTAGATCGTGGACATGGGAGCCGAGGCGGACTCGAGGGGCCATCAAGTTTTTATTTCTATAAATTATTTTTTTCGGTTTTTCTTTAAGTTTTAATTTTGGGAATGTTTATGTAGTAAGGCCCATAGCATAGGTTATCAATTTATATTTGTTAATGTCTTCATTCATTATAAACTTATGTTCTAAGGCTTATTTATAAGAAGAAATAAAAATGAAATTTTCAAATAAGTCATTTTTAAAATGAAAAACTTCAGAGGTTTTCTACAAATAACACTTATTTAACGAATACCTACTTAAACAAATCGAGATTTCAAATCCCTTCAATGAGAAGTTTTCAACTATTAATCCGTAGCATACCAGATCTGGTCGTGACATTTCGGCCGGGTTTGGGGTGTTACATTTTAGTATCAGAGCCCAAGTTCAAAAACTCGGTTGTGGGTATGAGGTCCAAAAATATTTTCAAAAGTTGGTTTGGAAAATGGTTTAGAAAAATATATATTTGTTTTCTGGAAGTATGGCACCCGAGTCTCCGGCACCAGTCCGTACTGTAAGTTTCCTAATACTTTGCTTTGTTATATGATGTATTTCTGGTATCTATTCTGTGTGTTTGGTTTGGATGTGATGTTCGGATATAGAGTTGGTTGCGTATCAGATATTTGTCTGCTTTAATGGCTAGGTGTTTTTGAGTATGTGTAGGAGTTCTAAATTCTAGTTAAAGGTATATTAGTGTTATTAAGATCAGAGTGCGCAACAAGAGCGTAGTGTGGTAGGTTAGGATGTGTGACTGTTAGTTAGTTTGAAATTTCGAGGACGAAATTTCTTTAAGGAGGGTAGATTTGTAACATCCTAAAATTGGGCCTAGTAGGATTGAGCTCAATGGGCCTTGAGTGTAGTAGCGTTTAAAATTTTTGGAGAACAAGAGATTGGCTTTAGTGCAAGTTGGACCTATTGGATAAGTGATTTTGGAATGTTAGAGGGCTTCTATGAAGTCCCGGGATCAAACTTTAGCTTTAAGGAAATTTTGGTTTTCTTTTTAAATGGACTTTAGAATTTGGATATAGATTTAAAATTAGTTGTGCATGGTTTAAGATACAAATGGGCTTGTGGCCCGGTGGCAAAGTGGCGCCACTTAAAAGCAGGGAAGTGGCATCAACTGAAGAGGCCCAAATTCAAGTTGCATGAAGCCCAATTCTTTTAATTAAATTTTAGCTAATTTTCGGCATTTAAATGGATAGAGTGGGTGGCATTAGGGTTTTATTCTCCCACTCTCTTCTTCAATTTCGACATTAGGGTTTCTCTATTCTCCCATTCTCTATAAAAGTCGAAATCCCTAAGCCTATTCTCTCATCTTCACTTCTATGCAAAAGCCGAAAGTCTATTATTCTTTTTTTCCGTTTTCTTCTACAAAGCCGAAACCACCCAATTCTTCTCAACATCTTTCCCTTCAAAAGCCAAAACTCTGAACTTTCTTCTCATCTCCATAGCCGAATACCTCCTATTCTCTTTTGACGATCTCTTCACTAAAAGCCGAATCTACATAGATTTCTTCCTATCATATTCTCTTTTTGATCTTCTCAAAAGCCAAAATCTTCTAGGAGTTACCGAATTCTCTGTAAAGGTAGGTGACGATTTCTTCTGATCTATTCTTTTTCTCTTTCAGTTTTTAGAGGACAAAGTCGAAAAGGCTAATGGATTAATGGTTTGATGTTTTCTTGTTAGGCAACATTCGAGAATTGAAGTAGATTGCTTAGATCTAAAAGTTGAAACCGTTAGTCTCTGAACTTCATATCTCTCTTTTCAGGATTTCAAGGCGAAGGAGGGGATTAGATATGTAAAACCAATCCCTAAGTTTAAGAAACGAGCGGTGTCAGTAGTACGGGATTGGCCACTGGGTTGTGGACCGGCTTCAGAACAAAATCTTAGGCAGTTAGCAGTCATATCGGCTTCTGATAGTGTCAACATAGAAGGTCTCGTCTTGACTGTAATCAGGTGTGTAAATCTCTAACACACTAATTAATCTGTACTAAATATATGTTATGGGCTAAAAGCTGAAAAGAGGCTGTGTAAACAGTCGAATAAAACCCTAAAAGGGTTAGGTAGAGGATGCCAGGTACGTAATCATAGAAATCTCTATGTGTATCGATATATATATATATATTTATATATATGAAAGCCTGTTTTCTTGAAGATGGTATGATGTTTCAATTTTTCATGTGTGTATGCATGGGGTGTGATTATGATAATGAAGGGGAAGTGCATGATAGGTCACTTGGTGATCGGTGGTTAAACCACAAATTCAAATGTTAGGTCACATAGTGATCGGTGGCTATGCCACGTTTAATGATTCCTGAATAATAGGAATAGGTAGTGCGGCTGTCGTTTGGTGTGTAGCGGATGGAGGGTTGATTGTAGAAATCCCCGAGGTGTGATGGTGGGTACGGGTTGGTGTGTAGAGGATGGAATTCTAGGATGGGTTGGGCCATTCATCATTTATTACTTATCATGTAATTTTGATTGTTGCCTTTATGTATGGGCCAGGGCTCATAATGTGTTTGTGGGCCTTAGGTCGTTGTGTTCGGGATTTATACACTGAGTCTTGGTGACTCACCCTTTATTTTCCTAACTTTTCAGATGAGCAGTAGATCGTGGACATGGGAGCCGAGGCGGACTCGAGGGGCCATCAAGTTTTTATTTCTATAAATTATTTTTTTCGGTTTTTCTTTAAGTTTTAATTTTGGGAATGTTTATGTAGTAAGGCCCATAGCATAGGTTATCAATTTATATTTGTTAATGTCTTCATTCATTATAAACTTATGTTCTAAGGCTTATTTATAAGAAGAAATAAAAATGAAATTTTCAAATAAGTCATTTTTAAAATGAAAAACTTCAGAGGTTTTCTACAAATAACACTTATTTAACGAATACCTACTTAAACAAATCGAGATTTCAAATCCCTTCAATGAGAAGTTTTCAACTATTAGTCCGTAGCATACCAGATCTGGTCGTGACATTTCGGCCGGGTTTGGGGTGTTACATTTTAGTATCAGAGCCCAGGTTCAAAAACTCGGTTGTGGGTATGAGGTCCAAAAATATTTTCAAAAGTTGGTTTGGAAAATGGTTTAGAAAAATATATATTTGTTTTCTGGAAGTATGGCACCCGAGTCTCCGGCACCAGTCCGTACTGTAAGTTTCCTAATACTTTTCTTTGTTATATGATGTATTTCTGGTATCTATTCTGTGTGTTTGGTTTGGATGAGATGTTCGGATATAGAGTTGGTTGCGTATCAGATATTTGTCTGCTTTAATGGCTAGGTGTTTTTGAGTATGTGTAGGAGTTCTAAATTCTAGTTAAAGGTATATTAGTGTTATTAAGATCAGAGTGCGCAGCAAGAGCGTAGTGTGGTAGGTTAGGATGTGTGACTGTTAGTTAGTTGGAAATTTCGAGGACGAAATTTCTTTAAGGAGGGTAGATTTGTAACATCCTAAAATTGGGCCTAGTAGGATTGAGCTCAATGGGCCTTGAGTGTAGTAGCGTTTAAAATTTTTGGAGAACAAGAGATTGGCTTTAGTGCAAGTTGGACCTATTGGATAAGTGATTTTGGAATGTTAGAGGGCTTCTATGAAGTCCCGGGATCAAACTTTGGCTTTAAGGAAATTTTGGTTTTCTTTTTAAATGGACTTTAGAATTTGGATATAGATTTAAAATTAGTTGTGCATGGTTTAAGATACAAATGGGCTTGTGGCCCGGTGGCAAAGTGGCGCCACTTAAAAGCAGGGAAGTGGCATCAACTGAAGAGGCCCAAATTCAAGTTGCATGAAGCCCAATTCTTTTAATTAAATTTTAGCTAATTTTCGGCATTTAAATGGATAGAGTGGGTGGCATTAGGGTTTTATTCTCCCACTCTCTTCTTCAATTTCGACATTAGGGTTTCTCTATTCTCCCATTCTCTATAAAAGCCGAAATCCCTAAGCCTATTCTCTCATCTTCACTTCTATGCAAAAGCCGAAAGTCTATTATTCTTTTTTTCTGTTTTCTTCTACAAAGCCGAAACCACCCAATTCTTCTCAACATCTTTCCCTTCAAAAGCCGAAACTCTAACTTTCTTCTCATCTCCATAGCCGAATACCTCCTATTCTCTTTTGACGATCTCTTCACTAAAAGCCGAATCTACATAGATTTCTTCCTATCATATTCTCTTTTTGATCTTCTCAAAAGCCGAAATCTTCTAGGAGTTGCCGAATTCTCTGTAAAGGTAGGTGACAATTTCTTCTGATCTATTCTTTTTCTCTTTCAGTTTTTAGAAAAAAAAGCCGAAAGGCTAATGGATTAAAGGTTTGATGTTTTCTTGTTGGGTGATATTCGAGAATTGAAGTAGATCGCTTAGATCTAAAACGCGAAACCGTTAGTCTCTGAACTTCATATCTCTCTTTTCGGGATTTCAAGGCGAAAGAAGGGATTGGATATGTAAAACCAATACTTAAGTTTAAGAAACGAGCTGTGTCAGCAGTACGGGATTGGCCACCGGGTTGTGGACCGGCTTCAGAACAAAATCTTAGGCAGTTAGCAGTCATATCGGCTTCTGATAGTGTCTACATAGAAGGTCTCGTCTTGACTGTAATCAGGTGTGTAGATCTCTAACACACTAATTAATCTGTACTAAATATATGTTATGGGCTAAAAGCTGGAAAAAGGTTGTATAGTAATCTGTGCTAAATATATGTTATAGGCTAAAAGCCGAAAAGAGGTTGTGTAGACAGTCGAATAAAACCCTAAAAGGGTTAGGCAGAGGATGCCAGGTACGTAATCATAGAAATCTCTATGTGTATCGATATATATATATATATGAAATCCTGTTTTCTTAAGATGGTATGATGTTTCAATTTTTCATGTGTGTATGCATGGGGTGGGATTATGAAAATGATGGGGAAGTGCATGATAGGTCACTTGGTGATCGGTGGTTAAACCACAAATTCAAATGTTAGGTCACATAGTGATCGGTGGCTGAGCCACGTTATATTATGAGGTCACATAGTGATCGGTGGCTATGCCACGTTTAATGATTCCTGAATAATAGGAATAGGCAGTGCCGTTATCGTTTGGTGTGTAGCGGATGGAGGGTTGATTGTAGAAATCCCTGAGGTGTGATGGTGGGTACGGGTTGGTGTGTAGAGGATGGAATTCTAGGATGGGTTGGGCCATTTATCATTTATTACTTATCATGTAATTTTGATTGTTGCCTTTATGTATGGGCCAGGCTCATAATGTGTTTGTGGGCCTTAGGTCATTGTGTTCGGGATTTATACACTGAGTCTTGGTGACTCACCCTTTATTTTCCTAACTTTTCAGATGAGCAGTAGATCGTGGACATGGGAGCCGAGGCGGACTCGAGGGGCCATCAAGTTTTTATTTCCATAAATTATTTTTTTCGGTTTTTCTTTAAGTTTTAATTTTGGGAATGTTTATGTAATAAGGCCCATAGCATAGGTTATCAATTTATATTTGTTAATGTCTTCATTCATTATAAACTTATGTTCTAAGGCTTATTTATAAGAAGAAACAAAAATGAAATTTTCAAACAAGTCGTTTTTAAAAAGAAAAACTTCAGAGGTTTTCTACAAATATCACTTATTTAACGAATACCTACTTAAACAAACCGAGATTTCAAATCCCTTCAATGAGAAGTTTTCAACTATTAATCTGTAGCATACCAGATCTGGTCGTGACGTTTGGGCCGGGTTTGGCGTGTTACAACTATCGTGAGCGGTAATGGCATGAAGTTCCTCCTTGGGGTTAGTTTCAGTGTTGCTTGGCAAGCTTCCTTGTGGTCGTTCAGAGAACAGTTTCGCAAGTTGTCCTAATTGGCTCTCGAGCCCTTGTGTAACATCCTAAAATTAGAGGTTCTGCATTTTGCATTATTCTATGTGTTTGGCTAGCTGAGCTTGTTATTTGGGTGTGTTCGGGGGTCCTGGAAAGGCTCGGGGTCGAGCCTAGACCCTGGTGAAAGGTTGGTTTTTGAGTACTTTAAGGGGGAGAGCTAGTGGAAGCAGGATTTGAGTATAATTGTTTGTGTTTTGATAACACAAAGTAGAATGGGGAGTGGGGTGCGAATCCCACATGCTGCATTTCAGAGTATTTATTTTGTGCTCAAGTTTTGCTATCAAAACTTCATGCGAAGCTGGATTTGAGTATAATTGTTTGTGTTTTGATAACACTCCCGATCGACGTCACCCTCACTATCACGAACAACTACAATTTGTTTATCCAAAACGGATGTCGACTCCCTTCCACAACCCGGCGGGAAATCCCAAATCGCTGACACCCTACGTCATTCAAACTTAGGAGCAGAGGATACAAGTCCACTCCCCTTGGGCTCCCTTAACACAACCCCCTTAGATCGGCTACCACTCGCTTCCATGAAGAAAGTCTCCATCAGTAACGTAATACAGTGAAAGAATGATGGTTGTCTAACAAGAAGGTTTGGTTATGGCAGAGTAAAATGAAAAGAGGAAGTGAAATGAAACCATGGAGGGAACTCCTTACCTTACTTGCCAAAGCAGTTCGGTTCTATCCTCTTGACTGAGTTCCTAATTAAACTCATGAGTTAGAAATGATCCAAAATAATGAAGAAACGACCTTTCGGCCTAAATGAATCGTGAATGAGGGCATCCAACCATTCCTCCTATTCGGCCAATGACCACTTACCAAGATGCCCTAGATTCGACCACTGCTAACAAGAGCTTCGGCTTCCACGAAGGAATAAACACGCTTCAAGGTGGAGAGGGGTCTTCAGATTCGAATCCCACATGCTGTATGTGGCAGAAATCGTGAGGCTGCATGGGGTACCAGTGTTTATCATATCAGACAGGGACCCTAGATTTACATCTCGATTCTGGAAAGCGATGCATGAAGCTTTGGGTACAAGGCTAGATTTCAGCACAGCATTCCACCCACAAACTGATGGTCAGTCGGAAAGGATAATTCAGATTCTGGAAGACATGTTAAGGGGCTATGTGATTGACTTCAGGGGTAGTTGGGAAGATTATCTACCATTGGCTAAATTTGCATACAATAACAGCTATCAGTCCAGCATTCAGATGGAACCCTACGAGGCGTTATATGGTCGTAGGTGTCGTACCCCTACTTGTTGGACAGAATTGGGTGAGCGACGGTTGTTGGGTCCGAAATTAATTTCAGAGACTGAGGAAAAGGTTGAGTTGAGTTGATTCAGGGTCGGTTGAAAGAAGCTTCGGATAAACAGAAGTCGTATGCAGATCTAAAGCGCAAAGAGATAGAATTCTCATTAGGGGGATTATGTCTTCTTAAAAGTTTCACCTTGGAAGAAGGTTTTAAGATTTGGACGGAAGGGCAAGTTAAGCCCCAGATTCATCACGCCCTATCGGATAGTTAAACGTGTGGGACCGGTCGCCTATCAGCTTGAGTTACCCCCGAAGTTGAATCGGATACATAATGTATTCCATGTTTCGATGCTGAGGGGCTACCGTTTTGGCCCATCTCATATAGTGCCAGTGGAGGAAATCGAGGTTAGACCCGATTTGTCTTTTGAGGAGGAACCCATGCAGATTTTGGATCGAGAGATTAAGGTTTTGAGGAGGAAGTCCGTTCCGCTGGTCAAAGTGTTATGGCGTAATCACGATTCAGAAGAAGCCACGTGGGAGTCGGAAGAGGCAATGCGACAGCAATACCCTCACCTCTTTTAACCAGGTAAATTTTGAGGCCGAAATTTCTTTACGGGGGTAGAACTGTAACATCCTAAAATTAGGGGTTCTGCATTTTCCATTATTCTATGTGTTTGGCTAGCTGAGCTTGTTATTTGGGTGTGTTCGGGGGTCCTGGGAAGGCTCGGGGTCGAGCCTAGGCCCTGGTGAAAGTTTGATTTTTGAGTACTTTAGGGGGAGAGCTAGTGGAAGCAGGATTTGAGTATAATTGTTTGTGTTTTGATAACACAAGAGGAGCTTGTGATTTGTGGGTGTGGCGTCAATGAAGTAGCATGGGGTGTGGGGTTCGAATCCCACATGCTGCATTTTGGAGTATTTATTTTGTGTTCAAGATGAGAAGATGTGAAGTTGGTGTGGGACTCTACCAGGTGGAGATTTGAATTGGTCAACTAGTTCAAGTAGATGATGGATAGTGGATTGAGGAGCAAGTTGAGGAGTAAATCAAGGGATATGGATGGTGTTGGGAGTGTTTGGCCGAATGTGGGGTTTATGGGAGGTGAATTTCGGCTAAAGGTGGGGATAGTGAAGCAAATTCGGCATTTTGGGGTAAGTAGCAAGAAAGCAAACCGAAACTCTTTTGGGTGTAGCGCCGAAATTCCTTTAGGACTCTTGGCTATTCTTTTCCTTCTTTTCTAGAATTTCGTACATCTTTTTCTTAAGCCTTTTGGGACCTTTCTTTTCAACTACAGTATTGCCGAATATCTGAGTTGTTTATTCTCATATTGATTGTGCCGAAACTCTCTAGTGGATGTTGTATTTCGGGTCTTCTTGTTTTAGAGCTCCTCTGCCGAAACCATAATTTTCCATTTTAGTTTTCTTTTAACTCTTCGAACATTTTCTCTTCACTTATGACCTTTTACTCTTTTCTTCTCTAAATTAAAGAATCACACTTCTTCTCCTTCTTCTTCTCTCTGTTTCTCTGTTAGCCGAACATAAACCTTCTCAAATCTTGATCTTTTCGTGCTAGCTAAATACTCCATCTTTTTGTAGTCCATCCTTTCGTACACATCTTTGGTAGTTTCTTGTGGGTTGCTGAATCTACTCTCTTATCGGTTCTTTTTCTAGTTGAAGGTAATGTGTTCACTTTCATTTATTATGTTTCTCCTATCTATTTTCTCTCTTCTCTCTTAAAGAACCAAACACATCTATCTCTAACTCCTTTCTTTTTAGGCTGAATCTAAATACCCCTCTCCACCTTAAAGCGTGTTTGTTCCTTCGTGGAAGCCGAAGCTCTTGTTAGCAGTGGCCGAATAGGGGGAATGGTTAGATGCCCTCATTCACGATTCATTTAGGCCGAAAGGCCCTTTTCTTCATTATTTTGGAACATCATTTCTAACTCGTGAGTTTATTTAGGAACTCAGTCAAGAGGATAGAACCGAGCTGCTTTGGCAAGTAAGGTAAGGAGTTCCCTCATTGGTTTCATTTCACTTCCTCTTTTCGTTTTACTCTACCATAACCAAACCTTCTTGTTAGACAACCATCATTCTTTCACTGTGTTACGTTACTGGTCGAGACTTTCTTCATGGAGGCGAGTGGTAGCCGATCTAAGGGGGTTGCGTTAAGGGAGCCCAAGGGGAGTGGACTTGTAGCCTCTGCTCCTAAGTTCAAACGACGTAGGGTGTCAGCAATTCGAGATTTCCTGCCGGGTTGTGGAAGGGAGTCGACATCCGATTCGAATAAACAAATTGTAGTTGTTCGTGATAGTGAGGGTGATGTCAATCAAGAGTGTCTAGTTCTCCACGTAATCAGATGTGTAATCTCACACCTTATTTCATTGTTTCGTATTTTTCTGTATGTCGGCTAAAAGCCGAATTAACCATAATGGGTAAGCTATTGTGATACCCCTAGCAAGTGAGCTGGGAATAACCTAGGTAAGTAAATTTACGACTATATCCATTGGATAGATCTGATATGATTGTATGTGATCTGATTATTTGCTATGCTAGTACATTCATGCATACATTATATTATTATGGCATGATATGTTGCAAGGGATTGGAATATTGATGATTGGGGAAGTGTATTTCGGTGGCTCTGCCACATATTTCGGCGACTCTGTCACCTTTTGTCCGGTGGCTATGCCACGTATATTTCGATAATTTGGTGGCTTTGCCACAATTTCGGCGATAAGCAACGTGACTGCCATCGAGGTGTGTAGTGGATGGAGGGTTGATTGTAGAAATCCCCATAGGTGTGTTAGGCTGGATACGGGTGGTGTGTAGCGGATGGAATATTAGGCTAGGCTGGATTGCATTGCATGCATTGTCTGTATTATCACATTGATAGGGCTAAGGCCCATTTTGTTTTCGTAAGGGATAAGGCCCAATTAATGTCCGATTAGGGGATTACACACTGAGTTCTCGTAACTCACCCCTCTGCTTTAATTTTTCAGGTAATCCCCAACAGTGAGGATTTGGAGCCGAGGTGGACTCTGTGGTGGCCATACGTCGTTTCTTTAGTAAATCCCGTTTTACTTTTCTTTAAATTTTTATTTTAATTTGGGTTTATGTTTTGTAACAAGGCCTTTGGTATTTTATTTGGTTTTAATTTTTAACTCAGTTTCTGCTTATTATTAAATGTTCAATACGGGATTTTCCTAAAACTTTAATATCTGTTGTTTTTCCAAAATGTTAACGAATGGTTTTTCCAACTATAATTGATTAAACACTAGGTTTTCTTAAACGTCAAAACAATTTTCAAAGTATCACATGTTCGAAATTCACTAAAGCTGATTTCTGATATAAACAAGATTTTACCAACAATTCAAACTCAAATCTCCTAATAAAAGCAGTTTTCAAATTAATCACAACTTTTCTAAAATGGACGTAGAGTTAAACTGGTTTTTATAAACAAACACCTAAACTCGAAGGTTTAAAGAGAATACGAACATTTTAACAAACATGCAATTTTCTTTAACAACCCTTCCATGTGACATGCCAGATTCAGTCATGTCGTCTAGGCCGGGTTTGGGGTGTTACACCTTGAATCGATGCTTGTTGATTTTTAGTGTTGTTTCGGTGTTTTGGAAACGAGTTTCTAACACCGCGATTAATTTTGTTAGCATCTCCTCAAGGTTCAGCTTCTTCTCTTGTGGGTAGGGTTGTTGTTGAAAGACTGGGAGGGGTTGTTGTCTCTGATTTCCTTGGCCACCCCATGAGAAATTGGGGTGGTTCCTCCAACCTGGATTATAAGTGTTACTATAAGGGTTATTTTGAGGTGTAGAATTATTACCCATATAGTTCATCTGTTCGCTTTCTATGCCAGGGTTGTAGGATGGATATTCTGTATTATTCATTCCTCCTCCATTCGTATCGCACTGCATCACTGGATGTACCTACGATGAACCACACAAACCATCAATTTTCTTACTTAAAAGTTCTACCTGATTTGATAGCATGGTTACTGCGTCGAGGTTGAAAACACTTGCGGCTTTTGTTGGCTTTGTCCTTGTAACTTGCCACTGATAGTTATTCAGTGACATCTCCTCTATAAACTCATAAGCCGTTTCAGGGGTTTTGTTATTTAGGGTTCCACCGGCAGCTGAATCAATCAACTGCCTAGTTGAAGGGTTCAAACCATTGTAAAAGGTTTGAACCTGTAGCCACAAGGGTAATACATGGTGAGGGCACCTTCTTAGTAAATCCTTGTATCTATCCCATGCATCGTAAAGTGATCCATCTGCACAAAAGAAGAGATATCATTCCTCAACTTAGCCTTTTTAGCCGGTAGAAAAGGTAACGAGTTCAACCATTATTTAGCTTTTTTCCTCAACGAAAAGGGAAACAACCGAAGGAGAACGGCATCATCAGAAACGCCATTAATCTTGAAACTGTCGCAAAACTTAAGAAAATTTGCGAAGTGATTGTTTGGATCCTCATCCTGCAAACCATCAAACTGAACAAATTATTGACTCATCTGAATAGTGTTAGGTTTCAGTTCAAAATTATTTGCAGCAACAGTAGGTCTAACAGTACTTGATTCAGTTCCTGTTAAATTAGGTTTAGCAGAATCATACATAGTACGAGGAGCAGGATTTTGATTCACCGGATTTGCAGCAACCATAGGAGGTAGCGGATTATTATCAGCCATCTCCTCGGTAGTATTAGTATCATCCTCTTGCTCTTCTTCTATGTATTGTAGGCTTCACCTTATTTCCCTACGATTTCTGTGAACAGTACCTTCTATATCACTATCAAAAAGTAATAGTCCTCACGGGTTCCTTCTAGTCATAAACTAAAAGTTCCTGCCAGAAACAAAGAAAAGAAAAAGTTGATAAACTAAAAATAAAAGTAAATTGCAAATAAAAAAAATAAGAATGCCTAAAGTAATAAAAATTTAGTGTTCCTAATATCTTAGTCCCCGGCAACGACACCAAAAACTTGATGGTCTCCAAACTAACTAATATTTCGACAAAGGCAAGCGCACCTATCGAACAGTAGTATAGTTGTGGTTAGTCCGGAATATCGTATCCTCAAGGACTAAAATTACTAGTAATAACTATTTTTTTTATTATCTAGCCTAGTAATTAAGGGGATTTATTTTTAATCTAAATTTAACTAACTAATTTAACTAACTAAATAATTATGAACGTGACAGAGAATGAATTGGAAAAATACTTTAAGACAACTTTATGAGATAGACAATACCTAAGGAAGAATCCACCTAGACTTCACTTATTACTTTTAATTCATATGATTTATTCACTTGACTTAATACGTAGAACTCCCTGGCTTATGTTAATATCTCTTTCAAGACCAAAAACAACTTACTCTAGGTTGATTAATTAAAATCTCTTTCTAATTAAAACCCCTATTGTCGTATTAACTCGATCTATGGATTCCCTTATTAGATTTGACTCTAATCCGGTAGATTTTCGTCGCCCTATTTCTAGGGTTGCAATCAACTTCGCTTAATTGTGTTGATCTTCTCTTAAACAGGGACTTTTGCTCCACTGAATAAGCACATTAGACTTTGAATCAATAACCTGAATTATCAAAACAAGAATAAGAACTCACAATTAAGAATAAGAACAAGTATTTATCCTATAAATCAAATAATAATAAGATCTGTCTTAGGTTTCATCCCCTTAGGTATTTAGGGGATTTAGTTCATACTGATAGAGGAAAACATCTTAGAATAAAGAAAACAACAAAACATAAGAAAATCCAAAAACTTCAAGAGAAATTGATAGGAGATCTTCAGTCTTGATGGAGATCCTTCTCCTAAGCTGCTTTCAATGGTTGTCTTGGAGTATTTTTTGCCTTCTACTTGGCGTCTACTCGATGTCCCGTCGATCTCCCCTTTAGGTTGCCCCCCTAGGGTGTTTATATAGGCTTTGAGATGCTTTTACTTGGCCCCCAAGTAGCCTTTTCTGAATAGAATTAAACCTAGGGTCGGCAGGGACACACCGGTGTGACACGCCCATATGACACGCCCGTGGTCGATAGTCTATGTCGTGTTCGATCCTATTTGTCACACACGGCCGTGTAACACCCCAAACCCGGCCCAAACACTACAACCGGATCTGGTATGTCACTAAGGAAATTTAATAAAAGGATGTGGCACTTTGGAAAATAGCTATGAGGTTTTAAGTATTTATACTGAAAACTTAATAATTTATTAAGTCATATAGGATATAAAGTTATAAAATGCCTTGGTGAATTTTAAATAAAAACCGAAATTTTATACATGTCCTAGCATAAGTTAAACATAAAATGTAAATGCCCAGTAATAAAAGCCCAACATAAAACCAAAACATAAATAATAGTCTAGTGGCCCATGTCCTTATTACAACGAGATTTAAAACCCATTAAATAAAAATATAAAATAATAAGCTAAAGTCTTTTTGCTGAATCCAAATGTTCTTTTGCATGGCCACCTTGCGCTCCTCTCCAGCTCGGTCCGATGCACTAGGTGCTACCTGAAATTGTTAAATAATAGGGTGAGTCGCGAGACTCAGTGTGCAGCCCTCATGCACCATTAGACTTGGGCCTTAGCCCCACAGAACATATAACAAAATATAGTATATCAGAAAATATGCAAAGCCCAACCCAAATCCTAGGTTTCCATCCGCTACACGCCACCCTTACCTGCCAGTCACACCATTTGGGAATTTCTACAATCAACCCACACCGCTACACACCATTGATGGCAGACATGCTGCTCATCGTTAGATCATGGCCGTAGCCACTACAACAGGTCATGGCAAAAGCCACTACAATAGGTCACGGCAGAAGCCGCTACAACAGGTCACGGCAGAAGCCGCTACAACAGAACACTTCCCCTTTCAATAAACCCAACCCCATGCAATCACAGAAACAGCATACTTATCACAGATGTCACCTTAACAGGAAATTCACTTAGGAATGACAGGGATCACTAACCTAGTGATTCGCTTTTACCCTCCTCGGGTTTTAACCATGATGCCGGGATTTCGGCATTTATTAGAATATAACAGATTTATAACATATTTTAACAGGCAATCTAAATGGTATGGAAGTGTTACACACCTAATTAATGCGTATGTCGATATCCTCACTAATCAGATCTAATGCCCTTTGCTACAGCTTTGCTCAAAAGCCAGAAGAACGCGAAGATAGGGCCTCTCCTATATTCGGCCAAGGGTTAGAGTTTTACCCAAATTATACGTTTAAATTAACAGATCTCCTTACCTTGAAATCCCGAATGTAATACGATCCTAGTGCTACTGAACTCTGGCTTAGAAAATCTAAACGATTGAGTCCTCTTCAAATCCCGAAATGCCGCAAATGAAAGAAAACACCTGATTAGTTACCCATCTAGCCATTCGACTAAGATCTCTAAAAGCCGGAAAAAGATTGAAATTGTAACAACCCAAACCCGGCCCAAACACTATGGCCGAATCTAGTCTGTTACAAGGAAAATATTTTGAAAAATACGTTTTTCTAAATCAATTTAAGTTGTTGAAAACCTTTTGTTTGAATGTCTTGTAAAAACTTTATTTAGTCTTTATTAGAAAATTTATTTAAGCCAAGTTGATATAAAATTCCAAATGTGCCCGATGGCACGTTAAAAACAATTTTCGTTTTAACTTGGAAAACATGTGATTTAAATTCAATAATAGTAGATAATTAAAACAAATATTCCAGCATAAAATAAAATAAAAATAAAAATGCTAAGAGGCCTTATTATATCCGAAATAAAATTTAAATCAACAATCCAAAAATAAATAAATTGAAATTCAGAGTCTGTTAAAATTTAAATCCCACTGCATGGCCACCTCGAGTCAACCCGGCTCCACATCCGCGATCTACGTGTTACCTGAAAAATATAAAGGAGAAGGTGAGTCACCAAGACTCAATATGTAACCCTTCCCCCGTTTTAAAAACATTTTTCATACAGAACATATAACAATTAATATGCAAAATATCATGTGTCCCAACCTAGCCAGCCATACGCCACTGTCTACCCCGTTGTGGTACCAAACCACTGGTGGTGCCAAACCACTGGTGACATATAGTCACGATGTGTTACCAAAACACTGGTGTCCGTAGACACGAATCGATTGATGGGGCCAACCCATCGTGTGATACCAAATCACTGGCAGACGATCCCATATCTCAAGTGGGGCCAACCCACGGTGGTGTTAACCACAGGGACAAGTCGCTATGAGGTGCCAAACCTCTGGAGGTACCAAACCTCTGGTGACCGTAGTCACAGTGTGTTACCAAAACACTGGTGCCCGTCGGCACAAATAATCCTGCCCCCTCCAGTCATTTAACCCACAATAGTCAAATAGTCATGAATAGATCTCATACATTTATCACATGTAACATATAAACCATGCTTCCCAAAAGCATAATAATCTCGTATTAACAGAGACTTACCGGGATCCTCGCTTGTACCATTGAGGTACTAAATCCGTGTCTATATCAAGCAGATTTACAGGCAACATATATTTAACACAAACATTAACTGCTATAAGTGTGTATGTACACACCTGATATTGATGATAGTCCTAAGTCCCGAAAAGAGGAGTCGGCCTCCCTAGATCTCTCTGCACCTATATTCGGCCAACCTTAGAATTAGCACTATGGCCTATTCGGCCAACCCAAATAATTAAAAGGGGTTCCTTATGATCCCGAAATCTCACCTTTGCTTTTGCTACTAACCACGGCACTCAATTCCCGAATCTGCTGTGTCAACTACCATCGGTTAGTACTAATACTCATAACCAAAGCTTTCGGCTTTTGAATACAACATAGGCCTTACCCACACTTACCAATTTCGGTTGACAGAGAATGACGGCTTAGATCGAACACCTTAGAATCCCGACACCTAAACAAAATCGTTCCAACATTGCTTAGCCACCAAACAAATTTCGGCTTTTCTCTTATAACCAAGTCGTCATAGGAAAATAATAGTGTGGGAGAGTTTCGACATACTTACCCCTCACTCTGATATTCGGCCAAGACTTCACGGATTAGGAAGGAAGAAATTTCAGCACTTCAAATTGTGTATTCGGCCAATGGTGAGTTTACTGGAAAGAACAGAAGTTTCGGCTATGAGTCTTGAAAAGAGGAAGGGATGAAATTCGGCTAATGTGAAAGAGAAAAATAATGGAAGAGGTGATCAGGATTTCGGCTAAGGGTTTAAGAAAATAAAGAAAAATTAGAAGGAAATAGGGTTAGGTTTTTCGGTTAAGCAGAGATGGAAAAGAAAATAAGGTGGTGGATGGTGGTATTTATAAGCATTCGGCACCCTCCCCCCTTAGCTTGCCGTCCACACTACTCCACAAGGGAGTTCAAATTTCGTCCATCTACCCCAATTGCTCCTGACCATTCATTTAATTTAATTCAAATAATTTGAATTAATCCTTATTAATAAATAATAATCTCTTAATAATCCATATAATATCCTCATTTATCTCCCATTATCCTTGATTATCTTCTTATTATCACTATAATTAAACAAATAAAGAAAATCCAATAAAACTCTCATATTATCCTATTATCTAAATGATAATTAAAAGAGATTTAAGAGAGAAAAACTCTCTCTCTTAATGCCGTCCATAACAAGGTGCAAAAAGGGATTTTCGTGACTCGAACCAAGGCTCTCCCTTGCTCACAGTGGCGTCATATGTAGCTCCCAAGTGGCCCTCCCTTTGCCACTTATTCTAGGCTTATTTTTATGCCAGAAATCCCTTATTTATTCTTATAACCCCTTCCTGCTAAGGCTCCCTTCCTTTAAAGTTAACAATAGAAATTTTCCACCGAACCATGCCAACTCAAAGCCTTAATTAAGCTCTATTATTCCATAAATAATATCACAGCAGTTCATACATAATAAAAATAACTAAATTCCAAATAGCCCCATTTTTAGGATGTTACAGTTCTACCCCCCTTAAAATAAATTTCGTCCTCGAAATTCCCTGGTCAAAAGAGGTGGGGGTATTGCTGCCGCATCACATCCTCGGGCTCCCACGTGGCTTCTTCCACACCGTGGTTCCGCCATAGCACCTTCACCAAGGCCACTGACTTCCTACGTAGAACCTTCACATCTCGGTCTAAGATCTGAACCGGTTCCTCTTCAAAAGATAAATCTGAGTTCACCTCAATCTCTGCTACTGGCACAACGTGCGAAGGATCTGACCGATACCGTCTCAACATCGATACATGAAAGACATCATGGATTTGATTCAGTTCTGCTGGCAACTCTAGCTGATAAGCTACCGGTCCTACTCGCTTTACCACCGTATATGGGCCGATGAACCTTGAGCTCAGCTTCCCCTTTCGGCCAAATCTCAACACCTTTTTCCAAGGTGACACCTTCAGAAAAACCTTGTCTCCTACAGCATACTCCATTTCCTTGCGTTTTAAATCAGCATAGGATTTCTGTCTATCCGACGCTTCCTTAAGACGAGACCGAATCACTTTGACTTTGTCTTCAGTCTCTGTTACCAATTCTGGACCCAGAACTTGTCGTTCCCCCAACTCCGTCCAACATATAGGAGTACGGCATTTTCGTCCATATAGGGCTTCATATGGAGCCATTTGAATACTCGCTTGATAACTATTGTTATAAGCGAATTCCGCTAATGGTAGATACTCTTCCCAACTACCACTAAAATCCAAGACACAACCTCTTAACATGTCTTCTAAGATCTGTATCACCCTTTCCGACTGTCCGTCAGACTGTGGATGGAAAGCCGTACTGAAATCTAACCGTGTACCCAAAGCTTGATGCAACGCTTTCCAGAACCTTGACGTGAATCTGGGATCCCTATCCGAGATGATCGATACTGGCACACCATGCAATCTCACTATTTCCGACACATACAACTTAGCTAGCTTCTGGAGAGAAAAATCCACTCTTACCGGTATGAAGTGTGCTGACTTAATCAGACGGTCCACAATCACCCAAACTGCGTCCTTCTTGCTAGGCGTCAGGGGTAGCGCACTGACGAAATCCATAGTGATTCACTCCCACTTCCATTGAGGGATCTTTACCGGTTGAAGTAGCCCTGATGGCAATTGGTGTTCAGCCTTAACCTGCTGGCACGTCAGACATTTTCCCACGAACTCAGTTACCTCACGCTTCAACTCGGGCCACCAGAACTGTTTCCGTAGATCTCCATACATCTTGCTTCCCCCCGGATGCATAGCGTATGGGCTGCTATGTGCATCATGGAGAATTTTTCGCCTCAACTCCATATCCTTTGGCATACATGCTCGCCCTTGAAAACAAAGCACTCCATCACTAGACAGACTGTACCCTTCCAAACCACCATCCTGGACTTGTACCCTCTTAGCATTCAATCCTTCATCCACTAACTGCTTGACCTTAATCTCCTTGATCCACGTTGGCATAACTTGCAGCTCTGCCAAGAGACTCCCATCATCATATAGACTCAACCGAGCAAACATTGCTCTTAAGTCCGTCACAACCTTCTAGCTCAACGCGTCAGCTACCAAGTTAGCCTTACCCGGATGATACTCGATTGAACAATCGTAGTCCTTTAATAATTCAATCCACCGACGTTGTCTCAGATTTAAATCTTTCTGAGTCAAAAGATACCTCAAACTTTTGTTATCCGTGTAGACTATAGACTTTTCCCCATACAGATAGTGTCTCCATATCTTTAGAGTGAAGACAACTGCGGCTAACTCCAAGTCGTGCGTTGGGTAGTTAACCTCATGCGGTCTTAACTGACGGGACGCATAGGCTACTACCTTTCCTTCTTGCATCAGCACACATCCCAAACCAGTGTGAGATGCATCACAATAGACTGTGAATAACTTCCCTGCTTCAGGCTGTACCAAAACCGGAGCTTCCGTCAAAATTTTCCTTAGCTTATCAAAGCTTTCTTGCTGCTTCTCTGTCCATACAAATGGAACACCTTTCCTTAGTAACTTAGTTAACGGCGCTGCTATTAGAGAGAATCCTTCCACGAATCTCCGATAGTACCCCGCTAAACCCAGAAAACTTCGTATTTCAGCCACCGACCTAGGTGTTTCCAATCCAATACTGCTTCTATCTTGCGAGGGTCTACTCTAATTCCTTCCGCCGACACTACGTGCCCTAAGAAAGCCACTTCCTTCAGCCAAAATTCGCACTTACTGAATTTGGCATATAACTGCTTCTCCCTCAATACTTGCAGAACTATCCGTAAATGCTTGTCATGCTCCTCCTCCATCCTTGAGTAAACCAATATGTCGTCGATGAACACTACAACGAATTGGTCCAAGTACTGTTGAAATACCCTATTCATTAAGTCCATAAATGCCGCCGGTGCATTGGTCAACCCGAATGGCATCACTAAGAACTCGTAATGCCCATACCGAGTTCGGAATGCCGTCTTGTAAACATCAGCCTCCTTCACCCTTAATTGATGATAACCCGACCTAAGGTCAATCTTTGAGAATACCGACGCACCTTTCAGTTGATCAAACAAGTCATCGATCCGAGGCAACGGGTACTTGTTTTTGATCGTTAACTTGTTTAACTGACGGTAGTCGATGCACATCCGCATAGAACCGTCCTTCTTCTTGACAAACAACACAGGTGCTCCCCACGGAGATATACTTGGTCGGATAAACCCTCTGTCCAAGAGCTCCTGAATTTGAGCCTTCAGCTCCACCAATTCCTTTGGTGCCATTCGGTATGGTGCTATAGACACAGGTGCCGTTCCGGGTAGCAAGTCTATACCGAATTCAACTTCCCGATCTGGAGGCAGACCCGGAAGCTCTTCTGGGAACACATCAGCGAATTCCCCAACCGTTCGGACCTTTCCAATAACTGACTCCTTATCTTCCAAAGCACAGATTCGAACCAAATACGCCTCACAACCCTTCTTGACCATCTTTTCAGCCTTCAAGGCAGACACTACGTTGGATAGGTAATTCCTTCTATCACCGATCATAACCACTTCATCACCTTCAGCCGTCTTAAGAACCATGCGCTTAGCCGCGCAATCCAAATTCGCCTGATACCTAACCAGCCAGTCCATTCCAAGGATCAAATCGAACTCCCCAAACGGTAGTTCCATCAGATCAGCCACAAATACTACCCCTTGGAGTTCTAGGGGTACGTCTCTATAAAGTTTGTCTACCACTACAGAGTGACCTAAGGGGCTAACTGCAGTCATCTCCCTAGAAGCAGTTTCAGAGTTTAGGTCCATAGTTCCTACCACACTACTAGCAATATACGAGTGCGTCGAGCCCACATCAATCAATGCAACATAAGGAAGACCAAAAATTAGAAACGTACCGGTTATGACATCCGGTGCGTCACCCTCCTCGCGACGCCTCGCTGCGTAGACTAAGCCAGGCTGCCTAGCCTCTGAGTTGCCCGAACCTCTGCCCTGAGTTCCATGACCTCGGTTAGAACCGTTGTTTCTTCTGCCATTACCACGACCCCTCTGTGGTGGTCCAACATTTCTGTCCTGAGTACGATTCTGCCCCTCTGGCTGATTCTTGGCTGACTTCCGAGGACAATCTCTGACACGATGCTCCAAAGACCCACACTCAAAACATCCTCTATCGCCAGTCGAACAACTTCCCCAATGGGTCTTTCCACAGCGGTTACACTGAGTCGGCCTCTGATTAGCAGTCATGGGCCTTGCCGCCTGATTTGGCCCACTTGGCCTAGCCTTTTTCTGGACACTACCACTGGATCTAGCTGACCCAAATCCTCTCTTCTGGTTATTCCTGCTATAACTTTGCCTCACAGCCTCCTTGATCCCTTCGGCTACCTTAGCCTTTTCCACCAGAGATGAGAACTCACGAACCTGCTGCGGGGCAATCAGTAACCTCAAATCATCTCGGAGTCCGTCCTCAAAGCGGACACAGCGCTCGTGTTCATTAGCCACGATGCCTCTAGCATACCTACTCAGCCTTAAAAATTCCGCCTCATATTCCGCTACTGACTTAGTTCCTTGCACTAGCCCTAGAAAGGCTTTCCTCTGAGCATCCGTATAGCTGGTGCCCACATACTTCTTTTGATAGGTGGTTTTGAAATAATCCCAAGTCATAACATCTGCTGCAACGCCATCTCGAACTGTCAGCCACCACTGATACGCTTCATCCTTTAGAAGCGATACGGCCCCTTTCAATTTTTCCTCCTCCGTCAGGTCAAGATCATCCATGATCCTTTCTGTAGATTCTAGCCAGTACTCTGCTGCACTGGGCGCCACTCCCGACACGCCCTGAAACACCTCAGCTCCATTAGATCGGATTCGCTCGGGAACAGATTTCCGAGCTCCTAAATTTCCACCAGCCCCAGCCACCATCTCCAAGACTCGCAAAACAGCCTGCGATACAGCCTCACCACCGGTCTGATCCTGCTCCTCAGCTCTAAAAGTAGGGGGTGGTGGTGGCGGTGGTACTTCATTTTCAGAACCTTGTCCCGACCTGACGGGTTCAGACACCGTCATCCTGCCCCTACCGCGTCCACGGCGTCCACGTCCTCTAGAAATCATTCTATCTACCGTACCTTAATCTGATTAAGAAAATTTTTATGCGTTAGCATTTGTTTCACTTTATTACTCGCGAAGAAATTTTATGGATAAGGTTTAATCAGAGATTCTTTCGAGCAAACAATGTTTCAGTCTTCTATCCTAGTTCACACAAAGGAGTACATGCATCCATTCCCTAACACTTTCCATACCTATTCGCTCTTCGGACATTTCTGCCCATTTCTAACCCAGGGGTATTTTCGTCATTTTTCCTACAGGGGTATTTTCGTAACAAAAGAAGGTGTAAAATTTTAGTAAAACAAATCACTTTGAATTTCCCCAAAACTAGTGAATGTTATCGAAAATTGGCAAGATTTAAAGATATGGCATCGTTTTGGAAACCAGGGGTACTTTAGTAATTTTGTCAATCAGGAAAATTTTGAAATTTTGATAGATCGGGGATGTGTCCAACAGTTGTAAAACTCAGGGGTTTCTTTCTGAAAATGTTCCTTTTCAAATAGTGATGTTTGTAAAGATTTCCAAAACCAGGGTCATTTCGGTAATTTTGCAACTTGGGGGCGTTTTCGTAATTTTCCAAAACCAAAATATTTTGCTGATGATTTTCAAAGCAAGGTTTTTGAATGTCTGTAAAATCATTGAAATTTTTGGGCAAAACCATAGAATTAATATTTTATGGGTCAGGGGCATTTTGGTAATTTTACCCCTAAGGGTATTTCTGTAATTTTTCACAAATCAAGTTTTTCGAGAAAAACGTTGTAAAAATAATGTTCTCGGATTTGAAAAAAGTTATTGCACAAGTTTTGAAAACATTAGGGTTTGTTGTTTCATTCTTTTTCGAAAACATGGCTAATTCCCTTTTCGGGTTTTAATCATTGTGTTTAGCCTATGACCGAGCCCTCCTGGTCAGGGTGAACCAAAGCTACGCACCAGGCAGGATTCGAGTGAAGAGGAGGTGGGTCACGCGGACCGCTTAAATACCAAGCTCCCACTGAACCTTTCTAGACATGCGCACAGAGATTGCCACACCACTGAGCCCTCTGAGTTAGGGTGAACCGAAGCTACGCACCAGGTAGGATACCTGCGAAGAGGAGGCGAGTCACGAGGACTGCTTAAATACCAGGCTCTTCCGGATCCAATCCTAGACATGCGTACAGGGGTTACCACACCCTAGCTCAGTGACTAAGTCATAGGTTGGTTTAGTTCTTTAAGTCTTATGTCTTGTTTGTGTGTTTGAGTAGTCTAAACCTAGGGTTCAAGTTCCTACAAATCTATCTACGTTCCATGCTTCCTACCCTTCTACAGAAGATAATCCACGAAGAAGTTCAGATGTACTTACATGGGCGGATCGGTGCCGGAGACTCGGGCCATGCTGCTTAAAACCCAAAAACAATTCAAAAGGCCTACTAAAACATTTTTGGGCCTTGGGCCCCCACAGCCAAGCTTTGAACTGGGCTCTGATACCAATTTTGTAACAACCCAAACCCGGCCCAAACACTATGGCCGAATCTAGTCTGTTACAAGGAAAATATTTTGAAAAATTCGTTTTTCTAAATCAATTTAAGTTGTTGAAAACCTTTTGTTTGAATGTCTTGTAAAAACTTTATTTAGTCTTTATTAGAAAATTTATTTAAGCCAAGTTGATATAAAATTCCAAATGTGCCTGATGGCACGTTAAAAACAATTTTCGTTTTAACTTGGAAAACATGTGATTTAAATTCAATAATAGTAGATAATTAAAACAAATATTCCAGCATAAAATAAAATAAAAATAAAAATGCTAGGAGGCCTTATTACATCCAAAATAAAATTTAAATCAACAATCCAAAAATAAATAAATTGAAATTCAGAGTCTGTTAAAATTTAAATCCCACTGCATGGCCACCTCGAGTCAACCCGGCTCCACATCCGCGATCTACGTGTTACCTGAAAAATATAAAGGAGAAGGTGAGTCACCAAGACTCAATATGTAACCCTTCCCCCTTTTTAAAAACATTTTTCATACACAACATATAACAATTAATATGCAAAATATCATGTGTCCCAACCTAGCCAGCCATACGCCACTGTCTACCCCGTTGTGGTACCAAACCGCTGGTGGTGCCAAACCACTGGTGACATATAGTCACGATGTGTTACCAAAACACTGGTGTCCGTAGACACGAATCGATTGATGGGGCCAACCCATCGTGTGATACCAAATCACTGGCAGACGATCCCATATCTCAAGTGGGGCCAACCCACGGTGGTGTTAACCACAGGGACAAGTCGCTATGAGGTGCCAAACCTCTGGAGGTACCAAACCTCTGGTGACCGTAGTCACAGTGTGTTACCAAAACACTGGTGCCCGTCGGCACAAATAATCCTGCCCCCTCCACTCATTTAACCCACAATAGTCAAATAGTCATGAATAGATCTCATACATTTATCACATGTAACATATAAACCATGCTTCCCAAAAGCATAATAATCTCATATTAACAGAGACTTACCGGGATCCTCGCTTGTACCATTGAGGTACTAAATCCGTGTCTATATCAAGCAGATTTACAGGCAACATATATTTAACACAAACATTAACTACTATAAGTGTGTATGTACACACCTGATATTGATGATAGTCCTAAGTCCCGAAAAGAGGAGTCGGCCTCCCTAGATCTCTCTGCACCTATATTCGGCCAACCTTAGAATTAGCACTATGGCCTATTCGGCCAACCCAAATAATTAAAAGGGGTTCCTTATGATCCCGAAATCTCACCTTTGCTTTTGCTACTAACCACGGCACTCAATTCCCGAATCTGCTGTGTCAACTACCATCGGTTAGTACTAATACTCATAACCAAAGCTTTCGGCTTTTGAATACAACATAGGCCTTACCCACACTTACCAATTTCGGTTGACAGAGAATGACGGCTTAGATCGAACACCTTAGAATCCCGACACCTAAACAAAATCGTTCCAACATTGCTTAGCCACCAAACAAATTTCGGCTTTTCTCTTATAACCAAGTCGTCATAGGAAAATAATAGTGTGGGAGAGTTTCGACATACTTACCCCTCACTCTGATATTCGGCCAAGACTTCACGGATTAGGAAGGAAGAAATTTCAGCACTTCAAATTGTGTATTCGGCCAATGGTGAGTTTACTGGAAAGAACAGAAGTTTCGGCTAGGAGTCTTGAAAAGAGGAAGGGATGAAATTCGGCTAATGTGAAAGAGAAAAATAATGGAAGAGGTGATCAGGATTTCGGCTAAGGGTTTAAGAAAATAAAGAAAAATTAGAAGGAAATAGGGTTAGGTTTTTCGGTTAAGCAGAGATGGAAAAGAAAAATAAGGTGGTGGATGGTGGTATTTATAAGCATTCGGCACCCTCCCCCCTTAGCTTGCCGTCCACACTACTCCACAAGGGAGTTCAAATTTCGTCCATCTACCCCAATTGCTCCTGACCATTCATTTAATTTAATTCAAATAATTTGAATTAATCCCTATTAATAAATAATAATCTCTTAATAATCCATATAATATCCTCATTTATCTCCCATTATCCTTGATTATCTTCTTATTATCACTATAATTAAACAAATAAAGAAAATCCAATAAAACTCTCATATTATCCTATTATCTAAATGATAATTAAAAGAGATTTAAGAGAGAAAAACTCTCTCTCTTAATGCCGTCCATAACAAGGTGCAAAAAGGGATTTTCGTGACTCGAACCAAGGCTCTCCCTTGCTCACAGTGGCGTCATATGTAGCTCCCAAGTGGCCCTCCCTTTGCCACTTATTCTAGGCTTATTTTTATGCCAGAAATCCCTTATTTATTCTTATAACCCCTTCCTGCTAAGGCTCCCTGCCTTTAAAGTTAACAATAGAAATTTTCCACCGAACCATGCCAACTCAAAGCCTTAATTAAGCTCTATTATTCCATAAATAATATCACAGCAGTTCATACATAATAAAAATAACTAAATTCCAAATAGCCCCATTTTTAGGATGTTACAGTTCTACCCCTCTTAAAATAAATTTCGTCCTCGAAATTCCCTGGTCAAAAGAGGTGGGGGTATTGCTGCCGCATCACATCCTCGGGCTCCCACGTGGCTTCTTCCACACCGTGGTTCCGCCATAGCACCTTCACCAAGGCCACTGACTTCCTACGTAGAACCTTCACATCTCGGTCTAAGATCTGAACCGGTTCCTCTTCAAAAGATAAATCCGAGTTCACCTCAATCTCTGCTACTGGCACAACGTGCGAAGGATCTGACCGATACCGTCTCAACATCGATACATGAAAGACATCATGGATTTGATTCAGTTCTGTTGGCAACTCTAGCTGATAAGCTACCGGTCCTACTCGCTTTACCACCGTATATGGGCCGATGAACCTTGAGCTCAGCTTCCCCTTTCGGCCAAATCTCAACACCTTTTTCCAAGGTGACACCTTCAGAAAAACCTTGTCTCCTACAGCATACTCCATTTCCTTACGTTTTAAATCAGCATAGGGTTAGAGTTTTACCCAAATTATACGTTTAAATTAACAGATCTCCTTACCTTGAAATCCCGAATGTAATACGATCCTAGTGCTACTGAACTCTGGCTTAGAAAATCTAAACGATTGAGTCCTCTTCAAATCCCGAAATGCCGCAAATGAAAGAAAACACCTGATTAGTTACCCATCTAGCCATTCGACTAAGATCTCTAAAAGCCGGAAAAAGATTGAAATTGTAACAACCCAAACCCGGCCCAAACACTATGGCCGAATCTAGTCTGTTACAAGGAAAATATTTTGAAAAATTCGTTTTTCTAAATCAATTTAAGTTGTTGAAAACCTTTTGTTTGAATGTCTTGTAAAAACTTTATTTAGTCTTTATTAGAAAATTTATTTAAGCCAAGTTGATATAAAATTCCAAATGTGCCCGATGGCACGTTAAAAACAATTTTCGTTTTAACTTGGAAAACATGTGATTTAAATTCAATAATAGTAGATAATTAAAACAAATATTCCAGCATAAAATAAAATAAAAATAAAATGCTAAGAGGCCTTATTATATACGAAATAAAATTTAAATCAACAATCCAAAAATAAATAAATTGAAATTCAGAGTCTGTTAAAATTTAAATCCCACTGCATGGCCACCTCGAGTCAACCCGGCTCCACATCCGCGATCTACGTGTTACCTGAAAAATATAAAGGAGAAGGTGAGTCACCAAGACTCAATATGTAACCCTTCCCCCGTTTTAAAAACATTTTTCATACAGAACATATAACAATTAATATGCAAAATATCATGTGTCCCAACCTAGCCAGCCATACGCCACTGTCTACCCCGTTGTGGTACCAAACCACTGGTGGTGCCAAACCACTGGTGACATATAGTCACGATGTGTTACCAAAACACTGGTGTCCGTAGACACGAATCGATTGATGGGGCCAACCCATCGTGTGATACCAAATCACTGGCAGACGATCCCATATCTCAAGTGGGGCCAACCCACGGTGGTGTTAACCACAGGGACAAGTCGCTATGAGGTGCCAAACCTCTGGAGGTACCAAACCTCTGGTGACCGTAGTCACAGTGTGTTACCAAAACAGTGGTGCCCGTCGGCACAAATAATCCTGCCCCCTCCACTCATTTAACCCACAATAGTCAAATAGTCATGAATAGATCTCATACATTTATCACATGTAACATATAAACCATGCTTCCCAAAAGCATAATAATCTCGTATTAACAGAGACTTACCGGGATCCTCGCTTGTACCATTGAGGTACTAAATCCGTGTCTATATCAAGCAGATTTACAGGCAACATATATTTAACACAAACATTAACTGCTATAAGTGTGTATGTACACACCTAATATTGATGATAGTCCTAAGTCCCGAAAAGAGGAGTCGGCCTCCCTAGATCTCTCTGCACCTATATTCGGCCAACCTTAGAATTAGCACTATGGCCTATTCGGCCAACCAAAATAATTAAAAGGGGTTCCTTATGATCCCGAAATCTCACCTTTGCTTTTGCTACTAACCACGGCACTCAATTCCCGAATCTGCTGTGTCAACTACCATCGGTTAGTACTAATACTCATAACCAAAGCTTTCGACTTTTAAATAAAACATAGGCCTTACCCACACTTACCAATTTCGGTTGACAGAGAATGACGGCTTAGATCGAACACCTTAGAATCCCGGCACCTAAACAAAATCGTTCCAACATTGCTTAGCCACCAAACAAATTTCAGCTTTTCTCTTATAACCAAGTCGTCATAGGAAAATAATAGTGTGGGAGAGTTTCGGCATACTTACCCCTCACTCTGATATTCGGCCAAGACTTCACGGATTAGGAAGGAAGAAATTTCGGCACTTCAAATGGTGTATTCGGCCAATGGTGAGTTTACTAGAAAGAACAGAAGTTTCGGCTAGGAGTCTTGAAAAGAGGAAGGGATGAAATTCGGCTAATGTGAAAGAGAAAAATAATGGAAGAGGTGATCAGGATTTCGGCTAAGGGTTTAAGAAAATAAAGAAAAATTAGAAGGAAATAGGGTTAGGTTTTTCGGCTAAGCAGAGATGGAAAAGAAAAATAAGGTGGTGGATGGTGGTATTTATAAGCATTCGGCACCCTCCCCCCTTAGCTTGCCGTCCACACTACTCCACAAGGGAGTTCAAATTTCGTCCATCTACCCCAATTGCTCCTGACCATTCATTTAATTTAATTCAAATAATTTGAATTAATCCCTATTAATAAATAATAATCTCTTAATAATCCATATAATATCCTCATTTATCTCCCATTATCCTTGATTATCTTCTTATTATCACTATAATTAAACAAATAAAGAAAATCCAATAAAACTCTCATATTATCCTATTATCTAAATGATAATTAAAAGAGATTTAAGAGAGAAAAACTCTCTCTCTTAATGCCGTCCATAACAAGGTGCAAAAAGGGATTTTCGTGACTCGAACCAAGGCTCTCCCTTGCTCACAGTGGCGTCATATGTAGCTCCCAAGTGGCCCTCCCTTTGCCACTTATTCTAGGCTTATTTTTATGCCAGAAATCCCTTATTTATTCTTATAACCCCCTCCTGCTAAGGCTCCCTGCCTTTAAAGTTAACAACAGAAATTTTCTACCGAACCATGCCAGCTCAAAGCCTTAATTAAGCTCTATTATTCCATAAATAATATCACAGCAGTTCATACATAATAAAAATAATTAAATTCCAAATAGCCCCATTTTTAGGATGTTACAGAAATCTCACAAATCGACACTTACCTATAGTTTTCTTCAAGATTCGGCACAAGCAAACACCACAGAAGGATTTCGGCAATCATAGGAGATGAGATCTAAGGATTTCAGATTTTAAGAAAATCCCGAAAAAGTATGAACAAAAGAAGGCTGATGTGTTTTTTGGCTTTTAGAAGAATTGAATGAGGAGTTTCGGCTTTTAGTTAATGGGAGAAAAATAACAATGGAGATCAGAAGATTCGGCTAAAAGGAAATTTCAAAGAAAAAGAAAGAAAAGGTGAGAAAACAATGGTGATTTTCGGCTTTTGGAAGAGAAAATATGAGAAAAGAAAACAAGTGAGATGGCCTTCAAATTTTCGACACAGGAAGAGAAGAAATAGTAGGGTTCAAATGCTAGAATTAATTAACTATCCCCCCTATTTATAGAAATTTCGACACTTACCTAACCTTGCAGATAAATCCTATCTTTTCTTCTTTATCTTAATCTACTAACTCATCTAAAAGAGACTTAATTAGCTCCAATTCCTCCCTCATTTATCAGTATAATATCCACATATTTTAAACTTTAAAAATCCCCTAAATAATAGCCTTGTTACCATCCACTCCACCTAACCCTAATGCTTAAAATTAGCTAGCTTAAATTAAAAGAATTGGGCTCCATGAAACTTAAATTTGGGCCCCTTACTCCCTTGTGTGGCGTCACCTCCTTGCTCCCTAAGTGGCGCCACTGACCACTGGGCCACAAGCCCATTTTGATAATTTAAACACAGATACCACCTTTTAAAACTTTATAGTGCCCAAACAAAAATTTCACCAAGGCCTTGACCACATCCTGAGCCCAATTTGGACCCCTAATAGTTAAATTAACACATTACACATGTTCACCCATTAAACGCATAGGCCCAAAAATTCAGGATGTTACAGGCCGTGTGGTCCGCCCGTGTGCAGTGGTCTAGGCCGTGTAGGTCCATTTTGTCCCTTTTGGCCTGTTTCTCGTTCTTTTCGACTTCCTGAGCTCTCCTGAGTATAAAACATGAAATTAAGAGATTAAAAGTATCAAATTCATCAAATCCAATGGAAAATCATCCAAAAATAAGCCAAGCATGGGGTTAAAATATGTGCAAATTATGGTTTATCAAGTTGAATGGAGTTGTTGGAGGAGTTGAGGAGAAATCAGTGGAGTAATTGAAGGAGGGATAAGGGGAGATATACTAGGAGAAAATCAAGGAGTTTGATTGAGAAGAAGTGTTGTGACGTTGGGGGAACTTTAGCTTTGAGAATTCGGCTGGGGGAAATGTTTGACATTTTTGGCATTGAAGGAACATTTTGGTGTTAGCATCTGCCGAATTCTCCTTTTCTTTTCTTTCATTTATCGGTTTTTGGTTCTTTTCAGTTTCTATCCTAGCTGATTCACTCTTCTCCCTTGTTCTCATTTTCTTTTCTCAAATCTGACCGAATAGTATATCCCTCGTTCCTTTCTCTATTTTTTATTTTGATGTTCTTCTATTTTTGGGTTTTTGGCCAACTGTTCCCGTACTCTGCTGTGGTGTTGTGGTTTCAATCTTACAAGAGTTCTGACGAATCGGTAGGTACTCATAAGTTCCCTCTTTTGATTCTCTGTTATTTTTTTATATGTTCAAATCCATTTTCTTCTATTTTCCGAAAGTCGAATGCTTCTTCTTACGTTTTCTAATTGCGATTCTTGTCTTTTCCTTGTGATGTGGTGGTTTGTTGGGTACTAGGTATTTTAGTGGACTGAAAGGGTGCAAGTGACTGAAGCAATCAAAACCTTTTTCGTTCATCGTTCAGTTAAGGTAAAAGCACTATCTTGGTTTGTTGAGCATAGGCCAAATATCCCTATGTTTCTACAAGTTTGATATTCATGGATTTAAGACACTTGAGAATGATTCTACCTGATGAGATCTGTTGTTATTGCAGTAAGTCGGCAAGTAGCATTCGATCATTTTAGTCAGTGATCTAAGAGGAGTAGATCGCATTTTACTCAGTCAAGGTTGGGTGCTTGAGAAACTTGGAGTGGTTGCGTAAATAGGTGTGTGTTCACACTATTTTGACTGTAGAACGGCAAAAGCTAAAAAGCCGAAAAGCCGGAAGATTGGGCTTTAAGGTCACATGGGCGTGCAAACGCTCGTGTGGTCAAACCGAGCCCATGAATCACGGGCGTATGACTGTAGAGGCCTCCATGAACATTTTCATGGGCTTAGGCCGTAATAGGCCACGTTGGGCCGAAAAGGGGCCGTGTGGGCCCAATGGGCTTGTGGGCCCTACATGGATGAAATCAACGATTTGTGGCAAATACAGGACTGGGCTATGTAGGACTCATAGCCGTGGCAAAATCTGGACTGAACGAGTCGTATGAGCGTGTGGGCCCACTTGGGTCGAGTAATGGGCCTTGGGCCCATTTACACTGTTATGACCGTTTAGGTTACCGGAGTTGCTCGAGGCGGCTGCGAACCTCCCGAGAGGTCGATATCTGCACCGAGACCCCAAAGTAGGTAAAATGACCAAAATACCCTTAAAGGGTTAAATGACTATTTTACCTCTAATAGATGGATGGAAATGACCGTTATACCCCTAAAGGTAGGTTGACTGATGTGTTCATGATTTGTATATGACTGTTACTGAGTATGACATTCTGCATATACATATGATTTATGACATGACATACTGCATGGGGTTGGGATACTGTTATGGAGGAAGTATATTGTACTGGTGGCTTTGCCACATATATTGTTTCTAGCAGCTTTGCTGCGATATTGGTGTGTTGGCTAGGTGGGTCGATTTTATTCCCACATGGTGTGTTGGTGGTACGGAGTGGTGTGTTGGCTGGATTAGGATGCGTTGCATTATTGCACTGTACTGATATGGTATTGGGCTAAGGCCAACACTGTTACTTTGTTGGGCTAAGACCCACAATGTACTGTTACTAAATAGGGCTTAGGCCCAGACTGTTACTGCATTTTGTATACTGACTGACTGATAGGGGATTACACACTGAGTTTTCGTAAACTCACCCTCTCCTTTTAACTGTACAAGTAATCCTCAGCCATAGGCGATTTGGTGCTGTGAGTGACTCAGAGGTGGCCACACAACTGCAACCGTTCTACATTTGCTTTTATTAAAATTTAAAGTTTGTGTTGGGTTTTGTTTATGTAATAAGGCCATTTTGTTTGTTTAAATTTTTAATTGGGGCTTTTGTTTACTTATTTTAAAACGCTAGATTAGGAGAAGATGAATTTTCAAAATAATTACTGTATTCAAAGACACAAAATTTAAACATTAGATTTTTCAAAAGCTTCCGCGATTTTAAATCAACCTACTATAACAATAGCAGATAATAAGGCAAATGCTTTGACTAGATGATTTGTTAAATAATAATAAAGGGGTTTTTAAACTTAGAAACGAATTTTTACCAACAAGTCCAATTTTTGAAAGACACTTCAATGTGACACGCCAGATTCGACCATAACGTCTAGGCCGGGTTTGGGGTGTTACAATAATCATGCGTACAGCCAAGTCCATTTTACTATAGTTTCATCGGGTAATGTTCAATTGATTGAAAATGGATTTTAAATCATGAATTGAAATGAAATGGTATTGATGATATTTGACATATAGATTATCATGAAATTATGTTTTACATGTTGATAGTATTACAATTCGAGAACATAACTAACGTATTCAATTTGTAGTGATGTTACATGTATAGTTATGTATTCAAGTGCCAAGGAAAGTTAATTTGGTATTGAATAGAATAATTTTTTTATTTTTAAATTATCAAGGTAAACTTTAGTTTCCATATGAGTTTACTAATTATTCAATATGCTTACCATGTTGTTATCCCTTTCCTTGTAGATCGTTACCTTGTGGAACACGTTGAGCCAAATCGTTTGAAGCTCACACTATCCTATCCTCATTTCAATAGTTTTTTAGTCATTTTGAGTCTAAGATTGTGGTATGTATATCGATGTCATAGAATGTATATTTGGATATGTGAATATGTGAATATGTATACTTGTGGCAAGTTTGTCCTAATCATTGTATGAAATTCAAACGTCGATAATGACAATAAATCGCAAAGAAAGAAAAATAGAACACACAGATTTTACGTGGAAACCATTTCGTGAAAAATCACGGACAGAGGAGAAGAAAAATTCACTAATTGTTGAATTCGAATAATACAAGAGGAGAGACGATTACATCTATTTATAGGTTTAAAAACCTTATTCTAATCAAATTCTAATAGAAGCAATGCAGTAAGACTGAAACACCTTATTCAAATCAATGTCAAATAGAAGAAGTGTACTTTGCCCCCACAGATCCCCTTATCTTGCCACTTTTTTTCTTTTAATAGGAATTTGGGTCGCACAACTCTAACACATTGCCTAATATGTTTGAAATGGTATTTGGTTTACATATGGTAATGAACTTACATGTGCTTTATGCTAAAGATATATTGTTGCAATAAGTATATGAAATGACTTGTTTGTACATGAAACGAAAAAAATATTTTGAAATTATTAATAAACATAAGCTACATATGAACACGCTTAAAAATAAACAAATGAACATGAACAGAGGTTCGTTTGTTCAAGGTCAGTTCATTTACAGCTTTAAGTATACCAAAAAATCTAGCATCTTTTATTTGAAATTGTAAAAATAGAATTTCGATAATGGCAAGAAAAGAGAGAAAAAATAGAACACATAGATTTTAAGTGGAAACCCTTTCGGGAAAAAAAAACCACGAGTAGAGGAGAAGAAAATTCACTATGTCGAATTCAAATAAATACAAGGAGTATAGATTGCGTCTATTTATAGGTTTAGAAAACCTTATTCTAATCAACATCTAATAGAAGTAATGCAGTAAGGTTGAAAACAGAGGAAGTAAACTACTATATGAATTCTTCTTGTGCACCCCCGGTTGCAACCCCAGTCCAGTATCTTGCTTATTGGGGATCCACAATGGGCTGCGGCCTTCGTCCTCATGGATCCCCCTATCTTGCCACTTATATTTTATTTTAATAAGAATTTGGATCACAACTCTATCAGAAATTTTAGTATTTGGTTAGAAATATTAGTATTTGTTAGATATTTTGGTGTAACTTTAGAAATTTTGGTACAATCTATTGATCCTCACACATGAGTAGGAAAAGGAAAATTTTGGTATACCAAATATGTAACATCTTCAATTAGAAATTTAGGTATTCATTAGAGATTTTGGTATTCATTAGGAAATTTCGGTATTCGTTAGGAAATTAAAAAAATATTCCTATAGAATGAAGATTTTTTTTGTCATTTCCAACTGAGTTTGTGTCCGGTTATCTCAATCATAGGTTTTTATAAAGGTATAAAGCTTATATTATTTTTCTATCTTAATTTCCTTTTTACCTTAGTTTTAACAAGTTCTTTCAAGTTTTATTTGAATATATTGAATTTAGTTTTTCAAATAAGCTAGTATATATGTATGCATATGACTGCTAATTCATAGTTGTTAGAATCAAACTAGACTATCAATTGAATAGGAACTAGTGGTCTAATCGATTAATCAGATACCATAAAATTAGTAAAAATTTGTTGAACAACTAAAATCGATCTAACCAAATAAAACCTAGTTGAATTGGGTTAAACCTAGTTTAAATATTTAATTTTGTTGTTATAATTTATAAAATGAATGTTTATATCTCTATTATTATTTATTTGTGATTGTTATTTTTCTCCTATTTTCTTGATTTTTTTAAAAATTTTCTTTGTGAATTTTTTTTAAATTTTTTTATTATTTTTATGATTGAACTTGACAAGTAGGTCTATTTTAATCCTTGAACTTGAAAATCATAAAAGTTTGATGATGTGGCACAAAATAAAAGTTCCACATTCAATGTTTTAATAATTGAATCGGTGGTTGAACAGGTCAAACCATTAGTTCTCGATCAACTAGTTTGGTCAGCTCCACCGCTAGACCAACAATAATAAAATAAGTAATAAAAATATAAAAAATTATTAAATCGGTTTAATTGTTGATTTTTTACTTGATTTTCAATTTTTACCACTATCAAGCAGTTTTCAAGTCAATTAGTTGAAACCCTTAGTTTGGATCATTATATTGATCAATTCTTGACTCGCTCAATCCGATCTCATTCAAATAACATTGGTCACATCATAAATCTTGTTAGAGTCCAAGCTCAAGATCCAAAATGGATCTAGTTATCAAGTTTAAGACTAAAGTGGACTAAAAAAGTACAGGTACCAGAGTGAATCTAGTTGTCAAGTTTAAGGGCCAAAATTTTTATTATCCCTTGAATTGAAAGTTTTGTCACGAGACATTTTTTTTAATATTGATAAAATATTTTTTATAAAAATAATTTAATATTAAAATTAAAAAATTAGAAAACACTAAAAATATATAAAACTATATATACCAATTTAAAATATATATACACATAAAAATAGATAATAAAAAATTAAAGAACACCAAGAGCCCTTGCCCTCTACCTCAACACTTCGATTGCAATTCCATTTCTTTATCCTTGGCTCATGTCCCTGCCCTAGACACTTATTTGATCTATTTAAATACTTTCCACTGCTTTCATGGCTTTCTTCGGTTACTTCCATCTTATTTTATTAACAGCATCATCTACACTGAAGAAGAATGTTCAAGCTCAGTGTCTTCTCTACAACTACAAGGCGACGTTGAACTCATACTAGTAGAAAACCAGGCACCAAAAGAACATGGCCATAGCGGCATATACTAGTTACTACTTTAAATGCTTGGTTTTAGGGTTCATATTGCTAGTTTAGTTGTTTTCTCTGCATTCACTTTTTTGAGAAAAGGTATATGATAATAATATTGATTCAAATACTAAAAGATTATTTAAAGATAGAGTAATCTACAAAAGTAGTCACTTTTTTTGCCCCAGGTTACATTTTAGTCACTTATGTTTGAACTGTTACGTTTTAGTCACTTATGTTATTATATTGTTACGAAGTGATCACTTTACCGTTAAGTTTCGTTATATCTCTAACGGTAATCGTACGTGGCAGTCCAACTAGATTTTAGGTACCAACTTGGATTTCTAAATGCGATGAAAATAGATTTTTAATTAAATAAATTTAATTAATTAAAATTTTTAAACCTAAACCTTAACTAAAAAAAATTATTCATCTCCTCTTTTTAATTTGTCTTCTGTCTGTAACATCCTAGATTAGAGGTTATGCTTTCGTGCATAATTCATGAGTTTTGGCAGTGTATGGAAATGTAAGGAAATGTATGGAAATGTATGGAAATGTAAGGAAATGTATGGAAATGTATGGAAATGTATGGAAATGTATGGAAATGTAAGGAAATGTATGGAAATGTAAGGAAATGTAAGGAAATGTGAGGAAATGTGAGGAAATGTATGGAAATGTATGGAAATGTAAGGAAATGTATGGAAATGTAAGGAAATGTAAGGAAATGTGAGGAAATGTGAGGAAATGTAAGGAAATGTCTTGTCTTGGAAATGTAAGGAAATGCTTTAGAAATGTTAAGTTTAAAGGAGGCAAACGAACATTTTTGGAAACTTAGAAATGTAAGGAAATGTCTTAGAAATGATAAGTTTTAAGGCAAGGTGGTCTTAAGAAAATTAAAAGAAGAAATTTGACACACAAATGGGCATGGAAAAGTGGCTTGGAGATGCCACTTAAAGCCCAGTAAGTGACGCCACAAGCAGGTGCAATTGGGCCTGGGTTCGAGTCACATGAGAAGCAAATAAAAGAATTTTATTTTGCTACAAGAAGCAGAGAGGTGGACGGCACCAAGGAACTCAAGGGAGGAGTTTAAATTCTCTTAAAATTTTGGCTAAGGGGTGGATAAATGATGATTTATTTTAGATTATTTTAAGAGATAAATGGTGGATAAGTAAGGGATAAATAATGGATTTATTTTTAAGAGATAAATGAGGATTTTTCTTTAATTTTAAAATAAGGAGATAAGGAGGAAAATAAGGAAGAGTGGTGGCTAAGTAGGGGACTCTGGCCTAGTAAATTCGGCTATAAAAGGAAAAGAGAGGCCAATCAGCATTATTTTCTCTTCCTTGATAACCTTTGCCGAATTTTCTCTGCAACCCCTATTCTTTTCTTCTTCATTCTTCTCCTCTCAATATTCCAAAAGCCGAAAGCTTGCTAAGATCAAGGCCATAGCCGAATAGTTTGAGACTCAGGCAAAGGAACTGTCGATATCTAAAGTAAGGGTAAGATCTCATTCGGTTTCATCCTTTTTCTTTTAAGATTTGCCGAAATCTAGGACTAACCCCATTAATATCTTGTTGCCGAAACCTTGAAGAGATCTTTCGGGATTTACTAAGTGTCGACTACAAGGAAGGAGAAGTTCTTTTCCCGAAGGTACACCATAAGCCGCGTGTTCCCTAGTTATTCGGTGAGTTTCGGCATTTAAAATCCACAAGGTAAGTGTCTATAGCATTCGGCCAAGGCCATGTTTGGTAAATAGATGTGTTTCCTTAAATTATTCAAAAGCCGAAACTAATCTATTCAAGTAATCTAGTGATTGCCGATTTCAAGAAAGAAGGATACAAAGTTTCCGGCATTTGATTAGACATCAATCGACAACAAGGTAAGTTTTAGTGTACTAATCCTACTAGGATTTGGATTTATGGCCGAATGGCTCTTTACTAAGTATTAAATGATTGATTAAATGTAGAGATCTAAGATCTAAGGCATTAGATCAAGCTTTTCGGGATTTGGATTGGAAACCTTAAGCGAATCAGGTGTGTACCTCACACTATTTCTTGATATATTTATGGCAATAATTAATATGTATGTGACTATAAGAATGTGTAAGAATATGGCTAAGGTACCATGTAATGGTACAAAAGTACTCAGGTACGTTTCCTACTCCTACTAGGAATATGAAATTATGTTATATATGTAACATGTGAAAAGTGATAAGAATGTGAAATTATGTAATATGCATGATATGAATGATATGGGGCATTCGGGTTATATGAAAGGGGAAGTGAATGTGGTGACCTAAGACCACGATATCTGAATGTGGTGACCTAAGACCACGATATCTGAATGTGGTGACCTAAGACCATGAATTTTATAAGGGCGATGAGCACGTCGACTGCAGCGACTGCCTTCGATGGTGTGTAGCGGATGGAGGGTTGACTTATTAGTCCCCACGGTGTGCAAGTTGGTACGGGTGATGTCTAGCGGATGGCATCTAGGTTTGGGTTCGGGTTTGCATCATTAATTTATATCTGTTATATGAATAAGTATATGATATGACATTGTATGCCTGAATTGTTAAGTTATAGTGTTGGTTACACATTGAGTCTGTTTGACTCACCCCGTTGGGGAATATTTTCTTCCAGGTGATGATCAGTAATGGACCGGGTCGGCAGGAGCTCAAAGGTGGCCATGCACAGCAAGGAATTTAATTAATTTGGATTTTTATTTTATTAAGTACTTTAATTTAATTTGGGGAATTATTTTGATGTAATAAGGCCATAGTGAATTATTTTATTTCTGTTTTATTTACTATGTTACGAAATTTTAATTATTAAAGATTAAATCAATTTATTTTAAGATAAACCTTAATTATTTGTCACCTGAAATAAATGGGTTTTCAATATAAAATAAACTCTTTTTCAACTCAAGCCCAACCCAAAACAAACTTTCTTTCAAAACACACAAGTTTTCCTAAGTAACAAAAGAATTTTGAATTGGTTTACATCGAGGAACATACCCGATCCGGTCAGGGCTCGTGGGCCGGGTTTGGGGTGTTTCACTGTCTCTTCTTTTTTTAGTTTTATCTTTCATTTGACTGGAAAAACTATTATCAATATCAAAATAGATGAAATCAAATTTACTGCTCATAAAGATGGATTTACTAGATGATCCAGGTATGTCTTCTTTGCATTCCTCTATCTCTTTTATTCAATACTGAAAAATAAAATATTGGATTTTTTATTATTTAATGAAAACCCTAAATTAAAATTCTTGATATTTTCTTCGACTTTTTGAAATTTTTTGTGAACATGTATTTTATTTTGCGTTGGTAGACATCCCATAAAAGGCAACCAAAAACATGTTTTCATGAACATGTTTCATTCAAGCTAATTGTAAATTTTTCAGAAAACGGTTGTTACTTTCACTGTTCTTATTCCTAATCATTATATTATCTAGTTTTTTCACAGTTCTTGAACAATTGGTTTCTAAATCAAATTTTTTCTGATCTGGATCAACTTGTATTATAACAACCCAATTTTCAGTGAACTTAGAACAGTGGTTTCGGGACCACAAATCTGACCCAAAATACAATTTATTTTTATTTTATTATATGGTTCGTAATATGATAGATATGTCATGTGAAAAATTTGACACAAAAATTTTATCGATTTAGTGCCTAATTACGAGAAGGACTAAATCACATAAAATGTGAAAGTTGAATTCTAGTAGCTATAAGGATCAAATAGCTATGGAATTCAAAACTAGAGGTCCTTATACGGTAATTAGACCATTAATAAAAGTATTTAGATTTTTCATGGTGACTCATCCATGGAATTATAGAAAAAGGTCAAGGACTAAATTGGAAATAGCAAAAACTTGATTAATTAAAAAGGTGATAAAAGATATCATCTTATTTTATTTCATCTTCAACCTAAAAACACATGGAAACCCTAAGAGAGAGAAAAGAAGCTTTCAAGGCCTAATTGGGTAAGTTCCTTTGTCCCGTTTTTAGTAATTTTGATATTTTTGAAACAGTGATAGCTTAATCTCTCTATTTAGGGATTAATTTGAAAAGTTATCAAGGTTTGGAAAATGGGTCATGGATGCATATACTGGAAATTAGAGATTTATGGTAGAAAATGAAAGATTATTGATAAATAAACAACTTTTACAAAGTGATTTTTGATGGAAACGTGATTTAGGGACTAAAATGTAAACTTGTGAAATTGAAGGAAAATTTCTGAAATTTTATGTATACATGTGCTGTAAATTTTGTAATGGGGCTTTGGTTAGGCTTGTAATAGGGAGTAATTTGTACAAGTTTCATTTTCTGAGACTAGGGATGAAATCAAAATTTATGTAAAAGTTAGGGGCAAAATGATAATTTTGCCTAGGATGTAAATTGAGTCCCTATGAGTATGAAAAATGAGAAATTGATGATTAAAGCTATTTATATAGATCTGGAAAACACAAACTCGAGGCTAGATCAAGGAAAAGGAAAGATTTCAGATTCGTAGATTACTAACGCGAACAAGTGTTGAGGTAAGTTCGTGTAACTTAATCTGTAACGCCCCGAATTTTGGGCCTAGAAGAATTGGGCCTTGGGCTTGGGAGCGCCTAAAATTCTTGAGAGCAAGGTAATGGCACAAATGCATGTTAGTAATGCTAGGTTAGCAATATTGGAGTGTTTGGGGTCTTGGAGAAGTCCTGGGTTCAAACTTGGGCTTTAGCAAAAATTTTGGTTTTTGGTGAATTAAAACATGGATGTTACCTTAAAGGGTTTATATATTAAGTTGTGTTGTTTTAGGACACAAGTGAGCTTGTGTTATGGTGGCAAGTGGCGTGTTAGGCATGCATTGGGGAGGGGGTTCGAATCCCATAACATGCAAGTGGGAGGTTTTATTTTTCATCAGAGGAGGTTGGAGACTTGGTCATCAAGTTTGAATGGGAGGTGTGGAGTGAATCAAGGAGCAATCAGTGGAGATTGTTAGGGAATTTGAATGAGAATGGAGTCTTGGCCGAATGGAAGAGCTTGAGTAGGGGGATTTCGGCCAAGGGGGTTTCATTTGTGCATTTTCGGCAGCTTTGTGTGAGGATAGAAATGAAAAACCTCTCTGCAATTTCGGGTTTTTCTCTTTTTCATTTCAGGATTTACTTCTTTCGTGGCATCTTGTGCAACATTTTTGACCATTTGGGTCTGTAACACCCCAAACCCGGTCAATATGCCACGACCGAATCTGGTATGTCACTGAAGAAAATATTTTGAAGAAAATCGAATTAAGAATTAAATTTTAGTGAAAAACTCTTTTAAAATTCTATATTTGTAGAAATGAGATGTATAATAAGTTTAAACTGATAATTTACTTTGAAAATCCCGTAAGTAAATCTTTTAAAACTTAGTTAAGAAAACATTTATGTCATTTTAAGAAAACTCGAATTATTATTTTGAAAACCATTAGCATTTGAATGTAGAAACTTAGTATTTGGAAATCATTAAAATTGTAGAAAACACTTAATTTATATTTTACTATCAAACGATTTATATTACCCGATGGTAAGATTTAAAAACCATTGCGTTTTTATTATTTTAGAAAACTTTGGGCTCAATTATTAAATTAACCAAATAATTTATAAGCCATATTTAAAACATATCCAAAGCATATAAATAATCCAAAACATAATTAAAGAGGCCTTATTACAAACCCAAAATAAAACAAAACCAAATTAAAATAATTTAAAGTACCCCAAATCGAAGTTCACGTAAAATCAAATTTTATTGCATGGCCTCCTCGAGTTCATCCGGCTCCTCAATCCGCGATCTCACGAATCACCTGAAATGATAAGGGAGAAGGTGAGTCACCAAGACTCAGTGCATAATCCCTCTCCCGGTTAATGCAATATTCTTACACAATTTATAATCAAGCAACATACATATAATGCACCCAACCTAGCCATCCATAACTCCTTTTCTACCCCGTGTGGTACCAAACCACTAATGGTGCCAAACCACTGGTGACCCAAAGTCACGATATCCAAAATGTGATACCAAATCACTGGTGACCAAAGTCACGAATAATCCATCTGTGGGGCCAACCCACGTGTGATACCAAATCACTGGCGATGATCCCATATCTCAAAAGTGAGGCCAACCCACGGTGGTGTTAAACCACAGGGACGAGTCGCTATGAGGTGCCAAACCTCTGGTGTCCCAAAGACACAAATGTGATACCAAATCATTGGTGACCAAAGTCACGGATAATCAAGTTGTGGGGCCAACCCACGTGTGATACCAAATCACTGGCGACAATCCCATATCTCAAAAGTGGGGCCAACCCACGGTGGTGTTAAACCACAGGGACGAGTCGCTATGAGGTGCCAAACCTCTGGTGTCCCAAAGACACAAATATGATACCAAATCACTGGAGGTGCCAAACCTCTGGTGTCCCAAGGACACAATATCAATCTTCCCCCTCCTCTCATATTGCCCATACCAATGCAATAGATAGACAAATCATGTCAACATACTTTATTATGAATCACATAACAAAAATATCATAAATCGTAGATCATGATTTCAATCCTCATGTATTAACAACATATAGAAACGGACTTACCCGAATCCTCATTCATACCATCATGGTATCATATCAAGATCTCATCGTTTCCCCACTTTGATAATATGATTAGTAAATTAATATTATAAATACATATACATATTTGAGTTATAAAGTGTGTAAGGTACACACCTTTCACCAATGCAAATACTAACTTCCGAAGATCCGATCTACCGCACTAGATCACCTTGTCCTACAATCGGCCAGTACTCAGATTATAAACAAAGGCCATTCGGCCAAACCACTAAATCCCAAGAGTTATCACTTGAAATACCAAGTCTTACTTAAAAGCTTACCCAAAACGTTTGACAAAGAAACGAGGCTTAGATTGATCGCTTCCAACGTCCCGAGAAGCCTAAAAGAAATCGGTTTCTAAGAATGATTAGAACCTTGCAACAATTGCCCAAAAATTTGGCCTTTGTCCACAAGAAAATGACTTAGAAAAGAGAAAAGAATTAAAGGACATACGGCCATGAATACTTACCTATTATCCAAAATCGACTGAAGAGAACCAAAGAGAATCTTCCCTTGAATATTCGGCCAAAATAACCCCAAAAGAGAGGAAGAAGATTCGGCTATGGTGGAGTAAAAAGAAAAGAAAAAATAGAATGGAAATGGATGTTTTAACTTTGAGCAAATGAAAAAGAAATGGAATTTGAGAAGGAGAAAGATTCAGCCAAGAGAAAGTAAAAAGAAAATGTGATTATGAACCAATATCAAAAGAAGAAAAGAGAGAGAGATGTGGGAGAAAGAGGTTCGGCCAAACACCTTATTTGCCGAAAAGAAAGTGCACAAATGTTAAGTGAGGTTTCGGTTTCAAAAGAAATAAATGAAAGAAAGAAAATAACATTTTTGGTTCAAACAAAATGAAGGCTAAACCAAAAGCAAATTTTGCACAAAATGCATAAGATACATTCGGCCAAAGAAGGAGTTTTTGGAGAGGAAAAACAAATGCAAAAAGATGCACAAAAACTAAAATTGGCCAACTAATCCCCCCCAAACTTCCTAACAACATTCGGCCACCCCCCTAGCCACACATGCCGTCCATATTCAAACACTAATGGCCTTGGAATAGTTTCCAAAACATCTTCCTTAAGCCAAGCCTTATGTCCCCCCATCCTTCCATAACCTTAAGAATCTTATCCCAAAATACAAGCTTTCCTATTTTTCTATTCAACTTACCAAAAATTTGAAAGTCCAACCTTCCATAATTTGAACTTAGCCAACACTTAATGCTAGGATGTACAAAAAATAAAATCCTCAATATGCTTTCCATGCTACTCGAACCACTTCCCTCAAGCAACCTTTCAAGCTCCTTATCCACTATGCCACTAACTCCTCATGTGCTTTAATCTAACACTTAAATTAACTTAAGTGTCAAGCTCACTTAATCCACTTCACTAAATTTTCCATACTAAAAATTATTCTAGCTTAGCTAATATTTCCAAGCCTTCACACAAATATACTAAACACACAATAACAATCATATCCAAGCTAACACAAGAAACAACATGATGCTCTAATATTTTTAGGATATTACAGGGTCGTTCTTCCTTCTACCTTCTTTTTCTCTCAACTATCATTCATTTTTTTCAAAAACAATACCAATTGCCAATTACCGAATTCTTCACTGAAGCCTATCTTTCTTCTCCATATCTTTCTCTCTGCCGAATCTGATTCTTCTTCTTCTTCTCTTGGTTTTCTCCTTTGGCCGGATCTAACTCCTTATCTCTCTTGATTCCCTCAGCTGATTAGTCTCTTTCCCTTGTGACGCCAACCTCTATCAAATGGCCGATTGTTGCTTTATTCTATTATTTCTATCAACTAATTTTGGTAAGTATTCCTTGTTCCTATTCGATTCTTGGTCCCTTTTTGATGGCTTTTCGCTGACAAAGCTGAATGATTCTGCTTAAGGTTGCTAACTCTTGGACCTTTCTCTTGTGTTGGATTCTTTTGATTAATGCAGCATTTCGGTAGGATAGGGGATAGACATCTTCGGTTAGCGTCATAAGTGGGTTGGACAGCATTCTCGGGGGAAAGTGAGTATCAATTCCATGCTCGTTGGGATTGAACGTTAGTATTAGATATTAATATTAACTGAAGGAAAAACATTAATGGATGTAGGTTTGGCGTTCATGGGTTGCTTGTACGAGCTGCGAAAAAGGTGTGTAATTGTACACCCAGTATTGTTTCTGTCAAAACGATGGATGAAGGGGTGTATTCATACCACTGCTTAGTTATGAATCGGCAAAAGCCAAAAAGCCGAAACTTTGGCATCTGAGGGCTCACGAGCGTGCGAATGCTCGTAGGGACAAATCGAGCCACAACCGTTAGCGATACACCGTAAAGGCCGCCACGAACGTTCTCGTGGGCTTAGGTCGTAATGGGCCTCGTAGGGCCAAAATGGGCCATGTGGGCCCAATGGGCTCATGGGCCCCACATGGGTAAAATCCACAATAAGCGAATAACAATGGATTGGACAGCGAAATTTGTATAGCCGCAATGGAATTTGGGCTGAACGGGCTACACGAGCGTGTGGGCCCACTTGAGCTGAGTTTTTGGGCCTTGGGCCCAATTACACTGTTTTGGCCATATAAGTTATCCAAGTCGTTCAAGACGGTGGTAGGCCTTTGGTAAGGTCGTATACTGTACCGAGACCCCTAGGGAGTAAAATTACCAAAAAAACCCTCGAAGGGTAAATTTACCGAAATATCCTCGAAGGGTAAAATTACGAAATACCCTCTAAGGATAAAATTACCAGAATACCCTCGAAGGGTAAAAATACCCAAAAACCCCTAATTTGCAAAATTATCAAAATACCCATGGTTTGCAAAATTATCCAAATACCCTCGATTTGCAAAATTACCAAAATACCCTCGATTTGCAAAATTACCGAAATACCCCCGATTTGCAAAATTATTGAAGTACTCTCAGTTTGCAAAATTATCAAAATACCCCTGTAGGATAGAATTACCAAAATACCCCTGTAGGGTAGGATTATCGAAATACCCTTATTGGGTAAAATGACTGTTTTGTCCTCATAGATAAATGATTGTTTTATGCTATGTTTCGACTAACCTAAGCTATGATTTGTCTGTCTTTCTTGAGTATGCCATGTGATTTATATATATGTGCTTTGCATACATGACATGCTGCATGGGATTGGGATTTTATAATTGGAGGAAGTGATTGATCTGTTAGGGTCACACGGGTCGCCCGAGACAACTGTGGACCAACCGACGGCTTTAAGCCGTTTATATTCTGGCAGCTCTACTGCGATATCGGTTAGTGCCGCAATCGGTGCTAATATTAGTGTGCTGGTTGGGTGGGTCGATTTTATCCCCACATGGTGTGTTGGTTGGTATGGGTGGTGTGCTGGCTAGATTTGGGTGGGGTGCATTCGTACACTATTGCATTTCTGTTTATGAGATCTGATACTGTTATGGGCTAGGCCCAAACAATTCTGTTATGGACCGAGACCCAAACGATTTTGCGATGGGCTTAGGCCCACTGAAACTGTACTGTGACTGAATAGGGCTCAGGCCCAAACTGCTTCTGAATTCTATCTATCTAATAGACTGTTTTTATATTAGGGGATTACACACTAAGTTTTCGTAAACTCACCCCATTTTTAACTGTGCAGGCAATCCCTAGTCTTAAACGGATTGGAGCTATGAGGGACTCGGAGATGGCCACACAACTGCTTATGTTTTTCCATTAAGTTATTCATAAGTACTTTGTTTTGGTTTGGTTTGTAATAAGGCCTTTTAAAGTTTTTGGATTTTAAATTTTAGGTTTGGTTTTATTTTAATTTATATCTGTTAGAAGTAAATCGCGGTTTTTCCAAAATTATTACTGTTTTCAAAACACTACGTTACAACTACTGTTTTCAGTTATCACGTTTCTGCAACGTTTTAAAAAAAAAACTCTGCAGTTGAAGGAGATTTTAAAGGAAATCAATAACATTTTAAAAGTGAACAACCTTTTTCAACGAACCCCGTTTTGAAAATAAACGAACGCAAGCTGAGGCTTTACACAAGTTTTAAATGCCAAGAAGTTTTTAAAAATTAAGAAGGGATCTCAACGGAAACATGGTTTTCAAAAATCACTTCAAATGTGACACGCAAGATTCGGGCCTAACTTCTAGGCCGGGTTTGGGGTGTTACATAATCGGACATGTAATTATGTTACTTGAATGTTGTGTTTGTATGTAATGTGATTTATGTTAATTTGCTTTACTTGTATGCTATGATGGAAAAATTGCTACATGCTTGAAATGGTAATAAAGGGGTTAGTCCCGATTGAATGTTGATGTCCAATAATTATATGTGCTTTCCCGAAACTAATAAGGTTCTACATTTGTTGTGGACGGGATTTAACTTAGACGAGTAATCCCATTGACCATGTTATATAAAGGATTTAGCCCGGAAGGGTAATCCTAATATAATACCTCTCGAGTATGCATCAAGATTAGGGTTTAGCCTGGACTGGTAATCCTAATCGAGCTCCTCTGAGCTTACGTTATATAAAGGATTTAGCCTAGACCGGTAATCCTATTATACAATATGTGGCTCGAGAGAGTGTTTCTTGGTTAAGTGCCCTATTGGGTACCCTTGAATAAGAAATTGACGGATTATGGAATCATACACTTCGAGTGTACTACTTGAGCATCCATCGGAATTCAATGATTCAATGGACATGTATCCCTTGACTTGGCATGAAAATCTTGAGATGTAATGATAATGACTTGAAAGAACATTGCATGATGAGCTCATCTATTTTTACTTGACATGTTTCTAAGTGTTGTGACTAACATGTTTGATTGAAGGCATGTGCTTAGGAAATTTTGCTAATGGATAGAAAACATGATGTTGTGTGCTTAAATTTAATAACAGGATTGGTAAGTTTATTTTACATTATACGAACTTACTATGCATGTAATGTTTACTCTGTTTATTTTTCCCTTATTTTATAGTGCTCGAAAGCTCGTGAAGGTTGGAAGATCATTGGAGCATCATCACACTATCAACTAGCCTTTTGGGTATATTTAATGAAGTCATTTTGGGTATAATGGCATGTATAGGACAACTTGGCCAATAGTGGCTTGAAAATGATGTTTTGTAATCTAGCCATTAGAATGGCTAGTAATGGTTCATTTTAGAATGACTAAGTAGATTCTTTTTATAAATAAATACACATGTATTATGTTGAGTATATATGGTCTAATGTTGTTATTGCATAAGTTAAACCAAGGTAAGTTTATAAACACTTGTGCTTGAAATGATAAGCCATGTTGAATGATGAAATTGCTTATTTTGAATGCTTGAATTGGTTGGTATTGGGTGTGTGTTTCAAGTACAAGATTTGGGTGAAATTTTGGGTGAGAAATGAAGCTAGAAATGGCTTAATTTTGTCTACACGGGCGTGTGTCTAGACCGTGTGTGACACACGGCCTAGTAACATAGGCATGTAGTTAGGCCTTGTGTCCCTTGCACCTAAATTTTGAGAAACAGAATGCTCAGAATTAAGCACACGGGTAGAGACACGGGCGTGTGTCTCAGCCGTGTGTGTCACATGGCCTAGAACACGGGTGTGTGTCTTGGTCGTGTGAAACTTGCACCTAATTTGAATTAAATTAATTTACCACACGGCCTAGCACGCGGGCGTGTGGCAAGGCCATGTGGCATAAGTCAGAGAGCACCTTAAATTAGACACGGCCTGTAGGACGAGCGTGTCCCTTGGACCACATGGGCATGTGAGTCCTGCACCTTAGAAAAATTTTGTAATTTTACAAAAAATTCTTAGAGGCACCGATTAAGTCCCGATTCGATTCTAATGCTCATATTGGGCCTCGAGGGCATGATCAAGGGACGATAGGGATGATCTCGGTAAATGAATAGTAATTGTATGAATTATCTGAAAAATGTTTTGAATGTTCTGGTAATGAGCTGAGACCCTGTTCCGGTGATGGGTACGGGTTAGGGGTGTTACATATATATTCACAATCTCTTTGTGGGTATTCCAGATTATTCTTTCTTACTGTTGATTTTGTGCTGAATTACCTTGCAATCTTTTTTTTTTTTTCTGGTGTTGGGTAAGTTTTGGTTCAAAGCTAATTGGTTAGTAGCTTTTGTTTTCTTTAAATTATATTTCTATGTTATTAGTTTTATCTGCTTGGTACTTTGAGACTCTACATTATTAATTGTATATCTGATGTGGGTTTTGCGTAATTTCTGCTAACAACTTGGTTTTACACATATTTGGATCTAAAATCATTTTATTTTTTCACTCTGCATGTTATTGCTGGTGAAAATGACCTTCCTTTTTATTCCACATTATTCTTTCTTACTGTTGATTTTGTGTTGAACTACCTTGCAATTTTTTTTTGCTAGTCTTGGGTAAATTTTGGTTCAGAACTAATTTGTTAGTAGCTTTTGTTTTCGTTAAACTATATCTCTATGTTATTAGTTTATCTACTTGGTACTTGGAGACTCTACATGATTAATTGTATTTCTGATGTGGGTTTTGCATAATTTCTACTAAGAACTTGGTTTTACTCAAATTTGGTTCTAAAATCATTTTATTTCTTCGCTCCGCATGTTACTGCTGGTGAAAAGGGCTTTCCTTTTTATTCTTTTGTAATTATCATCTTATTTTTTAGTGTAATTTGTATAGCTTGAACTTAATCATTTGTATATATTGTGGCAGCTTGATTCCTTCAATACATTATAAATTCAGGTTTCATTACTTAATTACATGTTATAACCAACTCAGCATTTGAGTTTAGACCTTTAAGTTGACAGTTAGGTTTTTGAAATCTGCAATCTTCTCAGACTTGCAAATTGATATTATGAATTGTGATTGCTCAATTTTTGTCGCCGTCCTAGCAAAACAAACATTATTCTTTGTCAATCCTTTATGCTTATGTCTATGTTCAACTTTTCATTTTAACTTGGGTGTATTTTGATGCAAATGTATAACAAATAATTGATTTAAAGATGTATATAATGTTAACTTCACTCTAATTGTCTAAGTAAGGATTGAAGTTCCCCAATTTTGCCACAATATGTTAACAATTTGCACTTGTAATTTACAGTTACTGCCAAAATATCTTTTAATGTGTACATTTAAGCTGTCCAAATGCAATTTATAGCTACTATAATAATGTCTCTTAATGCACATATTTATGTTGTCAAAATCTGAATAATGGCTACTGCTTTTGTGTTCTAGATTATGTATTTTAATGTTGTCCAAATATGAATATTGACTACTGTCCGAATGTCCTAAAATGTTCATCAATTCATTAGTTATGTTGTTTGAAATTGAACTGGAGTTGATATAATGTTGTTTTCAGGTTTGAATTTTTGTGCAATTTGTTGGTACTAATATATTGTTTTATTTTCCTTTTCTGGTTTAGGGTTTGATGTTGAAAAAAATACTTTAGGGGGAGATTTTGGAGAAGCGTCTATCTCAGATTATAGTTCATATAAAGATTATGAGTCAGATACTTCTCATTCTGATTCTTTTGAGTCTGATGGTGATAGGGTAGATGAACTAGAGGTTGAACTGATAGGTGAAATGATACAGTAGGAGTTGGACCACTTACCAGGCTTAAATTTTTAGGGTTTAAGAGATGGTTTTGATAGTAATAGTGATGAGGATTTGCATAATAGCGTGGGTTATGATGAAGATGAGAATAAAAAGTACCCTATGTTCAATCCTCAAACTAATATGAGGAACCCTATATTGATAAAGGGTTTGGTTTTCCCTAGTAAAGATATTTTAAAAGATGCAGTTAAATAGTATGGGAGGATAAATAGCATAGTAACCAAACTAACTAGGAATGACAAGCTTTAGGGTGAAAGCAGTATGTGTACCTAGTTGTCCATGGACATTGTGGACATCCAAATTAAATCCCAAGGATCCAATGGATGGGAGTTGGCAGATTAAGACCTTAGTCAACCACCATAAGTGTGGCAAGGTAATGAAAAATAATAATATTATTTCAAAATGGATGGTTGGGCATTATTTACACAAATTTCAAGTTGATTCCAATTATTCCTTAACATCTTTACAAAATGATATTAGGGTGGATATTGGAACAATTATGTCTCAGACTAAATGTATGAGGGCTAAGATTAGGGCTCTAGAACTAGTTAAAGGGAATCACAAAGCCAATATGCCAATATATACCATTATTTACTTGAGTTAAAGAGAAGCAACCCTGGTACAACAACCATATGTAAATTAGACTATAGGCTATTTCAGAGGCTTTATATCTGTCTTTAAGCATGCAAATCAGGTTGGTTAATTGGTTGTAGGAGAATTATAGGTTTAGATGGGTGTTGGCTAAAAGGATATTATGGTGGACATTTGCTTGCTACTGTTGGGGTTGATGCCAATGATTGTATACATCCAGTGGCCTTTGTTGTAGTTGAGAGTGAAAACAAACACTCATGGTTTTGGTTCCTTGAGCTACTACAGAGGGATTTGGAGATCGACAACTCCTATAATATATGCTTCATGACTGAAAAACTAAAGGTACTATAAAGTCAAACTATACCCTAAATTGTTTATACAAATACGGTTTCTTATCATGTTGTTTTAATTATTTTACAGGGTCTAATAGAAGCGATTTTTGTGTTGTTCCCTAATGTTGAAGCAAGAAACTGTGCCAGGCATATTTACAATAATTTCAAAAACATTAAAGGATTTAGAGGCCAAGCTATGTGTCTCTCTTATTGGAAAACTTCTAAAGTAACTTTTCCAAGACAATTTGAAGAAGCAATGTCTGAAATGAGGTCACTATTAGAATCTGCTGAGGCTTGGTTGCATGGAAAGGATCCAAGGACTTGGTCAAGAGCCCACTTCTCAACCAGATGCAAATTTGATCTGCTACTGAACAACAACAGTGAACGTTCCAACACGGTTTAAATTAGTTTTTTTAATCTAATTGTTTATCACTTCATGTTGTATAATTGTTGTCAGAGTTATTTAAGGACTTGCTCTCCTTGTAAATCATTTTAGAAGCTAGAGATAAACCAATCTTAATGATTTTGGAAATAATTAGAATAAAAGTCATGACTAGGTTGGTTTCCATGAGGGAGGCTGCTGAGAAGTGGTCTGGACCTTTATGTCCAAGGATACAGAAGAAGTTGTCTAAAATTGTTAGTCAATCCAATAAGTAAGTTTTGCTAACACTTTTTTACTTATCTTGAATTCTGTTACTTGGATGCAAAAGTTTTAACTTTAAAATGTTACTTTGTATGTAGTGTATGGCCAGTATATGCTGGAAACGAGAAGCATGAGGTAGACTGTGGATTAGGCAATAAGCATGTGGTTGACCTCCTTAACTCCTCTTGTTCATGCAGAAAATGGGACTTGTCAGGAATCCATGTAAGCATGCTATTTCTTGCATGCAACTACTGGTTGTGAGCCCTGAAACTTATGTCAATACATGTTATACTGTCACTATCCATTTGAATATTTACAGCCACTTGATTAACCCTGTAAAAGGTAATAGCCCTAAAACCCTAAACCTTTATGAAATATTACTTATTTGTAAAATGTGTTTGACATCTTTAAATTTTTGCATATAGGTCCTATGCAATGGGAACATGTGAGGGACATGGATACTTGGGAATCTCGCACCCTAAGTGCTAATACATAGTCGAAGCTATCTCAATCTCATATCTCATATAATGCTTACTCTCGAGCTATCAACGGGTCTACTCACACAAGCTGACGGTCAAGACATAACTACACGGTGCTGCTCACACAAGCTGATGAGAATCTGAAACACATATAGGAAAACTCAGCCACCGGTAGAACATATAGACTAGCACCCAAATCACATAACCATTAATGACATGTCATTCGTATCCTAATCTATTCCTAAGGTTCAACCGGGATTTCCAATTGTCGAATCTTCGTCAAATTTATCCGTAGAATTGTATTCACAATTAATTCAATAATAAAGCATTTAGAACACAATTATATTTACGCTTATTACCATATGAACTTACCTCGATCACAAAAACGATGAAATGGATCGACTAGTCCAATACTTTATTTTTCCCAATCTAGATCCGAACTTCGCTTTTCTTGATCTATATATAATCAAATTTAACTTATTTAATTATCATTCTATTCAATTTAATCCAAATTTCATATTATGGCACTTTTACACTTTTCCCCTAAACTTTTGAATTTTTTTACAATTTAGTCCCTAGCTCATAAAAATACAAATTCATGAAATTCAACTTATACCCATGCTAGCCGGATTTCCCTTATTAACAAAGCAGCCCATATTTTTCATTATTACACAAATTTATCACATTTCTCAATTTAATCCCTAATTGACAATTTTATCAAAATCACTTAACAAATGTTGTTTATCTAACAACAACCATTCATTTTCTATCATCAAACATCAAAATACACATATTCATCAATGGTAAAACCCTAAACCTTTAACAATTTTGCAAATTAGTCCCTGGGCTAGCTAGATTAAGCTACAACGACTCCAAAAATGTAGAAATCATTAAAAAGGAGACAAAATCATACCTAATTGCAAGAAATGAAGATGGTCGAATGAAGAAACCTAAAATGGTTTCTTCTAATGTTAATTTTGGTTGGAGTTTGATAATGGAAGATAATGATAAATTTTCATTCCTTTTTGTTTTATTTAATTTACCTTAATTACCAAATTACATAATTAACCTCAAAAATTATCACATATTTCAAAATTACCAAGCCATTATCATCCACTAAAATATTAATGGGCTATTTACCACATAAGGATCTCTACTTTAAGGTTCTATAGCTATTAGAAACAAAATTTTTACACTTTACGCGATTTAGTCTTTTTTATCAAATTGAGCATTCAAACGATAAATTTTCTTAACGATATTTTTACACAATCATACTATCATGCTGTAGACATCAATTTAATAATAAAATAAATATTTCGACCTCAGATTTGTGGTCCCAAAACCACTATTCTGATTTGACTAAAAACGGGTTGTTACAAAGGTATTGTTGGGGGAAACCAAATGGCAAACCAATCATTGAGCCTATAAATTTTGAACCAAGCCACTTCAATGGATAACACATCAAACCAACCCCCATTAAGCCAACAAAGCTCAAACCTTACAGCAATTTTTAGGGCCAAATTACCTTTCAAAAGGAATGATCCACTTGGTCAATGAACAATAGTTAGATGGATGCCAACTCAACAGATCAATGACTCCACTCCAATAGAGCTATCACAATATGAAAAATGCCCAAGGATGGATCAATTATTTTAACTGAATTAGATTTCATTTTTTTCACAATTAGGAATATATTTTGTTTGGGGAAATCTGTTATGTGGATAAAGATTATATCTTTTTGGAAGGGTTGTTTAATCATGTTAACAATAGTTAGATTATACATTTTGTCTTAATTTAGGGTTTACAAAGAATTTTTTAAATGTTAAACTATTGAACAATTACTTGAGAAATGATTGCATATCCATGAGATAAGTAAAAAATTTACATATATCTGTTACTACCATAATAGAGTTCCAAGGACTATCAAATGTGTAACACCCCTTACCCGTGTTCAACACCAGAATAGGGTACGAGGTGTTATCAGACAATAACACTTGCAACTAAACAAATTCAAGGAATAAATTTTCATTTAAAATTTAAAACTTTTATCTTATATCATCAAGTCCCTAAAATGGGCCTACGATTCCCAAAACATGCTTTTGGAGTGATTCGGGACTAAACTGAGAACTTTTAAAACTATTGGAGCATTTAGAAAATTTCCTTATTTTAGAGAGTCACACACCCGTGTGAGCAGGTCTTGTGGTTACACCCGCCCGTGTGGCCCAGGACACGTTTGTGTCCTCCACCCGTGTAACTCTCTGTTTATAACGTCATCATTCATTTTGGATCACACGACCAAGTCACACACCCGTGTGCTAGACCGTGTCCTCCACACGGCTGAGACACACAGCCGTATCTCTACCTGTGTGGTCAAGAAGTTGGCTATTTTCCAATCCAATTTCTACCCTATCATGCCCATACTTGAGTATAACTTGAATGACACACTTCATGACATATTAAAGCTACCAAAACACCCACCACACAAACGTAACAAGTCATAGCAGACAATTTACTCAACCATGGAATGCATCATCATGAGTTTATAGCATAACCAATTTATTGGCGACATTAAATGGCCTTATACAGCAATGAACCCGGAATATCATGGGTCATTATTCTAGGACAACTCATAGTAACATATACACATGACCAATTTCCCTATACATGCAATAACCTTAAGTATAAAATCATCGATACCTAAATTGAAAGCTTGATAGTGTGATAGGTGCTCCGGCGACTTCCAATCCGAGCTAACCTGAGTACATTATAAACACGGAAAACAATGGAGTAAGCTATAAAGCTTAATAAGTACTTATGTAAATAATAAAAAATTTATTACCATGCTTTTAACAATCCTCATTAGAAGCTCTCAAGATAATACCATCATTATAGCATAAAATTTCACAATTCATTTATGTTCATCTTGAGTTGTTTACTCGAGTTATAGTGACTAAATTATTTTTATCATGAGCTAAATAACTCCAAATTAAGGTCCACTAATTTTCCCTAAAACTAGACTCAAATATCTTCTTACCATACAATTTCCAGAACTTTTGGTTCACCCAATCAGTATAGTTTATTCTTTAAAGTCTCCCCTGTTTTGCTGTCTGACAGTTCCGACCCCTCTTAACTAAAAATTAACTATCTCGTTGTACAAAACTCGAATGATGTTTTCATTTGTTTCTATTGAACATGAGCTCATTAATAAATTCAAGCATATAAATTTTATCCTATGACTATTTTTGTACAATGTTTAATGAATTTCCCAAGTCATAACATGGGATTCTGAGATCATTCTGACCCTGTCTCACTAAAATCCAAATATCTCACCATATGAAACTCTTTTGCTTATTATGTTTCTTTTATATAGAAATAGACTAAATAAGATTTAATTTCATATCTCATTCAACCTCTAATTCAATTTTCACTATTTTTGGTGATTTTTCAAAGTGATACAACTGCTGCTGTCCAAATTGTTTTATTGCTAATTTTACTCTTTCATGTTTCCTTTATATTAATTTTTCATTTAGACACACATAACACCAAAGTATATCCATGGTTAGCCGTTCCAATAACTAGTCATTATCAAATATTTACAAGCCATTCATTGGACAATTTAACCTATTCATCAACAAAAAAGACTTAAACATATCATTTCTCAATTTAATTTGGCCTAAAAGCCTCACACATGATCATCAATCACATTTACCACATATTCATACATCATAAGCATGGACTTATAATCACAAGGTCATTCTCATAGGTATCACTTACTCATTTACATTCTTACCAAAATCCGATCACATACCGAGCACATTGCTCATGAGTGTATACATGCATATACCTACACTTAATCGTGACATAATCACATTCATTTACACTTTAGTCATTTTCCATCTTTAACATAAAATTTAATTCTTTACCCCGTTGAACCACTTGGCATATCGAAGGATACTCGAAAATTGTCATACACGTAGTAAGATGCCAATGCCTTATCCCAGATATGGTCTTACATGGGATCACATGTCAATGCTGATGCCATATCCCAGATATGGTCTTATACGGGATCTCATATCGATGTCGACGCCATATCCCTGATAAGGTCTTACACGATATCATATGTCGATGCCATATCCCAAACATGGTCTTACACAATTTCATATCGAAGCTAGGTCCCAGACGTGGTCTTACACGAAATCATTGTTCGATGTCGATTCCATGTCCCCAACATGGTCTTACACTGGCACACATATTGTCATGGTCCAACCATGGTCTTTACCATCATTTCATCACATGTCGAAATTCGATCATACTCCGCCTTGTATTTCTCTTAATTTGATCTTTCAATACAATCTCGTAATTTTTATATTACTCATGATCCAATAATAACATACGAAATAACACATGATATCGGTTAAGCATTTAGACATATCAATTTTAATGCTTATTAACATATGAACTTACCTCAGTATGAAACGACGAAATAAGTCAATTACTCGATTATCTTGCTTTTCCCCCGATCTAATTCCGAACCTCATTTTCATTGATCTATAACAACACATTTAATTTATTTATTCATCATGCTACTCAAATTAGCCCAATTTCACATTTTTCGTAAAATTACATTTTTACCCCTAAACTTTATCATATTTACACTTTTTCCCCTGGGCTCGTAAAATGAAATTCATTCAATTTCTTTGCTACCCATTCTGAGTCAAATATTTATCATACTTATAGCAGTGCCCATTTTTCACATATTCACACTTTTACCACATTTCTCAATTTAGTCCCTAATCGACATTTCTATCAATGTAATATCCTGAAATTGGGGTTATTTTTTGTAACTGTATTGTTTTGCTTGTGTTTGGATTATGGTGTCAGTATTTGTGATGTTTTGAGATTTAGTTATAAGTCTAGAGCTGGCCTGAGTAGTAAGGAAATGTTAGTTTTTAAGTTTTAAGTAAAGGGAGCTGGGGGAGCTAAGGGTTATAAGTAATTCAAGGGGGTTTTTGGCACAAGAAAAAGGCTTGGCAAAGTGGCAAGGAGGTGCCACTTAGAGCCTGTGATTGACGCCACTTGCAGGGGAAGGAGGTCTCAGGTTCAAGCAGCAGAAATTCCATCTTTTGCTTTCTATTTTGACGCCAAGGAGGGGGAGGAGTTGTGTGCAGTTCAAACTCTGCCTAGTAAGGATGGACTAAGTCAAATTATTCAAATGGTTGGCAAAGAGAAAAATTAGGAAGTTGACTAATTCAAATTCGTTTGAATTAGTGGTTAGGAGCATTTCTAAGAAGTGGCCGAATTTTGAACTTCTCATGGGAGGAGTGGCCGGTTTTGGAAGGGGAGTAGGGGGTGCCGAATTCTCTTAGGCACCTATTGGGGGCATTTTCGGTCAGCTTTGTTTAGTGAACCAAAAGCCGAAACTTCATTAGGTCATTGCCGAATTTCTTTAGGTGCTTCTTTTTGTTGTTGCTCCTAGCCGAACCTTCAAGTGAGTTTCTTCTTTTCTTCTTTGAAACCGAAAGTCTCAAACAACATATACCCTTGGCCGAATCCCTTACCCTCCCATCTCTCTCTCTTTTCTCTTCCCATTTGTGCTAAGCCGAAAGCATTCATCTTCTTCCTCTCATACTTTTATTTTCTTTCTTTCTTAAAACTCTTGTGCCGAAATTTACTTTGTCTTCTTAGTCGAATCTTCCCTCTCCCACTCCTAATCTACTTTGCCGATTTCTCCTTTCTTTTTTTTTTTTAACCACATCTCATTGGTTTTAACTTTCAAAGACTCTAGCCGAATCTCCCTATTATTTCTTTTGTTTAGTGTTGGCCGGATCTCAGGCAAGGGTGATCTCTTCTCGTTTTTCTCCAATCAGTTTTTAGAGGAAGGTAAGTGCTCTAGGCCGAATGTCTATTTCTTCTTTCCCTTTTTCCTCTGTCGACTTGTATAAGGGTAAGAGCCGATTTCGGCAATTGTTAGTAAGGGTGCTAATCACTTGTGGTAACCGTTTTATTATAGGGCCTCCGGGAGTTTGGAAGCAATCAACCTAAGCTTTCACTCTTTGTTAGACAGATTCGGTAAGTGGTGGTAAGGATCTATGTTAGTAGTCTATTCTTTTAAGTATTCGTAAAGCCGAAGGCTATTGAGGGTAACTGTTTCTGCGTCTTAGGGTGTGGCCGATTGCAATAGGAGACCATCTCATAGTGTTGAGATTTGATTGGAAATCAAATTGGCAGTAAGGTAGGGGTTCATGCGTTAACCCTTTGGGGGTTTATTTGGTTTGGCCGAATGGCCTATGTTGCTAACCTTAGTAATGGCCGAATGTAGGGGCAAGGGATCTAGTGTGGTAGATCGACTCTTCGGATTTAGGACTTCTGTTATAGCAGGTGTGTAACTTACACACTCTATTACTTGGTAATTATATTTTTAATAACCTGATTATTGATAAAGCCGAAAGAGTATATGATACCCTACGGGTACGAGCATGGATTCAGGTAAGTCTGTTCCGATATGAGTTCTGCTATTCAATGTGTATGATATAATGATTTATGGCATATATGTGTTATGAGATGCGTAACAAAGCATGTTGACATGGTTTGCATGATTTGCATGATTTACATGATTATGGCATGATGATGGGTGATATGAGAGGAGGGGGAAGATGATATCCGTGTCTTTGGGACAGCAGAGGTTTGGCACCTCCAGTGGTTTGGTACCACAGATTGATTTAGTGACTTTGGGTCACCAGAGGTTTGGCACCTCATAGCGACTTGTCCCAGTGGCTTAGCACCACAGTGGGTTGGCCCCATAGTTGATATATCGGGATCGTCGCCAGTGATTTGGTATCACACGTGGGTTGGCCCCACACTTGGATATGGATATTTTGTGACTTTGGGTCACCAGAGGTTTGGCACCTCATAGCGACTTGTCCCAGTGGCTTAGTACCACAGTGGGTTGGCCCCACATTAGACATTACGGGATTGTCACCAGTGATTTGGTATCACACGTGGGTTGGCCCCACAGATGGATTATTCGTGACTTTGGGTCACCAGTGGTTTGGCACCACATTATTGGATATCGTGACTTTGGGTCACCAGTGGTTTGGCACCACCAGTGGTTTGGTACCACACGGGGTAGAAAAGGAGCTATGGATGGCTAGGGTTGGGTGCATTAATTATATTGATTGGTGATATGTGTGTAAGTATGTTGCATTAATCGGGAGGAGGGTTATGCACTGAGTCTTGGACTCATCTTCTCTCTTATCATTTCAGGTGACACTTAGATCGCGGAAGAGGAGCTGGGTGGACTCGAGGTGGCCATGCTATGAATAAATTGCGGTTTTTCACGGATTGAATTTGGGTACTTTACCTTATTTAATTTGGTTTTATTTTATTGGGGTTGTAAAATGGCCATTTAAATTATGTTTTGATTATACATGCGGTTGGATTTGATTTCAAACTTGACTTAATAAAATTATTGGATTAACATTCGATAAAATGTGAATAGTAAGGTTTTCTAAACTACAAAACGACCTGTTCAAAACTCTACCATCGGGTATCACTTTTTAATTGACGATAACTACAACTCAAATGTTTTTAAAACCCATAGTTTTCCACACTCAACTCAACTGGTTTCTAGTAATCATTCGAGTTTCTTAAACTGTCATAAACATTTTCTAACCTATGAACCGACTACTAAACTTTTAAAGATTTTAATCCCGGGTTTTCAAAGTCAACAGATCGATTTTAACTCATCATGCACCTGCTTTCTACAAAAAAAAAAAAAAACAACGAGGAATTTTACTCAAAACCTGATTCAATAGCTTGTTTTCTTTAGAATATTTCCCTGTAGCATGCTAGATTCGGTCGTAGTGTGTTGATCGGGTTTGGGGTGTTACAATTGTGGTATCAGAGCCAAGTTCAAAGGCTCGATTTGGGCCCAAGGCCCAAAATGTTTTAAATATTGGTTTTTAAAATGTTTTGTTTAAATATATGGTTTGAAAGGCATGGCACCGAGTCTCCGGCACCAATCCGCCCAGGTAAGTACCCCTTACTATTGCTTGTGATTTTTGGATGTGATGAGATTGAATGACTAGCAATAGTGGACTACTCTAGAAACTGAAACTGATAGGACTCTGTGGAATTTGCGAAAACAAAACTTCTTTAATAAGAAATATTCATAAGACTGTGCTTTTAAACAGTGGAATAATTACTAATGCATAAAACTTCTAAATCAGATAAGTCGAGATTTTAGTTATGAGCACTCGAGGTGGACGTGGCCGGGGTAGGATGGCAGTATCTGAACCAGTAGGGTCTGGTCAGGGGTCAGAGAATGAGATACCGGTACCGCCACCAGCTGTAGGTGGTGAGTTTCAGGATCAGACTGGGGATGACGCAGTGTCGCAGGCGATGCTGTGGGTTCTGGAAAGGGTAGCTGGAATAGGTGGAGGCGTAGGAGCTCGGAAATCTGTACCCGAGCGACTCCGGGCGAATAGGGCTGAAGTATTTCGAGGTGTTTCTGGTGTGGCTCCCAGCACGGCTAAGTATTGGCTGGAGGCGACGGAGCGGATCATGGACGATTTGGACCTGACTGCTGAGGAAAAGCTGAAGGGGATAGTTTCGCTTCTCCGGGATGAGTCATACCAGTGGTGGCTCACGGTTCGGGACAGTGCTGCAGCGGAAGATCTTACTTGGGATTATTTTAAGGCCGCATATCAGAAAAAGTACATTGGATCTAGCTACATAGATGCGCAACGGAAGGCATTTTTGAGGTTGGTTCAGGGGAGCAAGTCTGTATCAGAATATGAGGCAGAGTTTTTAAGGCTAAGCCGGTATGCTAGAGGCATCGTGGCTACTGAGCACGAGCGGTGTGTTCGATTTGAGGATGGTCTGAGGGATGAGCTGAGGTTGTTGATTGCTCCACAGCAGGAGCGTGAGTTTATTGTCCTGGTAGAAAAGGCTAAGGTAGCCGAAGGGGTTAAGGAGTCTGTGAGGCAGAATATGGATAGGAACAGACATAAGAGAAGCTTTGGGTCATCTGGGTCGGCTGGAAATTCTCAGAAAAGGGCTAGACAGAGTGGATCGAATCAGTCTGATAGGACGGTTGCTGCTAATCAGGGACCAGCACAGTGTAACCGTTGTGGAAAATCTCATTGGGGAGGATGTTGGACCGGCGGAAAAGGATGTTTTGAGTGCGGCTCGCTGGATCATCGTGTGAGAGACTGTCCGCGTAAGTTGGCTAGGATTCAGTCTGAGGGTCAGGGCCGTACTCAGTTCAGAAATGGAGGACCGCCACTGCAGAGAGGTCGTGATAATGGTAGAGGAGGTAACGGTTCTGGTTAGGGCAGCAGAGCACCGGGCAGAGGTGCGGGTAACACTGAGGTAAGACAGCCTGGGTTGGTGTATGCAGCGAGGCGCCGAGAGGAGGGCGACGCACCGGACGTCATAACCGGTACGTTCTTGATCTTTGGTTTTCCCTATACTGCTTTGATTGATGTGGGTTCGACGCATTCATACGTTGCTAGTAGCATAGTAGAGACCATGAATTTAGACTTTGAGACTACTTCTAGGCAGATGACAGTAATTAGCCCTCTAGGTCACTCTGTAGAAGTAAATAAGCTGTATAGAGACGTACCCCTAGAACTCCAAGGGGTAGTATTTGTAGCTGATCTGATGGAACTGCCGTTTGGGGAGTTCGATCTGATTCTTGAGATGGACTGGTTGGTTAAGTACCAGGCAAGGTTGGATTGCGCGGCTAAGCGCATGGTCCTAAAGACGGCTGAGGATGACGAGGTGGTCATGATAGGTAACAGAAGAGATTACTTATCCAACGTGGTGTCTGCTTTGAAGGCTGAGAAGATGGTTAGGAAGGGCTGTGAAGCATTTATGGTTCATGTGTGTGCCTTGGAGGCTAAAGAGTCTGCTGTAGGGAATGTCCGAACAGTAAAGGAATTTGCTGATGTGTTTCCAGAGGAGCTTCCGGGATTGCCACCGGATCGTGAGGTAGAATTTGGCATAGATTTGTTACCGGGAACTGCGCCAGTGTCTATTGCTCCGTATAGGATGGCGCCAAAGGAGTTAGTGGAATTAAAGGCTCAGATCCAGGAGCTGTTGGACCGAGGCTTTATCAGGCCAAGTGTTTCACCTTGGGGAGCGCCAGTACTCTTTGTCAAGAAGAAAGATGGTACAATGCAGATGTGTATAGACTACCGCCAGTTGAATAAGCTGACAATCAAAAACAAGTATCCGTTGTCAAGGATAGATGATTTGTTTGATCAGCTGAAGGGTGCAGCGGTATTCTCGAAGATCGACTTAAGGTCTGGGTATCATCAGCTAAAGGTGAAGGAGGCTGATATCCACAAGACGGCGTTTCGTACTCGGTACGGGCACTATGAGTTTCTGGTAATGCCGTTTGTGTTGACTAACGCGCCGGCAGCATTCATGGACATGATGAATAGGATATTCCAGTAGTATTTGGATCAGTTCGTCGTGGTATTCATAGACGACATTTTGGTATATTCAAGGACGGAGGAGGAGCATGATGCGCATTTACGAGTTGTATTGCAGATTCTGAGGGAAAAGTAGCTTTATGCTAAATTTAGTAAGTGCGAGTTCTGGCTTAGGGAGGTGACTTTCTTGGGTCATGTAGTGTCAGCTGAGGGGATTAGAGTGGACCCTCGAAAGATTGAGGCAGTATTGGGTTGGAAGCCGCCTAAGTCAGTGGCTGAGATCCGGAGTTCTCTGGGTTTAGCTGGGTACTACTGAAGATTTGTGGAGGGATTTTCGTTGATCGCAGCACCGATGACCAAGTTGTTAAGAAAAGGAGTTCCATTTGTGTGGACTGAGAGGCAGCAAGAGAGTTTCGACAAGCTAAAGAAGATTTTGACTGAAGCTCCGGTTTTGATTCAACCTGAGGCAGGAAAGGAATTTACGGTATATTGCGATGCATCACATACGGGTTTGGGATGTGTGCTGATGCAGGAAGGAAAGGTAGTGGCTTATGCATCTCGACAGTTGAGATCGCATGAAGTTAATTATCTGACGCACGACCTGGAGTTAGCGGCAGTAGTTTTCGCGTTGAAAATTTGGAGGCACTACTTGTACGGAGAGAAGTCGATAGTCTACACAGATCACAAGAGTCTGAAGTACCTTTTGACTCAGAAGGATTTGAACTTGAGACAATACAGATGGATTGAATTGCTAAAGGGTTACGACTGTTCGATTGAGTATCATCCGAGCAAGGCTAACGTGGTGGCAGACGCGTTGAGCCGTAAAGTTGTATCGGACTTAAGAGTGATGTTTGCCCATCTGAGTTTGTACGACAACGGAAGTATTCTGGCAGAATTGCAGGTTAAGCCTACTTGGGTTGAGCAGATCAGGGAGAAACAGATAGAGGATGAGGTTTTGAATGCGCAGAGGTTGCAAGTGCAGGATGGTGGTTTGGAGGTTTACAGCTTGTCTAGTGATGGAGTGCTGTGTTTCCAAGGGAGAGCTTGTATACCGAAGGACATCGAGCTAAGGCAGAAGATTCTTTAGGATGCACATAGCAGCCCACACGCTATGCATCCTGGAGGTAGCAAGATGTATCGGGATCTAAGGGAGCAGTTTTGGTGGCCAGGTCTGAAGCGGGAAGTAACAGAGTTTGTGGGTAGGTGTCTAACATGTCAGCAGGTCAAGGCTGAACATCAGTTGCCGTCAGGGTTGCTTCAGCCAGTGAAGATTCCACAGTGGAAGTGGGAAAGGATTACTATGGATTTCGTCAGTGGATTACCTCTTACGCCTAGCAAGAAGGACTCGGTTTGGGTGATTGTGGATCGTCTGACTAAATCAGCTCACTTCATACCGGTAAGGGTTGATTACTCACTTCAGAAGCTAGCTAAGCTGTATGTGTCAGAGATAGTGAGGTTGCATGGTGTGCCAGTATCGATCATCTCGGATAGGGATCCCAGATTTACGTCAAGGTTTTGGAGAGCATTGCATCAGGCTTTGGGTACGCGCTTAGATTTCAGTACGGCATTCCATCCACAGTCTGACGGGCAGTCGGAAAGAGTTATACAGATTTTAGAGGACATGTTGGGAGGTTGTGTTCTGGACTTCAGAGGTAGCTGGGAAGAGTTTCTACCATTAGCTGAGTTCGCTTACAACAATAGTTACCAAGCAAGCATCAAGATGGCACCATATGAGGCGTTGTATGGTAGGAAGTGTCGTTCACCTACTTGTTGGACGGAGCTGAGTGAACGTCAGGTATTGGGACCAGAGTTGGTTGCAGAGACTGAAGACAAGGTTAGGTTGATTCGGGCTCAATTGAAGGAAGCTTCGGATAGGCAGAAGTCCTATGCTGATCTCAGGCGGAGAGATATAGAGTTTGCCGTGGGTGATAGGGTCTTTTTGAAGGTCTCGCCATGGAAGAAGGTATTGAGGTTTGGAAGGAAAGGCAAGTTAAGTCCAAGGTTTATTGGGCCGTATAAGGTACTTAGACGAGTGGGACCAGTAGCTTATCAGCTTGAGTTGCCAGCAGAGCTAAGTCAGATTCACGATGTATTCCATGTTTCCATGCTTAGACGTTATCGCTCAGACCCATCGCATGTCGTAGCAGTAGAAGAGATTGAGGTAAATCCGGATTTGACCATGGAGGAGGAACCAGTGCAGATCCTAGATCGGGATGTGAAAGTTTTGCGTAAGAAATCAGTTCCTTTAGTAAAGGTGTTATGGCGGAACCATGGCGTGGAAGAAGCTACGTGGGAACCAGAAGATGTGATAAAACAGCAATACCCTCAACTCTTTTGACCAGGTAATTTCGAGGCCGAAATTATTTTAAGGGGGTAGAGCTGTAATATCCTGAAATAGGGGTTATTTTTTGTAACTGTATTGTTTTGCTTGTGTTTGGATTATGGTGTCAGTATTTGTGATGTTTTAAGACTTAGTTATAAGTCTAGAGCTGGCCTGAGTAGTAAGGAAATGTTAGTTTTTAAGTTTTAAGTAAAGGGAGCTGGGGGAGCTAAGGGTTATAAGTAATTCAATGGGGTTTTTGGCACAAGAAAAAGGCTTGGCAAAGTGGCAAGGAGGTGCCACTTAGAGCCTGTGATTGACGCCACTTGCAGGGGAAGGAGGTCTCAGGTTCAAGCAGCAGAAATTCCATCTTTTGCTTTCTATTTTGACGCCAAGGAGGGGGAGGAGTTGTGTGCAGTTCAAACTCTGCCTAGTAAGGATGGACTAAGTCAAATTATTCAAATGGTTGGCAAAGAGAAAAATTAGGAAGTTGACTAATTCAAATTCGTTTGAATTAGTGGTCAGGAGCATTTCTAGGAAGTGGCCGAATTTTGAACTTCTCATGGGAGGAGTGGCCGGTTTTGGAAGGTGAGTAGGGGGTGCCGAATTCTCTTAGGCACCTATTGGGGGCATTTTCGGTCAGCTTTGTTTAGTGAACCAAAAGCCGAAACTTCATTAGGTCATTGCCGAATTTCTTTAGGTGCTTCTTTTTGTTGTTGCTCCTAACCGAACCTTCAAGTGAGTTTCTTCTTTTCTTCTTTGAAACCGAAAGTCTCAAACAACATATACCCTTGGCCGAATCCCTTACCCTCCCATCTCTCTCTCTTTTCTCTTCCCATTTGTGCTAAGCCGAAAGCATTCATCTTCTTCCTCTCATACTTTTATTTTCTTTCTTTCTTAAAACTCTTGTGCCGAAATTTACTTTGTCTTCTTAGCCGAATCTTACCTCTCCCACTCCTAATCTACTTTGCCGATTTCTCCTTTCTTTTTTTTAACCACATCTCATTGGTTTCAACTTTCAAAGACTCTAGCCGAATCTCCCTATTATTTCTTTTTGTTTAGTGTTGGCCGAATCTCAGGCAAGGGTGATCTCTTCTTGTTTTTCTCTAATCGGTTTTTAGAGGAAGGTAAGTGCTCTAGGCTGAATGTCTATTTCTTCTTTCCCATTTTCCTCTGTCGACTTGTATAAGGGTAAGAGCCGATTTCGGCAATTGTTAGTAAGGGTGCTAATCACTTGTGGTAACCGTTTTATTATAGGGCCTCCGGGAGTTTGGAAGCAATCAACCTAAGCTTTCATTCTTTGTTAGACAGATTCGGTAAGTGGTGGTAAGGATCTATGTTAGTAGCCTATTCTTTTAAGTATTCGTAAAGCCGAAGGCTATTGAGGGTAACTGTTTCTGCGTCTTAGGGTGTGGCCGATTGCAAGAGGAGACCATCTCATAGTGTTGAGATTTGATTGGAAATCAAATCGGCAGTAAGGTTGGGGTTCATGCGTTAACCCTTTGGGGGTTTATTTGGTTTGGCCGAATGGCCTATGTTGCTAACCTTAGTAATGGCCGAATGTAGGGGCAAGGGATCTAGTGTGGTAGATCGACTCGTCAGATTTAGGACTTTCGTTATAGCAGGTGTGTAACTTACACACTCTATTACTTGGTAATTATATTTTTAATAACCTGATTATTGATAAAGCCGAAAGAGTATATGATACCCTACGGGTACGAGCATGGATTCGGGTAAGTCCGTTCCGATATGAGTTCTACTATTCAATGTGTATGATATAATGATTTATGGCGTATATGTGTTATGAGATGTGTAACAAAGCATGTTGACATGATTTGCATGATTTGCATGATTTACATGAGTATGGCATGATGATGGGTGATATGAGAGGAGGGGGAAGATGATATCCGTGTCTTTGGGACACCAGAGGTTTGGCACCTCCAGTGGTTTGGTACCACAGATTGATTTAGTGACTTTGGGTCACCAGAGGTTTGGCACCTCATAGCGACTTGTCCCAGTGGCTTAGCACCACAGTGGGTTGGCCCCACAGTTGATATATCGGGATCGTCGCCAGTGATTTGGTATCACACGTGGGTTGGCCCCACACTTGGATATGGATATTTTGTGACTTTGGGTCACCAGAGGTTTGGCACCTCATAGCGACTTGTCCCAGTGGCTTAGTACCACAGTGGGTTGGCCCCACATTAGACATTACGGGATTGTCGCCAGTGATTTGGTATCACACGTGGGTTGGCCCCACAGATGGATTATTCGTGACTTTGGGTCACCAGTGGTTTGGCACCACATTATTGGATATCGTGACTTTGGGTCACCAGTGGTTTGGCACCACCAGTGGTTTGGTACCACACGGGGTAGAAAAGGAGCTATGGATGGCTAGGGTTGGGTGCATTAATTATATTGATTGGTGATATGTGTGTAAGTATGTTGCATTAATCGGGAGGAGGGTTATGCACTGAGTCTCGGACTCACCTTCTCTCTTATCATTTCAGGTGACACTTAGATCGCGGAAGAGGAGCTGGGTGGACTCGAGGTGGCCATGCTATGAATAAATTACGGTTTTTCACGGATTGAATTTGGGTACTTTACCTTATTTAATTTGGTTTTATTTTATTGGGGTTGTAAAAAGGCCATTTAAATTATGTTTTGATTATACATGCGGTTGGATTTGATTTTAAACTTGACTTAATAAATTATTGGATTAACATTCGATAAAATGTGAATAGTAAGGTTTTCTAAACTACAAAACGACCTGTTCAAAACTCTACCATCGGGTATCACTTTTTAATTGACGATAACTACAACTCAAATGTTTTTAAAACCCATAGTTTTCCACACTCAACTCAACTGGTTTCTAGTAATCATTCGAGTTTCTTAAACTGTCATAAACATTTTCTAACCTATGAACCGACTACTAAACTTTTAAGGATTTTAATCCCGGGTTTTCAAAGTCAACAGATCGGTTTTAACTCATCATGCACCTGCTTTCTACAAAAAAAAAACAACGAGGAATTTTACTCAAAACCTGATTCGATAGCTTGTTTTCTTCAAAATATTTCCCTGTAGCATGCTAGATTCGGTCGTGGTGTGTTGACCGGGTTTGGGGTGTTACAATCAAAAATCACTTTACAAATGTTGTTTATCTAACAAGGATGTATTTTCTATCATCAATTATCAAAATACACACTTTATCAACAATGGAAAAATTCACAAACTTTAACAGGTTTGAAAACGAATGTACGGGATAGCTAAATCGAGTTACCACGACTCCGAAAACATAGAAATCATTATAAATGGGGCAAAAACCACTCACCTATTGAAAATTTCACACAACTTTAGTATCATATTGTAGACATCAAAATAATAATAAAATAAATTTTTTGATGTCGGATTTCTGGTCCCGCAACCACTGTTCCGACTAAGCCCAAAATCAGGATGTTACAATTCTCCCCCCTTAGGGATTTTCGTCCCCAAAAATCTTACCAGAATCTAGAGTTGAGATTTGTTTTCTCAGTGCCTTATCAATTTCACACAGAACCTCAGATTCTCCATTCTTTGATCTCGCAAGTTATGATTCTGATCCGTTCTTCACTTTTCATCAAATCAAACTAAATTCCAACTTCTCTTTATATCTCAATCGAGAATTTCTATTTCCACAGCTATACTTTCACAAACATTTAGTTCACTATCTTAAATTCAACGATTTTACGTATCAAGTCTGTATATATTTTCTATCAATCTAAAACTGCTTCTAAATGTTATGAATTACTTTCACTTTCTGCTCAAATTCTCTGATGAAATCAATCCCGTGGATCTTTTCTCACAAAGCTCAATCAAGTGTCAACCGAGTTCAGTAATTGCAACCACACACACTCCATACAAGGTCATCTTTACGTGCAACTAAAAGATTATTATTACACACAACTCAATTAATGGTAATTATTTTTCTCATTTGCTTTCAAATTCTAAAGCACCACAATAAACATTTCCTCGAGGATCTAAAATTCCCTTTCGGGTTAACTATCTAAAATATTAAAGTTTAGCACGCTGATTGATCTAAAAGTCTCCGACGTGTATAATCCAATCTATTAAAAGAGTAATCTGTACATACCGCGATAAAATGTGCACACTTCTCCACACGATCAACAATAATTCAGACATCATCTTCCTTTTACACAAAATCCTTTGATAATTGTTTTATAATCTCAGGGTTTCTTAATACACGAACTCTATCCTGAAACAACAAATAATCATTGGTCGCAAAGCACACATAGGTTTCCTATTCAGAACATCTGTGACTGTAATCGTTTTCTATGGATAATAATCAATCACTGACTCAAAAGCTTTCGATAGTTCAAGCCATCTTAGTAGTCCCAAATTCAGATATCTTAGAAACATCAAATTTATAAAAAAAAAACTTGGTCTTCCAAAGGTTACATTAATTATCAAATAATTAATGTTGCTTAATATCCAACACAATTGCAAATAACTCGAATAATCTTTCAAGCAAATAATTTAATCAAACTAGACATCTGAATCGATCTTGACTGTCAAATTATGACTTTTCAATTATTAATCAACGAAGCTTTGAACCACCCGAAAGCCACAACCATCACATGGATTAAAACCATAGTGCCATAATAAGGCTGGTATCTTAACTGTATGGATAAATAATATCTCAGAGAAAATCTGGAAATAAAGCATTTTTCTTCTGCACTGTAATCAATTGTGACCAAGGCTATATAATCCCCCGTATACTAAGCAGACAATAGCTGGTAGAAACAGAATACTATCTTCACCTGAATTTCTATCACCAACTTTTCTTTAACAAAAGAGAAATAGAATACCAGTGTAAGATGGAATAATGCCAAACATAGCCCAAACAAACCAACCATGCTTTCGTCTATTAGTATATTTAGCTAAAGTTTTCATACAATAAGAATTTCATCTGAAACATACAGTCCTATATACCTCTGAGAGTAGATAAATACATATGGTACTCAGAAGAAATCGTCATAAACCATTCGACTATAATCACTGTAATCAACTATATTTACAATTCAAACATTATTCCACTGTCTATCTCTAATACCACTAATTTCTCATTATTCCACCGCTAACAGAAATCATTTCAGAACAACTTTCAGTTAATACATACATTCTTTAGGTATCATACCTGAATATTTTGTCTCATCGAATTTAACTTCTTCATTAACCGTGACATTGCATTATCTTATAATCTTTAAAACAATCTAATATTTCTTTTAAAACTGAGTTCATTTGTCACACTATACTCAACTCTGTTTGTTTTACTAATTATTTCACCACTGAACTCATTAGTTCACACTTATAAACTTATTCAACATGGTTCTCGTAAAATTTCGTCCTAAAGCAACATTGGTAAGGGGGTGAGGTCGTAAAGCCTCTAACTTAACTCTCATAATTACATACATATGACTTAGCAATCATCACTAATGTAATACCATCATAATCACATAGTTCATTCCAATCAAATTAACACATCTATTTATTATACGAATGTTTTCTGTCATCCACAATTTCACACAATGAATTTACTTACTCGAGCTCAATATTAATATATAATTAAATTCCAACACTTGGATTCCATTTTACTTACCGACATTTGTCAAATTAGAGAACGCCTTACAGGTTTGAGTACGTCGTTCACTTGATGCCATAGTCCAACTATGGTCTTACACAAAGTCTCACATTGATGTCATGTCCCAGACATGGTCTTACACAGAATCACAATGCCATAGCCCAACTATGGTCTTACATTCCATACTTTGCCATGGTCAAACCATGGTCTTATCCGTCAATTCTTCATTGAACGATCGTACTCATTTCCTACGTTCTACTCAATTTGATCTTCCAATTCAATTTTCATACTATTATAATATTCATGGTTTAATAACAAAGACATAAAACAAAACATCATATTATCTCTAATTTAACAATTAAACATAAGATTCTACCATATGAACATACTGATTACACTATTCAAGCAAGTGTACATACATACACATTCCGTCTATTTGAGTAAATTTGCTTACCATATTCACTTAATCAAATATGTTGAGCACATAACATCATATGCATGTCAAGCAAACACGGATGGACTTATCACCATATAAACTTTCATTTTATTCTACGTTTCCACATTTCTCAACTCATGGTTATCTCACTTCGTACATTAACACATACTTATCATGAACTTCTATTCATACTTTCTAAGTTTCTTCTCATCATAAACACATTTCAATCACCTCAATATCATTTCTCAGCATTATTGAAAACAACTCGGTTGGAAGTCATCTATGTCTTAACAAAACTATAACATCCTAGAATTAGGGGTTCTGCATTCTGTGCTATTCTTTGTGTTTGGCTCGTTTAGCTTGTTATTTTGGTGTGTTTGGGGTGTTACATTACTCTCCCACTATCGAAAATGCTACTCAAAATCCCCTATGCTCCCCTACACTTTGACTGAATTCCCCTCTTCACAAGTCTCCCACATTCAGCCAACTTCATCCCTCCACCACATCCCTTGATTTCCTCCACAAATCACTCCACCAAGTCCTCTCCATTCACCATTTGAATTCATTTGACCCATTCAAACTCTTCCTAGAAGAGTCCAACACCAACTCCACCACCTTCCCTTCCTGGCACAAAAAGAACTCCCAAAAAGCCACATGTGGGATTCGAACCTACTCCCCCTTCCATACTCCCTTGTGACGCCAACCACTAAGCCACACACTCCACTCGTGACATCAAATTGCAACCAAACATGCTTAAGGCCTGCATCCGCTAGCTCTCCTCCCAAAGTGCCCTAAAAAGCGAAATTTTTCCAAAGTACTGGCTCGAACCCGAGCCTCCCCAGGACCCCCAAACACACCAAAATAACAAGCTAAACGAGCCAAACATAAAGAATAGCACAGAATGCAGAACCCCTAATTATAGGATGTTACAGTTCTACCCCTTAAAGAAATTTCAGCCTCGAAATTTACCTGATTAGAAGAGATGAGGGTATTGCTGTCGAATTGCCTCTTCCGGCTCCCACGTGGCTTCCTCTAAACCATGATTGCACAACACTTTGACCAAAAAAACCGACTTTCTTCTCAATACCATAATATCCCGATCCAAGATCTGCACTAGTTCTTCTTCAAAAGACAGATCAGGTCTTACCTCAATTTCTTCCACCAGCACTATGTGAGAGGGATCTGAACGATAGCGCCTTAGCATAGAAACAAGGAAAACATTATGTATCTGACTCAGCTCCAGGGGTAACTCAAGTTGATAAGCCACCGGTCCCACACGTTTCAACACTCAGTAAGGCCCGATGAATCTGGGGCTCAACTTGCCCTTCCGCCCAAATCTTAGAACCTTTTTCCAGGGTGAAACTTTTAAGAAGACGCGATCCCCTACTGAAAATTCTATTTCTCTACGCCTCAGATCTGCATACAATTTTTTCCTGTCAGAAGCTTCCTTCAACCGAGCCCAGATCAAATTCACCTTTTCCTCAGTCCCTGACATCAATTTCGGACCCAACAACTATCGCTCAACCAACTCTGTCCAGCAGGTAGGGGTACGACACCTACAACCATACAAAGCATTGTAGGGTGCCATCTGAATGCTGGATTGATAGCTATTGTTGTACGTAAACTCTGCCAACGGTAGAAAATCCTCACAACTACCCCTAAAGTCGATTATACAGCCTCTTAACATGTCTTCCAGAATCTGAATTACTCTCTTTGACTGACCATCAGTCTGTGGATGAAACGCCGTGCTGAAATCCAATCTTGTACCTATAGCTTCTTGCAACGCCTTCAAGAACCGTGATGTAAACCTAGGATCCCTGTCTGATATGATAGACACGGGTACCCCATGCAACCTCACGATCTCTGCCACATACAACTTGGCCAACTTCTGAAGCAAGTAATCCACATGAACCTGTATGAAATGGGCGGGCTTCGTTAATCGATCGACGATCACCCACACTGAATCCTTCTTAGTAGGCGTTAGGGGTAGCCCACTAACAAAGTCCATTGTTATCCTCTCCCACTTCCAGAGTAGAATCTTCACCGATTGCAACAACCCTGAAGGCAACTGGTGTTCTGCCTTTACTTGCTGGCATGTCAAACACTTACTTTCAAACTCGGTAACCTCCCGCTTCAGCCCTGGCCACCAATACTATTCCCGTAGATCTCGATACATCTTACTTCCACCGGGGTGCATAGCGTATGGGCTACTATGTGCCACCCGCAGAATGATCTGCCTCAACTCTGAGTCCTTCGGCATACAAATCTTTCCACGAAAACACAATACTCCTTCACTGTTTAGACCAAAATCCCCTGTCTCACCACCTTCCACTTGCTGAAGTCGAGAACTTAACACTTCGTCTAACAACTGCTTTTCTTTAACTTGACCTAAACATGAAGGCTTCACTTGAAGTTCGGCTAATAGACTACCATCTTCATACAGACGGAGATGAGCAAACATTGCCCTCAAATCCGATATCACCTTACGGCTTAACGCATCTACCACCATGTTAGCTTTATCCGGGTGATATTCGATCGAACAGTCGTAGTCCTTCAATAATTCAATCCACCTCCACTGCCTTAAATTCAACTCTTTCTAGGTAAGGAGATACTTCAGGCTCTTATGGTCGGTGTAGATAATCAACTTTTCTCCATACAACTAGTGTCTCCAAATCTTTAGGGCGAACACCATCGCAGCTAGCTCCAAATCATAAGTGGGATAATTCACTTCATGTGGTCTTAATTGCCGAGAAGCATACGCTACTACCTTCCCTTCTTGCATTAGCACACATCCTAACCCTGTGTATGATGCATCACAATAGACGACAAACTCCTTCCCAGCCTCAGGCTAAATCAACACTGGTGCCTCAGTCAAAATCCTCTTTAGCTTCCCAAAGCTTTCCTGCTGCTTATCAGCCCAAACAAACGGTACCCCTTTCCGTAACAACTTGGTTAATGGTGCAGCAATCAACGAGAATCCCTCAATGAACATTCTGTAATATCCAGCTAACCCAAGAAAACTTCGAATTTCTGCTACAGACTTCGGCGGTTTCCAGTCCAGAATAGCTTCGATCTTTAGGGGATCAGCCCTAATCCCCTCGACAGAAACAACATGCCCCAAAAAGGTAACTTCCTTCAGCCAAAATTCACACTTGCTGAATTTGGCATACAGTTGCTTCACTCTCAATATCTGCAGAACAACCCGTATATGCGAATCATGCTCCTCTTTCGTTCTTGAGTACACCAGGATGTCATCTATGAATACCACTACAAACCGGTCTAAATAGGGTTGGAAGACCCGGTTCATCATGTCCATAAAAGCGGCTGGTGCACTTGTTAACCCGAACGACATCACTAAAAACTCGTAGTGACCATAACGAGTTCGAAAAGCAGTCTTATGAATATCTGTCTCCTTGACCTTTAGCTGATGATACCTCGATCTTAAATCTATCTTTGAGAACACCGAAGCTCCTCTTAGCTGATCGAACAGGTCGTCAATCCTTGGCAATGTGTATTTGTTCTTAATCGTCAACTTGTTCAATTGACGATAGTCAATGCACATACGCATCGACCCATCCTTTTTCTTAACGAACAACACCGGTGCTCCCCACGGAGACACACGTGGTCGAATAAATCCACGATTCAACAGTTCCTAGATCTGAGCTTTAAGTTCTACCAACTCTTTCGGTGCCATCCTATATAGGGCGATGGACACTGGAGCTGTTCCCGGAAGTAGATCAATGTCGAATTCCACCTCGCGATCCAGAGGTAACCCTGGAAGCTCTTCTGGAAAGACGTCCGAGAACTCTTTCACCGTTCTAACATCCCTTACAGACAATTCTTTAGCCTCCAAGGCACTGATGAAGGCTAAGAACGCCTCACACCCTTTTCGCACCATCCTTTCAGCCTTTAGTGCAGACACCACATTGGACAGGTAATTCCTTCTCTCACCTATCACCAACACCTTCTCTCACCTATCACCAACAGCTCTTCGTCCTCGGAAGTCCTCAATATCATGCGCTTAGCAGCACAATCCAAGGTTGCCCAATGCTTAACTAACCAGTCCATACCTAAAATCAAATCGAACTCAGCGAACGGCAATTCCATCAAGTCTGCTGGGAAAACAACCCGTTGCACTTCTAAAGGCACACTCCTAAATAGTTTGTTCACCACTAAAGATTGTCCTAAAGGGCTAATCACAATCATTTCACTAGAAACAATCTCAGATTCTATACCCAAAGTCCCAGACACAGTACTAGCAACATATGAGTGTGTAGACCCAATATCTATCAAAGCTGTAAAGGGTACACCAAATATAAGAACGTACTGGTTATGACGTCCAGTGCGTCGCTATCCTCTCACCATCTAGCCACATAAACCAATCCGACTGTCTTGCATCTGTACTACTAGCACTGACTGTGCATAACATTGACTTACCGACCGCGCCCTAGCCAACTCTTGTGGACAGTCCCTTATCCGATGATCCATAGATCCACACTTGAAACATCCTCTATTTCTTACCCAACACTCCCCCGAATGTAATTTCCCACATCAAGCACATGGTCGAGACTGACCAACAGTAATTGGCATCGTACCTCGACCCGGCCCCTCAAACCTAGGCCTCTTTTAGAAACCCCCAGCAGATCTTGACGACCCAAAACTCCTCTTACTCTTACCCCTATCCTTATCCCGATTCTGCCTCTCAGACCGCTTCACCTCTTCAACTATTTTTGCCTTCTCAACCAGAATGGCAAAATCTCTTTCCCGCTGCGGAGCTATTAGTACCCGTAGCTCGTCCCGCAGGCCATCCTCAAACTGAACACAACGTTCATAGTCAGTCGCAACTATTCCTCGAGCGTAACGACTTAAACGTAGAAACTCCACCTCATATTAACGTCACGGGCTTATTCCCACTGGACCAAATTCAGGAATGCCTTCCTCTAGGCGTCCACATAACTAACCCCAACATATTTTCCTTGGAACACTGTCTTAAAGAAATCCCAGGTGATACGATCTGTTGAAGTACCTTTCCTCACTGTGAACCACCACTGGTATGCCTTATCACGCAGGAGAGACACTGCTCTCTTCAACTTTTCCTCTGCAGTACAGTCAGACCGTCCATGATTCATTCAACCGCTTCCAGCCAGTATTCAGCTACGTTGGGGGCCAAGCCAGAAATACCCTTAAATATCTCAGCCCCGTTTGCTCGAAGTCGCTCAGGAATAGATTTTTGAGCTACAGACCCCGTGCTTGCTCCAGCAACCCGGTTCAGAACACGCAGCATAGCTTGGGACAAAGCATCGTCCCCTCTAGTCCGGTCTTGAGACCCTGCCTCCACTACTGGTGATGCTGCCACTTCACCTTCCGGCCCATGTCCTGATTCCGAGGATCCAGCTTCAACTCCCCGGCCTCTACCACGGCCGCGAACACCACGTCCACGTCCTCTAGCGCTCATGTTTACTGAATCGACTTAATCTGATTACAAATTTTATGAATTAGTAAATTTTTCCACTGTTTATTAACGGATATCTTATGAATTCAGATTTAGAAGTAGTTTTCGCAAATCGTATTTCTCAAGGTCTCAATCTCTAAAATAATATCTCTTAATACTAGCAATCACAACATAAAAAAAAAATCTTGTCATACAAATCAACCAATAGTTAGAAGACTTATAGTACAGATTTGGTGCCGGAGACTTGGGTGCCATACTTCCAGAAGAACATATATTTTTCTTAAACAATATTACAAACAAATTTTTGGAAAATGTTGTCGAACCCATTCCATAGCCGAGTTTTGCAACTGGGCTCTGATACCACTAAATGTAACACCCCAAACCCGGCCTAGACGTTACGACCAGATCTGGCGTGTCACATGGAATGGTTGTTAAAGTACTTTGTGATTGTTTACAAATTTTGGGTTTTGGTTCCATTTAAAAATAGAAGTGATTTAACGGTTTTCTTGTAAAATGTAGTTAATAATACTAACTACCGAAAACTTGTTTTGTGATACGAAAAACCAAAACTAATGGATTTTAGAAACGTGTCATTTTAAAAATAGTTTTTGTGTTCCAAGAAAATCCCAAGTTTAATTATTTATTGCTTGTAACCTGTTTATTAATGTTTTGGAAAATAGTTGTTTATGTTTTAGGAAAACCTCGTATTGTTCAATTCATATTAGATAATGTGAATATAAAAAGCAAAACCAAATTAAAATCCTGGAGGACTTATTACAGAACATAATCCCAAATCAAAATGAAATTTAAAATAAAGTGAAATGTAATTTACTGAAAAAACAATGTATGGCCACCACAGAGTCCATCTCTGCTCCAAATCCACTAAGCTAGGAGTTACCTGCAAAATTTAGCTGAGGGGTGAGTTACGGAAACTCAGTGTGCAATTCCCCTTATGAACGATAAGTGGGCCTGAGCCCACAGAAGCAGATTGGGCCTTAGCCCTCACAGTAACATATTTGGCCGAAGCCCATATAAATCGATTTGGGCCGTAGCCCTAACAACATGGCAAATCAAATAGTGAATGCAATGCAACCCATCCCAACCTAGTTTTCCATCCTCTACACATCGCGCCATATGTCCAACCTCAACACACCTGTAGGGATTTCTACAATCAACCCTCCATCCGCTACACTCCTCATTGGCAGTCATGCAGATAGTCATGCTGCTTAAAGCCGATATATGTGGCCTAGCCACGAAACAATGTGACCGAATCACCAATATATGTGGCACCGAGCCATTGAAACAATGTGACAGAGTCACCGATATACACTACCCCTTTTAATCCATATCATATCCCATTCCCATGCAACAATTAATCATAATGTAATGAATGCAACATATTTCAATGTACATCGGATAATTGGAGCATACATATATTCATGCTAAGGCATTAAAATGGCATATTCGAATAGGTAACTAACCTGGTATCTCCAATCTTACCCTCTAAGGGTAACTCAGCGGTCGTTATCGATATTTCAGCTTTTAAGCAATAGCTATAATTATTACTAGTCAAACAAATGAAGGTGTGAGAATTACACACCTGATTACGCGAAGGACTAAACACTCTTGATCGCTGACACTTTCGATATCGCGAATGACTACGATCTGTCTATCCCAAACAGATGTCGACTCTCTACCACAACCCGGCGAAAAGTCTCGAACTGCCGCAACCGCACGTCGTTTGAACTTGGGAGCAGAGGCTACGAGTCCACTCCCCTCCTTAGATTGACTAGCACTCGCATCCATGAAGAGAATCTTTGATCAGTATAGTACTTTTAGAGAGATCGATGATTGTCTAACAAAGAAATTGGGTTATGGTAGAGTAAAACGAAAGAGAGACTAATCGTATAGGACTTAGAGAAAACTCCTTACCTTGGTTAACACGAAGTCGCACCACACCAAATTTGGCTATGGTCTAAAAGGGAACCCTATAGTCGGCAGAAGAGATTCGGTTATCGATCTTAATCCGAAGCAACCACGCCATGTTGAAAGAAGAACAGAAGAGATTAGCCGCGAACTAACATTAAGAAACAAAGATAGCCATTTTGGCTATGACCATATAAGGCCGATAGGTAAAGAAAGAAATGAAAGAATTTCATTACCTTGCACAACACAATCCAAATGAAGAGGGACCTTCGACCGACAACTAGCACTTTCTTTCTTAAGGTTCGGCTAAATGGCTTAGGATTAAGGAAACGAACTTAGTTGTCACAAGGAGTGATTTGGCTTGAATAAAAAGAAATGAATAGAGAAGAATGAAAAAGTAAGGAAGAAGAACAAGATTCGGCTATGGAGAAAACTGAACAAAAACAAAAATGGGTGGGGGTTTCAGTTTTAATGAAGCAAGTGGAGATGTAAAGGAGAAGAATGAAGGTTCGGCTATAGTGAAAATAAAAAGAGAATGATAAGAGGATGGTTCGACAAAGAGTGGCTTCAACAGAATTTGGCTTGCGGTGAAGAAGAAAAAGTAGAAAGGAAAGAAAAAGAAGAGGAGAATGGGAAGGTTGAAGTTTCAGCTACCAAGCTAGGAAGGGAAGAGAAAAGAAATGCAAACAAAGGAAATAGCCACTCTAAGTTTCGGTAAAGGAAAGAGCAATGATACCCCAAAAATGCTATAATCGAAAATGCTAAGGAAACAAAACTCACCTAGCCACTCATGACATAAACGCCATGCTACTCTCCCACTATCGAAAATGCTACTCAAAATCCCCTATACTCCCCTACACTTTGACCGAATTCCCCCATTCACAAGTCTCCCACTTTCAGCCAACTTCATCCCTCCACGACATCCCTTGATTTCCTCCACAAATCACTCCACCAAGTCCTCTCCATCCACCATTTGAATTCATTTGACCCATTCAAACTCTTCCTAGAAGTGTTCAACGCCAACTCCACCACCTTCCCTTCCTGGCACAAAAAGAACTCTCCAAAAAATCCACATGTGGGATTCGAACCCACTCCCCCTTCCATACTCCCTTGTAACGCCAACCACTAAGCCACACACTCCACTTGTGACATCAAATTGCAACCAAACATGCTTAAGGCCTGCATCCGCTAGCTTTCCCCCTAAAGTGCCCTAAAAAGCAAAATTTTTCCAAAGCACTGGCACAAACCCGAGCCTCCCCAGGACCCCCAAACACACCAAAATAACAAGCTAAACGAGCCAAACACAAAGAATAGCATAGAATGCAAAACCCCTAATTCTAGGATGTTACAATTCTACCCCCTTAAAGAAATTTTGGCCTCGAAATTTACCTGATTAGAAGAGATGAGGGTATTGCTGTCGAATTGCCTCTTCCAGCTCCCACGTGGCTTCCTCTGAACCATGATTGAGCCACAACACTTTGACCAAAGGAATTGACTTTCTTCTCAATACCATAATATCCCGGTCCAGGATCTGCACTAGTTCTTCTTCAAAAGACAGATCAGGTCTTACCTCAATTTCTTCCATCGGCACTATGTGAGAGGGATCTGAACGATAGCTCCTTAGCATCGAAACATGGAATACATTATGTATCTGACTCAGCTCCGGGGGTAACTCAAGTTGATAAGCCACCGGTCCCACACGTTTCAACACTCAGTAAAGCCCGATGAATCTGGGGTTCAACTTGCCCTTTCGCCCAAATCTTAGAACCTTTTTCCAGGGTGAAACTTTTAAGAAGACGCGATCCCCTACTGAAAATTCTATTTCTCTACGCCTCAGATCTACATACAATTTTTGCCTGTCAGAAGCTTCCTTCAACCGAGCCCGAATCAAATTCACCTTTTCCTCGATCCCTGAGATCAATTCCGGACCTAACAACTGTCGCTCACCCAACTCTGTCCAGTAGGTAGGAGTACGACACCTACGACCATACAAAGCCTCATAGGGTGCCATCTGAATGTTGGATTGATAGCTATTGTTGTACGCAAACTCTGCCAACGGTAGAAAATCCTCCCAACTACCCCTGAAGTCGATTATAAGCCTCTTAACATGTCTTCTAAAATATGAATCCAGTATTGTACCTAAAGCTTTGTGCAACGCCTTCAAGAACCGTGATGTAAACCTAGGATCCTTGTCTGATATGATAGACACGGGTACCCCATGCAACCTCACGATCAATGCCACATACAACTTGGCCAACTTCTGAAGCGAGTAATCCACACGAACCGGTATGAAGTGGGCGGACTTTGTTAATCGATCGACGATCACCCACACTGAATCCTTCATAGTAGGCGTTAGGGGCAGCCCGCTAACAAAGTCCGTTGTTATCCTCTCCCACTTCCAGAGTGGAATCTTCACTGGTTACAACAACTCCGAAGGCAACTGGTGTTCTGCCTTCACTTGCTGGCATGGCAAACACTTACTCACAAACTCGGTAACCTCCCGCTTCAGCCCTGGCCACCAATACTGTTCCCGTAGATCTCGATACATCTTACTTCCACTGGGGTGCATAGCATATCGGCTACTATGCGCCTCCCGCAGAATGATCTGCCTCGACTCCGAGTCCTTCGGCAAACAAATCTTTCCACGAAAACACAATACTCCTTCACTGTTTAGACCAAAATCCCCTATCTCACCACCTTCCATTTGCTGAAGTCGAGAACTTAATGCTTCGTCTAACAACTGCTTCTCTTTAACTTGACCTACCCATGAAGGCTTCACTTGAAGTTCGGTTAATAGACTACCATCTTCATACAGACTGAGATGAGCAAACATTGCCCTCAAATCCGATATCACCTTACGACTCAACGCATCTGCCACCATGTTAGCTTTACTCGGGTGATATTCGATCGAACAGTCGTAGTCCTTCAATAACTCAATCCACCTCCGCTACCTTAAATTCAACTCCTTCTGGATAAGGAGATACTTTAGGCTCTTATGGTCGGTGTAGATAATCGACTTTTCTCCATACAACTAGTGTCTCCAAATCTTCAGGGCAAACATCACCGTAGCTAGCTCCAAATCATGAGTGGGATAATTCACTTCATGTGGTCTTAATTGCCGAGACGCATACGCTACTACCTTTCCTTCTTACATTAGCACGCATCCTAACCCTGTGTGTGATGCATCACAATAGACGACAAACTCCTTCCCAGCCTCAGGCTGAATCAACACTGGTGCCTCAGTCAAAATCCTCTTTAGCTTCCCAAAGTTTTCCTGCTGCTTATCAACCCAAACAAACAGTACCCCTTTCCGTAACAACTTGGTTAATGGTGCAGCAATCAACGAGAATCCCTCAACGAACCTTCTATAGTATCCAGCTAACCTAAGAAAACTTCGAATTTCTGCTACAGACTTCGGCGGTTTCCAGTCCAGAACAGCTTCGATCTTTCAGGGATCAACCCTAATCCCCTCGGCAGAAACAACATGCCCCAAAAAGGTAACTTCCTTCAGCCAAAATTCACACTTGTTGAATTTGGCATACAGTTGCTTCTCTCTAAATATCTGCAGAACAACCCGTAGATGCGAATCATGCTCCTCTTCCATTCTTGAGTACACCAGCATCTCATCTATGAATACCACCACGAACCGGTCTAATTAGGGTTGGAAGACCCGATTCATCATGTCCATAAAAGCGGGTGGTGCATTTGTTAACCCGAACGGCATCACTAAAAACTCGTAGTGACCATAACGATTTCGAAAAATAGTTTTATGAATATCTGCCTCCTTGACCTTTAACTGATGATACCCCGATCTTAAATCTATCTTCGAGAACACCGAAGCTCCTCTTAGCTGATCAAACAGGTCGTCAATCCTTGGCAGTGGGTATTTGTTCTTAATCATCAACTTGTTCAATTGATGATAGTCAATGCACATACGCATCGACCCGTCCTTTTTCTTAAAGAACAATACCGGTGCTCCCCACAGAGACACACTTGGTCGGATAAATCCACGATCCAACAGTTCCTGGATCTGAGCTTTAAGTTCTACCAACTCTTTCGGCGCCATCCTATATGGGGCGATGGACACCGGAGCTGTTTCCGAAAGTAGATCAATGCCAAATTCCACCTCGCGATCCGGAGGTAACCCTGGAAGCTCTTCTAGAAAGACGTCCGAGAACTCTTTCACCGTTCTAACATCCCTTACAGACAATTCTTTGGCCTCCAAGGCACTGATGAAGGCTAAGAACGCCTCACACCCTTTTCACACCATCCTTTTTGCCTTTAGTGCAGACACCACATTGGACAGGTAATTCCTTCTCTCACCTATCACCAACAGCTCTTCGTCCTCGGAAGTCCTCAATATCATGCGCTTAGCAACACAATCCAACATAGCCCGATGCTTAACTAATCAGTCCATACCTAAAATCAAATCGAACTCGCCGAACGGCAATTCCATCAAGTCTACCGGGAAAACAACCCCTTGCACTTCTAAAGGGACACTCCTAAATAGTTTGTTCACCACTACAGATTGTCCTAAAGGGCTAATCACAATCATTTCACTAGAAACAATCTCAGATTCTATACCTAAAGTCCCAGACACAGTACTAGCAACATATGAGTGTGTAGACCCAATATCTATCAAAGTTGTAAAGGGTACACCAAATATAAGAAACGTACCAGTTATGACGTTCGGTGCGTCGCCATCCTCTCGCCGTCTAGCCACATAAACCAATCCGGCTGTCTTGCATCTATACTACCAGCACCTCTGTCCAATGCTCCACGCCCTCGACCAACTCCGTTTCCCCCTCTAACCAGACCACTACCTCTCAGTGGCTGCTGTCCACCTCTTCCCGGCTATGCATAACCTTGACTTACCGACCGCGTCCTAGCCAACTCTTATAGACAGTCCCTTATCCGATGATCCATAGATCCGCACCTGAAACATCCTCTATTTCTTACCCAACACTCCCCCGAATGTAATTTCCCACATCAAGCACACAGTCGAGACTGACCAACAGTAACCGGCATAGTACCTCGACCCGGCCCCTCAAACCTAGGCCTCTTTTGAAAACCCCCAGCAGATCCTGACAACCCAAAACTCCTCTTACTTTTACCCCTATCCTTATCTCGATTCTGCCTCTCAGACCGCTTCACCTCTTCAGCTATTTTTGCCTTCTCAACCAAAATGGCAAAATCTATTTCCCGCTGCGGAGCTATCAGTACCCGTAGCTCGTCTCGCAGACCGTCCTCAAACCAAACACAACGTTCATAGTCAGTCACAACTATTCCTCGATCATAACGACTTAAACATAGAAACTCCGCCTCATATTCAGCCACGGACTTATTCCCACTGGACCAAATTCAGGAATGCCTTCCTCTAGGCGTCCACATAACTAACCCCAACATATTTTCCCTGGAACACTGTCTTAAAGAAATCCCAGGTGATACGATCTGCTGAAGTACCTTCCCTCACTATGAGCCACCACTGGTACACCTCATCACGTAGGAGAGACACTGCTCCCTTCAACTTTTCCTCTGCAGTACAGTCTAGATCGTCCATGATTCGTTCAACTACTTCTAGCCAGTATTCAACTACATTGGGGGCCACGCCAGAAATACCGCTAAATACTTCAGCCCCGTTTGCTCGAAGTCGCTCAGGAACAAATTTCTGAGCTACCGACCCCGTGCTTACTCCATCAACCCGCTCCAGAACACGCAGGATAGCTTGGGACAAAGCATTGTCCCCTCCAATCCGGTCTTGAGACCCTGCCTCCGCTACTGGTGATGCTGGCACTTCACTTTCCGGTCCATGTCTTGATTTTGAGGATCCAACTTCAACACCCCGGCCTCTACCACGGCCGCGAACACCACGTCCATGTCCCCTAGCGCTCATGTTTACTAAATCGACTTAATCTGATTACAAATTTTATGAATTAGTAAATTATTCCACTGTTTATTAACAGATATCTTATGAATTCAGATTTAGAAGTAGTTTTCGCAAATCGTATTTCTAAAGGTCTCAATCTCTAAAATGGTATCTCTTAATACTAGCAATCACAACACAAAAAAAAAAATCTTGTCATACAAATCAACCAATAGTTAGAAGACTTACAGTATAGATTTAGTGCCAGTGACTCATGTGCCATACTTCCAGAAGAACATATATTTTTCTTAAACAATATTTCAAACAATTTTTTGGAAAACGTTGTCGAACCCATTCCACAGCCGAGTTTTGTAACCCGGCTCTAATACCACTAAACGTAACACCCTAAACACACCAAAATAACAAGCTAAACGAGCCAAACACAAAGAATAGCACAGAATGCAAAACCCCTAATTCTAAGATGTTACAAAAACAATTTCGTTAGAGCCAAGAGATATCACACTATCACAGGTAGTAAAGTGGCATGTATAGCTAGACTCTCTCACACATGCTAAGTTAGTCCTAGAATCGACTAAACCATAGCTCTGATGCCACTAAATGTAAGACCCCTTACCCGTGTTAAATGCCGAAATAGGGTACGAGATGTTACTAGACAATAACACTTGCAACTGAACAAATTCAAGGCATAAATTTTCATTCAAAATTTAAAACTTTTATCTTATATCATTAAGTCCCTAAAATGGGCCTACGAGGCCCAAAACATGCTTTGGGAGCGATTCGGGACTAAACCGAAAACTTTTAAAACTATTGGAACATTTAGAAAATTTTCTTGTTTTGGAGAGTCACAAGCCCGTGTGGGCAGGCCGTGTGGTTACACCGGCCTGTGTGGCCTAGGACACGTCCGTGTCCTTCACCCGTGTAACTCTCCTTTTATGATGTCATCATTCATTTTGGATCACAGGACCAAGTCACACACCCGTGTGCTAGATCGTGTCCTCCATACGGCTGAGACACACGACCGTGTCTCTGCCTGTGTAGTCAAGAAGTTGGCTATTTTCCAAGCCAATTTCTACCCTATCATGCTCATACTTGAGTATAACTTGAATGACACGCTTCGTGACATATTAAAGCTACCAAAATATCCACCACATACACTTAACAAGTCATAGCATACAATTTACTCAACCATGGCATGCATCATCATGAGTTTATAGTATAACCAATTTATTGGCCACATTAAATGGCCTTATACAACAATGAACCCCGAATATCATGGGTCATTATTCTAGGACGACTCATAGTAACATATACACATGACCAAGTTCCCTATACATGCCATAACCTTAAGTATAAAATCATCGATACCTAAATTATAAGCTTGATAGTGTGACAGATTCTCCGGCAACTTCCAACCCGAGCTAACCTCAGTACATTATAAACACGAAAAACAATGGAGTAAGCTATAAAGCTTAGTAAGTACGTATGTAAATAATAAACAATTGATTACCATACTTTTAACAATCCTAATTATAAGCTCTCAAGATAATACCATCATTATTGTATAAAATTTCACAATTCATTTATGTTCATCTTGAGCTATTTACTCAAGTTATAGTCACTAAACTATTTTTATCTAGAGCTACAGAACTCCAAATTAAGATCTGTTAATTTTCCCTGAAACTAGACTCACATATATTCTTATCATAAAATTTCCAAAATTTTTGGTTTAGCCAATCAGTACAGTTTATTCTTTGAATTCTCCACTATTTCGCAGTTTGACAGTTCCGACCTCTCTTCACTAAAAATTAACTTTCTTGTTGTACAGAAATCGAATGACATTCCTGTTTGTTTTTCTTGAAAATAGACTCATTAAAAAATTAAAGCATATAAATTTTATCCCATGATTATTATTTTACAATTTTTAATGAATTTCCCAAGTCAGAACAGGGGATTCTAAGATCATTCTGACCCTGTCTCACTAAAATCCAAATACCTCACCATATGAAAGTCTTTTGCTTATTATGTTTCTTTTATGTAGAAATAGACTCAATAATATTTAATTTCATATCTCATTCAACCTCTAATTCAATTTCCACTATTTTTGGTTATTTTTCAAAGTGATACAACTGCTGTTGTCCAAACTATTTTATTGCTAATTTTACTCTTTCATGTTTCCTTTATATTATTTTTTCATTTGCACACATATAACACCAAAGTATATCCATGGTTAGCCATTCCAATAACTAGTCATTATCAAATATTTACAAATCATTTATTGGCCAATTTAACCTATTCATCAACAAAAAAGACTTAAATATATCATTTCTCAATTTAATTTGGCCTAAAAGCCTCACACATGATCATCAATCACATTTACCACATATTCATACATCATAAGCATGGACTTATAATCACAAGGTCATTCTCATAGGTATAGCTTACTCGTTTACATTCTTACCAAAATCTGATCACATACCGAGCACATTGCTCATGAGTGTATACATACATATACCTACACTTAATTATAACATAATCACATTCATTTACACTTTAGTCATTTTCCATCTTTAACATAAACTTTAATTCTTTACCCCGTTGAACCACTTGGAATGTCGAAGGATATTCGAAAATTGTCATACACGTAGTAAGATGCCAATGCCATATCCCAGATATAGTCTTACATGGGATCACATGTCGATGCCAATACCATATCCCAGATATGGTCTTATACGGGATCTCATATCGATGTCGACGCCATATCCCAAATATGGTCTTACACGAGATTGTATGTTAATGCCATATCCCAGACATGGTCTTACACGATTTCATACTGAAGCCAGGTCCCAAACGTGGTCTTACATGGAATCACAGTTTGATGTTGATGCCATGTCCCCAACATGGTCTTACACTGGCTCACATGTCGAGGTCGATGCCATGTCCCAGACATAGTCTTACACTAGCTCTCGTCTCAATGTCGATGCCATGTCCTAGACATGGTCTTACACTAGCACACATATTAATGCTGATGCCATGTCCCAAACATGGTCTTACACTAGCACACATATTGCCATGTTCCAACCATGTTCTTTACTGTCAATTCATCACATGTCAAAATTCGATCATACTCCGCCCTGTATTTCTCTTAATTTGATCTTTCAATACAATCTCGTAATTTTAATATTATTCATGATCCAATAATAATATATGAAATAACACATGATATCGGTTAACCATTTAAACATATCAATTTTAATGCTTATTAACATACGAACTTACCTCGGTATGAAACGACGAAATAAGTCAATTACTCGATTATCTTGCTTTTCCCCCGATCTAATTCTGAATCTCATCTTCCTTGACCTATAACAAAACATTTAATTTATTTATTCATCATGCTACTCAAATTAGCCCAATTTCACATTTTTGGTAAAATTATATTTTTACCCTAAACTTTGTCATATTTACACTTTTTCCCCTGGGCTCGTAAAATGGAATTCATTCAATTTCTTTGCTACCCATGCCTAGTCGAATATTTATCATGCTTACAACAGCCCACATTTTTCACATATTCACACTTTTACCACACAATTTATCACATTTCTCAATTTTGTCCCTAATCGACATTTCTATCAAAAATCACTTTACAAATGTTGTTTATCTAACAACAAGGATGTATTTTCTATCATCAATTATCAAAATACACACTTTATCAACAATGGCAAAATTCAAAAACTTTAACAGCTTTGAAAACGAATGTACGGGATAGCTAAATCGAGTTACCACGACTCCGAAAACATAGAAATCATTAATAACGAGGCAAAAACCACTCACCTATCAAGCTTCAAAGCTTGGCTGAATAAACCCATTCCATGACTGCCATTTCTTTTTTTTCTCTATTACGGTTGAAGAAGAAGAAAAATAAAGATGATGGCTTTTGCTATTTTGTCTTATTATACCTATTAACTTATTTACCAATTTAACCTTTTAATTACTTCACCAAATCCACCTACTACATGTCCATCTTTGTCTCCTCACTTTTCTATTGGTATAATTACCATGCAAGTTCTCATACTTTTCAATTTTATAGTTATTTAGTGCCTTTATCAATTAGACCTCAAGTTTTGTGCCTTATGCGGTTTAATCCTTTTTATCAAATTGAGCACTCAAACAAAGAAATTTCTTTATGAAAATTTCATAAAACTTTAGTATCATATTGTAGACATCAAAATAATAATAAAATAAATTTTTTGATGTCGAATTTGTGGTCCCGCAGCCACTATTCTAACTAGGCCCAAAATCAGGACGTTACAAAATGATTACAACAAAGGAATCAAATAGGTAAAATAGCAAACAAGCTGATTTCACTTGATTATAGGTACAAGTTACACAAATCTACTTTAATTGCAATGTAATCAATGCTTTCCAACTTTTACGGGTACAAAAGTTAGAATATGTGAGCAATGAAATATTTGAAGGGGTCTGGCATTTTTGCACTATTGCCTGTGTTGGGCTTGTTTAGCTTGTTTTTGGGTGTGTTTGGGGGTCCTAGGGAGGCTCGAGTTCGAGCCCAAGCCTTGGGAAAATTTTGGTTTTTGGCTCTTTGGTGGGGAAGGACTATTGGAAGCAAGACTTAAGGAAATTTGTTTGTGTTTTGCTAACACAATAGAGCATATGGCAAGGGGGTTGTGGCGTCAATAAGAGAGCTTGAAGGGAAGGGGTTCGAATCCCACTTGTGCCAAGTCAAAGGTTTTATTTTTGTGTTAGCTGAATGGAAGAAGAAGAGTTCGGTTAAGACTCTGCAAGGGAGAGGGGAGACTTTGTCAAACCGTTTGAATGAGAGGAGTAGAGGAATTTAAAGAGAAAATCGTGGAGTGAATCAAGGTGTGGGAGATTTGTGCCATGAGTGGGGACTCCATCTATGCATTTTCGGCTAGGGAGGAAAATGAAACATTTTGGGTGGTGTTTTAGCCGAAATTCCATTTGGTTTTCTGAGCATTTTCAGTTTTGTTTTCTTTGTTGGGAGCATTTCGGGTCAATTCTTTCTTGGAAATTTCTTGCTGGCCGAATTCATTTTCTCCCTCTCTTCTCCAAATTTGAAGTCATTTTCTACTATTCTTGGCTAATAGCCGAACCCCCTCCTACTCACATATTCTCTCATTTCATCCACTTCTTCTCTCTTCTTAGGCCAAGAGCCACCCTACCTCTACTTTGATTTCCTTTAGCCGATTACTTGGTAGCTTGAAGCTTGGTGTTTTCTTTTTGGGTGCTGAATCTCTTCTTTCCATTCAACTTCTCTCTGATCAAAGGTAATGTTTCTTTCCTCTTTATTCTCTTTCATCTTTTTTACTTTTCCTCAAAACCAAAGCACTCAATCTCAATTATTTATGGTTTAGGCCGAATCCACCCACCCTCTGCCATCGCAAATTCCTCTTGTTGTGGTAAGGGCCGAAACCTCTAAGGTGCTTCTTGGTGTAGACTGCTTCGTGATCTTTTCCAAGTGTTGGTAAGTTGGAGCATGGCCGATTAGGGGTGGAAGCTCCTTTTATCTCGTTGAGTTCGTTAGGGTCGAAAGGTCGCTTCTCTTATTACCTCGTATAGTTTTTCTAACATGATCTTTTCGATAGGGTCACGGATCTTTGAGCGGTAGAAGGAGGACCAAATACCCTCTTTAGAAGGGAGGCTAATTTTTGTTGGTAAGTTAAGCCTATAATCATAGGTATTCACATTTTGGGATTATCGAACAAGAAGACTAACTAAGGGCCAATTATGTTCTTAGGTGCTTCAGGGAGTAACGTGATCCATATTCCAAATCAGGTGTGTAATCTCACACCAAACTAGATAATTGCATATGTTGCTCTGTGGAACGGCTAAAAGCCGAAAAGCCGAAAAATCGACAAATGTGACTACACGAGCGTGCGAGCGCTCATAGTGGGAAATCGAGGTGCAAATGTTGGCGAAAGTCGTAGAGAGTGTCACGAGCACTCTAGCGAAACTGAGGCTATAACTAGCCAAATCGAGCTAAAACGGGCCAAGTGGGCCCAACGGGCTATCAGGCCCACATGGGCAAAATTGTTTGAAAACTATCAAATGATAGGTGTGGTTGCGTAATCTGAAAAATTGAGACCGAAATCATGCAGAATGGGCCACACGAGTGTGTGGGCACGTTGGGGCCTGAAATAGATTTCAGGCCCAATAGTTCCGTAGAGACCCAAAAAGGGTCCGGTGTTGCTTGAGGCGACAGTAGGCCTTCGAAAAGGCCGTTAAATGACAAAATTACCGAAATACCCTTTTAAGGGTAATTTATCGAAATACCCTTGGAAGGTAAATGACTGATATACCCTTGATTATGGTTGGTTATTATGTATATGTTTTATTTACACTTTTGGTATGTATGATGCATTGCATTTATAATATGTTGCATGGGTTGGGTTTGATGATCGGAGGAAGTGTATTCTGGTGGCTCTGCTACATTCTGTGTAGTGGCCATGCCACGTATATTCTGTTATCCTGGTGGCTTCGCCACAAATTCTGTGATTAGCAGCTTGTCTGCCATATTGGTGTGTAGGGCTGGGTGGGTTGACTTGATCCCCATAGGTGTGTAGGGTTGGTACGGGGGTGTGTTTGGTTGGATTGGGTTGGGCTGCATATTCTGTTTGCATTAGCATGTTTATAGGGCTAAGGCCCAGATTGTCACCGAATAGGGCTTCGGCCCAGTCTGCTTCTGTATGGGCTCGGGCCCAATTAATGCCCGATTAGGGGATTACACACTGAGTTCTCGTAACTCACCCCTCTGCTTTAACCATACAGGTGATCCCCAGCGTTAGAGGATTTGGGAGTTGCAGAGGACTCTGTGGTGGCCATACATCAGAGTATTTCTCATGAACGTTAGTAAATTTCAGTTTTGCTTTATTTTAAGATTATTTATTTTGGGTTAATATTTTGTAATAAGTCCTTTGGAATTTTATTTTCCTTTTAGACTTTCATCTCCGTTATGCTTAAACTAGAAATGATTAAACTCTGGGTTTTCCTAAAACAACAAATAACTATTTTCAAAATACCACATTTCCGCAACTCATTGAATTTGATTTCCCTATAAACAAAGTTTTCGAAAAAAATAATAACAACGTTTTTACAAGAAAACCACTTAAACAAATCTGAATTTCGCAAATAGCAAGGTTCATAATTTTCAAATAGAATACAAGGTTTTAGCGAACACGCAGCTTTTAAACAACCTTTTTATGTGACATGTTGGATCCGGTCGTAACGTCCAGGCCGGGTCAGGGGTGTTACATGAAGCTTTAGCTATGAAGTACGCATATATGGCCATTTTTGGGCCAATCAATGTTGTATATGTCACTTCTGTTATTTGGTGTACTCTTGCATTATGGTTAATGAAATCTGGTGCTGCAATCGTTTGCATGGATAACGTAACAGGAAAGGAGTTATATCATTAGACTTTTTGTACAAGAGGCTACGAATATGATGTATGTCAAGACTCAAGATATCGTAGTTTCTAATGATTCATGTTGGTTTTATTTGTGAATATTAAGTTGCATTTTAACATGTTAATACCATACTCGAGTCTAAATGTTGTGTGCATTTATTTAATTATATTATTTTAACATGATATTCAGTTTCTATTCCAGGATGTAGCTTTGGCCATTGTTACCATGAGGCTTACTCCACTGGGTCCTACAGTGGAGAAACTGTCACTGTCCCCCGAGAAGTACGGAAGCGGACGACAATTCTAGATTCAAACAATTAATGACCAATTTCTTTCACCATATGTGCAAGAGAAACTAGTAAGAGAGAACCCTCCAGAAGGAGTTTACAATATTAAAGGGAGTGATCATTGCTCATTCTTCTCAAAGCCTCAGTCACGTCACAAAATTTTAATAGAAATTATTCATATTCCTTAGCTTAATTTCAATAAATAAGAGAAAAGAAAAGGACCATATTCTTTACTTTTATTTCTATTTGTCTCACTGAACACAACTATTTGTTCATTGTGCGGCTCTTAAATTGTCATATGTTGTTCTTGTATGTACAACTACTTTTCTGTAATTATTTTTTTTCTTGCAGTAAAGAGAAAAGTTGTTATGCACTTGCATCCTTGTAATTAACATTTTCTTCAAGCAATGCATTGACTGAATCAATCCATTACTGATACAGTAATCGTTTTCTAATGGAATATTATGTCCACTGCTTCCACTAGGTATGCTACTTTTCATTTCTCCTTGGGTTAACTAAAAGATCATATACAAAAGTGATAAACATTAACTTCCTTATTTCTTGCAAATTCAATCATAACAACTATATCCCAAACCCATAAATACTTCCAAGTACTAGATATTCATGTGTAGAAGCATTAATACCTTCACTGGGATTACGGGTGGCCTGTGCAGATTGTAACACAGAGGGAGTCAAGCACTCCTCACTAGATTTTTGAATATCAAAACAATAAAGAGGGAACCATACTCCATGTAACACCCCTTACTCGTATTCGACGCTGGAACAAGGTATGAGGCATTACCGGACTTAAACACAAGCAAACATACAAAACCGAGACATAATTTCCATCCAAATTTAAAAGTTTTCACATACATTCATATGTCCCTAAAACGAGCCTACGAGGCCCAAAACATACATTGGAAGTCGTTCGGGACTAAATCGAGAATTTTATAAAATTTTACAAAACTTAGAAAAATTTCATGTTACAAGGCTCACACGCTCGTATGGTCCAAAGGACACGCTCGCGTGACTATTAGACACGCCCGTGCTACAGGCTGTGTTCGAAATAGGGTGCTCTCTGACTTGTGCCACACGCCCGTGTGCTAGACCATGTGATCGATTTAATTTCCATAATTTTTCATAAAATAGGTGCAGACTTCACACGGCAGAGACACACGCCCATGTCCAAGGCCATGTAGCACGCACGGCCGAGACACACGCTCTTGTCTCTTCCCGTGTGCTCAATTCTAGATATTTTGTTTTGCATCAATTAAGGTGCAGGGGACACACGGCTGAAACACATACTCGTGGGGTAGACCGTGTGTCACACACGGCCTAGACACACGCCTGTGTGTATACCCGTGTGGACAAAAATAAGGTTATTTATCAAGCCATTTTGCCACCTTTAATTGCACCAACTTACACAACAACAAGCAACACCAATCCAAGCATATGCATACAACCAAATCAGCCACAAACAAGATATCAATACATCATTTACACATACTAACATCTATCATGCATAAACATCACATATCTTCTTTTCCATTCATGCCAGTTTCATCTTCATGATTGGCATCATCACATAAACATACCAATAACCAATAAAATTAATATTAGCCAACATCCAATAGCCATATACAAAATGAATCGTTAACCATTACAATGCCAACACATTTAGGCCAAATCATTTATGACACCTAACAACATGACCAAGTCCCTATACATGCCATAACTCAAAATAATTGAATTCATTGGTACCAAAATAATTGTTGTAGATAGTGTGTATGGATCTCTGACAGATCTCCAATCCAGAGCTAGCTTGGTTACACTAAAAGAAAAAGGAAAGGAAGGGGAGTAAGATTTATAGCTTAGTAAGTTCGCATGCAAATAATAAGCAACATTAAACAACATTAAACATGAATAACATACAATTAGTATAACACAAGTTACATAATTGTCATCATAGGTTCATAAACATAACTTAATCATTCTTAATCTTACCAAGTGTTCATCACATACCGAGCTCATTCTTATAAGTTTTTCGTACATACCTGTACCAACTCGTATATCATACTCGTTCTCGTCTTTGACATACCCGTTGAACACTTGGAAAACTAATCAGATACATAGAAAGTCTTGCACATAAGTGCCACATACGTAGCCAATGCTACCTCATATCTCATAACACATAGGGGCTTGCTCTCGAGCTAATCACGAGCCTGCTCACACAAGTTGTCAGTCAAGACGTAACTACACAATGTTGCTCACACAAGCTGTCAGGTATTTGCAACACATGCTGGACAACCTAGCCACTGGTAGGCGTACAAGACTAGCTCCCTGATCACAAAAATCACATGGTTTCCTAGTGACATGTCACTCGTATCCTAACCTATTCCTAAGGTTCAAACGAGATTTCTCACTTGCCATTTCATCGTCGAACGTATCCACATTGTCATTAATACAATTTATGTATAATAAAACACATAAAAATACAAATATAACACTGCCTTCATTTACACACAAACTTACCTCGGTACAAAATAGTAGAAAAGGATTTAATCGTCAGACACCTTATTCTTTCCCCGATCAAGGTCCGAACTTCGTTTTTCTTGATCTATAATAGCAAATTTAGCTTATTTGATATTCACATTACTCAAATCAGTCCAAACATCACATTATGGAAAAATTACCTTTTTGCCCCTAAAGTTTCACATTTTTATAAATTAGTCCCTAGGCTCGTAAAATGAAATGTATTCAATTTCTTGATAACCCAAGCCTAGCCGAACCAATTTCATGCTTATAGCAGCCCACATTTTCCATTAAATCAGAGTTTTACTACCCACTTTACAACTTTTTACAATTAGGTCCTTTTTAGGTATTTTCATGAAAAATCACTTACTAAAAGTTGTCTATTACACATTAAACATGCATAACCTACCATTAGCAATCAAAAAACATACATGTCTAACATGGTTCGAACCCTAGACATGAACCATAACTCAAATTAATGGTAGAAATAGATAGATCAGATGATAACGACTTCAAAAATTTAAAGAGCATTAAAAACGGGGCGAGGATGTACTTACAATCAAGCTTGCAAGTTGAACAAACCCTAGCTATGGTGACCTTTTAATTTTCAGCACATGGAGAAGAATATGGACAAAAATTTTGGCTTTATTTTCCCTTTTTATTCATTTATTTACCAAATGACCAAAATGCCCTTGATGCATAACTTTGAAATTTCATCCATTCATGTTCATTTTTGTCCACTAACTTATCCAATGGTCCAATAACCAACTAAGGATCTCTAATTTAAAATCTCATAGCAATTGGACACCTTTAACAAGTAGAACTCAACTTTTGCACTTTTTACAATTTAGTCCTTTTTACTAAATTAAGTGATCAAACGTCAAAAATTTCGAATGAAATTTTCACGAAATCATTCCGTAAAACTGTAGACCTTAAAAATATAATAAAAACAAATTTTACTGCATCAAATTTGTGGTCCCGAAACCACTGTTTCGACTAGACCCAAATCAGGTTGTTACACTCCATGATCAGGTTTATCTTTATTTCTTGTACGTTTTTCATGCTTCTCACTTCCAGAACCTAAGCCATGCAGTGCCTTTTTTATGAACTTGTCATCTGAAAAACTTTTTGTATCAACATCACATTCCTAAGCAGCAATATCATTATAGGCACGACCATTCAAACCCAATTGTGAATTCGTAGGTCGCAAAGGTCTCTTAACATTGTCCAGACTCATAGGTTTAGTTTTCTGCTAAGCCTGGACAGCTACTGAAGACTGATTTTGGCCCGTTTCATTACTCGAAAGTATGCTTCTTATTCAATTTCCACCAGCCTCTTGTTTTTGACGTTGTCTCGCAGCAATTGAACCAGGTGAATTTGCTACAGAAGATGATGCACCTTGCTGTTCCAATTCACCCTCTGAGACTTAAGAAATTTAAAACAAGAATCATAATTTGCATTCAATAATTTAAAAAAGGGGGGAAATTCAAAAATCAGTAGCACTAGATCATATTAAACACATAAAAATGAAGTAGAATAAAACTTGAACACAGTTAACAATGGATGAGTGAGTGGAAAGGAGACAAACAAAAGGCAAACATCTTACATGAGGAGATTTTGGTCTTCTAGTTTTAGAAGGATCTTTTTCTTCATAGAATTGGCAGAAAAAGTGATTCCAGCTACAATACCATCAATGCCACGGACTGCAATTCAACTAATTAAGCAAAAATATGCGGGTAAATAAATGAAAAAGATAAGTTAAACACCAAAACAACATGCAACCCAAGTATTTTCATATATCACCAAACTTCAAGTCGAATGAAAGAAGATAATCCAAGTACTAAGTAGATAAAACTAATAACATAGAAATATAATTTAAAGAAAACAAAAGCTACTAACCAATTAGCTCTGAACCAAAATTTACCCAAGACCAGCAAAAAAAAAAGATTGCACGGTAATTCAGTAAAAAATCAGCAGTAAGAAAGAATAATCTGGAATACCTACAAAGAAAGAAAGAATAATCTGGAATACCTACAAAGAGATTGTGAACATACAAGTTGATTCAGATCAGAAAAATTTTGATTGAGAAACCAATTATTCAGGAACTGTGAAAGAACAAGAAAATATAATGATTAGGAACAAGAACAGTAAAAGTAACAGCCCTTTTCTGAAAAATTTACAATTATCTTGAATGAAACAGGTTCATGAAAACATGTTTCTGGTTGCATTTTATGGGAAGTCTTCCGACGCAAAATAAAATACACGTTCACAAACAATTTCAGAAAGTCGAAGAAAATATCAAGAATTTTAATTTAGGGTTTTCATTAAACATGTAGCTTTGGCCATTATTACCATGAGACTTACTCCACTGGGTCCTATAGTGGAGAAACTGTCACTGTCCCCCGAGAAGTACGGAAGTGGACGACAATTCTAGATTCAGCGATTAATGACCGAGCTCTTTCACCGTATGTGCAAGAGAAACTAGTAAGAGAGAACCCACCAGAAGGAGTTTACAAGATTAAAGGGACTGATCATTTCCCATTCTTCTCAAAGCCTCTATCACTTCACAAAATTTTAATAGAAATTATTCAGATTCCTTAGCTTAATTTCAATAAATAAGAGAAAAGAAAAAGGACCATATTCTTTAACTTTTATTTCTATTTGTCTCACTGAACACAAGTATTTGTTCATTGTGCGGCTCTTAAATTGTCATATGTCATTCTTGTATGTACAACTACCTTTCTGTAATTATTTCTTTTCTTGCAATAAATAGAAAAGTTGTTATACACTTGCATCCTTGTAATTTACATTTTCTTCAGGCAATGCATTGGACTGAATCAATCTATTACAGATACACTAACCGTTTTCTAATGGAATATTATGTCCACTGCTTCCACTAGGTATGCTACTTTTCATTTCTCCTTGGGTTAACTAAAAGATCATATACAGAATTGATATACATTAACTTCCTTATTTCTTGCGAATTCAATCATAACAACTATATCCCAAACCTATAGATACTTCCAAGTACTAGATATTCATGTGCAGAAGCATTAATACTTTCACTGGGATTACGGGTGGCCTGTGCAGATTGTAACATAGAGGGAGTCAAGCACTCCTCAATAGCTTTTGGAACATCAGAACAATGAAGAGGGGACCATACTCCATGTAACACATCTCACCCGTATTCGACGCCGGAATAAGTACGAGACGTTACCGGACTTATATACAAGCAATCATACAAAATCGAGACATGACTTTTCATTCAAATTTAAAACTTTTCATAAACATTCATATCGCCCCTTAAACGAGCCTACGAGGCCCAAAACATACGTATGGAGTGGTTCAGGGCTGAACCGGATACTTACAAACACTTAGAAAATTTTTACTCAAAACAGGGCCACACGCCCATGTGGAAAGGAACACGCCCGTGTGGGCAGGCCGTGTTATCACACATGCCCATGTCCCTAGTCCGTGTGGATTTATTTCTCAATTCGAACATATAGGGGTTTTTACACGGCCTGGCATATGCCCGTGTCTACGGCACGTGTCCCTCACACGGCCACAACACGCCCATGTCTTAGCCCGTGTGTGAAAACCTTGACATTCTATTGTGACGTTATCAACACAATAAAGTCACACAGACGAGGCACATGCCCGTGTCCTTAGGCCGTGGGGCAAATTAAATTCCTAAAATCAAGTGCAGACTTCACACGGCCTTGGCAAATGCCTATGTCCTAAGATCATGTCTTCCACATGGTTGAGACACACGGCTGTGCCTCAGCCCGTGTAGTTACTACTAGGCATTCTATTTTGCCAACTTAGGGTGCAGGGGACACACGGCCATAATACACGCCTATGGGGCAAGTCGTGTGTCACACACGGCTTAGACACACGCCCCGTGTGTCTAACCCGTGTGGACAAAATAAGGCTATTTACCAAGCCTTTTAGCCAACCATACTTACACCAACCTACACAACATCAAAACCACACCAATCCAATTATATATATATATATATATATAAATTCAAGGCACTTAATATAGCATAACTAAGTGCTTCACCATCATCAAACATCCATAATCACATGCAACATATCATCATTCAACCATCAATAACCATAGGCCATATCATAATAGCATTGGCACATTCATGCATATATGAATAGGTTTACAACCAAATAATCATTATGAGCCACATCTTTTGGCCTTATACAAAATGAATCAAATATCATCATAAGCCAACACATTTGGCTAAACCAATATGACATATAACCAAAAAAGACCAAGTCCCTATACATGTCATAATTCAATGTAAATCTCAATAGTGTGGGTGATCCTCCGACGGTTTTTGTATCCTAAGCTGGTTTTTAGACACTATAAAACAAAGGAAAAGAGAAGGGAGTAAGCTTTAAGCTTAATAAGTCTATATGTAAAGAATGAACATCATTTCAAATCTTATAATTGTACTTACTCATTCAAATCTTACCACATTCCCAATACATATCATAAACATTGCTCACATTTACATGCACTTATACCCTACACTTGTCATCACATAGTCACACGTAATTTCACTTAGTCACAGTTTCTCGATGAACACATCGGAATAATACCGGATACACGGTGGTTTCGCACACAACCCACCAATAATTACAAATCCACGGTGGTATCACACACAGCCCACCAATAATCACTTATTCACGGTGTTTATCCGTATCATTTTCCTATTCCGAAGGTTCATCCGGGAATTTCCTCACTTTTTATCATTTTAATAGATATCAATAATATTCATTCACATTTCACATAATACATTAATATGTAAAATCATAAGTAAAAAGGATGTATCATTTACATATAAACTTACCTCGATACAAAATATGTCAATTTGAGATTTAGTCCGAAACCTTGCCTTTTCCTCGGTCAAGGTTGATTCCACGTTCTTCTTGATCTGTAATGACATATTTAGCTTATTAAATAACCTCATTAATCAAATCACTCCAAAATTCCTATTTTGGTAAAATTACCATTTTGCCCCTTGACTTTCACAAAATTATGATTTTGCCCCTAGGCTCGTAAAATGAAATGTGTTCATTTTTCTCACATGCAAGCCTAGCCGATTCATATTCTCTTTTATAGCAACTCAGAATTCTAATGATTTCACACATTTACTATTCATTTTATAACTTTTACAAAATAGTTCTATTAGGTGTTTTCATGAAAATCATTTCACAAAAGTTGTTTATTAAACAACCAAGATTCATTTTCTTCCATAAAATTTCAGCAAACACATGAATACTCACATGAAAAAACCCTAGACTCTCAACCATTTTGCAACATAGTCCCCTCATTATCTAGATTATGCTACAAGGGCCCCAAAAGTACAAAAATTATCAAGAATGACCACCAAAATCACTTACTTGCAAGGAGTGTAAGTTGCTGAAACTTTCAGACTTCCAAACCCCTATTCTTGTTGATATTTTTAGTGGAAGAAGAAGAAGATGGAAAAGATGATAGCTTTTCTTTATTTTTATTTTATTTTATTCATTTAGTCACCTAATGTCACCAAACCTTGACCAAATTAATTTCCTTGTCCCTATGGCCGGCCATCACCCTAATAAAGGCCTATTTTCACATTAAGGACCTCTAATTTAAGGTTCTCTAGCTATATGACACATCAAATTAGTAGAACATAAATTTCACCTTTTATGCGATTTAGTCTTTTTTCGAAATTAAGCAAGTAATCACTACAATTAATTCACCAAAATTTTCATGCACTCATATTAATATTAAAAATAATTTCTCCGGCCTCAGATTAGTGGTTCCGAAACCACTGTTCCGACGAGCCCTAAAATTGGGCTGTTACACTCTATGTAACATCCCTTACCCGTATTCGTCACCGCAACAGGGTACGAGGCATTACCGAACTTAAACACAAGCAAACATACAAAACCAAGACATAATTTCCATCTAAATTTAAAACTTTTCACATACATTCATATCTCCCTAAAACGAGCCTACGAGGCCCAAAACATACATTGGAAGTAGTTCGATACTAAACCGAGAACATTAGAAAATTTTACAAAACTTAGAAAAATTTTCATGTTATAGGGCTCACACGCTCGTGTGGTCTAAGGGACAGCCCCGTGCTACATGCCGTGTTCAAAATAGTGTGCTCTCTGACTTGTGCCACACGGCCGTGCCACACGCCCGTGAGCTAGGCCGTGTGGTCGATTTAATTTCCATAATTTTTCATAAGATAGGTGCAGACTTCACACGGTCAAGACACACGCCCGTGTCCAAGGCCGTGTAGCACACACGGCCGAGACACACTCCCGTGTCTCTGCCCGTGTGCTCAATTCTGGACATTCTGTTTTGCATCAATTAAAGTGCAGGGGACACACGGCTAAAACACATGCCTGTGGGGCAGACCGTGTGTCACACACGGCCTAGACACACTCCCGTGTCTCTGCCCGTGTGCTCAATTCTGGACATTCTGTTTTGCATCAATTAAAGTGCAGGGGACACACGGCTAAAACACATGCCTGTGGGGCAGACCGTGTGTCACACACGGCCTAGACACACGCCCGTGTGTCTACCCGTGTGGACAAAAATAAGGTTATTTATCAAGCCATTTTACCACCCTTACTTGCACCCACCTACACAACAACAAGCAACACCAATCCAAGCATATACATACAACCAAATCAGCCACAAACAAGTTATCAATACATCATTTACACATACTAACTTCTATCATGCATAAACATCACATATCTTCTTTTCCATTCATGTCAGTTTTATCTTCATGAATGGCATCATCACATAAACATACCAATAACCAATACAATTAATATCAGCCAACTTCCAATGGCCATATATAAAATGAATCATTAATCATTACAATGCCAACACATTTAGGCCAAATCATTTATGACACCTAACAACATGACCAAGTCCCTATGCATGCCATAACTCAAAATACTTGAATTCATTGGTACCAAAATAATTGTTGTAGATAGTGTGTATGGATCTCCGACAAATCTCCAATCCCAAGCTAGCTTGGTTACATTAAAAGATAAAGGAAAGGAAGGGGAGTAAGCTTTATAGCTTAGTAAGTTCACATGCAAATAATAAGCAACATTAGACAACATTAAACATGAATAACATACAATTAGTATAACACAAGTTACATAACTGTCATCATAGTTCGTAAACATAACTTAATCATTCTTAATTTTACCAAGTGTTAACTTAATCATTCTTAATATTACCAAGTGTTCATCACATACCGAGCTCATTCTTATGAGTTTTTCATACATACCTGTACCAACTCGTAAATATCATACTCGTTCTCGTCTTTGACATACCCGTTGAACACTTGGAATACTAATCGGATACACAGAAAGTCTTGCACATAAGTGCCACATACGTAGCCAAAGCTACCTCATATCTCATAACACATAGGGGCTGGCTCTCGAGCTAATCACGGGCCTGCTCACACAAGCTGTCAGTCAAGACGTAACGTAGTGCTTCTCACACAAGCTGTCAGGTATTCGCAACACATGCCGAACTACCCAGCCACTGGTAGGCGTACAAGACTAGCACCCAGATCACATAAATCACAAAAATCACATGGTTTCCTAGTGACATGTCACTCGTATCCTAACCTATTCCTAAGGTTCAAACGAGATTTCTCACTTGTCATTTCATCGTCGAACGTATCCACATTGTCATTAATACAATTTATGTATAATAAAACACATAAAAATACAAATATAACATTGCCTTCATTTACACACAAACTTACCTCGGTACAAAGTAGTAGAAAAGGATTTAATCGTCAAACACCTTATTCTTTCCCCGATCAAGGTTCGAACTTCGTTTTTCTTGATCTATAATAGCAAATTTAGCTTAATTAATATTCACATTACTCAAATTAGTCCAAAAATCATATTATGGAAAAATTACCTTTTTGCCCCTAAAGTTTCACATTTTTACAAATTAGTCCCTAGGCTCGTAAAATGAAATGTATTCAAGCCGAACCAATTTCATGCTTATAGTAGCCCACATTTTCCATTAAATCAGAGTTTTACTACCCACTTTACAACTTTTTACAATTAGGTCCTTTTTAGGTATTTTCATGAAAAATCACTTACTAAAAGTTGTCTATCATACATTAAACATGCATAACCTACCATTAGCCATCAAAACACATGCATGTCTAAAATGGGTCAAACCCTAGACATGAACCATAACTCAAATTAATGGTAGAAATAGATAGATCGGATGATAACGACTTCAAAAATTTAAAAAGCATTAAAAACGGGGCTAGGATGTACTTACAATCAAGCTTGCAAGTTGAACAAACCTAGCTATGGTGACCTTTTAATTTTCAGCACATGGAGAAGAATATGGAAAAAAATTTTGGCTCCATTTTCCCTTTTTATTCATTTATTTACTAAATGACCAAAATGCCCTTAATGCATAACTTTGAAATTTCACCTATTCATGTCCATTTTTGCATTAACTTATCCAATGGTCTAATTACCAACTAAGGACCTCTAATTTAAAATCTCATAGCAATTGGACACCTTTAACATGTAGAACTCAACTTTTGCACTTTTTACAATTTAGTCCTTTTTACTAAATTAAGTGCTCAAACGTCAAAATTTTCGAACGAAATTTTCACGAAATCATTCCGTAAACTATAGGCCATAAATATATAATAAAAAAAAATTTACTACGTCGAATTTGTGGTCCCGAAACCACTGTTCTGACTAGACCCAAAATCGGGTTGTTACACTACATGATCAGGTCTATCCTTATTCCTTGTACATTTTTCATGTTTCTCACCTCTAGAACCTGAACCATGCAGTGCCTTTTTTATGAACTTGTCATCTGAAAAACTTTTTGTATTAACATCACATTCCAAAGCATCAATATCATTAGAGATACGACCATTCAAACCAGATCGTGAATTCGTAGGTCGCAAAGGTCTCTTAATATTGTCTAGACTCATAGTCTTAGTTATCTGTTGAGCCTGGACAGCTACTGAAGATTGATTTTGGCCCGTTTCATTACTCGAAAGTATGCTTCTTTTTAATTTTCCACCAACCTCCTATTGTTGACGTTGTCTCACAACAGTTGAACCAAGTGAATTTACTACAGGAGATGATGCACCTTGTTATTCTAATGCACCCTCTGAGACTTAAGAAATTTAAAACAAGAATCATAATTTGCATTCAATAATTTGAAAAGGGGGGAAATTCAAAAACCAACAGCACTAGCACGTACAAAACACATAACAACGAAGTAGAATAAAACATGAACATAGTTAATAATGGATAAGTGAGTGGAAAGGAGACAAACAAAAGGCAAACATCTTACATGAGGAGATTTTGGTCTTTTGGTTTTAGAAGGATCTTGTTCTTCACAGAATTGGCACGATTCCAGTTGCAAGACCATCAATGCCACGGACTGCAATTCAACTAATTAAGCAAAAATATGCGGGTAAATAAATGAAAAAGACAAGTTAAACACCAAAACAACATGCCAAGTATTTTTCATATATCACCAAACTTCAAGTTGAATGAAAGAAGATAATCCAAGCACTAAGTAGATGAAACTAATAACATAGAAATATAATTTAAAGAAAACAAAAGCTACTAACCAATTAGCTCTGAACCAAAACTTACCCAAGACCAGCAAAAAAAAAAGATTGCAAGGTAATTTAGCACAAAATTAGCAGTAAGAAAGAATAATCCGGAATACCCACAAAGAGATTGTGAACATACAAGTTGATTCAGATCAGAAAAAATTTGATTGAGAAACCAATTATTCAGGAACTGAGAAAGAACTAGAAAATATAATAATTAGAAACAAGAACAGTAAAAGTAACAGCCCTTTTCTGAAAAATTTACAATTAGCTTGAATGAAACAGGTTCATGAAAACATGTTTCTAGTTGCATTTTATGGGATGTCTACCGATGCAAAATAAAATACATGTTCACAAATAATTTCAACAAGTCGAAGAAAATATCAAGAATTTTAATTTAGGGTTTTCATTAAACAATAAAAAAATCCAATCTTTTATTTTTCAGTATTGAATAAAAGAGATAGAGGAATGCAAATAAGACATACCTAGACCCTCCATTGAATCCATCTTTATGAAGTAGTCAATTTGATTTCAACTATTTTGATCTTAATAATAGTTTTTCCATTCAAATGAAAAAAAAACTAAAAAAAAAAAGAAGAGATGGAAGAAAAATTAAAAAGAGGAGAAGAACAGTTTTTTCAGTTAAGGTTTAGGTTTAAAAATTTTAATTATTTAAATTTATTTAATTAAAAATCTATTTTCATCCCATTTAGAAATTCAAGTTGGCACTTAAAATCTAGCTGGACTGCCATGTAGGATTACCGTTAGAGAGATAACAGAACTTAAATCACTTTGTAACAAAATAATAACATAAGTGACTAAAACGTAACATTTCAAACATAAGTGACTAAAATGTAACCTGAGACAAACAAAAGTGACTATTTTTGTAGATTACCCTTAAAGATATTATTTGGTGTAAGTTTCAAAATTAAGTTGGTAGGCTTATAAAGAGGAAGGAAAGTACAAAAAGGAAAATATAGTCTCCTTGATTTTTTCGGGGGAAGTTTTGGGAGTGTTTTATCTTGCTTTGTGTAAGTCTTGTCCCTAAGTTTTTGTTTTTAGTGATTTTTGGTTGTTCGCTATTTTGTGTTTCTATCTTCTCAGTGGTAATAGTTGGGTCAAGGTTGGTAGAATTTCAAATTGATAGAGGATGAGTCAGAGACCTTGATATTGTCGACATTCTTGACACAACTGTGACATCTGCTTCTAATTGTTGGGTTGCGTATAAGATTCAACACTATTGTCCTCTGATAGCAAGATAAATTCGTATTTTTTATATATTTATTTTTGGCTAATTATCAAATAAAATGCTATTAAATTTGGATTTTTCTTATCAGGAATGAAATTGGTGTGCTGAATTCAAACTCTTACAAAAAAGGGCTAAATTAGAACAAAAAGCAAAGAGAAGGGCTTGATTGAAAGATTGAAGATTCAAAGATGTCTGGATAAAGATTTAAGGGTTGAAGATTTTTTTAAAAGTGACTAGATAAAGATTGAAGGATTTTTTATATTGTTACAACTCTGTAATTAGTTTAAATTTGATTTTTAAATTTATAATTATGTAGTGATAATATTTAGAATTATTTAGTGATAATATTTAGGAAAAATCTAGCTAAATTTTAGTACTAAAAGTGTGTAGAAATACCTAATGGCTACAACCAATTGAACACACTCGGCCTTTGGCATTTAATAAATTCTTTATTTTTTTTTTCCTTACCTACGCCAGTGCTATATTCTGTCATTTCTATTTTTTTCTTTTACTTTCAACCTTTTGGTTTAATTGTCTTCCAAGGCCCTTCCCCTTTTCATCACCCACAATTCCACAAATCTATTTTCAAAGCATGATTATTTTTCATAATTAACTAAACCTTTTTTAGCTTTAGCTCAGAAATTGCTCAAATAAAACAATCGTGAGATACGAGCCCGCTCAAAAAAACCTCTCAACGCAGTATTTTCTATTCTACGGTATATGGGATAGTACAAATTCATCCTTTAAAGTTGATTCAGCTTCGATTCAAAAAGTGCACGTTGGGTTGGAGTTGTTTGGCTTACAGTTGGGAAGACGAATCGGCCATGTTGTGTTCAAATTCTCGCGAACAAATTGGTGTGTCTAGGTGGGAAAAGCTAGTTGGACTCCATAAAGGGAGATAGAGATCGAATTTAAACAACCCACGTGGTTGAGGCCATTGATTCGAGTTGGGTTTTTCAGATCACAAGGCTATCGAAATCTTAAATTGCGAACACGTGTATCACAGTTAGAAATTTGGCAAGAGTCAGATTGCAGGTCGTACCGAGATTGACTATATAAGGAAAAGTTGGTGATCGAGACATTCTTGTTCGCTATAACCAGCTTATTGCTTTGAAGGGAAAATCTATTTCAAGGATCAATTCAATATTGAAGTACATCGAGGCTAAGGCTAAGCTTAAAAAATATTTTATTTATCCATTTTTTTTATTTTCTTAAATTTATTTTTACATTTTTTAATCTATTTTTATTTTATTTTATTTTTGTATTTCCTTATTTCATTATCTTAATCAATTTAAACCCCCCCATTTTTATTTTTATTTTCAACATTTCTACGCACAGGTCATGGGCACGACTGTGACCGCAACAGTGATTCTGGTCACGGAAAAAGGCAAAATTAGATAAACCGTCCCTGTGGATTTGACCGTACTACTCTATACTACCATTTACTGTTATTTTGTTGTAGGAATTTATATTTGGTGGTTTCGACGCCCATCAAATTTTGGCGCCATCATCGAGGATTGGTGAAAATTTGTAATTTTTGTTTGTTTTCTTTATGACCAGTCAGAATCGGGGACTCTAGCATTTGAACCAAAGATAGTAAAGTCGGTTTGAACACTTCGAAGAGAAGCTATTCGGCATGGTAAATAACCACAACCTGATTTTGAAGAAGGATCTTACACTGAAGATATCTACTCATCCGAAGATTCTAACGAAATGGCAAATCAAACTATACACCAACTTGCAGCTGCACCAGATGAACAACAACCGCTATGCTTAAATTATCTGGTGGGTGAAACATCGTTCGAGTTAAAGTCGAGATTGATACATTTATTGCCTACTTTTCACGGTTTGAAAAATGATAACCCCCATACTCATCTGAAAAAGTTCCACATGGTTTGTCTAAGCATGAAACCAAAAGGAGTAACTGAGGATCAAATAAAACTAAGAGCTTTTCCTTTTTCATTAGCCGACTTAGCTAGAGAATGGATGTTTTATTTACCTCCGGGGTCTGTTAATACTTGGACTATATGTCTCGATTATTTCTTGACAGGATTTTCCCAGCAGCTCGAGCAGCTGAATTAAGGAGGAATATAGTCAGAATATAGCAAAAAGAAGCAAAATCACTCTATGAATATTAGGAGCGATAAAAAAAGTTGTGCACAAGTTGCCCACAACATAGCCTGTCTAAACAATCGTTCTTACAATATTTCTACGAGGGGTTACTCCCAATGGAAATGAAGATGATTGATGCCGCTAGTGGAGGGGCTCTTGCGAACATGACTCCCCAAAGAGATAGGGAATTAATTTTGACCATGGCTGCAAATTCCCAACAGTATCGACCACCTATGAAACCTACGAGAAGGGTTCATGAGCTAAGTACTCCTTCCATAGTAAATAAGATTGATGAACTTACTAATGTGGTTAAAAATATGCTTGCAGGACAGACGAACCCAACTCAGTTGTGTGGTATTTGTGCTAAGCCTGATGATCCTACCGACTCATGCCCGATTTTACTTGAGGACACAACTGCACAAGTAGATATCGTAGAGAACTTCCTAGGGCCACCTCAAAGTCACTATGATCCATGTTCGAACACGTACAATGCAGGGTGGATGGACCAACCAAATCTAAGCTATGGATCGAAACCTCAATACAATCAACCATATCAACTAAGACCACCTCCACCTCAATAGTATCAACCTTCAAAGTCATCTCTCAAAACCATAGTAGAAAAGTTAGCCGTTAGCATTGAAAAGTTCCAACAAAAGACTGAAGCGCATCTCCAAGAAATGGATCAGCAAATAAGTAAGCTAGCTCTTATGGTTAGTCATTTGGAGAACCAAGGAAAATTACAATCTCAAACCGAGCCGATTCCACATCCAAATGCAAGTGTTGTGACCGTAAAGAATAGGAAAGAGCCAGAACTAGTAGTGGCATGAGTCATGACCACGAGGTTGAACAGAGAGCCGAACTAGCAGCTCCCACTGAACTAACACCTCATAAACCATTTGTTGTAACTCCCCCATACCCTAAAAGGCTCGCCCAAGTTAAAAAGAAACGAGAGGAAAAAGAAATCCTTGAGACATTCTAAAATGTAGAAATTAATTCCTTTAATTGATGCAATTAAATAGGTTCCACGCTATGCAAAATTTTTTAAAGAACTGTGTACCGGCAAAAAAAAGCTCCAAGGAAACGAATGGGTGAACGTAGGAGAAAACATTTCTGTAGTGCTACAAAGGAAAATCCCGCCTAAGTATAAGGACCAAGGTATGTTTTCTCTATCCTGCAAAATAGGTAATATTGGCATAAAGAAAATCATGTGTGATTTAGGAGCATATATTAATGTAATACATTTATCTATTTTTAAATTGTTAAACACGGGTCCTTTGAAAGAAACTGGGGTGATTATTCAATTGGCGGACAGGTAATGCGTATATCTAGAAGGGGTACTGGAAGATGTTCTCGTAAAGGTAAATGAACTAATTTTTCCTGCAGACTTTTACATCATCGATATGGAGGACGACCACCCAAAAAATGCTTCTGATATTCTACTCGGTAGACCATTCCTAAGTACTGCACGTACAAATATTGATGTTCGTAGTGGAACCCTCACTATGGAATTGAACGGTGAGGTGGTAAAATTTAATGTTTATGAGGCGATGGGCCAACCCAACACAATGTCAAATATTTCTAGTGTTAATATTATTGAGCTAGTAATGAAATTTCATTATGAGTGTCATGAAGGGGATGGATTACAAACTATACTTTCCAAAAGTTTAGATATCAATACGATGGATAAATTAGAGAAGATAATGACGTTCAGAGAATCGATTCAGGATACTATTCTTCTATTGGAGACTCTTCAATTCCCTAGAAGCCAAGGTAAGTACTTTGAACTTTCTCATTCTAAAACTAAATTGTTGCCTTCTGTTTTGCAGGCCTCAAAAATAGAGCTTACACCATTGCCGGAACACTTGAAGTGTGCCTATCTAGGTAATGGAAACACTTTATCGGTAATAGTTTCAAGTAAAATTTCAAGATTGGAAGAGGAGGATTTAATTCGAGTCTTAAGAGACTATAAAGGGGCTATCGGATGGACGATTGCTGACATAAAAGGGTTAAGTCCCTCGACTTGTATTCATAGAATACCGATAGAAGAAAACACAAGCCTAAAGAGAAAAGCTCAAAGACACCTTAATCCACCAATGATGGAGGTTGTCGAAGAGGAAATTCAAAAGCTATTGGACGCCGGGATGATCTATCCAATTTTCGACAGTAATTGGGTCAGCCCAATTCATGTTGTGCCCAAGAAAACTGGTATGAATGTAATAAGAAATGCAACAGGAGATTTAGTTCCCACTCGAGTCCAAAATGGGTGGAGAGTCTGTATAGATTACAGGAAGTTGAATTCTTTAACTCGAAAAGACCATTTTCCACTTCCTTTTATTGATCAAATGTTAGAATGTTTAGCGGGAAAAACTCATTATTATTGTCTTGATGGTTATTCAGGTTTTTTTCCAAATTCCAGTGGTATCGGAGGACCAAGAGAAAACAACGTTTACATGCCCCTTTGGCACGTTTGCCTACAGACGAATGCTGTTTGGACTTTGCAATGCACCAGCCACATTTCAGAGTTGTATGGTAAGTATATTTTCTGACTATGTCGAGAAAATATTGAGGTATTTATGGATGATTTTACAGTTTGTGGAAATTCTTTCAATGAATGTCTGTCAACCTCGTTAAAAATTTGGAGAGATGTCTAGAATTTAATCTAATTCTTAATTATGAAAAATGTCATTTTATGGCAGATAAGGGATTAATTTTAGGGCATATTGTTTACACTAAAGGAATCATGGTCGATAAGGCCAAAACTAATGTTATCAACTCACTTTCATACCCCACAACTGTGAGGGAAATTCGTTCTTTTCTTGGTCATGCAGGTTTTTACAAGCGCTTCATTAGGGATTTTTTTAATATTTCGTGACTTCTCTGCAATCTAATACAAAAAGATAAAGATTTTGAATTTGATCAAACGTGCAAAGATGCGTTCGACATTCTCAAATAAAAGCTTGTTTCAACTCTTATAGTACAGCCGCCAAATTGGGACTACCCTTTCAAGCTCATCTGCGATGCAAACGACCAGAGTGTAGGAGCTATCCTTGGGCAAAGAATTGGGAAGGAACCTCAAGTCATATCCTACGCCTCTAAAATACTAGATGCTGGCTAGAGCAATTACTCAACTACTGAAAAAGAATTATTAGCTATTGTTTTTGCTTTGGAAAATTTTAGATCGTATTTATTAGGCATTAAAGTTATTTTTTTTCTAACCATACAGCGTTGAAATATTTGATTGGGAAAAAAAGAGGCAAAACTTAGGTTGATTCGATGGATTCTTCTCTTACAAGAATAAGATCTCGAGATCAAGGACAAGAAAGAAAGTGGGAACTTAGTAGCTAATCATTTAAGTCGAATTCCCTTTTCAAAAGATGACACACCTCTTAAAGATGACTTTCCGGATGAAAGTCTTCTGTCAGCTCAAACAGTTTACCCATGGTTTGCAGATATGGTAAATTACCTCGCTACAGGTATTGTTTCTTCCAACCTATCACATTCTGAAAAGGACAAGCTTAAAAAAAGACTCATGAATTATATTTGGGACGATCCATACCTATGGAAACACTACTCTGATCAGGTAATTCGATGGTGTGTCGTAGAAACTGAGATACAATCTATCCTTTCTTTTTGTCATTCTTATGCTTGTAGAGGGCATTTTGGTTCTAAACGCATCGCACATAAGGTACTTGATTGTGGATTGTTTTGGTCACACATATTGCATGACGCTTATTTATTTTGCAAAACTTGTGAGAGTTGTCAAAATGTGGCGAATTTAAGCCGAAAGAGTGAGATGCCCCTAACACCTATACATGTATGTGATTTTTTATGTGTAGGGCATCAATTTTATGGGACCGTTTATTTCATCATTTAATAAATTTTACATTATTCTCGCTGTAGATTACATATCTAAATGGGTAGAAGCTAAAGCTACCTGACATGCCGGTGCTAAAACTGTAGTGGATTTTCTAACAAACTTTATTTTTTCCAAGTTTGGCACACCCAGAGCATTTATCAGTGGTCAAGGAACTCATTTCTGCAACAAGATAATTGATACTCTATTAAAAGAGTATAGGGTGACACATCGTGTGGTCACAGCTTATCACCCACAAACAAACAGTCTAGCGGAAGTTTCGAACCGCGAAATAAAGTCGATTCTGAAAAAGACCGTGAAACCAAATAGGAAAGACTATAGCTTAAGATTAAACGATGCATTGTACGCATACCGTACTGCTTACAAGGGACCCGTAGGAATGTCCCCTTACCGACTCATATTCGGTAAACCGTGTCACCTTCCGGCGGAGTTAGAATATAAGGCATTTTGGGCAGTAAAAAGATGCAACATGGAGTTGGACGCCGCAAGTAATTACCGAAAATTAAACATTCAAGAACGAAGAGATCTGGCGAAATGCATATGAAAATGCCCAAATTTATAAAGACAAAACCAAGGCGTTTCATGACCAAAAAATATCTCACAAACAATTTTCAGTTGACCAGAAAGTGTTACTTTACGATCCTACACTGAGATAAACGACTTCATTGCATTAAAGCTCGCCTCAAAACAGTGGAAGCCAACATCTCAAGCATCCTTAATATACTACAAAGTGATCACTTCCACCGCCCTCTAGCCCATTAAATTTAAACGGGGAGTACATTTTCTCCACTCATATTATTCTTTTTTCACATTGGGGGCAATGTAGGCTAAGTAGGAGGAATTTTGCATCATGTCGTACTTTCTTTTTGCATGTGTTTTGCTAAGAATAATTTCTTCATTCGTTTTAAAAATAAACCTCTAATTCTTATGTTTAGTTTATTTAAATAAATGGGTGAATCATGAATAACTATTGCTAGCTTGATCAATGAATATTTTGTAGAATTGAAAATGTGATGCCTTAGTTAATATTTCATTAAAATTGTTGGTTTTGTTGAATTTGTCTAATGAAAGTACTCAATTAAAAATAAATAAATAAGTTTGCTAATAGCTTGGTTAAGAATGAAGATTTGAAAATGTGACCAAGTTGAGTAACTGGAATGAGGTGCTTGGGTTGTCATCTTATTTTGCGTCAAAAGGTTTGGTGACGAGCTGAAGCTTGTAACACTCTGCTAACTAAGCTGCCTTGAAATAAATAGATTAGGGACATATGAAATTGAGTAACCGGGATGAGGTGCTTGGGTTGTCATTTCATTTTGCGTCAAAAGGTTTGATTATGTCTTAAATTCATTAAAAATAAATAAAGAGAACGTGTCGGGTTAAGTAATCGGGGTGAGGTGCTTGGTTGTCATCTCACTTCGCGTCAAAAGACTTGACTACGTTTGAAAAAAAATAAAACAAAAAACAAAAAAAAGAAATGTATATAGATATAATATATATTGGGTATAATCCTTTCACATGTTTGATTGAGCCTAAATTTAGTGAAATAGTTGAGTTTGACATATTGTTTGAGATTTTATAAAATTCTTATTGATTGAGTTTAGAAATTATTTATTTTTTATTCACCTAACTGTTTTATGTATGCTTGACTACGAAAGGGGGTTTTGATTTTGAAAGGGATTGACAAATTATTTTAGTGTATATCATGCTTGAGGACAAGCATCAGCTAAGTAGGGGGAATTTGATAGCAAGATAAATTCGTATTTTTATATATTTATTTTTGGCTAATTATCAAATAAAATGCTATTAAATTTGGATTTTTCTTATCAGGAATGAAGTTGGTGTGCTGAATTCAAACTCTTACAAAAGGGGGCTAAATTGAAACAAAAAGCAAAGAAGAGGGCTTGATTGAAAGATTGAAGATTCACAGATGACAGGATAAAGATTGAAGGGTTGAAGATTTTTTTTAAAAGTGACTAGATAAAGATTGAAGGATTTTTGATATTGTTAAAACTCTGTAATTAGTTTAAATTCTAGTTTAAATTTTATTTCTAAATTTAGAATTATAGAGTGATATATTTAGGAAAAATCTAGCTAAATTTTAACACTTAAAGTGTGTGTAAATACGTCATGGCTACAACCAATTGAACACACTTGGCCTTTGGCATTTAATAAATTCTTTATTTTTTTTTCCTTACCTTCGTCAGTGCTAAATTCTGCCATTTCAATCTTTTTCTTTTACTTTCAACCTTTTGGTTTAATTGCCTTCCAAGGCCCTTCCCCTTTCCATCACCCACAATTCCACAAATCTATTTTCAAAGCATGATTTTTTCCATGATTAACTAAACTCTTTTTAGCTTTAGCCCAGAAATTGCTCCAATAAAACAATCATGAGATACGAGCCCGCTCAAAAAAACTCTCAACTTAATATTTTCTCTCTCTCTGGTATATGGGGTAGTACAAATTCATCCTTTAAAGTTGATTCTGCTTCGATTCACAAAGGGCATGTTGGGTTGGAGTTGTTTGGTGTACAGTTGGGAAGATGAATTGGCCGTGTTGTATTCGAATTCCCGCGAACAATGTAGCACCCCAAACCCGGCCCAAACACTATGACCGGATCTGGCATGTCACTAAGGAGATTTTAAAGGATGTCACAATTTCGGGAAATATTTTTCTTGAGTTTAACCTTTTATTCGGGAAAACTAAATAGGTGAATAATTTGTAAAAGATACACATTTTCTATTAATGCCTTAGTGAATTAGAAACCGAAATTTGATACATGACTTAGCTTAATTAAAATGTAAAATCTGAATGTCTAATAATAATAAAAGCCCAAAATAAAACAAAAAAGAATTATAAAGCTAGTGGCCCATGGCCTTATTATAATGAAATTTATAACCCACTAACTAAAAATGTTAAAAGTAAATAAACTAAGTAAAGTCTTTTGCTGAATCAAAATAATCTCTCGCATGGCCACCTTGCGCTCCTCTCCAGCCCGGTCCGATGCACTAGGTGCTACCTGAAAGATGTTAAATAATAGGGTGAGTCACGAGACTCAATGTGTAACTCTCGTGCACCATTAGATTGGCCCTTAGCCCCACAGAACAGATGACAAAATATAACATATCAGGAATTATGCAAGGCCCAATCCAATCCTAGGTTTCCATCCGCTACACATCACCCTTACTTGCCGAACACACCATTGGGGATTTCTACAATCAACCCACACCGCTACACACCATCGATGGCAGTCATGCTGCAGTTAGCTGCTCATCGTCAGATCATGGCAATAGCCACTACAACAGATCATGGCAAAAAGCCACTACAACAGATCATGGCAAAAGCCACTACAACAGAACACTTCCCCTTTTATCAATCTCCCAACCCCGTGAAATCACTGAAATCGGCATACATACAAGCATATCATCAGCAGAAACATTCACTTATGAATGACAGAGATCACTAACCTGGTGATTCGCTTTTACCCTCCTTGGGTTTTCAACCATTATGCCGGGATTTCGGCATTTAACAGAGTATAAGCATATTTAATAACACATATTAGCAGACAATCTAAATGGTGTGAGAAGTTACACACCTGATTAATACGTAGGACTACCCTCTATGTCGATACCCTTGCTAATCAGATCTACTGCCTTCTATCTACAACTTTGCTCAAAAAGCCGGAATAATGCGAAGATAAAGCCTCTCCTATATTCGGCCAAGGGTTAGTGTTTTACTCTAATTATATGTTTAAATTAGCAGATCTCCTTACCTTGAAATCCTGAAAGTGAGACGATCCGAGTTCTATTGAACTCTGACTTAGAAATCTAAGCGATTGAATCCCCTTCAAATCCCGGAATACCGCAAATGAAAGAAAACACGAGATTAATCCACCATGTAGCCACTCGACTATGGTTTCTAAAAGCCGGAATAGATTGAAAGATTAACATATTCGACACTTACCTTCTCAGAAGATTTCGGCAACCTCTTGCAGAAAAATTCGGCAAACACAAGAGAAGAGATCTAGGAATTTCAGCTTTTAAGAAAATCCCGGAAAAGTATGAACAAGAGAAGGCTGATGTGTTTTTCGGCTTTTAGAAGAATTCAATGGGGAGTTTCGGCTTTTAGTGAATGGGAGAAGAATAACAATGGAGATCAGAAGATTCGGCTAGAAGGAAATTTCAAAGAAAAAAGAAAGAAAAGGTGAGAAAATAATGGTGATTTTTGGCTTTTGGAAGAGAAAAGATGAGAAAAGAAAACAAGTGAGATGGCCTTCAAATTTTCGGCGTAGGAAGAGAAGAAAGAGTAGGGTTCCAATGCCAGAATTGATTAGCTATCCCCCCTATTTATAGAAATTTCAGCACTTACCTAACCTTGCAAATAAATCCTATCTTTTCTCCTTTATCTTAATCTACTAACTCATCTAAAAGAGACTTAATTAGCTCCAACTCCTCCCTCCTTTATCAGCATAATATCCACATATTTCAAACATTAAAAATCCCCTAAATAATAGCCTTGTAGCCGTCCCCTCCTAGCTCCCTTTGGTGCCGAAATTGGCCCAACTTTATGGGCTCCAAACGGCCACAAATTGGGCCTCTTCCCTTGCCTATTGACGCCACCTACAGCTCTCCCCTTATTGCGCCCCTTGCTACTGGACCATTAGCCCAATTTGCCATTTAAGCTATCGATACAACATTTTAAGTCCTAAAGTGTCTAAATAGGATATTTAATCAAGGTCTCAGCCCAAATCTGAGCCCAATTTGCACCTCTAATTCCCAATTTAATATTTTAAGCATACATCACCTAAAATGCATAAGCCCAATAATTCGGGATGTTACAGTTCTAACCTCCTTAAAAAAAATTCGTCCTCGAAATTTCCAACTAACTAGTAATCGTACTACCTAAGTCTCACCACTATGCTTTCACTGCGCACTCTAATTCTAAAGCCAAAATGAACACTTAGTATACTATGGTAGGGTACGCACCATTATTCGCATCTGGAGCGTCTCCTTCCCCTTCGCGATGTGCTGCATAGACCAAAGCTGGCTGCCTCGCCTCAGCATAACCTGCACCTCTACCTGGTGCTCCACGACCACGTTCATTACCATTATCGCCCCTGGCTTGTCCGCGACCCCTTGGTGGTTGTTGATCACCTCTCCTAGCCTGATCAGAACCTTGTCCCGCGGGCTTTGCCTGATTCACCTGTGGACAGTCCTTAATCATATGCTCCGTGGATCCACACCTGAAGCATCCACCGGTTCTCCTTCTACACTCCCCATAATGTACCTTCCCGCACAAGTTACATAATCGATTCTGACTCCCAGTAGCAATTGTCGGAGCACGAGCTGGCCCATCAGACCTAGGCCTTTTCTGAAAATTTCCAGATGATCCCGACGGCCCAAAATTCCTCTTATCCCTATTCTTATCCTTATCATTATTCTGTTTCTCAGTTCGCTTAACCTCCTCAGATATCTTAGCTTTCTCAACCAAAACCGCAAAGTCCCTTTCCCGCTGCGGTGCTACTAATACCCTCAGCTCATCCCTTAGTCCATCCTCAAACCGTACACAACGCTCATAATCAGTCGCCACAATTCCTCGAGCGTAATGGCTCAACCGTAGAAACTCCGCCTCGTATTCAGATACAGGCTTACTTTCCTGCACCAAATTCAGGAATGCCTTCCTCTGGCCGTCCACATAGCTGGCCCCAACATACTTTCCTTGAAACATTTCCTTAAAATAATCCCAGTCAATCCGGTCTGCGGCAGTACCCTCCTTTACCGTGAGCCACCACTGATAAGCCTCGTCTCGAAGAAGAGACACGACCCCCTTCAACTTCTCCTCTACAGTGAAGTCAAGGTCATCCATTATACGCTCACTTGACTCTAACCAATACTCAGCTGTGTTAGGGGCTACGCCAGAAACTCCCCTAAACACCTTCGCTCCGTTGGCTCGGAGTCGTTCAGATACAGATTTCTGGGCTCCTGAACCCGTGCCTACCCTAGTAACTCTTTCAAGAACCCGCAACATTGCCTGAGATACTGCATCATCTTCGGCCGCTTGATCCCGTAACTCTCCCTCCACAGCTGGCGGATCCGGCATCTCGTTTCCTGATCCGTGGCTAGACCCTACTGGCTCAGACAAAGTCATCCTACCCCTACCGCGTCCACGCGGCAGACGTCCTCGACCCCTTGTACTCATTCTTCCGGTTGGCGTTTATCTGATTAAGAATTTTATGAATCATTAATTCTTTCCACTAATTAACCACGAACAATCTTATGAATAGTAATTTTAAGAGTAGTTCTTTCGAATTCACAATTATATTGTAGTTCACATCTTCTAGTTCTAGGAACTACATACATTCAACAATCAACATACAGACAACATCCATACACCCACATTCAATACACAGGGGTATTTTCGTTATTCCACTACCTAGGGGTATTTTCGTAATTTTATCCTACAGGGGTATTTTTGTAATTTTCAAAATAGAGTTCCTTGTTGATTTCATGAAATAAAGATATTTTGGTAATTTTTGCGATCCAGGGGTATTTCAATAATTTTGAAATCCGGGGGTATTTTGGTAATTTTGAAATTAGGGGTACTTTGGTCATTTTACAAATCAGGGGCAATTTAGTAATTTTTACAAATCAGGGATATTTTGGGAATTTTTTTTTTTAAACACAGGGGTACCTTGTAGAATTTGATTTCAAAGGAATAATAGTAGTGTTCAGGTGTTTGTGGGTTTTTGGTTGTTGTCTTGTGTTGTGTGTGTGTGTTTTTTTTCTAAGGAAAAATTTCGGTGACTCTGTAAATCGGGGTATATTTGTAAATCATGGGTATCTTGGTTTTTTTTCCAAAATAAGGGTATTTCAGCAATTTTGTAAAAATAAGGTGGCTGGTCCCTTTCAGGTTTTAATTATAGATTTTGGCCCGTCAACAAATCCTCGTGGCTAGGGTGAACAGTCACTACACACCAGGTAGGATTCCAGCGAAGAGGAGGTGAGTCACTAGGACTGCTTAAGTACCAGGCTCTTCCGGATCTAATCCTAAACATGAGCATGCCTGTTGCCACACCCTAATCTTGCGACTTGTTTCACGGGTTTGTTTAGTGAAATTAAGTCTTATGAGATTTAGAAAGTTGTTTAAGCTAGGCCTAAAGTCCATCAAGTTCTAATTTAACTAGTCTACGTCCCATAGAGCCCATCAAGCCCACATATATTTCACACAATGGTTTAGAATACTTACCTGGCGGACTTGGGCCAGTGACGCAAGTACCATGCCGAGCTAACAGACCTGTATCATTTATAAATATGCATGTTTCGAAAACCCAACTTTAGAAAACGTTTTGAGCCCAAAACCCCCAGAGCCGAGTTTTGAGCTGGGCTCTAATACCAATTTGTAACACCCCAAACCCGGCCCAAACACTATGCCCGGATCTGGCATGTCACTAAGGAGATTTTAAAGGATGTCACAATTTCGGGAAATATTTTTCTTGAGTTTAACCTTTTATTCTGGAAAACTAAATAGGTGAATAATTTGTAAAAGATACACATTTTCTATTAATGCCTTAGTGAATTAGAAACCGAAATTTGATACATGACTTAGCTTAATTAAAATGTAAAATCTGAATGTCTAATAATAATAAAGGCCCAAAATAAAACAAAAAAGAATTATAAAGCTAGTGGCCCATGGCCTTATTATAATGAAATTTATAACCCACTAACTAAAAATGTTAAAAGTAAATAAACTAAGTAAAGTCTTTTGCTGAATCAAAATAATCTCTCGCATGGCCACCTTGCGCTCCTCTCCAGCCCGGTCCGATGCACTAGGTGCTACCTGAAAGATGTTAAATAATAGGGTGAGTCACGAGACTCAATGTGCAACTCTCGTGCACCATTAGATTGGCCCTTAGCCCCACAAAACAGATGACAAAATATAACATATCAGGAATTATGCAAGGCCCAATCCAATCCTAGGTTTCCATCCGCTACACATCACCCTTACTTGCCGAACACACCATTGGGGATTTCTACAATCAACCCACACCGCTACACACCATCGATGGCAGTCATGCTGCAGTTAGCTGCTCATCGTCAGATCATGGCAATAGCCACTACAACAGATCATGGCAAAAAGCCATTACAACAGATCATGGCAAAAGCCACTACAACAGAACACTTCCCCTTTTATCAATCTCCCAACCCCGTGAAATCACTGAAATCGGCATACATACAAGCATATCATCAGCAGAAACATTCACTTATGAATGACAGAGATCACTAACCTGGTGATTCGCTTTTACCCTCCTTGGGTTTTCAACCATTATGCCGGGATTTCGGCATTTAACAGAGTATAAGCATATTTAATAACACATATTAGCAGACAATCTAAATGGAGTGAGAAGTTACACACCTGATTAATACGTAGGACTACCCTCTATGTCGATACCCTTGCTAATCAGATCTACTGCCTTCTATCTACAACTTTGCTCAAAAAGCCGGAATAATGCGAAGATAAAGCCTCTCCTATATTCGGCCAAGGGTTAGTGTTTTACTCTAATTATATGTTTAAATTAGCAGATCTCCTTACCTTGAAATCCCGAAAGTGAGACGATCCGTGAAACACCCCACACCCGACCCACGAGCCTGAACCGGACCTGGTATGTTCCTTAAGAAAATCGGTTTCAAAGTTCTTTGTTACATAGAGAAAATTTGTGTAATTTTTTGAAAAAATATTGTTTTGGGTTGGGCTTAGATCGAACCCCACTTATTTACTTAGAAATCATTTAATTACGATGACAAAACAGTTTAGGGTTTATTTTTAAATAAATAATTCTTAAGTTGAACTTTAATCAAAAATAGTTCGTAACATAGTAAATTAAAAGTTTAAACAGAAATAAAGAAAACCAACTTGGGCCTCATGGCCTTATTACATCAATCAAAACCCAAAATAAAATTTAAGTACTGAGTAAAATAAAAGCCCAAGTCTTTAAATTTCTCCTTGCGATGCATGGCTACCTTTAGCTCCTGCCGACCCGGTCCATTACTGCTCATCACCTGAAAAAAATATTTCCCCAACGGGGTGAGTCAACCAGACTCAATGTGTACGTGGCACTAAATCGTAATAGAATCAGGCATACAATACATTTAATCATAAAATACAAGTTATGATGCATTCCCAAACCCAAACCTAATTGTCCATCCGCTACACACCCCCGTACCTGCCAAACACACCGTGGGGACTACTAAGTCGACCCTCCTTCCGCTACACACCAATTTGCGGGCTTAAGGCTCCGCATCTATGGTTTTAGGAAACCACTTTTCAGATTACTGTGGTCTTAGATCACCACTTTTCAGATTACTGTGGTCGTAAGTCACCACTTTTCAGATTACTGTGGTCTTAAATCACCACTTTTCACTTCCCCTTTCAATATACAACCATATGCCCCATAACATTAATATGCATAATATACCATAGTTCACATTCTTATCATATTCTCATGTTATGAATAACATATTTCATATTCCTAGTAGAAGTAGGAAACGTACCTGAGTACTTAGTACCTTAACATGGTACCTTAGCCATGCTCATATTTTCATTAACATACATTTTAATACATGCAACCATAATTCATATTACAAAGTAGTGTGGAGTACACACCTGATTCGCTTAATGAAGTCCTCGAAAATTCCAAAGAGAACCGATTACAGATTTAGATCTCAAATCCTACATAAGTTAATCACTTACTATTTAAAAGACCATTCGACCATTTTTCCAAATACAACTAGGATTTGTATTACTTACCTTGTAACTGAATTGATTTTAAGAATCAAGGGTCGGATCTTTGTATTCCTCCCTTGTGAATTCGGCTAAACACTATATTACTCCACAGGTTAGTTTTCGGCTTCTGATAATAAATCTAAATATTTAAAATAGCCTTGGCCGAATATCTTAAACACATACCTTGTGATTTCAAATCCCGAAAAGTAACCCTTGGCTATGGAGATGTTGAAATCCCTACACACATATGTTAGATCTGATTTCCATATCACTTAATAATCTTAAATCAATTGGCCTCTGGCCTAAACCATGCTTTTCTTACCTTAAACCCTTAGATCTGAAATCCCGGAATTCCTCCTTTAATATTCGGCCAAAAGACAACCAAAAGAATCAGTTCCCAAATCTTGGTTGAAAGAGAATAAACAACAAGAATCCATTATTCTTACCTTATCACCACAGTCGACGGCACCCTTGATTGAAGCCACAGAGATTCGGCTATGGAGACTTAAACAGGAATCAAAGAGGTTTCGGCTTGACAATAGAAGAGAAAAGAAGAAGAAAAGAGGAGAAGAAATTTCGGCAGAGAGAGTTTGCCAGGAAATTTTCGGCAGAGCAGAGAAAGAAACAAACTGATGAGTAGCCCTCCTTCCTTCCTTTTATAGGCAAAATTATCAGCTAAGGAGTCCCTTACTTGGCCACCACTCCTCTATCTGATAACTTTATCTTTTTAATATGATAAATAAAAGGGTTTAATCCAATTTAAATCCTTTATTATCCCTTGAAAATAATCCAATTAAAAATCCTTTATTATCTCTTCAAAATAATCCAAATAAAAATCTTCTATTTATCACTTATTAATCACATATTTATGAAAATAAAACACCTCCTTTTCTAGAAGCATGTGTCGTCCACCTCAGCCTTCTGGAAGCCAAAATAAAACCTCATTTATTTGCTTCCCAGGTGACTCGAACTCAGGCCCAACACCCTTGCATGTGGCGCCATTTCCAGAGGCCCTAAGTGGCATCTTCAGGCCACTTTTCCAAGCCTGTTTGTGTGTCAAATTTCTCCAACTTTTTCTTTTAAGGCCTCCTTGCCCTAATTTCCTATTTTAAACTTTAAAATTTGACATTTCTAGGTCATTTCCAAGTTTCCTAAAATTTTCGATCGGCTCTGTAAACTTGCCATTTTCTTACATTTCCAAGTTTCCAGAAATGTTCACTTTCCATTTTAGAATCATTTCCTTACATTTCCTAGTTTCCAAAAATGTTCATGTCTATGCATTTCTAGGTTTCCAAAAATGTTCATGTCCATGCATTTCCAGGTTTCCAAAAATGTTCATTTCCAATTCATTTTCATACATTTCTGAGTTTCCAAAAATATCAAAAATTTATTCATAGTGCTTAAGACTTGTCATTTCGTACAGTTAGACTGAAAATGCATAGGCCCTTTCCAGGATGTTACAGTTCTACCCCCTTAAAATAATTTCGTCCTCGAAATTACTTACTAACGATTAATCGTACGGTCTAACTCACCCCACTACGCTATTGCTGCGCACTCTGATTCTAAAGAACTATCATACTTTCTAGGCACATTCTCTAGGTTCACATCCAAAGTTTCAGTCACTTCACCAGCAATACAAGAATAAGCTAACCCTATAACAAGCAAAGCAATTAAGGGTATTCCAGAAATGAGGAACGTACCCGTTGTCACATCTGGCACATCTTCCTCCTCGCGACGGCCAACTGCATAAACCAACCTTGGTTGCCTCGCGTCTGCACCTTCAGCACCTCTTCTTGGTGCTTCACGTCCACGGCCCGAACCATTTCCTCCATGGTTCGGTCCACGACCTTGCTGAGGCTGCTGTCCTCCTCTACCCGTCTGACTAACATTCTGAGTTGCCGGTTGGCTTTCATCTAAGTTCTTAGGACATTCCTTGACCACATGGTTCTTGGACCCACACCTAAAACATCCTCCTGTTTTCCTCCAACACTCTCCCAAATGCGTCTTTCCACACACATCACAAGGTCGATACCGCCCTTCTGAACCAACTTGCTGACCTCGCGGCCCATCAACTCTAGGCCTCTTATTCCCAGATGAGCCAGGCGATCCAAAACCTCTTTCTGGCCTATTCCGATCAGTGTTCTGCCTTGCAGAATCCTTAATTCCTTCAGCCACTTTAGCCTTTTCCACTAACGCAGAAAATTCCCGTTCTTGATGCGGTGCTATCAACAGTCTCAGATCATCCCTTAGCCCGTCCTCAGAACGGACACAGCGCTCATGCTCAGTCGCCACGACACCTCGAGCTTACCGGCTCAACCTCAGGAATTCCGCTTCATATTCTGCAACAGACTTGTTTCCTTGGACCAGCCCCAGAAAAGCTTTTCGTTGCTCATCAGTGTACCTGGTTCCCACATACTTCTTTTGGTACGCTTCCTTAACGTACTCCCAGGTCAGATCCTCAGCCGTGGCACCATCCCGCACAGTTAACCACCATTGATACGCTTCATCGCGTAACAGTGCCACCATTCCCTTTAACTTTTCCTCAGGGGTCAGATCAAGCTCATCCATGATGCGCTCCGTTGCTTCCAACCAGTACTCAGCTGTACTGGGTGCTACTCCAGACACTCCACGAAACACCTCGGCTCCATTAGCTCGGAGCCTTTCAGGCACAGACTTACGTGTTCCCGAATTTCCTCCTGCCCCCGCCACCAACTCTAGAACTCGCAGCACAGCCTGCGACACAGCATCGTCCCCCGTCTGAGCTTGCTGCTCCATACCAACAGCTGGGAGTGGTGGGGGCGGTGGTACCTCATTATCAGACCCTTGACCCGATCTAACGGGTTCTGACCTATTCATTCTTCCTCTACCGCGTCCACGACGGCCATGTCCTCTAGAGCTCATTTCGGCGTCGAGATCTGATTAAGAAGTTTTATGTATTAGTACTTTGGTTTCACTTGATTACTCGCGAAAAAATTTTATGACAAGAGTTTTAGGAGTGGTTCTTTCGTATTCATACAAACATACAGTCCTTCCATTCATTCATTCATCCATCAAACAAGTATGAACTTCCGTTCATTTAGAGAAACATTGTACTTTTCATCGTTATTGTGTTTCCACTACCCAAGGGTATTTCCGTAATTTTGTCCTACAGGGGTATTTTCGTAAATTTTCAAGATAAAAAGTTCCTTGATGATTTTGTCGAAAATATTTTGGTAATTTTAAAGTCCCGGGGTAATTTTGGAAAAATTTTGAAATCCAGGGGTATTTCAGAAATTTTTGACCTCGGGGGTATTTCGGTAATTTTTCAAAAACCAGGGTAAATTTGTACAATTTAATAAGTTAGGGATATTTCAAAAGTTGTAAAACTTTGAGGGTTCTTTTTTTGAGAGTTTCCCTTTTCAAATGGTGATGTTTGCAAAAATTCCGAAAACCGGGGTCATTTTGGTCATTTTGTAAGTTAGGGGCCATTTTGAAAATTTTTTCAAAATCAAGGTATTTTTGATAGTTTGCAAATTAGGGTTTGTGAGCACTTATAAAATAAGGAAATTTTGGCAAAACTGTTAGGTAGGTTCATATTTTGTAAATCAAGGGCATTTTGGTAATTTTGCCACTAGGGGCATTTTTGTAATTTTCACAAATCCGAAATTTTTTAGAAAATTTTATAAAGATGGTTTTCTCAAATTCAAAAGAAAGTTTTGAGAATTTTAAAACTGGGGTTTGTTGTTTTGTTCTTCTTTTTTTTTTAGGAAAAACATGGCTAGTTCCCTTTCGGGTTTTAGTCATTATGTTTAGCCTATGGCCGAGCCCTCTTGGTCAGGGTGAACCAAAGCTACGCACCAGGCAGGATTCGAGTGGCGAGGAGGTGAGTCACGCGGACTGCTTAAATACCAAGCTCCCACCGAAACCATTCCTAGACATGCGCACAGAGGTTGCCACACCTACTGAGCCCTCTGAGTTAGGGTGAACCGAAGCTACGCACCAGGTAGGATTCCTGCGAAGAGGAGGTGAGTCACTAGGACTGCTTAAATACCAGGCTCTTCCGGATCCAATCCTAGACATGCGTACAGGGGTTACCACACCCTAGCTCAGTGACCTAGCCATAGGTTTGTTTAGTGCATTAAGTCTTATGTGTTTTGTGATTGAGTAGTCTAATCCTAGGGTTCAAGTTCCTATCATACTATTCTACATTCCATGCCTTTTCTACCCTTCTAATATTCACAACATAATTCACATAATCACCCAAATAGTTAGGGGTACTTACTTGGTGGACTGCGGGTCGGAGACTTAGGTGCCATGCCAGAAAACCTGTTTAATTTCAAGGAAAATCATTTGGCTCGCTTTGAAGACGTTTTGGGCCTTAGCCCACAGGCCGAGAGTATAAAACTGGGCTCTGATACCAAACTGAAACACCCCACACCCGGCCCACGAGCCTGAACCGGACCTGGTATGTTCCTTAAGAAAATCGGTTTCAAAGTTCTTTGTTACTTAGAGAAAATTTGTGTAATTTTTTGAAAAAATATTGTTTTGGGTTGGGCTTAGATCGAACCCCACTTATTTACTTAGAAATCATTTAATTACGATGACAAAACAGTTTAGGGTTTATTTTTAAATAAATAATTCTTAAGTTGAACTTTAATCAAAAATAGTTCGTAACATAGTAAATTAAAAGTTTAAACAGAAATAAAGAAAACCAACTTGGGCCTCATGGCCTTATTACATCAATCAAAACCCAAAATAAAATTTAAGTACTGAGTAAAATAAAAGCCCAAGTCTTTAAATTTCTCCTTGCGATGCATGGCCACCTTTAGCTCCTGCCGACCCGGTCCATTACTGCTCATCACCTGAAAAAAATATTTCCCCAACGGGGTGAGTCAACCAGACTCAATGTGTACGTGGCACTAAATCGTAATAAAATCAGGCATACAATACATTCAATCATAAAATACAAGTTATGATGCATTCCCAAACCCAAACCTAATTGTCCATCCGCTACACACCCCCGTACCTGCCAAACACACCGTGGGGACTACTAAGTCGACCCTCCTTCCACTACACACCAATTTGCGGGCTTAAGGCTCCGCATCTGTGGTTTTAGGAAACCACTTTTCAGATTACTATTGTCTTAAATCACCACTTTTCAGATTACTGTGGTCGTAAGTCACCACTTTTCAGATTACTGTGGTCTTAAATCACCACTTTTCACTTCCCCTTTCAATATACAACCATATGCCCCATAACATTAATATGCATAATATACCATAGTTCACATTCTTATCATATTCTCATGTTATGAATAACATATTTCATATTCCTAGTAGAAGTAGGAAACGTACCTGAGTACTTAGTACCTTAACATGGTACCTTAGCCATGCTCATATTTTCATTAACATACATTTTAATACATGCAACCATAATTCATATTACAAAGTAGTGTGGAGTACACACTTGATTCGCTTAATGAAGTCCTCGAAAATCCCGAAGAGAACCGATTACAGATTTAGATCTCAAATCCTACATAAGTTAATCACTTACTATTTAAAAGACAATTCGACCATTTTTCCAAATACAACTAGGATTTGTATTACTTACCTTGTAACTGAATTGATTTTAAGAATCAAGGACTGGATCTTTGTATTCCTCCCTTGTGAATTCAGCTAAACACTATATTACTCCACAGGTTATTTTTCAGCTTCTGATAATAAATCTAAATATTTAAAATAGCCTTGGCCGAATATCTTAAACACATACCTTGTGATTTCAAATCCCGAAAAGTAACCCTTGGCTATGGAGATGTTGAAACCCCTACACACATATGTTAGATCTGATTTCCATATCACTTAATAATCTTAAATCAATTGGCCTCTGGCCTAAACCATGCTTTTCTTACCTTAAATCCTTAGATCTAAAATCCCAGAATTCCTCCTTTAATATTCGGCCAAAAGACAACCAAAAGAATCAGTTCCCAAATCTTGGTTGAAAGAGAATAAACAACAAGAATCCATTATTCTTACCTTATCACCACAGTCGACGGCACCCTTGATTGAAGCCATAGAGATTCGGCTATGGAGACTTAAACAGGAATCAAAGAGGTTTCGGCTTGACAGTAGAAGAGAAAAGAAGAAGAAAAGAGGAGAAGAAATTTCGGCAGAGAGAGTTTGCCAGGAAATTTTCGGCAGAGCAGAGAAAGAAACAAACTGATGAGTAGCCCTCCTTCCTTCCTTTTATAGGCAAAATTATCAGCTAAGGAGTCCCTTACTTGGCCACCACTCCTCTATCTGATAACTTTATCTTTTTAATATGATAAATAAAAGGGTTTAATCCAATTTAAATCCTTTATTATCCCTTGAAAATAATCCAATTAAAAATCCTTTATTATCTCTTCAAAATAATCCAAATAAAAATCTTGTATTTATCACCTTATTAATCACATATTTATGAAAATAAAACACCTCCTTTTCTAGAAGCATGTGCCGTCCACCTCAGCCTTCTGGAAGCCAAAATAAAACCTCATTTATTTGCTTCCCAAGTGACTCGAACTCAGGCCCAACACCCTTGCATGTGGCGCCATTTCCAGAGGCCCTAAGTGGCATCTTCAGGCCACTTTTCCAAGCCTATTTGTGTGTCAAATTTCTCCAACTTTTTCTTTTAAGGCCTCCTTGCCCTAATTTCCTATTTTAAACTTTAAAATTTGACATTTCTATGTCATTTCCAAGTTTTCTAAAATTTTCGATCGGCTCTGTAAACTTGCCATTTTCTTACATTTCCAAGTTTCCAGAAATGTTCACTTTCCATTTTTGAATCATTTCCTTACATTTCCTAGTTTCCAAAAATGTTCATGTCTATGCATTTCTAGGTTTCCAAAAATGTTCATGTCCATGCATTTCTAGGTTTCCAAAAATGTTCATTTCCAATTCATTTTCATACATTTCTGAGTTTCCAAAAATATCAAAAATTTATTCATAGTGCTTAAGACTTGTCATTTCGTACAGTTAGACTGAAAATGCATAGGCCCTTTCCAGGATGTTACAATCCGAGTGCTATTGAACTCTGACTTAGAAATCTAAGCGATTGAATCCCCTTCAAATCCCGGAATGCTGCAAATGAAAGAAAACACGAGATTAATCCACCATGTAGCCATTCAGCTATGGTTTCTAAAAGCCGGAATAGATTGAAAGATTAACATATTCGACACTTACCTCCTCAGAAGATTTTGGCTACCTCTTGCAAAAAAATTCGGCAAACACAAGAGAAGAGATCTAGGAATTTCGGCTTTTATGAAAATCCCGGAAAAGTATGAACAAGAGAAGGCTGATGTGTTTTTCAGCATTTAGAAGAATTCAATGGGGAGTTTCGGCTTTTAGTGAATGGGAGAAGAATAAAAATGGAGATCAGAAGATTCGGCTAAAAGGAAATTTCAAAGAAAAAGAAAGAAAATGTGAGAAAATAATGGTGATTTTCGGCTTTTGGAAGAGAAAAGATGAGAAAAGAAAACAAGTGAGATGGCCTTCAAATTTTCGGCATAGGAAGAGAAGAAAGAGTAGGGTTCCAATGCCAGAATTGATTAGCTATCCCCCCTATTTATAGAAATTTCGGCACTTACCTAACCTTGCAGATAAATCATATATTTTCTCCTTTATCTTAATCTACTAACTCATCTAAAAGAGACTTAATTAGCTCCAACTCCTCTCTACTTTATCAGCATAATATCCACATATTTCAAACATTAAAAATCCCCTAAATAATAGCCTTGTAGTCGCCCCCTCCTAGCTCCCTTTAGTGCCGAAATTGGCCCAACTTTATGGGCTCCAAACGGCCACAAATTGGGCCTCTCCACTTGCCTGTTGACGCCACCTACAGCTCTCCCCTTATTGCGCCCCTTGCTACTGGACCATTAGCCCAATTTGCCATTTAAGCTATAGATACAACATTTTAAGTCCTAAAGTGTCTAAACAGGATATTTAATCAAGGTCTCAGCCCAAACCTGAGCCCAATTTGCACCTCTAATTCCCAATTTAATATTTTAAGCATACATCACCTAAATGCACAGGCCCAATAATTTGGGATGTTACAAACAAATTGGCGTGTCTAGGTGGAAAAGGCCAGTTGGATTCCATCAAGGGAGATAAAGATCGAATTAAACGACCCATGCGGTTGAGGCCGTTGATTCGAGTTGGGTTTTTCAGATCGCAAGGCTATCGAAATATTAAATTGCAAACACGTATATGGCAGTTAGAGATTTGGCAAGAGTCAATTTGCAGGTCGTACCAGGATTGACTACATAAGGAAAGTTGACGATCGGGACGTTCTTGATCGCTATAATCAACTTATTGCTTTGAAGGGAAAATCTATTTCAAGGATCGATTTAAGATTGGAGTATACCAAGGCTAAGGCTAAGCTTAAAAAATATTTTATTTATCCATTTGTTTTATTTTCTTAAATTTATTTTTGCATTTTTGAATTTTTTTATTTTATTTTTCGTATTTTCTTATTTTATTATCTTAATTAATTTAAACCCCCCATTTTTATTTTTATTTTCAACATTTCTACGCACAGTTCGTGGGCACGACTGTGACCGCGACAGCGATTCTGGTCACGGAAAAAAGTGAAATTAGATAGTCAGTCCCTGTGGATTCGACCGTACTACTCTATACTACCATTTACTGTTATTTTGTTGTAGGAATTTTTATTTGGTGGTTTCGACGCCCATCATCCTCCAAATTGGGATGCATTCATTTCCATGTTTCATTCGATTTGGAAGTTATCTTACTCTACATGGTTTTTAGCACTGGACGTGAATATTACACTCATTAAATTTTGTTCGCTACGAGATAAAGATTGTGTCATAGCTAGAGCTCCTTAGTCTTTTAAAAAACATCTTTTGTTGTTTAAGGTGTATGATGGTAATCTACGCCCTTCAAATTATCTATTTGTTGAGGCGAATTTTTGGGTTCAATTTTATGCTTTACCTTCAAACTTGTTGGTTTCTAGTACTGCTGAACATGTAGGTGCTCGCATTGGCCAATTTTGTCGGTTTGATTCTAATTTAGCGAAGTTGAGTTGGAGGCAGTTTATGCGCTTTCGTGTGACTCTTTCAGTTTCCTTTGACCAAGGGCGAAGCTAAAAAAAACTTATTAGGGGATCAGAATTAAATTGTAATTTTTACGATAGTAAAAATGCAATTTCATCCTTTTAATAGTCTATATATTTATAATTTTTAAAGGATTAAATCATTTTTTTATCATTTATAAGGGCAAAGTGTAATTTTACCTTTACTAATTTAAAATTTTAAAAAGCCTAAATAGAAAATTTTCCATTTCAGGGGAGGCCACACCCCTGCTAGTCCCCTTAGCTATACCCCTACCTTTGACTCCACTCATATCCTTTCTTGGTACCAATGGAAAACCAATACAGGGTCTTCTTAAGTATGAATGGTTGCATGCTTTCTGCTATGTTTGTGGGCTCCTAGGATATAATAAGTTTGACTATGAGTGCCCTAGTTCTACTAATGGTGCTCGAGATGATGATCAACAATATGGTGACTAAATCCGAGCCTCTATCACCTCAAGAAAGTGAACTTCAATGAAGACCCAACTTGGAGCAACCTGTCGTTGAAGTTGCAACACTAAGTGTGTGGTGTCGCGACATTGAACCTCAAAGTCACAACTACAAGCCCTCGAGATCGTGACTCTAAGCCAATTTTTGAAGTGAAGAAACCTAATGGCCATTATCATAGAGGTCGCGAAACTAACAAGGTTGTGTCATGACACTAAGTGCCCCCTACCATAGGTGTAGCAACACCAAAGTCTAACAGGTGAAAAAATTTATAGGGACAATTTTGTGTCCAAACAAGCTTAAGTCACTTTTCATTTGAGGACATAATTATCTTTGTTAGGTTAAATGTTGGTAGACTATATATAACATTTTATAATCTTTTGGGAGTGGATTTTTGGAGGCTAAACATTTTCTTAGTCCCTTCCTTTATAGCCTATCATTAGTCCCTTCTGTCGAATTCGGTGTTTAAAGTTATTTTTGATGTTGGGTTCTCTGCACATAACAACAATGATGGTGTGGGGGTTGTTATTGGGGACTCCAATGGTCTTTTAATGAGTCCTTGTATGAGTTTCAAGTCTTACTTTGTGGATTCTTAGATGGAAAAGGCAGTTGTTGGGAATTCTACTTTTCGATTTGCTCTCAATTTGAGGCTTCACGGGATTATTTGGAAGGTGATGCTTTCACTGTTATCAAAAGTTTTTCTTCCACCCGAGCTGACAAGTCTCTATTGGGTACTTTGGGCATAATGCTCGATTTTTGGCTGTTATGTTTGATTGGTCTGAATTCCGACACATTCATTGCACTAGAAATTAGGTCGCCCATCTTCTGGACAAGGAAGCTCTAAATGTTGCATCTGACCTCTTCTGGGTGGAAGAAGGGCCTGCATTTTTGTTTCCACAGCTTCATTGTGACTTGGCTTCATTTTCATAGTTGATTAGTCTTTTAACTACCATTGATTAGACCTGATCATTGGTCAGGTTAGGTTCGAGCCAGGCCAATGTAAAATTTTAAGCCTGTTTTTTAGGTTTGGGCTCAACTCGAAAAATAAGTCTAAATTTTTATCCAAGCTAGGTCCAGATAAAAAATGTTAAACCCAAGTTTAGTCTGACCTACCCATATTAATTTTTTTATATAAAAATAAATTTAAAAAATATAATACATCAAATATACTAAATTAATTGCAACTTAACAAGCAAATACCTCTAAAATATTAGCAAAATTAATAATAGAGCAGGAGTTATACAATATTCAAACAATAACAACAAAATGGCAGCAAAACAACAACAAAACAAAAATGAAAAAAATTTTAATCAAATTTGGGTTGGGTTAGGCCGAGCCCGGGCAAAAAAATCTTACCCGAGGACGGCCCATTCTGTTTAGAAAACGAGCCTTATTTTTTATCCAAGCCTATTTTTTGGGCCTATACTTTTGCCCAAACCCTCCCTCTTTTTGGGCGGGTCTTTAGGCTTGGGTGGGTGGCCCGGCCTATTCTATTTACGAAACATGTCTTATTTTTTATCAAGCCCATTTTTCGAGCCTATATTTTTTCCCAAACCCTCTTACTTTTTGGGCAAGCCTTTGGGTCTGGGCGAGTGGCCCGACCTATGATCAAGTCTACCATTGATGTAGCTTCAGTTTTTCTAGAGGGTTATCTGTTTATTTTCCCCCTAGTATTTTGGTTTTCTAATGTCTTGTTAGTTTAGTCTATCAGTTCTCTATATCAATGCACTATCTTGATTATTTCTCGGTTAATTTTATGACAGTCTTTAATGAAAACATTTCCATTTCAAAAAATAAGTAAAAAATAGAAAATAAAGAGATAAATAAGTATTATTTATTTTTTTAATATGGTAAATATAATTTTTTTAAGTCTATATATAAGAAGTAGAATTCTAATTCTAATGGATATTAAAGTCCTAAAGTAGACATTCACTTTAAAGTTATTTATAACATTTTCCTTAAATGTCCATAGATAGATAATATGCCTTACAAAAACTTTGCTAAGATAAAAATAAGTTTGAAGGAAAAATTCTTAGTAGAGGAAAAGTAGTACACATATTTTTAATATGCATAACATGTTACCTCGTTAAAAACCTTACCAAGAAATCTAATGTGGCAAAACCTCTGTTAAGGGAAAAAGAGTACAACACATATTTATTTCGCCTCATTACAATATCACGTAAGATCTTAGATTTTATACATTTCAATCTTGAATACTAACTTTTCAAATTATCGCTCAAATTATTGACCAAAAAATTATCACTTGAATTGATTTGTTAAACATTTATATCATCATTCTTTTGAAAGTTATGGATGAGAAAGAACTTCAAGAAAACTTATTGTGTTATGTTTTTTTTAATATTGCATTCTTTTGAGAAAGACAAGCGTAGTTATTTACATCTATCAATTCTATCAATCTTATAGCTATTAGGGTATTCAATGGAAATACTTTTATCTATATAAAATCTCTTTAAGGCCCTTTTAATATATGTGAAGTTATAGAAAAAAAAATTCATATGTAAAGTGATTGCAAGTTAAGGCAAAAATTTGTTTTCCAATGTTTTTTATCTCAAATCATTTCTTTAAATAATTTACTACTTTGGTATCTCTTCAAGAGTTTCAATAATATTTAGATTAATGTATACAACAATCATAAGAAACTAAGATCATGATATTTCAAAAAAAATACATAAGCATGTTGGATCATGTTTATAATCTTCCTTCAACTATTCGTCATTCAGTTGGTTTTACCTTAGGGTTAAACTATGCCATAGGTCCCTTTATTCTTCCTAAATTTGGAATTTAGTTTATGTATTTTTATTTCGAGGACTTTAGTCCATTTACTTTTCAAATTTTAAAATTCAAGTCAAATTGTTAACACTATTTTTTTTTTGTTATATTTGTTGGTGTGACATTTTGAAATAAAACAAAACTCACTTAGTAGCAATATAACTAAAATAATGGTGCTGTAATGAACCTGAATTTAACAAAATAATTTTAACAGTGTTAATAGTTGTACCTGAATTTTGAAATTTGAAAAGTAGAATGATTAAATTCCTAGAAATACAAGTACGATGAGTAAATTCTAAATTTATTAAAAATATAGGGACAAATGTCATACTTTAACCCATTTGTACCCCCATTAGTTTTACACCTTTATATGCTTAGACTATTGGTCTAAAAATTTCATGATCGGAAAACGAATTAATTTTACTTGAATTGTATCTTTGTATTTTGACCAATCATTTTCATGTTTACATTTCTTGACAAACTTATATTCAAGATCCCCACTTTCTTTCATTATTTCTACAGTAATATTATATATATGTTATCGATAACTCTTCATTTTGATTTCATATTTTTCCGTAGCGACATAATTTATCGAGATGTGGTCATTTTTCAATTTTCATTTTTAGGTGCTTGAATCTCTTATGGAGTTTTCATGATTATTTATGTTTTGGACCTCCTGAGGAGCACCCATTGATTTATTATTTTCTTTTACGAGAATTTTTGTCTTTGGAACTAATTGATCTATCATGAAGCATGACTTACTTTCATTTTTTCTAATAGGTTGTCCTGTTGGGACACTGATTTGAATTAAAACATTTTTAGTTGGTATATGAGACTTAGTTATTGTCATTAGGCCAGTAAATGCAAATGACAGTTGGTTTGCATTAAAATGAATTATCTTTTGAACTTTCGGTTCACATTACTTTGTATGAAGATCTAGATAATGGCAATCCATTCCAACTAATTTATTCATGTAGTTATTTATTCTCTCCCTTTAATATTTGGAAAATTGTAATCAAAATAATAATCCATAGATCTTGTTCTAATTGAATCTCCTAATTGTTCAAAATATTTAATAAGAGAAGCATATTCAAATTTAATATATATTATGGATACCCATTTCATGCATTATGGTGGAGCAATATTAACATATATTGCACATCCAAAAATTCTAAAATGAGAAATATTTGACTCTAACAAAAGATTACTTATATGGAGAGCATTTCTTATAGCTTATTGGCATGATGAGTACAAGTGTTAATGCATATAAAACATCTATGTTCTTATACAAATATAAGAAGTGATGTTCTCAAATGATGGTGAAGTAGGAGGTGTTAATCGATAATTTTGCCAAACCATTTTATATATAAATAACAATTTTGCGATTTTTATTCCAATTGACAATCTAACCTACACTAATCATTCAAATCTTTAGCAATAAACTTACCAATATTAACAAGAAATATCTCAATTGCATAATATAGAATAATAAAACAAAAACATAATTTTAATTATTTATATTCCTAATAAAATAATGTTTTCTTTAATCATGATCCTCGAAGAAGTGTTCTATTTCTAGATGTGTTATATCATCCAATCCATTGGAGTTATCATTCTTGTATACCAAAATTGATTCAACATGCTAAATTCGTGTCCGAAAAATCTCCCTTTTAGTTTAATAAAATCTTGATTGAGATTAAATAAAATGTTGAGGTATGTAATAGATACATGACCAATGACCTTTCATACAACTCCTTAAAAGGTTCTCCTAAGAACTCTTGTTATCTTTATTTTTTCAATTTTATCAGTGAGAAAAATTATTCTGACCACCTTTTTGACCATTATTATTATTCCACTAACCACGTCCATGTCTACTTCCACTTCCACTTCCACTAACAATTATTAGCAAAAATGAAACAGTGCAAGATCTCATATAGATATGCACTTTGCACTACCCACTACACAAATCTAAGTTGTCGAATGAACATCTTGGTTAATTTATCAATCAAAAACATTTAGATCAGATCTAAACAAAGAAAAATTCAAGAAACTTACTACTACAGGGATGGAAACTGAAAAGAAACGATAGTCCACAAAAACAATGGTGTTCTAAGGAGGCGGCAACCAGGGGCGAAGCCAGAACAATTTTTTAGGGGGCAGATAAAATTTTAATTTTTTATAGTTTATATTTTTATAATTTGTCAAGGATTAAATTGAATTTTCATAATTTTAGGGGGGCCAAAGTGCAATATTACCTTTACTAATTTAAAATTTTAAAAAAATTCTAAGGGTCTAAATAGCAATTTTACATTTTAGGGAGACCGGGGGCCGGGGCCATGCCAGCCCCTGGCGGCAACACCATTAGCAACGGTATAATGGGCTGATTTGAGCAGCATAATGAGGGATCTTTGAACAGCCAAAAAGATTAATTTTTAGGGCTGGAACGATGATTTATTGGCTGTAAAAACAACCACCAAAAATTGATACACAAAGAAGAACAAAAGAAAAAGAAAAAGAGAACTTACCGGCACCACTACGAACAAGGGAGAGGGGGCAACAATGGATAGTAGAGAGGGCTGATAGGGGCGGTTTAAAGAAGAGTTTAAGGCAGAAAATAGGGCCGGTTTAGGAGGTTAAAACAACCAGCAAAGTGGATGGTAAAGGCTCTAGCAAATGGATGACACAACTAGTGAAATCCCATAGAAAAGATGAGTGAATGAAGAGGAGGAGAACAGGCGCTGCTAGAGGAGTGAATGAACAGATAAAAGAGCTGTAAAACAAAGAAAAAGTGATATAAATAACTAGTGTTACTAGGCTTGGGCGGCACAAAACGAGGAGAAAAAATCAAGGTTAAGACCAAAGCTTTCATCATCCTCAAAAAATTAGAAATAAAATCAATTAATCAAATCAGAATATCAAAGTTTGAAACTTGGAATCCTCACAATACTGTTAGTTCTTATTTTTCTTCTTGAATCCCATATGCCAAATAATATTTATACATTTCTTGGCATAAGATTTTTGAGATAATTGTTTAATCATGTTAAGGAAAAGCCTCAAACATTTGAGACGCAGCTGGAAGTTTTGGTTTTCTTCTCTGCCGGGGTTATCAATCCATATGCAAACTTTCTAAATTTCTTCACAGGATTCACATTTAAAGGGTTAGTTTTGTATCTTTTCGATTTTATTCAAAATTTTAGAATAGAAAATTTAAAAAGAGTTAAGTATCGTAAAATAAAAAATAAATAGAGTAAAAGCAATAGAAATTGAAGATCAATAGAAATATGAATATATATATATATATAATGATTTTCCAAAGCTTATATTTATAAACATAGGAAGTATAAATGAAGTGAAATAAAATTCTATTTTAACGAATATTCGAGTCTCAAAATATATCACTTTTTATTTTAATAGACATCCTCTTTATAATAATAAAATATTTGTAACATATATTTTTAAAATTTACATATTATGTATTAAAAATATTTTTAACTCTTTTTTTTATTAAAAAATGACATTATTTTATATTAAACTAAAACAATGTTGTGTTCTGTATTTATATTTGACAATTAATCTGGTAACAAATTACATATTAAAGTTTATCCTTTTTTATGAATTACTATTTATCCTTTAAATAAAATTAAAATATTATTAAATATTTTCTATCTCATTATATATTTTAAAAAATTAAATTAAATTATTTATTTTATTTTATTATACTTGATAAGATTTTAATATATTAAAACTAAACAAGTTAGTTTTTTAAAATATAATTACAAAATATTTTAATAAATAAGATTTATTTAAAATTTTAATAAGATAGTAATAAAATAGAGAAGAAATATATTTAATGATAATTTTTTTATTTTAATATATTCCTTTACACAACGAAATAACATAATGCTATTGCTTGTTATTTTCATTTAATCAATGCAACTATGTAATACTATTATGCTTATAATCTTACTCTATTCCGTCATCTTTCAGAATTTCATTTACTTGTTTCTTAATTTAGACAAGGTTAAATCTTTGAATTTTTTTATTTTATTTTTTTTTTAGATCTTATCTATCATTTTTACTCGAGGGTTTTGCTTGTAAAGCACTACCTTTCTTTAGGAGTTTTGGGTATTTTAAATTTTGAAGAATTAAAGTTTTAATTATTTATTTTAGTTTATCTATCATTGTTGACTCAAAGATTCTGTTACAAAAACACCACATTTCTTAAAATGCTATAATATTAAAATGATTTAACTCACGACTTAGCTCCTGAAGTATACATATTTTTCAATTTTCGTACTTACATATTTTTTTTTTCAATTTGGTATTTTAAAGTATCAATTTCTTCTATTTTTGGTCCGTTTTATAACGGTCGTTAAAAAAAATTAGGTCACTTTGGCCAATGGAAAAGTGTCACGTGGCTTATCTTTTACCAATGAAAAATGCCGTATGGCAATTAGATTTATTTAAAATAAATTATTAAATTTAGATCAAAAAAAATATTAATATTAAATTTTTAAATATTAAAAAAACATTGTTGATTTTGACTAGTCGTTGATCGATGTTGAGCGAGCATTGACTTGTCACGTAGCGCTACTAGAATACGTCACATGTCTTTTTTTTTCTTTTTTCTTGTTTTTGATATTACATATATTATATTGATTAAAATGTAAAAAAATCATATATAATAGGGTAAAAAAATTCTAAAATATATAATTATACATTTTAAAAAGTCAAAATAATATATAAAAATTGAAAATTGTTATAAAAACTAAAAAAGCATTTAAAATTCAGTAATTGGGAAAAACACCTTGAAATTTAAATACTTCTTTAGAATTTTATAAAAAAATTTATTTTTAAACTTTTTTTTTACAATTTTTTACATTTTTTAATAATATTATTAATTTCAACTAATTTCTTTTCAATTATCATATTTTTGTAAATTTTATTTTTATAATTTATGTAATATTTTTTTCTAGATTATATATATCTTTGAATTTTTATATATTTATTTCTATTTTCATATTTTTTAATGTATATATACATTTAATAAAAGAAAATATTTGTTTTTTTACATAAAGCCACCATGTGGCATTTTGTGATTGGTTATTAAATTTGTATTAACGTTAATAAAAATTGGACTAAAAGATATAATAGGCATACTTTAAGTACCAAATTGAGAAGTGATTGATATTTTAGATACTAAATTAGGATAAAAGAAACTTAAATACTAAAGTGAAAAAATGAATATGTTTCAAGGGTTAAACCGTGAATTAAATCTATCAAAATTAGTAGAGTTGTAGTTTTTGTTGGTGTTTTTAATGTTTTTCATGTTTATATATATATATATGGGTTTTTTTTTCTTGGTTACTATAACTTTAAGGGGATTTTTAGAATTACTTTAGTGTCCACCACTTTGAGAAATTTTACTTCAATGGTAGATTAATTCAAATATTTTGAAGTGTCACTCATTCCTTTTACTCTTAAATTTTACCAATTCCATTAATGTAGAGGTATTCACAGTCCGATTAAAATTGAATTAACCAATTGAATCGATATATTTCAATTAATTAATCAGTGGTTGAATTTAGTTCAATCAAAGGTAGGTTAATAATTTTTTAAAATTTTGAATATCAATTAATTTGGTTTGAAATAGGGTAATAAATAGTTGTTGTTTTCAAGGCTTATGTAGTGTTTGGTTGTTAACTTTCAAGACTTATGTATTATTTTTAGTGTCTTATTTGTTATTTTCACATTCATTTAAAGTTTTTGGAGATATCAAATAAAAGGAAATGAACATTAGCAATTTATTTTTAATGTCTTATACTTATTTTAACCAAAAGACAAAAATATATAAATTTCTGTTAATTCGATTAACTGACCGAATTAACCAAAATATATTGGTTCGGTTAATGTAATTGAAAAAAAATTGGTTTGGTTAACGGTTAAAAAATTTTACATTTCGGGTAATTCAGTTAATAGTAATTTGGTTCGGGTACTAATTGAACCAACCATTTGAACACCCCTAATGTTGTGTTCCTTAGGTTGTTAATAAGAGTTAATTCCAATTTAACCATCTCTTTCTCTCTCCAAAGGTTTTATATCTAATTTATGAAGAAGATGTATTTAAGGATCAATTAAATTTATAAATTGTTTAAAATTAAGACCAAGTTGATAGGATGCGTAACTGTTGAGGACTAAATGTATTATTATATCAATTTAAAAAATCATATCATCATTTTCCTTATTGATTTAATGGAGGTGACCAAAACAATAATGAAATTGAAAGTTTTTATTTATTTATTGTAATTTGGTGATTGATATAGATATATGCTAGTAATTGGGTGAGTGTTAGACCTGCTTAGGAGTCGGACCACCCGTCCAAGCCCGAAAACTTGCCTAAAAAATGGGACGGTTTGGACACGAATACGAGGCTCAAAAGATGGGCTTAGGTAAAATTCAAGGCTCATTTTCTATATGGGTTGAGCATTGGCTAATATTTTTGGCCCAAGCCTAGCTTGGCCAGGCCCAAATATATTATGTGATAAAAAATAAATTGTATTAATTATATATGTTAAATAATAATGATATATATTTATATTTATATTAAATCACTAATCGAATAACAATTAAACGCATTACTCAAAATCTAAAAAAAATACTTAGCCAATTAAATAATCCAACCCAAAATATAAAATTTTTAAAAATTATATTTAATATAATAAAACATTTATTATATTTCTTTTTTAATACAAATATTTTTTAATGTGTTAGAAAATTTTATTTTAGCGTTTTTAGTGCATTTAGTGTATTATATATATTTAAATAATTTTAAATAAAAATAATCTAAAAAATTAAATATGGACAATTAAGTCGAACCCAAATTTACCTTTCTTAAATTGGGATGGGTCTGGACAAAAAAGTAAATCCTTTTTTTATTTGAAAAAAAAGGCAAGGAAATGTGTAGTAAAAAGAGTGGAATAAGCAAGTCTATGGGCACACCACTACCAAAAAGAGATACCTTGTTCGCAAAATTGCTAATGTTCAGAGTAGAATGGACTTCTCGGGTTCAAATCGTTTAGCTCAGGAGGATTTGAATCTTAGACAGGAGCTCGAGAATGTTTTGCATCATGAAGAACTCCTCTAGAAGCAAAAAGCAATGTGTGATTGGCTGCACTTAGGTGACCGTAACACAAAATTCTCCCATTTGCATTTTTGCTATTCGGAATAACGATGGGGAGTGGATTTTTGACCCTAAGTTTATTGAGGTTGAGGCGAATACTTTCTTCCAAAAGCTTTATGGGGAGCACTCTGGTGCTATTGGTGTTTTTTCTCCTAACAATTTTCCTCAGCTGGAGAGGGATGACATTACTTTTTTGGGGAGACCGATTACTAATGAAGAAACTAAGGTTGCCCTTTTTGGTATGGCTCCTTTTAAAGCTCCAGGAAGTGATGGGCTTCATGCCCTCTTTTTTTAGAAACAGTGGAGTAAAATTGGGGAGGCAGTTTGTGTAACACCCCAAACCCGGTCTATACACTAAGACCAAGTCTGGTATGTTACAGGATTGGAGGTTTTGAAATTTTAAAGAAACAACGTGACTTCAAAACCTTTTTTTTTATGTCTGTGTTGAAAAGCATTTTTTTTTTTTACAGTTGTGATTGAAAGTTTTGTGCTGACTTCTTTTTAATCAAATCAAAAAGGTTGTGAGCAAATCTGTTACTTTACGAAAGCCAAAATCAATGATTCTCATAGAGTGTCATTTTAAAACGATGTTGAAATTTTAATAAAAACTCCGAATTAATTAATTACTTGCAATCCATCTTTTGTTAAACACTTTGAAAACTATTTATTTTTTTTTAAATACTCCATATTCGATAGTTTATAAAACATGCAATATCAGCATAAAAATCTAAAACCCAATTTAAAATTAAAGTTAAAGCGGCCTTATTACAACTTGAAATCCCAAAATAGAAATAAATTTAAAATAAAGTCTGAGTTTACTTAAAGAAATTACAACGCATGGCCACCTCGAGTCTGTCTCGGACCAAGACCCGCCATCTACTAATTACCTGCAAAATTAACAAAAGGGGTGAGTCATCGAGACTCAGTGTGTACATCCCCATTTAACATAAATTGGGCCTTAGCCCACTCAATACAGATCATGTTATGTACATGCAAATGCTACCCATCCCAGAATAGCTCTCCATCCAAAACACCCGTGGCATTATGCCACTATGGTTCATGACCACCGTGGTCCTAGACCATTCGTGACCGTAGTCACTCGTGACAGAGTCACTATAATGTTCTCGTGGGGCCAACCCACTGTGGTCGTAGACCACCGTGACGATCTCTGATAAATAATGCATACGTGGGGCCAACCCACTGTGGTACTTGACCACCGAGATAAGTCACTAATTAAATTATTCGTGGTTTCAACCACCATGGTACTTAGACCACTCGTGACGAAAGTCACTCGTGACCGTAGTCACAGATTCTCTCTCCTCCTTCATTCAATCCCGATTCCATGCTCTTTTCATTATGCACAATATGTATGCAACCAAAATTACAATATATAGCAGATCATATTTCATACATGCATAACATCAGAATATACATACATGCATATTAGCAGCCATAATATTAACGAAAAACTTACCTGGTGTCTCCAACCTTACCCCTAAGGGTAGTTAATCCATCATATCAGTTATTTTGGCTTTCGGCCATTTCAGTTAATAACACAATATCAAAGAAGGCATGTGAGTAGTACACACCTGATAAAGCGTAATACCAAACTATCTACGTGAACACTTTCGCTAGCAGGAACGATGGCTATTTGCCTATCCTAGGCAGACGTCGGCTCTCTACCACAACCTGGCGAAAAATCCCGAACTGTTGACACAACACGCTTCTTAAACTTAAGAGCCAAAACTATGGGTTCATTCCCTTCCTTAGATTGACCAACCTTACAAACCCAACTGGAGTGATCCGATTCGACACCCACAATCCCTTCGGCTTTGAACTACAACTACTCGGCTAATGGAGATTCCCGGAATAAACGTCCCAAATGAGAGAAGAGAAAAGAAAGGAGAGTTAACCGAAATATAAACACCATGCTAACTAGCCATTCGACTTTGGCCACACAAAACCAAAAGAAAGAAAAGAAAAGGCAAAAGAATCGCTTCTTACCTTCAACAACAAAACCCGATCGTAAAGGCTCTCAGCAACCTAAGATTTTCCAGCACCTTGCTTCTTGGTATTCGGCCTCAGCAGAGAAACCGATTGTCACTCAAAAAGATTCGGCACAGGAGAAGTAATAGATGAGAATGATCGATCGACTGAACAAAGAGGATGAAGATTGAATTTCGGCTATTAGGCAAAGAATGATGGCAAGAAAGTTTTGATGGTACAAGTGGAAATATGCGGCATAAGAAGAGAACACTAGAAGAAGAGTGAGGAAGAGAGAATGTTTTGGCTATCACTCACAAGAACCAAAAGAATTATGAAGCCAAGAATTTAGATGGAAGTTTAGATTATAAGAAAGATATCAAGAGAAAAAGAGTAGAAAAAGAGTGCTAAGATCTTTCTTTGGAAACCAAAAGAATAATCAAACAAAATGACCAAAGTGCAAAATAAAGGAAGAGAGAAGATTCTTTGAATGGTTTCGGCTTTACCCCTCACTCAAATGACACTTGCCAAAAACGGCACTACACTTCCCTTAATGAACAAATATGCTAAAATGAAACGTAACAAATGCCTAAGGCCTATGGAATTTCGGCACACCACCTATGCTAACACTTAAATCGAATATGCTTGAATTTTAAAACAATTAACAAGCATGGGAGATGAATTTTAATAATATCAAAATAAATTTATAAAATAAATAAATCACTATGCTTATTTGTTTTATTATCCCACCTAATTTCTTATAATATTAAAATAACTTTATAAAATAAATAATCATCATGATTATTTGTTTTATTAACCCACTCAATTTATTATAAAATTAAAAGTAATTTTATAAAATAAATAATCATCATGATTATTTGTTTTATTAACCCACTCAATTTATAATAAAATTAAAAGTAATTTTAAAAATAAATAATCACATGATTATTTGTTTTATTAACCCACTCAATTTATTATAAAATTAAAAGTAATTTTATAAAATAAATAACCATCATGATTATTTGTTTTATTAACCCACTCAATTTATAATAAAATTAAAAGTAATTTTATAAAATAAATAATCATCATGATTATTTACTATTGCCATCCACTTACTTTATAATTGGCATAATTGCCATTTAAAATCCCATCATTAAAAGACATGGCAAATTAACATTTTCAATGTAGCATGCTTAATGAGCCAAACACAATAAATAGTACAAAATGTAGAATCACTATTTCTAGGATGTTACAGTTCTACCCCCTTAAAGAAATTTCGACCCCGAAATTTGCCTGATCAAAAGAGGTGAGGGTATTGCTGTTGCATCACATCCTCTGGCTCCCATGTAACTTCCTCAGAACCATGATTCCGCCACAACACTTTAACCAACGGAACCGTCTTCCTCCGCAACACTTTAAGATCTTGGTTTAAGATCTGAACTGGTTCCACATCAAAAGATAAGTCAGGCCTTACTTCGATTTCTTCCACTAGCACTATATGAGATGGATCTGAACGGTAGCGCCTTAGCATCGAGACATGGAATACATCATGGATCTGTCTCAATTCTGAAGGTAGTTCGAGCTGATAAGCTACTGGTCCCACACGCTTCAACACACGATAAGGCCCGATAAACCTGGGGCTCAGCTTGCCCTTCTGTCCAAACCTTAGAATTTTTTTCCACGGTGAAACCTTTAAGAAAACTTGATCACCTACTATAAATTCTATGTCTTTACGCTTCAGATCCGCATAAGATTTTTGTCTATCAGAAGCTTCCTTCAACCGAGTCCGAATTAGCTTAACATTTTCCTCTGTTTCAGAAACCAACTCTGGGCCCAACAGTTGTCGCTCACCCAACTCTGTCCAGCAAGTAGGAGTGCGACATTTCCGACCATACAACGCTTCATAGGGCGCCATCTTAATTCTAGATTGGTAGCTGTTGTTGTATGCGAATTCCGTCAATGGTAAAAACTCCTCCCAACTACCCTTGAAGTCAATGACGCAGCCTCTCAACATATCTTCCAAGATCTGAATTACCCTCTCAGACTGACCATCAGTCTGTGGATGAAATGCTGTGCTGAAGTCTAGTCTTGTACCCAACGCCTGATGCAATGCTTTCCAAAATCGTGATGTAAACCTAGGGTCTTGGTCTGATATAATTGACACTGGTACCCCATGCAACCTCACAATCTCTGCTACGTACAACTTGGCTAACTTCGGTAGTGAATAATCAACCCGAATCGGTATGAAGTGAGCAGACTTCGTCAACCGATCGACAATTACCCACACTGAATCTTTCTTCGCGGAAGTCAGGGGTAGCCCACTCACAAAGTCCATCGTTATCCTTTCCCACTTCCAAAGTGGAATCCTTGCTGGCTGCAGCAACCCCGAAGGCAATTGGTGTTCCGCTTTCACCTGCTGACACGTCAAGCATTTACCTACAAATTCAGTTACTTCTTGCTTCAGACCCGGCCACCAAAACTATTCTCACAGATCTTGATACATCTTAGTTCCTCCAGGATGCATAGCGTATGGGCTACTATGCGCTTCCTGCAGGATCTTTTGTCTTAACTCAGAATCTCTTGGCATACAAGTCTTTCCTCGAAAGCACAATACCCCATCACTGCTCACACTAAAATCTTTTGTCTCACCACCTGTCACTAACTGAAGTTTCGAACTTAGCGACTCATCAGATAATTGTTTCTCCTTTATCTGACTGACCCAAGAGGGCTTCACTTGAAGTTCCGCTAACACACTTCCATTATTATACAAGCTGAGATGAGCGAACATTGCCCTCAAGTCCGATATTACCTTACGGCTCAACGCATCAGCCACCACGTTGGCTTTACCCGGGTGATACTCGATCGAACAATCATAGTCCTTCAGTAACTCAATCCATCTCCGCTGCCTTAAATTCAACTCCTTTTGGGTAAGGAGGTATTTCAGGCTCTTGTGGTCCGTGTAGATAATGGACTTTTCCCCATACAGGTAGTGTCTCCAAACCTTCAAAGCGAACACTACCGCAGCTAACTCTAGATCATGCGTGGGATAATTCACTTCATGCGGCCTCAACTACCGAGACGCATATGATATACCTTTCCTTCCTGCATCAACACACATCCCAAACCTGTGTGCGACACATCACAGTACACAACAAACTCCTTTCCAGCCTCAGGCTGAATCAACACTGGAGCCTCAGTCAAGATCCTCTTTAGCTTCTCAAAACTTTCCTGTTGCTTATCTGACCAGACAAACGGTACCCCTTTCCGTAATAACTTGGTTAACGGTGCTGCTATTAGTGAAAATCCCTCTACAAACCTTCTATAATACCCAGCCAGACCAAGAAAACTCCGAATTTCTGCCACAGACCTAAGCGGGGTCCAATCCAACACGGCCTCAATTTTCCGAGGATCAACCCTAATTCCTTCAGCAGACACCACATGTCCCAGAAAAGTAACTTCCTTCAGCCAGAATTCACACTTACTGAATTTGGCGTACAGCTGTTTCTCTCTCAGAATTTGCAGAACCACTCGAAGATGCGAATCATGTTCCTCTTCCGAACTTGAATAAACCAAAATATCATCTATGAACACCACGACAAACCGGTCAAGATAGGGTTGGAATACTCGGTTCATCATGTCCATAAACGCAGCTGGTGCATTTGTCAACCCAAATGGCATCACCAGGAACTCGTAGTGACCATAACGAGTTCGGACACCTCAAATCTATCTTTGAGAAGACCGAAGCACCTCGCAACTGATCAAACAGATCGTCTATCCTAGGCAACGGGTACTTGTTCTTAATCGTCAACTTGTTCAACTGCCTATAGTCAATGCACATCCGCATTGACCCATCCTTCTTCTTAACAAACAACACCGGTGCTTCCCAAGGTGACACACGGGTCGGATAAAACCCCGGTCCAATAATTCTTGAATTTGAGCTTTCAGTTCCACCAACTCCTTTGGCGCCATTCTATATGGAGCAATAGACACTGGCGCTGTTCCCGGAAGAAGATCAATACCGAATTCTACCTCGCGATCCGGAGGTAACCCTAGAAGCTCTTCTGGAAAAACATCAGAGAACTCTTTCACTGTTCTGACATCCCCTACAGTCAATTCCTTGGCCTCCAGAGCTCGAACGAAAGTTAAGAAAGCCTCGCATCCTTTTCTCACCATTCTTTCAGCCTTTAAAGCAGACACTACATTAGATAAGTAGTTCCTCCTTTCCCCTATCACTACTACTTCATCATCCTCAAGAGTCTTTAATACCATGCGCTTAGCAGCACAATCCAAGTTTGCTCGATATCTCACTAACCAGTCCATACCTAAAATTAAATCAAACTCCCCGATCGGAAGTTCCATTAGATCAGCCGGGAAAACCATCCCTTGTACTTCCAGAGGCACATCTCTGAAGAGTTTGTTTACCACTACAGATTGTCCTAAAGGGCTAAGTACAGTCATCTCCCTAGAAGTAATCTCAGAGTCTATGTTCAGAGTTCCAGACACAGTTCTAGCAACATATGAATGTGTTGACCCAATATCAATCAGTGCAGTAAAAGGTAATCCGTAAATAAGGAACGTATCGGTTATGACGTCCGGTGCATCGCCCTCATCACGACGTCTAGCTGCAAGACTAACCCAGGCTGTCTCGCCTCTGTGTTCCCAGTACCTCTGCCCGGTGCTCCACGTCCACGACCAAGACCATTACCTCCTCTGGCCGGACCACGACCTCTCTGTGGCTGCTGACGCTCTCTACCATGCTGAACATAATTCTGACCTACTGGTCACATTCTGTTTGGCTCTTGTGGGCAGTCTCTTACCCGGTGATCCACTGACCCACATCTGAAGCATCCATTACTTCTTGCCCAGCATTCTCCAAAATGGAACTTCCCACACGTAACACATTGTTGTGGTCGACCAGTAGAAGCGGGCCTCACAACTTGACCTGGCCCATCTAACCTCGACCTCTTCTGAAAATTCCCAGTAGATCTTGATGGTCCAAAACTTCTCTTGTTTCTACCCTTATCCCTATCCTGATTTTTCCTTGAAGATCGTTTTGCCTCTTCAGCTATCTTAGCCTTTTCCACCAGAATAGCAAATTCCCTTTCCCGTTGCGGAGCTATTAGTACTCGCAACTCATCCCTCAGGCCATCTTCAAATCGGACACAACGCTCATGATCTGTAGATACAATACTACGAGCATACCGGCTTAGACGTAGGTATTCCGCCTCATACTCAGCCACCGATTTACTTCCCTGAACCAAGTTAAGAAATGCCTTTCGCTGCGCATCCACATAGCTTGACCCAATGTATTTCTCTTGGAATGCAGACTTAAAGAAGTCCCAAGTAATACGGTCCACAGTTGTACCATCTTTAACCGTGAGCCACCATTGGTAAGCCCCATCTCGGAGAAAAGACACAACTCCTTTCAGTTTCTCCTCCGCAGTGCAGTCAAGATCATCCATAATTCGTTCCACTGTTTCTAACCAGTACTCGGCTACATTAGGAGCCACACCAGAAATGCCCCTAAAAGTCTCAGCCCCATTAGTTCGGAGTCGCTCAGAAATAGATTTTCGAGTCACTGGTCCCGTGCTCGCTCCAGCCACTCTTTTCAGAACGCGTAACATAGCCTGGGACACAGTATCATCTCCACCAGTTTGGTCCTGAAATTCCGTTTCCATAACTGGCGATGCGGGCACTTCACCTTCCGGCCTATGCCCAGATTCTGAAGGTGCAACTTCAACATCCCAGCCTCTACCACGACCGCGCATACCACGTCCACGGCCGCGCATACCACGTCCACATCCACGTCTGCTCATGACTACCGATTTGACTTAATCTGATTATACGTTTTATGAATTAGTACTTCTTCCACTGTTTATTACCAAACAGTTTTATGAAAATAGCATTATGAGCAGTTCTCGTCATTTCATGCATACTTAAGGTTTCAGTCTCAAGAGTTGAGTTTCTTAGCACAAGCAATCACAGCATATTATACTTTCTTCATGTAAAACAACTAAAAGTCAGAAGACTTACCGTGCGGATTTGGTGCCGGAGACTCGGGTGCCATGCTTCCAAAAGACATACATATATCTAAATTATTTCTAACCATCTTTTAAAACATTTTAAACCCCATACCCACGGCCGAGTTAGAAACCTTGGCTCTGATACCATAACTGTAACACCCCAAACCCGGTCTATACACTAAGACCAAGTCTGGTATGTTACAGGATTGGAGGTTTTGAAATTTTAAAGAAACAACGTGACTTGAAAACCTTTTTTTTTATGTCTGTGTTGAAAAGCATTTTTTTACAGTTGTGATTGAAAGTTTTGTGCTGACTTCTTTTTAATCAAATCAAAAAGGTTGTGAGCAAATCTGTTACTTTACGAAAGCCAAAATCAAGGATTCTCATAGAGTGTCATTTTAAAATGATGTTGAAATTTTAATAAAAACTCCGAATTAATTAATTACTTGCAATCCATCTTTTGTTAAACACTTTGAAAACTATTTATTTTCTTTAAATACTCCATATTCGATTGTTTATAAAACATGCAATATCAGCATAAAAATCTAAAACCCAATTTAAAATTAAAGTTAAAGCGGCCTTATTACAACTTGAAATCCCAAAATAGAAATAAATTTAAAATAAAGTCTGAGTTTACTTAAAGAAATTACAACGCATGGCCACCTCGAGTCTGTCTCGGACCAAGACCCGCCATCTACTAATTACCTGCAAAATTAACAAAAGGGGTGAGTCATCGAGACTCAGTGTGTACATCCCCATTTAACATAAATTGGGCCTTAGCCCACTCAATACAGCTCATGTTATGTACATGCAAATGCTACCCATCCCAGAATAGCTCTCCATCCAAAACACCCGTGGCATTATGCCACTGTGGTTCATGACCACCGTGGTCCTAGACCATTCGTGACCGTAGTCACTTGTGACAGAGTCACTATAATGTTCTCGTAGGGCCAACCCACTGTGGTCGTAGACCACCGTGACGATCTCTGATAAATAATGCATACGTGGGGCCAACCCACTGTGGTACTTGACCACCGAGATAAGTCACTAATTAAACTATTCATGGTTTCAACCACCGTGGTACTTAGACCACTCGTGACGAAAGTCACTCGTGACCGTAGTCACTGATTCTCTCTCCTCCTTCATTCAATCCCGAGTCCATGCTCTTTTCATTATGCACAATATGTATGCAACCAAAATTACAATATATAGCAGATCATATTTCATACATGCATAACATCAGAATATACATACATGCATATTAGCAGCCATAATATTAACGAAAAACTTACCTGGTGTCTCCAACCTTACCCCTAAGGGTAGTTAATCCATCATATCAGTTATTTTGGCTTTCGGCCATTTCAGTTAATAACATAATATCAAAGAAGGCATGTGAGTAGTACACACCTGATAAAGCGTAATACCAAACTATCTACGTGAACACTTTCGCTAGCAGGAACGAAGGCTATTTGCCTATCCTAGGTAGACGTCGGCTCTCTACCACAACCTGGCGAAAAATCCCGAACTGTCGACACAACACGCTTCTTAAACTTAAGAGCCAAAACTATGGGTTCATTCCCTTCCTTAGATTGACCAACCTCACAAATCCAACTGGAGTGATCCGATTCGACACCCACAATCCCTTCGGCTTTGAACTACAACCACTCGGCTAATGGAGATTCCCAGAATAAACGTCCCAAATGAGAGAAGAGAAAAGAAAGGAGAGTTAACCGAAATATAAACACCATGCTAACTAGCCATTCGACTTTGGCCACACAAAACCAAAAGAAAGAAAAGAAAAGGCAAAAGAATCGCTTCTTACCTTCAACAACAAAACCCGATCGTAAAGGCTCTCAGCAACCTAAGATTTTCCAGCACCTTGCTTCTTGGTATTCGGCCTCAGCAGAGAAACCGATTGTCACTCAAAAAGATTCGGCACAGGAGAAGTAATAGATGAGAATGATCGATCGACTGAACAAAGAGGATGAAGATTGAATTTCGGCTATTGGGCAAAGAATGATGGCAAGAAAGTTTTGATGGTACAAGTGGAAATATGCGGCATAAGAAGAGAACACTAGAAGAAGATGAGGAAGAGAGAATGTTTTGGCTATCACTCACAAGAACCAAAAGAATTATGAAGCCAAGAATTTAGATGGAAGTTTAGATTATAAGAAAGATATCAAGAGAAAAAGAGTAGAAAAAGAGTGCTAAGATCTTTCTTTGGAAACCAAAAGAATAATCAAACAAAATGACCAAAGTGCAAAATAAAGAAAGAGAAGATTCTTTGAATGGTTTCGGCTTTACCCCTCACTCAAATGACACTTGCCAAAAATGGCACTACACTTCCCTTAATGAACAAATATGCTAAAAGAAACGTAAACAAATGCCTAAGGCCTATGGAATTTCGGCACACCACCTATGCTAACACTTAGTCGAATATGCTTGAATTTTAAAACAATTAACAAGCATGGGAGATGAATTTTAATAATATCAAAATAAATTTATAAAATAAATAAATCACTATGCTTATTTGTTTTATCCCACCTAATTTCTTATAATATTAAATAACTTTATAAAATAAATAATCATCATGATTATTTCTTTTAACCCACTTAATTTATTATAATATTAAAATAACTTTATAAAATAAATAATCATCATGATTATTTGTTTTATTAACCCACTCAATTTATAAAATTAAAGTAATTTTATAAATAAATCATCATGATTATTGTTTATTAACCCACTCATTTATATAAAATTAAAAGTAATTTTATAAAATAAATAATCATCATGATTATTTGTTTTTATTAACCCACTCAATTTATAAAATTAAAAGTAATTTTATAAAATAAATAATCATCATGATTATTTGTTTTATAACCCACTCAATTTATAATAAAATAAAA